>JBBJLR010000111.1:32088563-32107404 GCA_037577145.1 Brachypetersius gabonensis | reverse complement strand
TTTTTTTCTTCTTTCCCCTCCCCCCCCCCCCCCCCCCCCCCTGTACTGACAGGCTCATTGATCAGTGGTATGCAAAGATGACAACTGCTTGCTAGTAGCAGTTAGCTTGATAAACAGTCACTTCCGATCAGCCGGAGCATGTGTGCAACCGAAATGATTCCTGTATATGTGGATATTGTACCTCTGTTGTTTAGTTTAAGGCTCAGATGCTAAAACAGTAGTACAACAAAAAACTCATATCCACCTCTTTTCTTTGTTCTTTTCCCTCTTCTTTGTCATAGATGATTAATAAGAAGTCATTTTTTTCCTACCCATTTTGTTCATCTGTAAAGATCTCTGAAATAAATTGGACAACAGTGGGATTGTAAGACCAGTATAACAGGAGCATTAAGCTTAAACCAGACTCCTCGACAAAAGAGCAGATGTTGTATATGTAGCTTCATTATGTATAATAATAGCATAAGAAAGTAATGTGAATGTGAAAAAGCCGTGGTCTACTAAGACTTGAGCCTAATCATTCACTAATCATTCATTCACTTGAATGATTCTCTGTTCATCTCTTGCAGTTTTTTATGAATTAGCATGGACTGATTCAGCAACTATTGGAGGGTTGTAGTACTATATAATATAGTGTTCTATTATATTATAGTGTCATAGTATATTAAAAATAAAAGAATAATGGTACTCTGACGTTCTTGTGGATGGTCATGCCAAGATTTTGGGATAAAATTGGAAAGCCACAGGTCATCAGGAATGTCAGTCATTTTAATGGGGAAGACTAGAGGATGCATTATGAAGCCCAGTGTCAAATACATCATACTTCTCATTAGTAGGTTTTGCAAGTAGGTTTGTCCCCATTAATTTTTTTTTGTTCAGAATATTCAGAGCATATTGAATCATGAACCCAGTTTCATAAATCAAAACAAATTGTGTCCGGAGTGTATTGCTATGCAATTAGGGGTTAGACAAATACAAAGGCAGCAATAGCTCTGTTCTTACATGCCATCAGTGTCTGTAATGTTTTACGTAATATGTTAACTTGCGTGCTAAGGGGCTGAAAGAGAGAGATGACAAGAGTGACAGGGCTGTGTTTTTTTTATCCCCAGTATCCCCTGACCTCTGAAGTGAAGGTTAGTGGTTTGTGAGTGGAGGATTGTTAATGCGTTTGTATTTTTGTTGTATTTACATCAGCGCATTCATGTTGCCTGGGGAGCAGCTTCCTTCACTCATCCTCTACTCACTTGTTTAGCTGCAGACATCCAGGCTGTAAGACCAACAGTCGCTCACAACTGTGTATCATTTGCAATTTAGTTCATATAGTTATTGATATTACACAATGGTGTATATATATGTTTTTTTTTATCCTATAATTGTTTATATGCCGATCAGAATGAGCATGCTCAGATAGAGTCCAGCTCCCAGCCACCCTAATTTACCATGCACATATAGTTGTCAAGTGGCAGCAGTGCTGCCGTAGAGACCGCATTGAAGAGTAAGAGCCGCCAACGCATTTATTTATTTATTAACTTAATTTATTATTTAACCACTGACCATCCTTGCAATGCAGGCTTATGCTCTTGTTTCATGTTTTGATGTTTTTGTTGTTTGTGACACATGTGGGTGATGCCTCTGAAACCACCAATATGAAAACAACTATTCAACAACTATCAGTCATGCAAAATGAGTACATTCAACTAGCCTGAATTAATAACTTGACTTGAAGAGGGCATCACTCCAAATATAAGGTTGTGTGTAAGCTGGTAGGGAAAATGTAAGCACAAAAGAAATATCTTAAATTATCATTAAGATAATTAAAAAAAGGTATTTTTTCAATCTAAAAATAAAGTACCAGCGTAACACAACTGTTAAAAGGCTGATTGTTAATTAATTTTATAAATAATGGACTACAAACATGTTTATTACTGCTGTGGTTTACTCCAGTAAGCAGTTCTCACAAACGTCTATGAGAATATTTCAGCCAGAGAGCCTGAATCTGAGCAGGTGCTGAGAAGTAGATTTGTGGTAGGTTTTGCCATAAATGTCTCAGGTAGTTGTAGCACTGGAAGATTGATGGATAGCGTTGTAGACTCTGGTCAGTTTGTCTTGCCACTAATTACACTTACTGGCTGTAACGTATACTTATGTCTAATGTTGTTAAATCTCTTGACTGTTGATGTCGATCGTCTGCTAAGATCAAGCTTCCATTTGCTGAGAAGCCAAACAGCTGCAGGTTTAATTAGTTTAATTTCCTCCAAGGTGTTGAGTGTTCTCATCTTCTCATCTAAACAGAATCTCTGTCCTTTCTCTCTCTCTCTCTCTGCCTCACTCTCTCTCTCTCTCTCTCTCTCTCTCTCTCTCTCTCTCTCTCTCTCTCTCTCTCTCTCTCTCTCTCTCTCTCTCTCTGCCTCACTCTGCCTCTCTCTCTCTCTCTCTCTCTCTCCCTCTTTCTAGCTTGTAAATGTAATGGCCATGCCAACGTGTGCCAAGTGCTGACGGGGAAGTGTTTTTGTACCACCAAAGGGATCAAAGGAGACCAGTGTAACCTGTAAGTATCTCATCCTCCCACAGAAACACATACACACCTGTTTTCCGTCTGAAACGTCCCTGGCTCAGATTCTGCTTTTCCATGCTCCCCACACTCGTAGCTAAAGCTGACCCATGATGTCACGTCTATAGTGCTGACAGTGCATTGTGTGTGTAAAGAGCTGACTCTGAGCACAAAAACGCAGTATGAGCTTCAACACTTTTAATATGGCTAATGGTGAAAGCAGTTGGGTGTGTGGGTTCATGTGGGTGGTATATATGTACTGCCTTTCCTTTAGAAAATTGGTTCCTTCTTGCTACTGCATTCCCCTCCACTCCACCATGCATCATTTTGCCGCTTAGTGTATTTATGGTTGTGTGTATTTAAATAATATACATGTGATTATTGCATGAAAACATCATTTTTATCTTATTTATTTTTATTCATGCAGCTACTCTTTTATTAGTCATGTGTGTACATTAGTCTTTGTGTGTATGTGACCGTGGGAGCTTGCCCTCAGGCAGTTGGTGCTGCTGGTGTATTTATGCGCTTTTGTTCATCAGGAGGAAAAATGAGTGTGAAGGTAGCAGAAAGGAGGCCAGTGCCTGTTTACTGCTCTCTTGGCCCATTCTTTGTCTCTGTCTCTCTCTCGCTCCCTCTTTCCCTCTCACTCTCTGACTCTCTCCCTCTCTCTCTCTCTCTCTCTCTCGCTCCCTCGCTCCCCCTCCCCCTCCCCCTCAATCACTCAGAGCAGCCAGATGCCATTACCTGCTCACCCCTACCTCCTCTCCTGTAACGAGGCTTGTAATGAAGCACAGGGACCATTTCAGTCACATACAAATAAGAAGTCGTTCAAAACACTTGATTAAAACTTGATGTGGCGCAGTCACCGCTAGCTCCAACTCCTTTGTGTGTTCTGACATTGTGTGGTGGGGTGCAAATGTAATTGTGAGGTTTCCATTTGCAGCAGTTAGCCGAGCCAGCAGTGAAAAGAAGCTCATTACTCCACCCATGAACCAGTGGCTCGGCTTGGGCTCGCAGAAATGTGCAAGAGAGTCGCCTAATGACAAAAATGGATACAATTGAAAGAAAAAGCATTTTTGATTGAAGTCTAATGAGGAGCTGTAAAGTGTGTTTTTAACTGACAAAGGTGTGACCTAATTGGAGATTAGGTTTTAGTGTCACAAAAAGAGACTGAGCGTTTTAGCATGTTGCCTGGGTGGGTTTGCACTCACTGGAGATTAAATTAAGATACATGGAGTGGAGTGCATTGTGTTTCATTGGTCTGGTGTAGGTCAGTATGTGTGTGTGCGTCCACATGTGTAGTTTCATTTCTAAAATGTCATCCAGATGAAATGTAAGGGGAATGATGTGTTCGGGCTTTAGAATGCCAGCAGTACTGTTTGTCCTTTGTCCTGTGTACCGTAGTCGAAGTACACTTTACCTTGTCTTCCCAAATTTGTCACACACTCTGGGGAAGGGGAGGGTTTCGAGGGGCAGGGGTTTGAGGAAGACAAATTACAAATTTTGTAATTTTGTGGCCATTGCAGACAGAGAGAAAGCAATAATGAGCGTTCCTCTTCAGACTGCATGAAATGCATGAAATGATTTTGCTATTGGTGGATACTTGATATTTCCATGTGACCTGGTTAATGATGCTGCTGCATGGTTTTGAAAAACACAACAGTAGCATCAGTAGAGAAATGTTTAAGGAACATTAGATAACCACATGTAATTACTGTAGTAATGTTGGCCAAATTTGTGTAGTATATTGCTTTATTCATTTTAGAAAGGACTTAAGAAGCCAGGAACATGTCTTTTTGGCAGTAAACGTTTTTTTGCTTGTAGAACAGTATAATACAAAATACGAATGAATTCAGTAAGTCTTATTTTTAAAGGTTATTGCTTTATTTGTTAGATGAACAGTAAACAGTACTATGAAATATAATAACATTTAACATAACTGATTAAAATATTTAACAGAACTGATTAGATTAGCAGCGAGTGTTTTTGCCATATTAATATGATTAAATATGGCTGGTGGCCTGGTGCTTAGGGAGTTGCCCCTGTAATCGGAAGGTTGAGAGTTTAAATCCCAGGACTTCCGATGGCACCACTGAGGTACCCTTGATCAAGGTACCATCCCCACACACTGTTCCTTGGGTACTGTGACGTTGGCTGCCCATTGCTTCACTAGGTGAATGGGTTTCACACTGTGCTGTGGTGTGTTCACACGTGACTGTAAGGGCCATTTTACGTTGAATAAGTCTAAAAATAATAAATGCTTTTATAGTGATTTATATACTGTGGAGCAGGGTGGTCGTTGTGGAAGCCCAGTGTTCTTGTAGTTTCCATTAGAAACCTGGTTTGACTCAATCAGTCCTTCAATAAATTAAATCAGGAGCTGCTGATGGTGTTTTAGAAATCTAAGCATTGGCTGGTGGAACTAAAGGGGAAACCTGTAATCAAACATAGGTTATCCTTACTATCTCACAAAATAACTATTAAATAAACGAAACAAATCTTGAAACATTTTACTGCGTTCTTGCTTGTTTGCATTTATTCTAAAGTTTGCTAGCAAAACGTCACATCACATGCTGAGAAAAATGGCTTTAAACAATTTGCATAGGTGCCCAAGACTTTTGCACAGCGTTCTACACGCATATACACTAATGCAGTAATTTATAAGAAACTACCGCTGCTGCTGCGTCTGCTTACTGGTGGTCCTGTGGTGCCGCTGTGTATCAGTATAAAGTTCTAGTATGCAGTGTCATAGAACAGCTTAATCCCCAGGCAGGAGAGTTCTGACAGTTTAATGCTATGCTCTTATATATGCCCAAGATTGGTCAGCTTGGCCATGTTTTTAAAGGAGAGACTCCCAGGCACATTGAACTGCGGAATTATTTAAATGTGAACCCAGGACCTGGAGCATCGCTGTACCAATTATTGCACTTAGGAGACCATTACGTTTATAATGAGACTGTATTCCCTGTCCTTTATCATGGATTTCTTAACAGTGATAGTATGATGAATTATAGTATTATGATGTTCAAGGCTTTGCAGTGATTGTATTCACATCCAAATTGAAAATGTACTGCTTTTGACACAGTTTGCAACCTTGGCTTAAGGTAGATTTAAAATGATCATTTCAGACAGACCGTTAAAATCCTCTCTGCTCTTTCTGAGGAGGCTATAAAAAAGCCTGTGGTTTGTTTCTCTTCAACAAGGGCAACTGAGATTAATTCTTATTCTCTGATAGAATTTGCATCATGTGTTATTTGCACATAGGCCTGTAGTGATGGTACATTGCAGAGGTCCATAAATTGGAGTCTGTCAAAAATCGCCTCAAAGGTAATAAATTTTATGATGTAATAAATGGCCACATAGAAATGCTATAATAACAAATGGAGCATTTGATGCTTATTACATACTATTATACTGATAATACATTTCAAAGAACATTTTCCTAATGTCATGTTTTTATGAACCAGGCAAATAATAATGTGTTGTGTTCATAATAAGTTATTGTGTTCATAATTCAGAATGTAATAGTAAAATTGCTTTTTGTTGTTGTTGCTTCTGTCTTTCTTCTTTCAGGTTTCCTTCACTGTACTCTTTCAAAACAACTAGGAATAAACTAAGTTGTTTGTTTAATTACAGTCTAGGCTTAATAAGAAATGATAATTTAGAGCCTTTCATGAAAACTCTGCTAGATATAAAAATTGTTTTGGCTCCATAGTTTCCGGAAATGTTGTTTTACGACTGTTAATTTAGGTTGTTTGCTTTGTGGTGTTGTGTAGGGATTTTTTAAATCGCTGGCAAAGGTTTTACATTGTTTTTATTATTGCATTGCATGGTGCAAAATGTAACATTACCTTGAATTACTGTAGTACTGATAATTGATTACTTATTTCCACATTGCATTAGTCCTTACTTTTCATGGCAATTATGCTGGATTTAATCTTTCCGGTCCTGTCCCAAGGTTCCGCACGATGAACACATTGCAGACAATAAAGTGTTTGAAGTGGGAACACAATGCAAGATAAGCCCTAATGACTCCTCTGCCTCACATTACCATTAAGGTCGACCATAACATTTAAACGCTAATTCAGACTGCAGTAGAGAAGGGATTTACAGGCAAATAAAGCCAAGCGAGATCGGCTCCCTACTGGCAGAAGGTGTCTGGAGTCTTATTTTTCACCTCCTCCAAGAAAGAGCGAGCAAGGTGGTTGCACTGAGAGTAACTTTGCTCATCAGAGGCCACATACTTTAATCAGGCTTCCGGTTCTTTGTTCTGTGGAGCAGAAGGATGTGTAATTTGCCTAGTGTGAAGGAGCGCTCAGTATGTGATGTGGTGTTAATTGTTTAGTCAGCTTGAGAGTGAGGTGGAATCTAGTTTTTGTCTCCTGGCTGCTGGCTAATGGAGACAAAGGGCATTTATTACATAGGACTGTTTTTGATGCGCCAGAAACTGGAACAAAAGGCCACACACACAACACACACTCTCCAGGGACTTATACACTGGCCTGAATGTTTTTTCTTGGGATGTAGCATTCAATACTGACAATCTTTTTTTTTTTTTTTTTTTTTTAATGTTGACTGTCAGAAAAACTGGTTGTTTGGACTGATGAGAAGGAATCAAAGAGGACAGATGTGATAAGACATACGAGTTGATGTTGATGGGTTCTTTGTTGATCTCCACTTTTGAAATGACCCTTCCCCCTTTTCTTTGTGATGAAGTAGCAATAACAGTTTCTGAAGATCAGATACTGTCTTAACAGTTAAGGAGATACAGTGAGGCAAGGCTTTGTAAACCTTGCTCTGTGCTCCTACTTTTAAATGCCATTGTGCTGTACTGTCATTTAAACGTTCCATTTAAATCTCTTCTGCAGATGCGATTCCGAGAATCGTTACCTTGGCAACCCACTGAGAGGAACCTGTTACTGTGAGTATGCCATTCTTTACCTGTAAAAAAGTAATCCATGTGTAAATGAATGATTTCTGTTTCAACACTCGGTCATACGTTACACATTAGTGGCTTTGACATCTTCATCGTTAAAGGAACAACTGATCTCTACTACATCTGTTTCATACCGTCTGTTTCCAAGGGCAATCCTTTTTATATGTTCCCCTCTGAAGAGAACAGAATACCACTGACTCAAGTTTCTGAATTTTCTAAATAGGTTTGCAATGTAGAACTGTATAATGCAAAAATGCTATAACAATACTAGAGAAGGAATGAAAAGATTCTCTTGAAATACATGGTTTTCATGTAAACCCACAGGCAGAATTGAGCATCTTCTAATTTAATACTGCTGTAAAAGTATTTCGGGCCAAGGGACATTAAAATTATTGTGTATGAACTGTGTGCTGCAGAATCAACAGACAAAGACTGTGAAACCTTTTTTGTGAAACAGTTCTTTAAAGAAGCAAAACACACTCCGGTTTGATCTCAGTAGTCTAAGCACTAAGCACATAGTACATAAGCACATAGTAGTCTAAGATGGTTGACCGGTCTCACTCAGTGGAACTGGAGAACGGGAAGTGGAGGAAGGTGGTCTGAGGGTTACTCAGTGTGTATCACACAGGATGAGTGACTGTAGGGTGAGTGTGCACAGAGACACGTATGCGCGCTGCGTGAAGGGCGGAGAGGTGTAGCACTAGGTGGCAGTGTTGTGGTTTGTCATAAGTGAGAGTTGTGCATGTTTGTATGCTTTTTACATTCACTATCAGCCGTCATCATGGAGCCCATTTTGCCTTAATGCAGTCAGGAGCATTTAGGACATCAGATTTCATCCAGTCTGCAGAAGCTGCCAGCATTATCCCCAAGCTATCATCAATCCACATTAAACAAACCCATCAATTTCTCAATCACTCTCCTGCCACTCCACTCCTGGTATATCTTTTAGATGGAGTGCGTCGACTCTGAGCGACTGGTTCAATTACTCTGATTAGAGGAGCGCTTGTGTGCCTATGTCTGCCTCCACTGCACTTCCCTCCGAGTATGCTGTACTGCTGCTGGAGAGTGGGCTAGAGAAAGAGGCTTGGTGGAAGTGAGTGACGTGAGTGATGGAGCTAATTAAAGACACGTGTGAGTTGAAGTTCTGGCAGAGGCAGTAGTGCTAGGGGGCACCCTCACTGTCATTCTCTCTTCCTTGCTCCTTTGCTCTCTCTCTTTAACTCTTTGATGCTTAAATTACAAGCACATTCTCAGAAGCTACTTAATATTGTGCTGTCACAGCATGCCCTGACCCTAAGTCCAGCACTTCTTTACGATAGAGTAGAATTACTAATTGGATTGTTTATTTAATATCCCCATCCCCAACTCTCTGAATGTCAATAGGAGATGGCGTAACTCGGTCTGCCCTGAGGGGAAAATCTATACAGGCCAAGCTATATGCAGTTCAGTGAGGGTCACATCAGCTCTCGTGACCTGAATGTAGTTCATAAAGGCTCTCTAGACATTTTGTATACTCCCTAACAGTCACCAAAGGAGTTTTACAGCACCGTTAACCCAGTCTGTGATTAGTTCAGGGTTAGAGAAAGCGTTGAGTGGACAGTGAAGGCTGCACTTGCATGATTCAGAGAACATTTCAAATGAAGGCCATCACACTCTGAGCTAATGTGACCTTTGGCCAAAAATTTATTGGCCTGTATTAATTACTAAACTATATATGTGTTTTGTCCCGTGACTGTTTTGCTGAGTGAAACACTGTACAGCTTATTATTTATTTCATTTATTCTTCTAGAACCCTGCAGTACATTCTTGTATGTTTAAAAAAATGTGTATATTGATCCAGATAATGTCTCCATATATATTCTCTCTTAAATGTTGAGTTCTCAGAAGAATTATAATAGTCTTAACTGAATACAATATTCAAACTTATAGATAAAATACATTAAAACAATACCTTGCAGTATGAAGAATTAACAAGCGTATATAAACTTCTGAATATCACATTTGCAAAGGAATCTGCAAAGGAAAATTATATATTTTTGAAGCTGTTCCATTTTTAGCAATTCCATTTCCCAGCCTCTTATAGCCTACTGTTCTTGCACTTACTGTTCGTTGGTTTACCTTTTTTTTCGGAGTGGTTAGCCTAGCTGCAGCTGCACCACCCAAGACTTGTGAAAATACAGCTCATACAACAATTTTGAGTAACTTAACTTTTGTTACTCAATATTCTATCATTAAATTAACATATATATGCATGTATTTAGAGGGGAACAAGAATTGTGAATGCACCAAGTTTCAGACACTGAGGTGTAGACAGAGTGAGTCAGAGAGGTTTTATCTGAATTGGTGCAGTACAGAAGAACTTACCAACTCAGATTTCTTTGCAGTGCATTTTTACAAACAGTCATTTTAATTAACTCCAAAACATGCCAGTGGACAAACAGGTGCATTGTTTTTCTAGGTAATGTTGATAATGGAAAAATACCACATGCCCAAATGCACTGGACAGTATATTTGTAATTATTTGTCATAACTGTATGTGAGGTTGTATAGATTTTTGTAGTAGCAAAGTATAAACAGGCGTCCATATATTTCCTTCTTGACTTTCCATGAGGCAGCGTTGATGAATTAACAAATTGTGATTTTAGCACTGGGAAAACTGATACTTGGAAGGCTTATATTACTACTCTAGTACCTAATGCACAGTCCTAGGTGTGAGAAAGGGGAACAAACTTTAGATGCAAACTTTTTTTTGCCTAAATCAATGGAGCAATCTCTATCAATTTACTTACGTTGCCTGAATTGAGGTAAATTTATATAGAAAAAGATTCTTCTTTCATTCACCTAACACAGATGTAAGAAGCTGAAGTTGACCTGGCACTGTCCTTTTTGACCTCAGTATTATTTCATTTCCAATCAAATGTGCTGCAGTACAGGACCAAAACAACAAGAAATAGTTTCTGCCCAGAGACTAGGGTGTACATGTGAAAAAAGGCTTCCTAGCTCAAACTGGAAACTTTCTGGAGTTTTGTTGATGGGATATCTAAACTAACATTGAGGTTCCATTTGGAGAGTGTCAGCTTAACATGACTCCTGGGTTTTTATGCAGCGCTGTAAGGATTGCTTTTGAGCTAAAACAGCACTGACCTTGAATATTTCAATCATAACAACCCTTTAATGGGGTGTCTATGTGTCCTTCACTTTGTTGGACAGGTAATTACTCATTACTAGCTCGGTCACACCAGCAGTCCAGATAGAGGCCGTCGTAAAGACGATGTGCTCTGTGTTCTGATGGAGCGCTCCCCTCCGTCTGTTAGGATACCGCTGCAGACAGCAACAACAGCACATTGTCCCTGGATTATGAATTATTTTCTATATGTTTGAGTGCTTAATTTTGCTTATTTAAGAGCCTCTTTTTACGTAAGCAAAATTGTCAGACTTCAAACATTTGTAGATTTCTCAGGAACAGTTGAGTTCAATTGGAAGGTATGCTATTTACAGCAGTGACGCTTTCCGAAGGGAAGTTATTCATTTAGAACAGTTAAGGTGACAGATGAGTCATGAACGCGCTTTAAAGTAGCCATTATGACGAGCGTAAAAATATACTCTAGTTGCTTTTTTGCAAATGCCATCAATGAAGATGCAATTAAGTCATGTTATGTCAAGTCAAGTAGGTTTACTAGTAAGTCAAGTGTGACCCCATTTCTGATTTGAAATCAGTAACAGCAGCCTCAATACTTTAACATAATCACTGGGCAAACTTTGCTAGACTAGAGTGCTCCAGGGTAGTGGTGGGTGATATGGTAAATATAGTTTTATTCCAAGATAACTTCAAAAGATTTGATATATGGCAATTAAATGCAATTCTGAGTCTTTACTGTGTTTAACTAATTATGCTCTTTTTGTAGTGAAATGCAAAGAAAATGTTCAGAAAACCATGTTGTGACATCATGTGGCTTTTTCACTAGAACATGAATAGCATGATTGTGACCAGCCTTCTGGATGTGATGTAAGCTCTTAACTAATAGTTTCTTTTGGACCTTTTGAACAGACAACCTCCTGATTGACTACCAGTTCACCTTTAGTCTGCTTCAAGAGGATGACCACTACTATACTGCCATTAACTTTATGGCCACTCCTGAACAGGTTAGTCATAGGCCACTGCATGCTGCGGAGTATATTACCATAACTGTAATTGCTCTTCTATGAGTGAGCAACTTCTAACATAGCCCTTTTTTGTTGATTTTAGTAGTCATACAACGAATATATTGTCCTGCGCTTTTGTGTTCTATGCCCGTCAATCAACATAAACAGCTCTGTAATGTGAATTGGATGTAATCATAAAGCCCTTGTGTGATTACAATAAGTGGCTTATTTTGCATTTTCTTTTTTAAGACCAACAAAAATTTGGACATGTCCATCAATGCATCAAACAACTTCAATCTCAACATCACTTGGTCGGTTGGATCAACAGGTAATTACATCTTGATGTTTTCCAATTTTCTCGCTGTATTATTAAGTGATTTGTTTTTTAGTCTTATCTCTTTGTGTAGCCTAGTGCATGTTTGTGTGTGTTGGATCTGAGTGTGTGTGGTGTGCTCTTGCAGTTATGCTTTACAACAGACATTCAAGGACACTGCCATTATGCCCACTCCTATTATTTCTTTTCTGATCTTCCTTCATTCAAAAAGTCACCAGCCAGTTGTTGCTGTGACTTTGACATTTCCATTCCTGTTAAACAGGTACACCCTCTCCCTCTCGACCTTTTGGTGCTTCACCATTAATATTTGAGGCATCGTCTCCCTGTTTAAAGATACTCTCCCCTGAGAAGGACTCCTTACAATAGTCTGGCCCACAGCTCAGAATTCTGGGGCTTCAGGAGTACTGAATGATTTCAATTAAGATAAACGTTCCCACAGAGCAGCACTTGGGTTGTCATTTTGAGGGCTTTGTTTCATTGTGGTGGCTTGGAATTGCGAACGTGTTTTTGAAAGAATTAAAAAGGGTGGAAAATAGGACGATCTACCTTTTTAAAATATGTTTGTTCTTCTTTTTAACAGTCTGTTCACTGCTGGCCTTTCATATTGTCATATTATGATTTAAATGAGAAAGCACTTTTGAAACTGATTATTTTATGTATATATTTATTTGGGTGTTTAAAATATGTGGGCTAATTGTGATCGTATACTGGTTTGGAAATATTTTTATGCATATAATGTGTTTGTAAAATGCTTTTCATGCTGCGATCTTCTGCTCCACAAAAAAAAAAAAAAAAAAGTAATTGCATCTTTAATCGCTCTCCTAACAGCGGGTACTATCTCTGGCGAAGAGGTCCCTATTGTTTCCAAGACCAACATTAAAGAACACAGAGACAGCTTCTCCTGTGAGAAGTTCAGCTTCCGCAGCAATCCCAACATCACCTTCTACGTCTATGTCAGCAACTTCTCTTGGCCAATCAAAATACAGGTAGGCGCAAAACACAGATACCATTGGTTCTGCTTGTGGTTGTATACAAACTTTCTTGCTGTTGGTCCTATGGACACCACTTTCCCCCCAAATTAAATTGTAATTATGCCTCTTCTTCCTTGATATTTGTTTTCTTTGATCAAGAGTTTAACATTTTCAACCCCTGTAGATTTAAAAACCTTAACACACTTGTTGGGTTTTTGTAAAAAGGTACCAAAAGTTCAAGTTGTCCTTTAACTTTAGTTATTATGCTTGAATGATTATATACCCTGCTCCTTGCACTTAGTATTTCCATCAGTATTTCAAATAAATGTTTCTTGGTTAAACTATGCTATAGTAAAGAATTTGGTATGTTGAGTCAGTCAGGGACTTTCTCTCTTTTTAGTGAAGTGAGTGTTGTACTTTCTATTCTCACTGTCAGTGCAACCCACCAGAAAAATTACTAGCTACCTTTCACAGACCTTACAATAAAAAGTCACTCATTCATAACAGTCGTTGGGAGTACCACATGTCGGCTGACAGCGATTCATTTTTCAGCTACTTTGACGGCTTTAATGTTCAGGTTGGCTGGCCTTTTGACATGTTGTCTGCCACCCTATCGTAGCCCACTAGAACAAATGACTTGCATGTTTGTTGCATAGCGTACATAGGTGACTAAGCAAGTACCTCGCTCTCAGATCCCTAAAGAAGTGAAAAGCTTAAAGCAGATTCATTTTCGTCAGATCATTTTTGAAATGCAGTGCAGTTGCATGAGATTCTGTATTTATGTGACAGGTTTATGGGTGAATTCCATAAAGTCCTTTGCATAATTTCGTAATTTCATGAGCACTTCTGCCATTCCATGAACCCAAAATCCATAGATTTGAAAGATTTCCATTATTCCTGCATTGAGTCACACGCCAAAGCGGAAATGAAATTCTCCAGCCCTTTTCTTCCATGAAGTGGAAATCATATTGATCACTATGCTTTAAAATGCACTTAGACAAGAGAAAACACTCTTAAAAAGATCCATGGCTTTGTAATGTGGAAATCAATTATTTAGATATGCACTACGACAGTTTTACAACAATTCTCAAAAATATTCATTCCTTAGTCTTATGATCCATAAAATTGAATCAGCTCTTATGTGGGAGTGCATTACAGTGCCAGATGTCTAGATGACTGCCACGTAATGACAGTCTCAGAGTGATGTTTAAAGACGGATGGGACTGCTAGGAAACATTAAAGTTGGATTTAAAGCGATCCACATTACTCTTTTTATGAAATATGTTTGCTGTCTTTATTGCCTGCAGGCTTAAACGAGCAAATGCACATATAGGAAATTAAGTTTGAAGTCAACCATCAGTGTTTGCTGTCAGATCACTCTTAGGTGGGTGAAAAAAAAAACAAAACGATTTTTTGCATCAAGAAGTGAGACCTGCAGCTCAATATTTGATTTGGGCCTGTCATGCAAAATGAATCTACTCGCCACCTTTCTGTAAATTACATTCACCTTGACATCTGTCCATCTACGTAATGCAGCAGTTTTCTGAAGTCCCCTTTTTTTTTTTTTTTTTTTTTTTACTGTGGCATAAATAACAGAAACCACTGTAGCGTTATGTGAGCAGAAGACGGTGCGCTCAGTCC
The DNA here is from genome assembly GCA_037577145.1 of Brachypetersius gabonensis. NCBI lineage: Eukaryota > Metazoa > Chordata > Actinopteri > Characiformes > Alestidae > Brachypetersius > Brachypetersius gabonensis. Next base: position 32,092,831 of record JBBJLR010000111.1, on the reverse strand, counting down.
AGTGCTGAGCCCTGAGGGGAGTGACCGCACTTGGAGCTTCATTCATTCTGACTCCCACACTCTACGTCTCTCTCCCCGTCCTGCCCATGTCGGGCTTAGTGTGGTGCCTAGGGCTGGCTGACATCAACGCTAGGTGCCACTTGGACCCATAGGGGCTGAGCTGCACTGAAGGATGGTAGGGACTTGGCCATGTGGAGGCAGATGCACATGTGATCTGGCATTGTGGGCTCACCTTCTGTCACTTCAGCCTCAACCCTCCAGTAACGGCTTGTTTTGGCATGTAGACACTAACCTAGGCTATAGTTTTTTTTGGTTAGGCTGATGTTTTCTTGGGCATGGAAACTCTGTTTTAGTAAGTTTTCTTAGAATCGTGTCTGCTCTTTGTTTGACCACAGATTAGTCATATGGTGGATCAGGCTATATACCAATGACCCCAAGTGTCTTATCGATGTATCGGGTGGTGTCCAGTTGTGACTGATCCATATTTAATGGTTTTTATTTAGTCATGGTCATTTATCATTCATGTTATTTTTTTTATCTAATGGATATGTAGTTACAGCCTTGTCACCTTATTTGTTTGTTACATAACCTCTTTATTAAACCAGCCATATGAATTTCTGTCATCTGCTGCATCTCAGTGGGAATGCAAGAAGAAAAGTGGGAAAGCTCATCTCAGTTTAAGGAAGAATATGGTAAAAAAAAAATGCGTTGATAGATTCATTTGTAGTTCGTAGTAGTTACTGATTTTAAAGTTTTTAATATTGGCAACATGTAAGAATATTTCTCTTTTCACACACTCACAAAACCACTGTGCCAGTAGAGTCTTTAAAGGGGGCTAAAAAGTGATGCTGAGAAACAGACTGTAATTGTAAATGAAAAAGTACACCTAGAAAGTGGAGCTGATAAAAAGGAATAATGTGTTTAGATACAGAATAAGTGGCCTGTTGGTTTGTGCATATTATTTAACACACAGTCCATTTCCTGGATGCTCTGATGAAAGCCTGGACCTTTTTAACAGGAGAGTCAACACTTCAAATTTCAAACTTTCACTTGTAACAGATTTGACCTTGCTTTAGTTTTTCACCCTCTTTTATTCCTCCCCTCTGCATTTATTACGTTAACATTTAATCTGACATGTTAAAATCACACTCTTGTGTTGTTGACAGAATTTTGCACCTAGGTCCACAAGATCCGCTAGGTCCTGAAAGGAAGGATGCACAGGAAATATAACAGTGAATTATTTTATGAGGGGATGGAGTAGTGCATCCAACAGAATAATGATTTTTTGTTGTTGTTGTTGTTGTTGTAAGTTACATTATTCTGCTTAAAAGCTTTTTGGTGATTAAACCAGTGAAGGTACTGAAGACTGATGCTCTTCAAAAGCACTTCTTCATAAATACATTTGTCATGATTTTCATATTTTATATTTGTTCGTGAACTAATGACTGCTATTATTATCACTATGTGGTAATAACCATCGCTATTCTTTTTGTAGCTTGGCTGATGGTGAGTCAGCTGGGATCAGTCTAGAATTTACTGGAGCTTGGTAATGTGGCTAGAATTGAGTCGAATTCAAACTCTGTAGTAATGCTGTTGGTTGATCAAAACAAAAAGAAAATTCTCAGGGAGCATTGGGTTCAGACTAAATATTCATATGCAATTATAGCTTTAGTGCCATTCATGGTGAGGATTCGGCCCTCTATTATGCAGAGGTGAGTGGCAGCCTTCCAAAAATTCAGTGAACCTTTCATGACGCTCACAGAAAAACGCACAAATATTATCCAGAACAGTGGTAGTATTGTGTAAGTGGGTTGTTTTCTTTTCTAAGAGTTAATGATAAGGAAGTTTGCTTGTGCGTTAATGTCCCTAAGCCTTTCAGATCAGCAGGTCTTCCAACTGTAGATCTTGAGATCTTAAGTGAGAGCTTTTCCATTCATCATGTTTAATTTGAATGCAAAAGCATTAATCTAACAGCAGTTGTTAAATGTGGACTCAAATCTAAGGGAGCAAACTTATACTGTGATGTTCCTTTCCACTAAACTGTCCTACTTAGCACTAGATGCTACATCTTTACAAATGAGGAGGATTTTTTTCCACCTAGTGCATGTTCTTGGACTTACGTTAGAGGAAAAAGACTCAAGTATGTTGAACTCCAGCAACCTTTACTGGTTTACACAGTTTAATATTCAATAATAAATGTTAGTCTTTGTTTTGTAATGAACTGAAAATCTTTATATTATAGTGAAGCTGTCCTAGTTAGATGATGGTTCTCCCTCCTTCTCCTCTCATCAGACACTATACCCCACCTCCACACACTTCTGTTATCTAAAACCCCAATTTTGCATTTTTCAAATATGTTGAGAGGATGGGAAACCCGCAGTGGATATGCTTTTTAAAAGTAGGCTACTGGTGCCTGCTGCTTTGGTGCTAGATGGAAAAGTGTAAAGATATAAATTTAAAAAGAGATAGCGTATTTAATTTTTTTTTTCTTCATTTGGCTGATAAGAAGACTTAAATTCTTATTTTTTCATGTCTTACTTGAATGAGCATCTCTCATGGAGATTGTCTTATGAGTGTTAAGTCTTGAATTTTGTTGTTGGTCTTAAACTGTATTTCGTTAAATATTTGACCTTTTTGATTCTCTGTAATGTTGCGCTTAGTGATGACCACTAATAACAAGAGCTCAATAATATTTAATAACATTTTATGCACACTTTTTTTTTCAGAGACACTCTGATATTGAAACCACAAGTTCATGTTGATCAGTATTCATGTTTCCATGCGTATATTACATGTGAGATGAGTCGTTTAGATTAGGTTAATTTATTTATGGAACCTTTTCAGTGCTCCATTTCTGCTGAGCTGCGTTCGTCCAGTAATAGATTTCTATTAGATTTTCCAAAAGCAGAGTTGCTTATTTACCATGGAGGAAGAGGGCGTCGTTAAATCAAATGGCCTCGGTAACCGTGTGAGCTTGTTCTGCGCTTGTGTTTATGATCAGAGTGTCCGATCAGCATTTATTAGTTGATGCGGGGGGGGGAAATTGAGATTGCAAATACAAGAACAGGCGTTTGCATATGAAAACCTGACCCCTTAGAAAATATGTGAAATGGAATCTGGAGAGCCCGAGTGCCCTGGCTATGCAGGAAACCCAATCTGATAAAGCATTTACTGCACTGCAGCAAGGAGACTGTAGCCACCGCTTACTGCTCGGTACCTCTGATTGTGTCGAGATGAGGTCAGCTGCTCTTCTAATGTTTATGCTCTCTATATATGCCACCTGTTGCTGATTTGGTTTTAAGTGTGTTTTGTTTTTATTTTCCCAGTGTATTGTCATTCCAAGAAGAGCTCAGATGTTTAGTATCAATCAATCAAACAAAAGTACTTTTACGTCTATGTATTTAGTCCTGATATTGTTTAAAAATAAGACACAACCAATATATAATAATGGCCTGTAATTGCTTCCTCGAGCTTCAGATAACAAAAAGCTTGGTTATCGGCTTTAAAAACCTTGAGGTTGTGCACCAGTGATCTAGCAGCTAGCTACATGAGCATCTCCATTTCAAGATGTGGGCAGTTATTTGATGTGTTATCGTTTTTGTGATAAATTTTGTTGTATTGATACACTATTTATTTCAAAAAGAACATAATCAGTCCAGTTTATTTGGATTAGTGCATTACAACTGTGTGATTTGTTTGACTCGAAACCCCCATACATGGTTTGATACTGAATATCATATATATTCTGTCAATATTAAGACTTTTATATTTTTATTTAATATTATGTGTGCCTTGAAAACATCTTGTGGTATTGTGATTGTGTGGTACTTTTTCCATATGATCTGGGAAATGGAAACACACACACACACACACGCACACACGCACGCACACACACTCAACAGTTGTCCCAGTTTATTTAGTATTAGTTAGCTGTGCCCTGTCTAAACATTATGTAGAGAGAGTCATTTCAACGTTTCTTTTGTGTATGAGTCTTTGTCTTTGCATGCTGTTAATGCTAACCGTTAATGCTAACAGTTTTTTAGCAATAAAGTTTTCTTATTATTTATTTACCTTTCATTTCATTAAACTTTAGTTTAAAAGGAAATTAAACTGTTCTAGGAGCATATCTGTGGGCATATTTAGGGTTTATACTAGAAAAATAGGCATTTGTAGGCATTTATCAAAACAGAACTCTGTCTGTGTCTGTGTCTGTGTCTGTGTCTGTGTCTGTGTCTGTGTCTGTGTCTGTGTCTGTGTCTGTGTCTGTG
>JBBJLR010000111.1:32034218-32059736 GCA_037577145.1 Brachypetersius gabonensis | reverse complement strand
GTGTGTGTGTGTGTGTGTGTGTGTGTGTGTGTGTGTGTGTGTGTGTGTGTGTGTGTGTGTGTGTGTGTTTTATACACCAGTCAGCCACAACATTACAGGTGTCTCTGGAAATGTAGTGGTTTTAAAGAGACAGGATATATTAGGAGTCGAGTGAACAGTCTGTTCTAGAAGGTGATGTACCATAATTAGGTTTTGTAGTTTATTCATGTCTGTGATGTCCTGTGTCTGGCTGGAGTCTTATATTAAACCACTTTAGCAGCCTTAAATCTTGTTCTGTGTAATCAGTGCCTGCATGTACTCAGGGCTGTAGAGGAAAATCCAGAAGTTGGCCCCTGTTTTCTTGGATCTGGCAGCAGCTGAAGGTGAAAGAAGGGAAATGAGTGTGTTTCTGCTCTGTAAAGGTTAATGAGACAGCATTTGGAGCTCTTCAACTATTTACTGGCACCTGCTAATCAAACTGAGGACAATCCACAGCCTATTACTAGGACAATAGGAAATAAGATGATGATGCTGGCTGTTATGGATTGTTGTTTATATTTCAATTGACTTGAGATATTTAGTTCAAGAGCAGCTGTCTTTTTTTAATTGCAGTTCTAGGCAAGCTGGAGCTGTAGGTTTTAGATGACGCTAAGACTCAGACATAGCAGACACAGACATTGTATTTGTGAATGGTAGGGGACAGTAATCATAAATGTTTATGCCCAGTTTTCATTTCTTTCCAGTCAGATTGGATTTTTTTTTTTTCACTAATATGCAGTAGTTCTGTGTTTTTGCTTTGTCTGAATTAACACAGGCTGGTGGGTATAGCTAACATTTGCATGGATGTGCATGCACAGCATTCAAAAGCAGCATTTGTGTGCTTTGCTGGCTCAAAGGAATTTTCCCCACTCTCTGAGTGTCCGAGGGATGAAATAGAATTGGTGCTATTATGATTACAGTGATATTTTGATCATTTAAATTATCTGCATCTATATGGCAATCAATGAAAAGACAATATTGCTGCAGTCGACTTGTATACGGAGGTCAGCAGCATAGTGTCAAAGAGAGGCAGGCATACAGAGAATAGTGCTGATGACACAGATGTTGCTCCATCACCGTGGCCGGCACACAACATATGGAGCCACTAACAGACATGGAGTGTGATGGATGGAAGCTGTCACCAGCACCATCAAAATGTGTGTGTATGTGTGTGTTGCTAGTGTACCCTTATCTGTAGTGCAGTGCTTATGTAAAGCGTAGGCACGTCTCTCCACTCCCTCCTCTGTGGGCTCTCCTATTAGCCATGCAAATGAGAAACACTACAGCCATTTAAAAGCCTGAGGAAATACAGCCTATATATGCGTCCAACTGCTTTATGACTTTATTTGCTGTTCCATTTCCCTTTTCCCTTTACCACGTATACCAGCAGAAGCTTATTGGCATCATCTAAGCAGTATCCAGAAGAGAGGCATATTCAAGTTGTGAGGGAGATGAATTGGCCAGATGAAATGAGGAGGGAGGTGGATGAAATAAGAGTGTAATAAGAAGACAAATAAAGTAATGATGCAAAAGCAGCAGAGCCATGGCTAGTGGAGTGTCTGGGGGATTAAAATAGATAAACAATAGAAATAAGGAATGGAAGGTATACTGACTGTAGTGAGTGAGAGAGTGTGTGTGAGTGTGCTGTGCTGAACTATAGACACAATGCATATAAACGGGATGAAACTGGTCCTGCATCAGTAATAAATCTGCTGGACTGTTTACTGGCCTGCTCACATGAATGGGGGCCATTGTTTACAAGCCCACTGAACTACTCTGAATTCACAAATAACAAGAATACTGTGTTGATGGACTCCTAAAAAGACATTACTGCTTGAAATGTTTCAGTATAAGCTATATCACCTAGTTATTATTTTACTTTTTGTTACTTAAACGTGTCACATGTACTCAATTAAAATTGGTTACATAAAAATGAATCAATTAAAATGTATGCTCTCGATGAACCAGCTTATTGATTACTTTTCAGTTAACAGGTGATCTGCATTCCATTATAAAGCTGTGTTTATTAAAGTCTCAGCTAGAGGAAGCTATTAGTATTGTGTTCACTGAGAGAGATGAAACCCACACCAGCAGGATCTCATGAATAGGTGTTTACTTACTATATAGTTACTATATACACACACATACACAATGTTAACTAATAATAATTGTTTACAGTTTTAAATTGCACATATATAGTTACACAATCATCACCGTAATCACTTCACAGTCTCACTTGGAACATGATGCATTAGCCTGACTGTTATGTCTCTTTTGGAAGCTTTATACCTCATCATTAGTTGTGTCATTGCTTTGCTCCCCAAATTGCTCCCCAAATGATTGGATTACTCCTGATCTGTATGGCGCAAGGCTAATGTGGATGAGAGGAATATCACACAGAATTTGAAACCATGAGTGATATGGCCAAATGCTCAAAAGGGGATAATTTGCCCTTGATAATTTGCACTTGGATCCAATTTGATGGCCTCATGAACTAGTTTCTACATGGGAGGCATGGCTCCTTCCAAGCCATAACAGCCTAATGAGGTTCATTTAGGCATATTGTGAGTCATATTGTGTGAGAATGTATTGAGATATTCTCCCTCCTAGTTGATGTCTTCTTCTCTTCTGAAATGATCCTCAAGCATACTCAGATTTTAGCTGTTAACAACTCTGAGCCAGCCCTGATTGACTAAAATCCTAAGAGTACTCATTTGTGTGTACAGCACAGTAGAGATTGAGAGCAAATCGTGGGCAATTTACAAAGGATAAATGAAACAAAAAGGAAAAAGGGGGAGAAAAAAAAATAAACACAAACACTTTACTGAAGGACAGCATTCTACATGATGCCTACATACCGTAGGTCTTCTATAACACATTACACAAACATTAAAAGTTATAAAGGCTTTTCCTAATAAGCATTAGTTGCAAATACCCATAATAGTGCCGTGGAAAGTGTCCTGATGTGATGCTGGTTGGAATAAGCCTCTATAAGTATCTGTGAAGACCACAAACAATTATGCATTCCTAATGTTTAGTTTTTTGGGTTTTTTTGCGTGTGCTAACTGTTCTCGACTGCTGCCTACCTTAAATCTAAATTAGTTGCTTGTTGAAGTATAGGCATATAAGAGCAAAAGTAAAATAAGAGCCAGGGGTGTGGGTAAAATTTAAATAATTATTTTAAAAGAATATTAATAACAGTATTCCTGTTATCAACAGTCTAGCACAGGTCTGATAATGGACTACATTGAGGACTCCTATAAATATGTTTCAGGCAGTCTGGCGTTAAGTAGCGACTACTTGTCTATTTTGATGAGGGGGTCGTGAGGAAGCTGGACCAGTGGAATATTTATCAGTGTGTCGTGTTTTTTTTTTTTCTCACCTACTGTGTGCACCAAGCACAGTCACTAGCAAAGTGTTTGTTACACAAATGACAATTGAAAGGACACAATGACTTATATATTTTTACTGTTTGATGTCTACATGCAAAATACTCCTGTATAATACAGAACCAACAAAATACTCCTGTTTGCACTCACGATAGATTATTTCCCTGTGAAGCTCCAGTGGTAGTTATGTTAAAAGTAGGGTGATTAGAGCACAGAGCTGCATTCACTAATCTAGTTGACAAAACAGATCAGAGCGCATTTAAATAAGCACCACTTTTAAATATAGGACAAGTGACTATTGTCATTAATGTGGCATTTTGTTGCCACAGTCTCATTAAGACTGCAGTAGTGTTAAAAGAACAGTATCAAGTAAAGGTAGGTGTGGAACATTTGAGAGGTTTGTCTTGTTCTGTATCATAGAATATTTTGTATCTGCTCAACAGTCTTATGACTCTTAAACTTTAGACTTCTTTTTAAAAGCTGAGCAGTTGCTCCAATTCCCATCTGTTAGCAATTGTATGTAAATTGATGAAATCTGACTTTTACTCATCAAACCACTAACACATTAACTTATTTCATTACTGACTGACTGATTTGTTTACTATTTAGTCAAGTTTATGGATGAGTGAGTATGATCATTTAATGAAAACATGAAATGCCTATGTATTTTCTTTATCAATCTTTTATATGAAATCATATAAAATGACAAACACAAATAATGGTTTAATTACAGTAAATCTAATTTCCATGTGAGACTTGCAGCAGATTACCCTGTGAGTCCCCCGTTAATAATTTTAGTACACACTCGTTATTTTCAGGCTTAGTTAATCGCCCTTTAGGGGCTAAATTCATCAAAATAGTTCTTATTGATTTGCACTGTATTTTGCACACTTTGGGGGGGTGGGGAAACAAAATTTAGACAGACATGCAAATTGTACAGTGCTTGCTATTTTGCTCTTTAGAGAACCACAGTCCCCCATGGACCCTTTTAGTAGATCAGCATGCATGTGGGTTTTTTTGCTGGTGCTGTCGAGTTTGCATATGTTCTTATATACACAAACTGGCAGAAAATCAGGATCTAAACAAAAAATCTAATTTTTTTTTTTTTTACGTACTGAGTTGTCTTTAATCTCAAGCTATAGCCTTTTTCTTAGTCCATTAAACAGTATTTCTAAAAGGGACAGTGTGTGTCTTCCCAATACTAAAAAGTGCATTTTCATATTGATATGTTTTTCTCAGAGAAGAAAATTAATTTGACCCCTTTAAAGTAATGGCCATAGCTGGTGCATAAATAAAAATGGCACTGTAATTTTGTTGAAATTTTCATTCAGTCAGAGAAACAAGTGAGGGTTTTGTTGAAAATGTGTTTTCTAAACCAGAGGTGGGGGCCTTGAATCAAATAGCAAATTTGAAGACTGATAACAGGCTTGAGTTTGACTTGGAAACCTTGACTTTAGACTTGATGTAGATGATTTTTTTTAATTAAAAATGAGCATTTTTAGTTCTGTAATTGGGTGATTTCTAGTGCAATGCTTACAAATCTGGCAACCAACTAGGATGTGGCAGAGCAGCAGAGGAGAAAGCAGAAGGTAGCTGTCATGGAGGAGGAGGCTAGTCGAAAAATTATCTAGTTTAGATTCAGTAATGATGGTAAAATGAAGAAATCATCAAACTCCAAACATCACTACAAAACCCACAAAGAAAAATGCATGACTTTTTTAGCAAACTTATTGACTGGTCAGATATTAGATAAAAGACATGATAAAGCTATGTAAGACTTGACTTGTTACTGAGAAGAGAAGGGTGACCGATTCTGAGCTTTATAACCAGTTCAACTCTCTAGGAACATTACTAACACAGCTATGCGTTCATGAGTACAGGTGTACCTTTAGTCGTCTCATGACTTGCTATTGTACTTCTTTCTCTGCTGTTTTAAGTGCCTCTTTAATACATCATTAATTTAAATGATGTGTCTGCTTGTTTGCAGTCTAGTGATGTGTCGTTTTTCAACAGTTTTTTCTTTCTGCTAGATTGTGACAGCTTAATCACTTTGCTGCCAGCGTTGTTACAGCAAAAGAAGTGTTCAACTGAAACCTTGCTTATGCTTATAATACATCATGGTCATTGTCATATTAGAAACTGTCTGAAATGGCTTCCCTGTTGTAGCAAGGAAACTAAAAAAATATGGTCATTACATAATATTAATGTCACATCTGAAAGCTCTCTGTGTATTTAGCATTGTGGTGAAGGGGCAGACTTGAAGTTATTCAAGTTATGAAGTTATTAATGACTTCAATTATTTGAAGTCATTTACATAACTGACCGTATTATTAACCATGTACTGATGTAATAACCTTATGATGTGATCTAACATATTTTTAAGCACTATTTAACGTGAAATGAATGACCTTAAGTTTAGAAGTCACGTTTGTAATTTATTGGCTTACGTTTCAGAGGGTTTGAGATTTCTGTGATCCTTGTGTGTTTGTGTGTTGCTAGAAGAATGTATCAGAGCATCTCCAAAATAGCAAGTCCTGTGGAGTGTTCTTGATATTCAGTGGTGGTTCAACGACCAGTGAACCCAGTACGAGGTCAAGGGTGGGAAACGAAAGCTAGCACAAATTGCTGAAAGTGCTGGCCATATACTAACCCTGTCTTCTGCTGAAAACACCTAAAAATGGGCATGTTGGCTTCAGAAATGGACCATGAAGCAATGGAAGGTGACCTGTTTATCAGTTACTAATGATTTCTTTTACGTGTGTGTGCGCGCGCGTACGTACGCGTTTGTGTGTGTGTGTGTGTGCGCGCCCCTTATACCTGGAGAAAATAAGATAAGCCTTTATTAGTCCCACAAGTGCTCTGCTGCACTGCTAAACCTGTTCAGGAATGATCTGAGGACATTACGAGTTTAGGTTTGACAGGGTCTCCAAATTCCCAGACCTCATAGGATCTGCTGCATATTGGTGACAAATGCTGCTGCACACCTTCAGAGGTCCATGCCTTGTTGGGTCAAAGCTGTTTTGGCAGTGTAAGGTGACCTTGTGATAGAAATGCTGGGAATTCAGGTTTATGCCAATCACTTCATGATTTCATTGTGCAAGTGAACTCACTCACTTTATTTTCTTAGGTGATTTTGCTCCCTTTCTGGTAATATATTGAAATTTAATTTAAAAAAAAAATCAAAATATTAGCATGCATTTAGGGTAGAACATGTTCCTTTTTTGAACTCCAATTAAAATGTACTCGTGTCTGCTGAAAAGTGAATTTTTTTTTTGCAGTGTAAATGCATGTTTTGAAAGACTTAGTCAGGGTATGAAATTCAAATTGATCTTTCAATTATGCGTACCTACCAGGCTCAGACAATAGCAACAGCCAGAACATGACATTTAAATGTAGATCTGAAGATGGAAATGTGTGGTAATTAACTGTGATTGTTAGGATTTGTTGAATAATTAATTATGGCACATCAATTAAAAAAAGAAGAGAATTACAACTTACTTTAGGCTAAAGTGCAGCCTTCAGAGTATACAGCTGCCAAAGATATCAGCCTTTGCAGTCTGACGACTTGAATGAGACTCTTTTTGTGTGTCTAGTGCAGCAGAGACTGGACCCCTGCAGTCTAAAAGGCACGACCAAGAATTTTATCACCAACCCGGAACCCCATGATGGCCATTATCAACAGTAAACACATAGCCAGTCTTGCTCTGTGATGGAGAATGCGCTGTGCCCTTCATATCTGGGTGCTTTCCCTGCAAGGCTTTGCCCAGGAATTTCAGGATAGGGAAGAATGTCCAGGGGCGACAGCTGAGTGGCTAAAGGTTTTTGTCAGGGAAATCACGTCTCTTTCAGCAAATGCTACATAGTGCAATAAAGAGTGAATGAGAGTTCACAGAGGAAAATGGAAAGAGAGAAATTCTGTACACGCAGCAGTGGAGAGGCTGAAAGGAAAGCCAGACGCCCCCTGCCACCCCCCATCACTCCGAAACAATGGCTTTGAACTTTTAAGTGCAGCACAAGTGGCCTCTTTTCCTCTCAAAGAGACAGATATTGCTCTGATAACAGCCTATGTCCACCAGGCCTGATGGACTTCACTGTCAGCACAGGCTTAATTTGACCTTTCACAAGCCCCTCCATGCCTGTGCCGTCTAACACAATAAGTACTCTTACAAAGTGTGTGTACAAGAGTGAGAAACAGAAGTGCATGGAGGTGTGTCCACTTGTGCACATGGTCTTGCCACATTACTTTGAATCCGTCATTTAATGTATGACCGTTTTTTCCCCCTAGCTTTTCCAAGTGCCATACATTTGTATTATTGACAGTGTATGACATCTATATAAATATTCAGTCTGTGTTACTTCTGGGTCTCAAATGGTTCGCTGTTGGCTTACTGAAACCCTTTTCTGTAAAAATAATAAGGGGATCCAGAACCATTTGTGTTAAGATCAATATCTTAATGCATTTTGTAACCTTATTATAAAGTAAACAAATAGATTTAGCCCTGAAAGTACTGAAAAGTGTGAATACAGGTGTGCTAGCGAGCTTTAATTTTTTTTTCTACTCACTTTTAAACCATGTTGGGTGCCATTGGTCTTCAATGCAAAGATAGGACTTTCGTATGTCATGCAAGCTTGCAAGTTATTTAGAATGATGGAAACTGCTTGTTCTGATTGAATAACCACAGTTAACAACAGGCAATTTTACTGTAGCACTCACTGAAACATTAGGGACAAATATTCATTCTTGTTGGGGTTCAGTCTGCTGTCACACCATTAGTATAGCTTTCTGTTTTGACGTGTTTTGCTAATATCACAGGTTGGTGTTATGAACGATGCGAAACATGGCATTAATGCTGCTCCCGTCATCAGCAAGATGTGAGTTCAGAACTTTATAGCAAGAAAGCTAATTACAGTGACCGATTGCACTTAGGTAATTGTGGTGATTATGTCCTTGGAACTCGTGGCTCACGTTGGAGAAACCCGTGGCTGAGTGCAAGGACATTCACAAGTTTGGGTCCAAGAATTGTGCTTATGTATGTTATCTTACTTTTCATGTTTATTGCCACAAAATGGTTGTCTTCACTAAAATGGTTGTCTTCACTATACCTAAGAAGGATCTTGAAATGGCTTTTTGAGAGAGAATTTCTTGAAAATAAGCCTCTTCTCCGTCGAGTGTGCAGAGTACCAGAGTTGCTTAATTGGTGGAGAGGACCTTGAAGCAACAATGGTCGTAGCAAACACTCCTGGTCAAATGTTTCTTCCTCTTAACTTAAGTATATAAAATGGGGCCATGTCTGTTCATAAGATTCATTTTACCTTGGCCTAGTGTTTGCTTTGACAATTATTTTGTTTAGATTTTTGCATCACATAATGGCCTCCTTAGAACCTCACAATGTTTTGTGTTCTGTGACCCATAGCTCTTCATGATGATGCTTTCTCAGAACTCTTTATTCCCACCGTGTCATATTACAACAAAACTGAATGCAAGGTATTACAAACCTCCAAATAAAACAGGCCACCACCAAGGGACCAACAAACATTTCACCAGAACAGATCCGTCAGTACCTGTGACATGTCAACCAAGAAGCAGTCTGCCTCCTGAAATGTAATCTGGACTGTAGTCCAAGTGGGATCCCTGCAGGCAGAACCATATCTGGCAAAATTGTAAGTAGCGAAGTACCAGAAGACTTGCTACTTGATTAAGCTTCAGAGATATGAGAGCTTCAGAGCAATAGAGAACTACAAGAGGAAAAGAGAAATTTCAGAAAATGTTCCTATGAAGAATTATTGAAGTTCTCTTTTTTGCCAAGCAGAGAGACTTCATAGCTGGCTTCCATCTAGGCTAGCCTTGAATAGACCACCAAGCCACACTTTTTATTGTAATTGAAATGTCTTTCAAGTGGCCCTTACCACCAGTGGACTATGAAAAAGCACTGGGTAACATTCTAGATATAGAGCTCCAGTACACAAAAGGCTATAGATGGTTCAATGGTTACAGGGTTGCATGTTTTCATTGGATGAAATGGGCATGTGTGAAGGGCTGATTATTTTTTTTTTAATAAAACAATTCTTGATTCCTCTTTAGTCTACTAGATTTTGCAATAATGACAAAATGACTAATGGCAACTAGAGCTAATTACAAAATCTATGAACTCAATTGCTTAATTATAATTTGACTTAAAGACATGCAATTGATAATTGAGCCTTAATGTAAAGTGTTCCACTCTATTTTAGTCTTCCTGAACTGGCATGTCACTTGTTGAACATAATGTGCAAGAGTCAGTAGACATCAACAGACAACAGTTAATATTGTGTGTTCAGAAAGTGTTCAGATCTTTCCCTTTTTTTGTTGGTTTGTTTGAAACCACTCCCACTTAGCATTCCAGATAATGCACACTGCTAGCCCCAGCAGTACTCTGCTCTTGCACATGTATGCTAAATTAATATAAATGCTGTGCAAAGATTTCAGAAGTACAACAAAGCCTCAAGTAAGCATGCCTGTATGAAGTTCCTGTCAAAAGACTGACATCATAGCCAAGAGAAAGGAAGCAGATTGGATGACCTTTTAAGCTCTAGTGTTGTCAGTCACTCATGCCTCATTCTGCCCTTCACCACTCCGATATTCACTGAAAGGTTGCACTGGTGTCATAGCCATGGTGATGCACAGAAGTAATGTTTATGGAAGCAGTGACTCCATCTCTGAGGTCACTGAGTGGTTAACACCAAATGTGTGTGACCTGACTTGTGTCCACTGTGTCTGTGTGACTGTGGCTTGTGCTATATTTGAGTGATTTGTTAGTGGATGTGTTAGTAGCATGTGGTTGTTATGTTGGCTTGTGAGATACACCAACCACAAAGGTGCGAAGTGTATGACGTTAACTTTATGGTGTAGTTTTAATTAGTACCAGCCTTGGGATTAAAAGTTTGTAGTTTGTTAATTTAGACATTTTTTCTTCACTTATCTCCTCAAAGGGCCCTCCCAAACCTGTCGCCATGGAGCCCTGTTCAGGGGGAAAAGCGGCGGTACTGACGGTGCTTATGTGTCTCCCACGAGGACCATCAGGGGTTCCACCACCTGGACAGTCAGGTATGTCACAATACAAGTTTTGTGTTCGTTTTGACACTAGGATTGAAGCTGCATTACTTTAATTGCTAAGGATGCACAGTGATCAAATCAGTATCAACAGAAAACTGCTTACAGTAATGGCATAATTGGTGCATCTTTTTATCTTTAGACATTGTTAACTCTGAGATAAAGACACGACAACAAATTGAGAGTTTTAAAACAATAGAATTTGAGATGACAGTATCAGCAGACTTGATACTCCTGGTCCATTTGGCCCCATTTCCAAGGTGTGAATAGATATTGTGTAGAAACCTGAAGTCTATAAGATGCACAAAACAACCAGCTGGTCACAGATGGGTTAAAAGAATGTGTTTGAAGGTGGCCTTTCAAGGCCAGTACAATCATTTCATTATTTGCTTTTTTTTTTAAGTAAATTAAACTTTTTTTCTTTTAATTCTATATAGAGAAATGTGCTATTTGGTTTAGCTGAGCTTATTGGGCTTTTTCTGAAACAGGACAAAAATGTACAAATCGTGGAAGTGTGGTATGATGGTAAAGGAAATATGTTATGTACGGTCAGTAACCAGACTGTACCTTTACATATAACTGTAGGGGGAGCTGGTGGCCTAGTGGTTAGGGCATTCGCCCTGTGATCAGAAAGTCCGGGTTCGAATCCCACGACCGCTAAGCACCTCTGAGGTACCCTCAGAGCAAGGTACTGCCCCCACACACTGCTCCCTGGGTGCTGTGTCCCTGGCTGCCCCCTGCTTCACTTGGTGAATGGGTTAAATGTAGAGGAAGTATTTCGTGCTGTTCACACCGTGTGCTGTGGTGTGTTCCCGTATGACCACATTGTCACTTTCACTTTTTTTAACTGGTAGAAAAACAGGTATCCCAGAAAGCACAATGTCTTTCCGCTAGATTTATCCCAGTACTCTCTACAGCAGCAGCCCCCAGCCACAGACCGCTATCATGTAAAACAATATTTTCATGGACAAGTGTAGATACCATTCTGCTGAATTAGTGGGAGCCCTGCACTTCCTAAGAGCTAGTGACTGAGATTTATTAATTTTTTTCCTTCAAAATAAAAGATCTTCCAGACTCTGATAATCAATAATATTTTTTATTCTGCCTTTCTGTGCGGCCCGGTATCAAATGACCCGGTGGCTAAGGACCTCTGCTCTACAGGGTCCGGAGGGTTTCTGGTTCATGCATGTATCTTTACTTTATCCTCTTGATAGCTGTTGTAATGTTGACTGCTTTCAGTAGCACATTCGGAGCCGTCCTCCCACTGTGTGCTCTTGTGACACTGACAAAGACTTGAAGGTGCTAAAAGCATGGTCAACACCTTGTGCTTATTCAGTGCTAACACTGAGACCTTTTCATCACTGAAAGATCAGCGCAATTGAGTCACAAATTATGTCTAAAAACAGCATCTGCCTACTCTGTGCCACTGCATCAAGGTTCCTGCGAAAGATTGAGGAGCATATTCAACTGTTAACTTATTTCTAGCGTTAACTTACAGTTTTTTGTTCAAGATCATTTAATTGTTTACATTGCTTAGTATGTTTTTTTGTTTTTTAATGCATAAAGAACAGGTTGACCAAATAGGGTAAACATTTTATTCCTTGATATTCTATGTATTCTTCATAAAATCTTATTTGTGAGGCACTTCATAGTAATTTCCATAATTAATTATTATAATTTCTAAAAATGTCTAAAAGCGTGATGCATTTCTATCTCTACTTTTGTAAAGGAGGTCAAAATGACCCCTATGCATTTCCTGTGGAAGATTACCTCTCCATTAATTTTTTTCTTTACCATTATGTTTTTAAGTAAGTAGAGTGGAACTGATCTGCATCTGCAGCACAGCAAATGGTAAATTGTTGTCATACAGCAAACCAACTATTCATATGGAGTCTCTGCGTTGATTATTGTGGTGTCAAACATCATGCTGAGCTTTGTTTGGTGTTCTTATACTACTTAAAGAAAAGTGTCCATATTGGGATATGCCTGTTTTGCAGGGATTGGGCTAGGTCCCTTACTTTCAGTGAAGGGCTTGTAACAATCTGGACAAAACCATGCTTCCAACTTTGTAGACACAGTTTAGGGAAGAACCTTTTCTATTCCAGCATGATTGGAATATTCCAGCATGTCCCAGTACACAAAGCAAGCTTCATAAAGACATGACTGGATGAG
Organism: Brachypetersius gabonensis; assembly: GCA_037577145.1. Lineage (NCBI taxonomy): Eukaryota > Metazoa > Chordata > Actinopteri > Characiformes > Alestidae > Brachypetersius > Brachypetersius gabonensis. The sequence goes on along the minus strand of JBBJLR010000111.1, from coordinate 32,047,067 downwards.
TTCAGTGTAGAAGAACTTGACTGACCTGCACAGAGCCCTGACCTCAACCCCATCCAACACCTTTGGGAAGAACTGACATGGAGATTGCGAGCCAGGTCTTCTCCTCCAACATCAAGGCCTGACCTCATAAATAACCGTCTATCACTTTTACTATTTGTAAATGAGTTCCTTCGTTTATACCGTAATTGTCGAACGGGATAATATAAAACTCATTTATACATTATACAATTCAATCTAATATGGAATTGTCATTGTTATTTAGTGTCAATACAATCGTGTTTCCAGTTTAAAATGCTACCAAGATCTCAGGCTGGAAACGATGATGCAGCTGTGTTAAAGTCGACAGAAAAACCCGCGCAAAAAAAAAACAACACTTCAATTGTATTCTCACAGTGTAAGATTCCATTCAAAAATGAATATGTTTCATATTAGGTTTCATTTGTGGTCACTTAGGTCAGTTGTAAAATAGAAGAATGAAATGGTCTTCTGTCTTGTTACAAAACTGTGCCAGGTGGAATTGCATGTCTGCTGTAAGCATATGACTACATATGGTGCTTCCCAGACTGGGTAACCTGAGATCAGGCAGGAAGTCGGAGCAGTAGATGCATGTCCCTGCGGTGATTTGGTGTAGCTAGTCTGTCTCTTTTGGACATATTCTCTTACACCGTAGTGGCTAACCTCCAAGGTACTCTCTCTGTGTTTCGGCTCTGGGTTAGAGCAGCCCTGCCAGCCTTTGTGGCTAATTATTGCATGTAAATCGAGAGATACATTAGTGGATATCATAGCCGCTTGTCTTTGTCCTTGAATTTGATGGGAAGGGTTGTTGTGTTCTCGAGTGCAGCAAGTGTACGAAGTAGGATCAGAACGATCAATGACAGGATAGCGGTGTTCGGTTCCTGTCCAGGGCTCAAATCTTTGCCTAGTTTCTGCCTTATTACAGCTCCTGCGATCCAGAGCCTCCACCTGTGTCCATTTTACAAAGACTTTTTTCTGTTACAAGACTATTAGCATCAATCTAACACACTTGTACTTCAAATTTTCTTATGGAACTAGCTGCCGCCTTTCCACTTTCACTATTTTGAGGTTGTTGTGCTTTTAAGGTACTGTTCTGAAGGTCTGCTTTCATAGAGTTATCTGCTAAGAGCTAGCAGAGTGGCAGTGTGTACCAGAGAAAAGCCCATCTACCCCCCTTTTGCACAGCAGGTCTGTCAATCAACCTGCTGCTGTAAACCTCAGCCCTTTCAGGTCTGCTTCCTCATCAGAAACTGACTGATCTGGGGAAAAAACTCCTGTTTCAGAGCATCTCTTCTAATAGTTGTGCTTGACAAACAAAGCGGCTGAAAACATATAACAGCAGCAGCTTCCACCATTGTGCAACAGGAGGAAAAAAAGAGCTTTTTATATTGAAAGACGGCAAGCTGCTTGTTGTCCTGTTATGGTTTGTCATGGAAAGTTCTGGCAAGAGGCACTTCAGAGGGAAAGCAAGCAACAGTAAGAAACTCCACCTACATTCACCTACGGAAAAAAGCCAATTTTAGTTCAGCCGCTGTGCTTTTTGGACGTTACAAAGCAAGAGTACATCATGAGTGCAGTGTCTGTCGAGCTAAAATAGAGCATCACCTGCACATAGCAAGTCAGTGATGTTGAAATTGAGTGTGGAGTCGTAAGTGATGTTTGCGGTCTCCATGCTGCTTCTGCAGATCCCTCACTGCCCTCTATGAAGTGTAATCATCAACCTTGCATGATTGTATTTAGAGTCTGCTCAGGACCACTCACTCCTTTAATGAACTTGTGAAACATGCAGTTTGCATCAGGTATGATTGACAAGTAGTTAACTGTACATACGTGAAGTTCACTGATCTTGTTTCATGATTACTGGTATTTTTCATAGTTCACAGTGTGTTGCTCTCCTGCACTGTCAAAAGTCTGGAAATAGTGCACTTCTGGGTAAAGATGTCAGTGAACAAAAAGACCCAATAATTACCTCATGTTGCATGGAAACACTGTCAAAAACTGTAAGGAGCGACTTCACTTACTGGTAGCACAAAAAGCTTATTACTCATGCCAGTAAAACTGAAGCCACTTTCACAAAGCTGCCCTGCACTGAAGAAACAGACCTATACTAGCTGCTGCCTGCCACAGGTCGAGCAGCGAGTGGCGGGGCTTCTGTGGAGAATTCATGACAGCAGAAGTGTCAGCCTGTGGAGGTACTTTACATACAAATGAGCTCCACATTCTTTCCTTTATTTATTGCATTCAGCCACTCAGTGTGGAAAGGTCAGATCCAAAAACGGTACCTTAAATGGGATTTTGAAAAAGAAAAAGAATAAAGCTATGCGAATTAACTAGCATTAGCGCCATTAATCGCAAACCCATGAGTGACTTTGGCTGTTGCTTTATTGTCCGCTCACATCTAGTAATTGCACAGGTCCTAAACTAAAAAAATTTATTGAGAATCACATTTCAGACAGAATGAGAGAAGCAGTCATCTGTGTTTCTGGCCCATTAGTTTGGTCCCAGAATCGTTAATTGCACCAATTTTGGGACAGCACAGAATGTGCGCTAAGTTAGCTGTGTTATAAAATGTTATGGCTGATAACATGAGTGCTTGTACACAGTGCTTCTTGGCAAACCACACTGTTGACATCCCCTTTGCTCTTGCCCAGGTGTGATGGCTAATAAATCGAAACAGGCCAGAGTGGCTGTCAGCTCGTTTTTGGATGTAAATTCTGTTCACCTGGAGCGGCTGTGGCTTTGTCTTGACATGCTAAATTCAATTCCTTTTGCCTGGCCTGTCCTAAAGTAATGAATTGTTCCTCTCCAATAATTGTATTGCTTCAATAGCAGGGAGGGAGCTGGGCCAGGTCAGTGCAGAACACAAGTGCCTGTTTTGTTTTGGGGATGATTTGTGAGATGGCTCTGTGAAAAATGGCCAGAGGCTGTGGCCATGGTTCTTACCACAGCCTTCTCTGACAGAATGCTGGCATGGAGCAAAGCAGTATAGCACGCTAGGCTCTGGGCCAAGCTCCCCACACCACAGAGATAGTGAGTGAGGGATGTCCCACCCGGTACAAAAAGACTGGAAACATGCAGTGAGGGACTTTGCGCAGACACTGCAACAAAATGCAGAGGGCTCAAGAACCGCTTGATGGAATTGTACATCTGTTCTTATGTGATTATTCTTTCTTTTACTGCCAGTATAAAGATTTTTTTGTTTGTTTCCTCTTAGTCCTATTTTTGTGTTCCTTTTTGTGTGAGCCGATCAAATTTCTGCTCTTAACATTAAGAAAAATGTAAAGTCCTGACCACAATAATCAGCCATTATTTAGACAACTTTAGCCTAAAGTTTTGTTCCTATAATTGAAACCTTTAAAGACCAATTGAGATTCATTCGGCTATCAGAAAATGAATTCGGGCATATTAAACAATATTTTATTTGCCATCTGTTTTGTTACCTTTTCTTGGGGTCTTGTGAACTAATGTTGTCTTTTGTGTTGATGTTGCAACACCAATCGACAGTGTTTTAGCAACAGCAGCATTTAATAATTATCTTCTCCTTTGTGGTGCTAGCATCTCTAAAAGAAACTTGAAAGGGTGAAGCAATTAAATTCTTTGTAATTTTCCACAAAAAAAGTTTTCTAATTGGGGAAAAAAAAAACCATTTCAGAATGTTTTGCCTGTTTATTTACACAGGGTCTGTATTTTTCTTTTGCATGGCATTGATCATTTCACACTGTAATACTTACGTTCTGCTTGTTTCTTTCCCATTTCCCTTTTTCTTCCTTTGTTTTGATCTTTTATGGCTCTGCTGAAGCTAACTGTGACTTTTATCTCTGTATTTTTATTCTGTTCGTAGGTATTGCCATAGCCAGCGCACTGATTGACACCTCTCAGCAGAAGCCCATGGACTTTAAAGAGAAGAGTCAGGGCTTAAAAAACCGCAAAGCTCTGCCAACAACTCACCAAGGCACATGTGTGTGAGAGATCCGTGGCCTCCTCTCGCCGGGAACAGAGTGTCCTGCTCTGATCCACTGCTGCAGACCACCGGCAGCTTCTGTGTCCAGAAGCCCCCAGTGATGGGATTTAATAACGTAGCAGAGTGCTTTTCTCCTTTCCTTTCACCATCTCTCACTAGAACACTATGGGTCACTGCAGATCTGTGTTTACCAAATATACAAAATCCCTCATACCCAGCTTCACCTGTGCTCCAGTACATCCGCTCAGCAGCGCTTAGGTCTCGCAACAACTTGCCTATGTTTTCATTTCCAGCACCCAGTTCAGCTCCTCTTCCCATATTCACTGCAGATCACCTCTCTAAAAGCTTAAACTTCACTCCAACATCCTCTAAGTTTGGAATAGCTTATTCAAATGCCTTCCGAATGCACTCTGCAGGCCCTAGCTGTGAGACCTCATGGTGACTACCAGCAGCCCTTCAGAACTGCAATCAGTGAAGGGGCCAGATCCACTCATCTCCCGTTCACAGCCTCTTTAACCAGTCAAGCACTGATGTGCCTCTGGCCTGGTTTGTACTTTCAGTGAATGAATTCGTCCCCATACTGGGGTGTCAGAGCAGAGGAAGTGTGTGATACATGTTGCATACCTAGCGGTAGAGCTTTGAAGGTAATTTATGGACTGTTAAAGGTGTTGTTACATGGGTGGGTGTAAATCCCATTTGTTTGCTTGCTAGGTAGACAGTCTGTGTTTGCTAAGGAGCTACTTAATCACACTTTAATGCATTTCTAGACTTTTGGGAATTTTACTTAAAATCCAGCAAAGAGAAAATTCTGCCATACATATAGCACAGGAAAGCTGTTAGGGTTGATTAAGCTAATGAAGTTGTTGAATGCATAAGATATATATGTGGTTTGTAGAAGATTTGGGAGAACAGAACAAAACAAAACAAAAAAAAAGCGCTAATGTTTGTTGAAAAGAAACCCATAATTTCCTAATGAAATCTTCTTTTGCCAGCTATTCTGGCGATGTTTTTGCATGAACTGCACACTAAATGCTTTAAAACAGTTTGTAAGTTATAAGTCAAACTGTCTTTATTCAGTTGGGTATCGGAGTGTACAGCCATTCACAACCCTTCACCGGTAGCTACGCAATCCATAGCACCCTGAGGAAGAGGGCTAAGCAGGAGACCATGTGTGTCTCTGAAACAGTCCAAGAATCAGTGCACCACGTGTCATCCACCAGTGATAGAAACAGAAAGGTTAAGTGATGAGACCTGGCAAACTTTAGAATTGTATGTAATACAGGGGCTTGGTGCCTTTGTTGTATAGTACTCTTGCTGTATAATGCTACAGAATAGGCTACTAGTAAAGCTTTTGTTGTCATTGTTTTGTTTTTCCTTTTTTGTTTTTCTTTTCCGAGCATCCCGGTACTGATTCAGATGAGTTGAGTTGTCTGTTGACTTTGCGGTAAAACGCTTTATAACGGATTTTCGCACTCCTGATTTTCACATATTGTGAAAGGAGATGATGTCCTTTGGACAAGGAGATACTTCATCCAGCTTGTTTGCTTCCCCCTGCAGTCTGCTTTTGTACAGCTGCCCCAAACATCTGACCACAACCAGCTCTTCTGTAGCCTCATCTCGAAGCTCACATTGTTCCAGAGGCCGAGAAAGCTCATGTGATGCCGGGAGAAGCACAGACATGTTTCAGGACCTGAAGAAGACTGAACTGCTCTACGCCGACCTTGTCTTTAGGATGGTGACGAGAAAGTGTACAGACAGCGACCTAACCTTCACGTGTTTGCATTACATGAACCTGAACATGCAAATCAAATGTGAATCGTTCAGTTGTTCCTCATATAGCTATTTTAATGTTTCATTCACCCTTTTTTTTTGTTGTTTTGTTTCATTCATTTCTTTTTGATGTTTTTAATAAAGTATATTAAAAGGTCACATTTATTTAGGGGCCCATTCTCTATATACTACCCATGATGATGATGATGATGAACAAAACCATGTCTTTTACAATGTTTGTGAAAAAGAACTGTTGTTGTTTTGTTTTGATAACTGATTCCTGTGTAATACCTCTGTTATTATAACTTTAGTCATTGGAGTCTTGTAGCTAGCTTCAGTGACCATTTTTTTCTTACCGTGTACACAGTTGCTGATCACAGCAGCAGTTCCTGTATAGTATTTTGGGCATTTGTAGTTACTTTTGTCACATATGAATCTGAACTACGTTTTGATGATGATTTATTTTTGAAAAAGCACCTGTGGTTGGGAGTAATTGTATGCAGTAGTACCACAGTGTACGGTCTTATTACACAGGAATCATCTCACTGTAATGTCATAGAGAAAAAGACGAATGAAGCCTTCATTCTTCGGTGCATATCATTAATCGTCAATGTATTTTAAAGATGGACAGAAAAATAAAACACTTGAATATTCATAGGTATCTTTTTAAGCTCTTTTGGACCATCATGGAAATTCCCTTCTTGTGTATCTCACGGTTTTCACCAGCTAGAAGAATTTCAGGCTAATGAACGGATCAAATTGACACTTTTTCCCCTTAACCCAAACCCATTCACTCAGCCGCGAGCTTAGAAGTTTGCTTATTTTTTTAGGCTAATGTAGCTATCTACAGAACCTTGTGTGTAGGTTTATGCACCCCTGGACAATGTGCTTTAATGGTTTGATTTTCGGCATGAAAATGAGCTCACATTCGCTGCATTTTAAAGCGAGAATACTGTTTATTTGTTTAGCTGACATGTTTGGAAAAAAAACCAACTTAAACTAAGGCCTGTGCAAGTGTAATGGTACATTTTATTTATTTTTTTTATATGTTAACCCCAACAGTTAAATGGAATCAGTGCACTAAAATAGCAAAAAAAATGCTATTTTAGTGCATGGATTTTTATATTTGTATTTATTTGTTTGTACATGTCATATATTTGCTTAAACGATCTAAAAGACCACATCTGTGTTTTAAGCCAAGCCAGTGTCACTCATAAGGGTGTTCAAACTTTGGATGTGTGTGGACGTATATGTATGAATGTATGTACATATATAGTGAATGTGCATTATACAGTTTGGTACAGTTCTGTGGGGGTTTAGTATATGTAATAGGAAAGAATATAATTCACTATTGCTATTCTGCAACGCACTATTTATCTATTACAATGTGTCACTGTCTGCATCTGTGGTACTGATGCTATTCAGTACTATTTCAGCTGCTAGCTGCACTAAAACAAACTATACATTTTTCAGCTTTTCCATTTGCACAGTTTTCCACTTGCCTGTAATGATGTGCCTGCATGTAACGCAGCAAGTGCCTTAAATGCCATACCTTTTCTTTGTGTATTAGAAGAGAAGGTGAATTAAGTTTGTGGGCAGTTCGGGGACTGTCTCTCTCTCACCTTTTCCGACCCCTGCACCTCTCTGCATGTGCACCAATATACTCTACTTAGTCAGTCAGTCTGCTCAGGTATGCACATCGCCCAGAGTGACAAAGACAGAACGAGCTGTCACTGCTGACTAATGTCCGTAAACACACTCTGGGGAGCAGGGTGAATAACTCGATGTGGATCTCTGTGTGTGTGTGTGTGAGGGAGAGAGAGAAAGGTACAGAACAGGAAAGAGAGGGAGGGATGTGTGCCGGCTCTGGCGGGAGAACGATGGGAGACATCCGGATCGTTGCACGCCGTTTCGGAGACTGATAAATAAGACCAGCTAGTTATTTATTCACACTATTCCTCCCTCTCTCTTTCCCTCCCCCTTTCTCTGTTTCCCCTTCTCTCTCTCCCACTCTCTCTCTGACTCTCTCTGCATCCCTCTATCTCTTTTGCTCTCTGCCTCCCTCCCTCTCTCTCTCTCCATCCTTCTGTTGCTCTCTTGCTCTCTCACCCTGCTTCCTCAGGTTGAGGTTCTTCCCACCTTCCTTCTCTCTGCTCTACGTCTCTTTTGTTCACTCTTCTTTCATCCTCTGTCTTTTTTTCCTCGTTCTCTCTTTCTCTCCCCTTTTTCACACTTTCATCTCCTTTCCCCCTCCCCACATTCTCCTTCACTTTTCAGTTTTTTTCAGTCACTCATTTTTACAATTCTCTTGTTTCTTTTACTTTGCTTTTTTCCTCCTCTTACACTCACACACCATCCCCTTCTCTCTTTCCCTTCCTGCTTTTTACTTTTTTTTGCTCTACTTTTCATCCACTTGCATTTTCTTTTCATTTTTGTTCTTTTGTTCATATATTTTTCCTCACACTCTCCTTTTCTGTATTTTCTCTCATCCCTCCAGCTCTCCTTCCCTTTTGCTTTCACTCCTTTAATTTCTTTGCTGTCTCGTTTTCTCGCACTTTCTCATTTTCTTTCCTGCACTTTCTCTAATTTTTGTTAGTCTTTTTCTGTCCATTTCTTTCACACTCAGACTGTGTGTTCTTTCAAGTTCTCTTTTTTCCATGTACCCTTTTCAAACCAACCCTCGCTCGCATTCTTTCTCATTTCCTCGTTTCCTCTCGCATAGTTTTGGTCATTTGGTCCCTCGGTCTATTTATTCCTGTCTTTTTTTCTTTCAGTTTTTCTAATACCTTTGTTTTTTCATTTTCCCTACTCATTTATTTTTCTCTGTTTTCCTTTTCTCCTTTTTACTTCTCCCACATACATTCTCCCTTTCTCTCTCTCTCCCTCCCTCTGTCTCTCTCTCTCTCTCTCTCTCTCTCTCTCACTCTCTCTCTCTCACTCTCTCACTCCCTTACACAGCAGTGGTGTAACTCAGGGCCAGCGTGTTTTCAGGGCTGCCGTATATCTGGGCTGTATGTGTCAGCAGACGAGTGGAGTGAGGGATGCCCTGCGTCTCTTTATCGCTTTCTCTGGGCAGGAGGAGCCCACTGTAAATCAAGGTGTCTGCCGCTAACATTAAGAGATATTAATGAATGTGTGGCTTACTGGTAATACAGAGGGTAAGAGAGGGATTGAGGGATGGTGTAGCTCCACCATTCATTCTTATGATGCCTGAAGCCCACGGAGCCATGAATATCTGTCCAGCTCTCTCTAGTATGTCCAGGTTTCAGCGCTCAGAAGCAGCGGATCGTTTGCCTATATGTAAAGCAATCCAGTGAATCATCTGAGGCAAGCTGTGTGGCAATAGATACCTGCTCATCCCACGTCTCTTCTGAAATCTAAGGTATTAACAGTAGGGCTGCAGTAAAAGCCTCTTTTTTTCTGGAAAGGTTTTATACTAGATGATGGGACATAGCTGTAAGAATTTGATTGCCAGTCACAGGTGAGGTCAGGTACTGGTGTTCAGTGGGTAGTTAAACCCACAGGTATTAGAAGGGGTTCCATTACTCCAGAGAATGCAGTTCCAGAGCTGGGGGCTTTACATCCCTCTAGCTAGTGCTTGGCACTGGACCTGATGACCTCGGCCTCACGAATGACTGCTCCAGAGCATTCGGTTCTCTTGGCAATGTTTTCCCATAGAGATAATAAACTGAGTGCACAGTTGAACACCTGTGTCAGCAATGGGTCACAAGGGTGTCTAGATACTTTTGGACACAAAGTCTACATTGGGAAAACCGGGTAAGCTGTACATTCATTCAAGCACTGAATAGACATGTTATAACAATAATAATTATTATATAAATATTATGCATTATATTTATAGGCACCTTTCAAAGGACATCTTACAATACGTAAAATCAGATATTTAGTATCATGCAACTGTCACAATGGGTTGTGCCCATTCAGTAAAGAAGGCGCAGAAGCAGACTTCCGTCTTTTCTATATTTTGATAACACAAAACAAAGAGCACGATGACCCAAAAACAGACAAAGAAGAATGCCAACCGGAGGGAGAACAGACAAAGGATAACTGAAACAGGGACAAGACCCAACATGGCAGCCCCTATGGCAGCCCCTAGTGCCCGCCGACTGAGGACGTTACAGCAAGCGTGTAACAATTGCAGCACAGTGAGTATAATATAATTAATTGGCATCTATTAAAAAATGAATTGATGGACTCCTATCAATTTGCGCAGCAGTAGCATTTTTCGACAAGGCAGCATGAATTATTAGAACACCAGCACCCACTATCCAGAGCCACAAACGTAACAGTGTATCGGGCACCTTCTGAGCAACAAGAAGTTAATCTGTTTTATTGTTCTTTTTCTGAATAGGTACCAACAACAACAAAAAAGGTCATATCAGGGAGCAGCAGAAGCAGTCGTCATGAACAGTAGTGAGTGTCCCTGTTAAAGTGAGACGAAACAGAAAAACAAACTTTCAAAATAAAAAATGTTTAATTGCACAATTAAATAATTGTTGGTATTAAGTAAATAATAAGTAAACACACTAATGTGTTTCAAGGCTTTATTTGAAGAGAATGTCTTATAAACAGCGATAAATGTTTTTTTTTATGTATTGTTAAACACAATGCAAAAATTTTATTTGGCTGTTAGTCTGTTGTCCTCTCATCATCCACAAAAAGTTGGTGGTTTGAGCTTGGCAACCATTACTTGCTAATTTTTTTTTCAACAAAAAATTATTGTGATCTTATTCAGCCTACAAGTTTTATATGTGATTTAACTCAATGTATTGATGCCACTCTAAATATACCTGTGTTTCCTCCTTTTGATAATAAGAACCTGTGTGTGTTCCCCTCTACATCTCCTCTGTACTGTTATGGCAGCTCCACTTCTTATGCATTCTTTTGCATATAATTAGACATTTAACTTAATGCCCTCATGCAGCTGTAAATGTGCTAAACAGCTACTTTTTGGATAAAGGGGTGTGAGGTGGGGGATGCATGATCAGAATATAGAAGGGGTGCATTACCTAAAAACTTTTGGGACTTCTTCTATAGAGAAACCAGATGAATTGGCATCTTCTCATGTCTGAAGGCAATAGTCAGATATTATTCCTCCCCAGAGAAGTGAAATGTGCTCCTGGTCAATCACAGAAAGGCTCCTCCATAATCATTTACCCCCTCTGCCTCAGATCTGAGATGTTTTTCTCTGCAGCCAAGACCCAGCAAATGCATTTAACTTCTTTGTTCTTCTTTGTTTTCCGACTAAGTGGGTCTTTTTGTTTGAATTGCTTCAAACCCGGGACAAAATTCCAGATCCAGCTGAGCTTGCTTTTAAAGATGAATGCTCTGGGTTTTTGGTTCCCCTCTTTCATTTCCTTCTTATGTCCTGAAATCTTTCCCTCCTGGCAGCAAATGACATTAACAGAGAGGACCCGGTCGCCAAGGCCCGAGTTGTCCATCTGCATTTTAGTGGCTGAAATGAACATGCGGGCAGTGCAGCAGGAGACTCTCAGCTACTCTCAGGGCTACTCATTACATTCATTTGTAGGAACAATGAATGCCTTCTGTACTTCAGCTGTCCTCTGAGTCATGTCTCCTGTCCCAGCTCACTGTCCAACTGTTGCAAGGAGCGCTCCGTCCTTTTAATAGCTCAGAGCAGTTTATTACAAATTGTCTTTTTTTTTTAGTCCGGGCTAAACGTGGGGCTTTTGAGTTTGCTACACTATACCAGGACCCGACCAAAACATCATCCATTATCAAGGTTGTTCTGATTAATTCTTACAGAAGTCCTGAAGCATACATATTTTTGGGCAAAATAATTCCTAGTGTACTGTTTAAAAATCCAAAAAACATTTTTTGGGCCAGAGCTGCCCAAACTTGCACGCAGCCGCCTATGATGTTATTAAAGGTTACAGTGACCCTTACAGTTAAAAAACTAGCATGTAAAATACATTCAGTTCTAAACTTTTGGTTTAGGATAATGTGCTCCAACACACACAAACACAAATGTTCTAAGAAGAAAACTAATGGCAATAAAAGATAATTAACAGAAAACTTGAAGAACTCTGCAAATATGTTTGATACCTTGTGCTGTTTAAATTAAGTGGTTTAACCTTAAAGTAGACCATATATATTAAATATATACCATTTCTAGACCATAAATAAATGGTGTCAGCTAATATTACTGCTTTTTAAAATGATCAACTTCTTAAAGCTGACAACTCAATGGGTCATTAAGCATCCGTTAGGCCCTAGTGCACCTAGTGGTCCCAGTTCAAACGCAGTCTGAGGCAGTGAATGTAGACTGTGTATGTCCTGTGTCCTGTGAGCTGCACTGAACTGCTTCAGTGCGCTGTATCTTTTCCCAGTTCGAGAGTTTTGGCCAGAACTTTGCAAAGTGGGAATTTCATCATGGCTCAAGTGAGGATGATTGCAGAAGAATCGTGGCATCTTGGTTGCGTTTTTCTCTATTATTATTGCACTCTATTTCTGTCTTTCCCCCCTCCTCTGCCTTCTTCTGGTCTCTTTGCTGTGAGTGTTCTGTAATTGTCGCCTGATCTTCTGTGGCTTTGCGCATGAAGCGGCAGCAGCTGCTCTTATCGCACATATGAAAGGCTTTCTGTGAGTCATATAAACACTGTCTCCCGCTTCTTTTTGTTTCTTCGTGTTCCAAGTAATTTTGTTTTTCTCCGTCTCAGTTGCCTGCAGAGCATGCTCGTTTAAACGTCTGTCTTTTTTTAATATTCCTTTCTCTTCTCTGTTCTCTCTCTGTTTCTCTTCTTGCTTTGCTCTGCCCCTTTCTCTTTGTCTCTCTCCCTCATCTCTCTACCTCTCTCACCTTTTTCTCACTTTCCTCCTCTTCTCTGCCCTCTCTTCTCTATCCCTCTTTCTCCCTGCCCTTTATCTCTTTATCACTTCTTATTCTTTCTTTTTCATTCTCTCTCCTATCTCTCCTTGCTCTTTCGCTTTATTCTGTCTTTCCCTCCCCTGTCTCTCTGTCTCTCTCTCTGTTTCTCTCTCTCTCTCTCTCTCTCTCGCTCTCTTTCCCTGCTTGGTCTTTTTTCTCTCTTTCTCTCTCTCTCTCTCTCTCTCTCTCTCTC
>JBBJLR010000111.1:32018276-32033885 GCA_037577145.1 Brachypetersius gabonensis | reverse complement strand
TCTCTCTCACAGGTCTTTCTTTTTCTTCTTTCGTCTTTCTTCTCTCTCTTCACTCTTCTTTTCTCCTCTGCATCTTTCTTTCTCATTTGTTCATGCTTCTGTCACCTTTCTCTGTCCTTTCCTCTTATACTTCTTTTTTTTTGTCTTCTGTCTCACACAAACTCTTTCTTCTTTCTATGTTTTCCCACACTCTGCTTCCGTCTCTTTTTCTGTGTCTCACTTTCTCTCTCTCTCGTGTTCACTCTCATGCTCTCTCTTGTGCTCTCTCTCGTGCTCTCTCTCGTGCTCTCTCTCGTGCTCTCTCTCGTGCTCTCTCTCGTGCTCTCTCTCGTGCTCTCTCTCTCTCTCTCTCTCTCATATTCTCTCTCTCTCTCTCTCTCTCTCTCTCTCTCTCTCTTGTGCTCTCTCACTCACCTTGTAGTTTGAGTTGGGAGAAGGGGGCTCGTACATTGTCAACATTATCAGTGAGTCAAATCATTATCTGGGCTTATTACCTGTGCCCTTCTCCAGCACTGGAGGAAATCATCTCCGCACAGCCACTCTCTGCAGATCTCTCAGCCCAGATACACACACCCTGACATTTACTGCACACAATAAGATAAAAAAGCAAGGTAATAATGTTGGAAGTGGCACTTTTCTGTGAAATGGTAAAGGTGAGGGCTGTGGGGAAAGAAAGAAAAAAAAAAAGCATTCACTGAACAACAGTAGGCGATGTTGTCAGGCGCTGAGTTCAGAGGTGAAGTAATTAGATATAATTTCCTCTCTCATAGCAGACAGTGTTCTCTGATTACATTGTCTCTTCTCCTTGGCCCTTCTCCTTTATTTGAAGGAAGTCATTATTTCATGGCGTCTCTCTCTCTCTCTCTCTGTCTCTATCAACATTTCTTTCTTATTGAACAGTTATCTGACCACAGAACAGACACCCTTCTCATAACATTCATTTATTTTCTACCGTATCATTTTGCTTTTTCATTGGCTTTCGTAGCTCATAATGTTGCTCGATGCTCATCTGCAAAGTCGTTTACAAAGAATGTTTGGATTCCTCACAAAGGACCTTCTGATATCATATTAAATCTTGCCTTTTGTCCTCCTATTTGAATTTAGCACAAATTCACATTTGTTTGTTGTTTGGTGTGTTGGTGAGGCACATATTAGCCCATTCTAGTTCTACTTTATTTTTAGTATTTTTTTTTTCCTCAGGGTCCTTTTGTGAAATTTGTCTTGATTTATGTGCCGAAGAGAGTCCGTTTTTTTCCAGATATTTTTGTGGGCCTGAAAGGGTGGTAAAATGCACATTTCAAAACTTTTGCAGTGTTTACACACTACATCAACCTCATCATTTCCAAAAAGCAAGGAAAATTCCATTTTCCATGAGATGTGTGCTTCAGTAAATCCTTGACCACACTCGTGGGCACACGCTCAATCATAATGTTTGAGGTAATGGCTACGGGCTGGTGTTAAAAAAGGAAAAAGCCACGCCTCAGTCTGGCACTCGTGACGGGGACAGGGACGCGTCCTTGTGTGTGTTATTGTCCCTGGTGGAGCGAACTGATGTGATCTGACTGGCAATCATGCCGTGTCCCCTATTATCACTTAATCCTGCCTGCTAGGAGTCCTGAGTTAATACAGGCTGATAAGCAGAGCAGAGACTGAGGTAGCACTCAGTCCGCAACAATGCAGGTGGATATCCTAGGTAACACAGCCCTGAGGCACCAAGGACAAAATACTGGAAAACTGAATCCATTTCAGCTCTGGCGTCCGTCAGTCCGAAAAGGTCAAAGTCGGTAATTCTCCGGATAAGGGTTAAGGTGCGACTCCCAAAAATGGCCGCATTTTCACGCACATGCTCATTTGTGATGCTACATTGCCCCTATCATTTAAATGTCGTGAACATTTCCACTGAGGTTAAGTACATCTTTTATGGAGCAAAGTGACCCTTATTTCCATTTTTTACAACACACGTGTGTCGCCACATCTAAAACAAACACAGCATTTAGGCCTTTTACAGCTGCTGAGGAGGAGAAAGAGAACTTGAGTCATCCGTCAAAGTGATAGGACATCACTAAAACCAAGGCAGCATTTATGACACCCCATTTAAGCGTCAACTTCAGTGTTTTAAAATGTAATGGTGGAGAAAAAATATCACAAGCTCCAACGAGTTTTACTGTGTTTGATCAGCGGCGCCTCCAATTCCGTCTGGAATGATATGACTAAATGGAAATGGACAATGGAGTGCAGATCTTAAATTAGCGTTCTGCTCCAAACCGAGCAGATGAAAAACAAACTAGAAAAGTAGGAACTTCTGTGTTGAGAACCATGTGTGCAAGACAACCTTCGTCACTTTTGCCACACTCACTGGTCGAGGCCGAAAAAGGGAAGTTGAGGAAAATGGCCGTTCAAATATAGGACCAGCCAGCCCACTGAATCCATCTCTTAGGAGGGGGGGAGGGGAAGGGGAGGGGAAGGGGAGGGGGGGGGCTGGATTAGAGCAGCGGTGAAAGACTGTCACACTGAAGATGAAGTGTCAGGTGTGGGAGTGAGTGATGAAAGTGAGTTATATGGCTCGCTACTTAAGTATTGATTCCACTCAACTGATCATTGCCAAATTGTCAATGAAAAATTGACCTTATTGATGTTTTGGCAGTATTTAATTTTTATTGCATGGGTTGCAGTGGTGCAGTGGGTTTCATTACCGGCCTGGTGGCTAAGGGGCCTTTCTGTGTGAGGTTTGTATGTTCTTCAGGTGTTTCCTCCTGATCCTCTTTTTTGTTCAACAGTCCAAAAACACATGGCACAAGATACTAAACGGCTCCTAGGTGTCTGCATAAAGTGAATCATTTGTCATGTTAACACGTTCACTGCATTCACTGGTTCACTGGTCTCTCTCCCTTCACAGGCTCAGAAACGAAAGATAAATGTAACAGTTTGAACACTGCATTTAATGCATTCACCCGAGTGAAGCAGGGGGTAGTTTGAGGGGGCCATACCTTTCTCAAGGGTACCTAAGTGATGCCACTGGCAGTCCAGGGATTCACAGAGGAGTTTCTTTGAACTAACCACCAGGCTGCTCTATGGGTGTGTCTGTGTTTCTGCCCTGTGATGGACTGGTCACTGGTTGTTTCTTTGGTCCTGTGAACACCCTTTCCAGCCTTGGTTAACAGATCAGATTATGGATGCATAGATGGATAAATTGTTTCCATGTATGTTTTTTTTTTCCCCAGCCTGTCAGTAACACAGATAACACAGATGTGTGTGTGTGTATAGCTGTGCTATCATCATTCACAGCCCTTAAAAAAAAATTAAATTAATTTAATTATTATTATCTCTTTTAATTAAGTAAACTGACAGACAAGACCGGACAGGGAAGGAACAAAAGCCCAGGAGGAAAAAAAAATTGGGGGGAGAGTCATCAGACGGGGGGAGAGAAAGGAAAGAAAAAGAAACAAAGGAAAGGAAGGGAAAGGAGGATAAAGAGAGAGAGAATAAAAAGATAAAACAGACAATCTCCTTCCATTCCATACGAACAGATAATCTGCTTCCAACAGCAGAGAAACTGCAGCAACATGTTACATTGTACTGAGCAGCAACAGAACTAAAATTGCAAAGTATGTTTTGAAGCAACAGCAGATGAAAGCAGAGTGTCTGTGAGCACCTGTGTGTACACCAGTGTGAGTGCTTGTGTGCACACCTGTGTGTGTGTGTGTGTGTGTGTGTGTGTGTGTGTGTGTGTGAGCACACTTGTGTTCATAAGGTTCCTCCATGTAAATGTTTGTGTGTGTGGGGGACCACAGTCCCGTCCCCCAGGACATGTAGCAGACATCCAGAGGCACACCATGGCAGGGGGGTCCCAAGAGAACATCTGAGATGTTGAGTAAGGTGGAGTCTAAGGCCTGACCTGACAAATAGACATAGATAAACAGGCACACATGTACACAAGCATACATTCCCACCCTCATGCACACAACAAATATTCACACACTCGCCCCACATATAGACACACAGATATAAACACCGTACACACTCACACTCCCCATGTATACTCTATATACCCTTTGCCCTCGCGTGGAGACAGGAAGACCAGCCCAGTCCCCGCAGCAGCATGGAAGACCACCAGCCCAGACTCCGGACGGACAAACAGCTCATCCTCTCAGTCCCCCGCCCCGGATAGTGAACAGCAACTTAAAATTGGTAAGTAAGCCTGAATAAACAGACCACCCTCTGGACGCCATTCAGTGTGCCCACTCCCCAAGACCCTATATGTCGTGATGTATGATTGAGATGCAGGTCGTCCCCATCGGCAAAAGAGACCCCGGGTTCCACCAATGCATCGAAGGCCCCCGCGCCAGGGCTGGACCCCAGTGCAAAAACCAACCCATGTTCCCGTCGGCACACCAACCAGGACCCAGGCCTAGCCAGAACCCCAGCCCAGAGACAGAGCGCCCCCAGAACCCCAAGCCTGCTCCGGTCCTACCCTGGAGCAGCACGGCTGCCAGGCCGGCAAACTACGTCCGCCGGTACAGGCCACCCCAGCAGCGCTGCATGCAGAAGGCAGAAAAACACCACCCAGGACCCCCAGTGTCCCATCCAGGGCAGGATCGCAGACCCAGCGCCGAATCCCCCCAAGAACCCGCCCCCCCCCAAGGGAACTCCCAGATGCCCCAAGCCCAAATCCCCCAACACCCTACCCCCCCACCCCCACCGCCAACCACATCAGCGACGAGGACCAAAGCCGGACAGAAACGTGGCCCCCACCCACACTAGGTGATTGAGCCGATCAAAGGAGCCCAGAGAGATTGATCTAATGTGGCAGCAGACACTGTATCAAGACTAATATAGTCCAACAAATACTCTCTATATCGCTTAATATTAAGGTTATTTTCATTTTTCCAGTTCATGAGGACTGTGTTCTTAGCAATGCATAAGGCAGTGAAAGCCATGTGGGTTGCGTTAACCTCTGTTGTAACACCATTTATGTCACCCAACAAGCAGACTGAGGGAGAGGCTGGAATGGAACATTTTAGACACTTAGATAAGTCTCCACAGATCCTGCATCAGAACCTCTGAACAGGTGGACAGAACCAAAGAGCATGGATGTAACTGTATGGAGTATCGCCTTGACAGTGTGAGCAGTTTTTAGAGGCTGTAAAACCCATCCTGAACATCCGTGTAATGCACTCTGTGTAATGCACTCTATGCAGGATATTGTATTGTATTAATTATAAACAGGGATTTATAATCAGTTCAAAGGTTTTTAAACATATCTGTGACCAGAAATTTTGCTGACTGATAGATCTGCCTCGCATTTTGCAATAGGAAGCGATACTGATTCATCTATTTTGGAAAGTGTCCTGTATATTTTAGACAGTAATTTGGGGGTTTGAGATTAAGGAATTCTGTCACACTTGGTGGTATTTGTAGTTTGATTTGGTTAGACTTGCATTTCCTTTTTACTATAGATTTAACTTGTTGATATTCTAAGAATTTGTACTTGTTAATCCCGTACTGTTTAACTAATGTGTCAAAGGGGATAAATATGTTCCAAGTATTTAATACCTTTACATTTAATAAGTGTATCATATTGTTGTTTATTAGTATGTTAGGGTTGTTCTAGATGAGAGTACGTTTGCATGAGATTAGTTAAGACTCCCACCATGCTGTTAGAGAAGAGTTGATACTGATGCTTTTGAAGCACACATGTGGTTTGATGTTTGAGCTGATGAATGGAAGATCCGAAATCTCTATATTATTGCATAGTGCCTGTTCTACGTCTAGCCCAGGCTCATCTAAGAGGGTGTGTTTTAGCCAGCCTGACATGTGTTGAAGCCTGTTGGCTAAGAAATAGTGGTGAAAGTTAGGCAGGTCTAGTCCTCCTTCGTCTTTGGTCTTTTGCAGCGTTTTCAAACTAAGGAAAGGAATTTGGAGATGGATTGTTTCCATGTTTCGATTCTTCTCCTGCTCCATCTGTCGCGGGATATTTGCAAAATTTATATTTTGAATTCTTTATATTTTGAAATCTTAACAAGAGATGATGTCTATTTAAGTATATTGGCATGTTTTGGTAAGTATTTGATCCAATTACATTTAATGACACTCAGCAGGGTTCTTTATAGCAACCATGATGTACATAACAGTGGAACCATTTGGGATACCGTACACAACCATGTTTTAAACACATGCCTCCATCATTGAGAACCATTTAAGCATCCAAAGCATCCATTCTTTTAACTTGTTGTGGTTTATATGTAACCTTTATGAAAGAAAGAATCCTTTTCTGTATTACTAACACAGGCATATACAAAAGTGGGGTCAAATGATGTGTTTTGAAACAGAGAACACACTTCTGCACATTTTGATACACAATTACTGTTTATTTGCTGAATTGAACATACTGGGGGAAAAAATAAAACATAAAAGGCAACAAAATGTTTCACCAAGGGTGTTCAGAGTTTTGCCCATGACCGTATGCTTCATGATGACAGTCCTTTGCCGAACTATTACTTGTAAGCGCAGAAATCAGCCCTGCTCTCCTGGATGTCGCATTCTTCTCCTCAGGGGAAAAGACTAGGTTGACTTATTTACAGCTTCTGTGTTTTTAATGAGCAAGTGAGATTCTAAACTTTCCACAGAGATTAAAGGGACTTATTTAATGTCTTCTTCAGCCCCCTTTCATTTCTCCTCGGCCTGGTTTACATGTGTATTTATTTATTTATTTATTTATTTATATCCTTTTACAGTTAACAGTACCACAACAATGCTGAAATGCTTTTAGGGCACCTCAGTTAAAAGAGAGAGAGAGAGAGAGAGAAACCATGTTCACTTACTGTACAGCACATTTTACATATGGGTACACTAGATTGATTCATCAACCTTTGTACACTTTTCTGTGACTCGACACTCATGTACACCGCTAAAACACTTCAGATGATATTGTACACAGCAGCTGCGATATTGTGGCATACGACTGTGGAAAAAAAGAAATGACTAGGCGTCATAAACAAAGGCTGGTATTGTACAAGCAGGTGCTAGTCAGAATGGACTGAGGGGTTTCTGCTCCAAAAAAAAAAAGATTTCTCCCTGGAACCGATGCTGGACATTCTTCGTTTAAAAGAAAACGTCCCTTGAGCGACACCGAATGACCAGACGTCCATTATGTGAGGGAACTGACCAGTGCTATGCTCACTGGTGCGCTCTATCGTAGCAACTACTGCGAGGTCAGACAGGCTTCACTGACTGTTGGAGAAAAGACCATTCTGAAGCATTCGAGTTCTCAAAATGTGTGTTATCTAGTCTGTGATGGGGGACTGAATGGGAAAAAAAATTCAAATGGGCCGCTATGCAAGTCTGATGACAAAGAACATTTTGGCTTTTATACACATACAAGTTCAATATAATTAGAAATTTTAAATACAGATGTTTGGGGAAAAAATTTAGTTGAATGGGATCTTTTCCAGGGTTCTCTGTAGCTTCTCCAACCCGGCAACAGTTGCCACCAAAAATTGTGTGCAGAGCATGGACATGTCAGTTCTGGTTCCAAAAGACTACCTGCCAGAGTCTGTCTGTCCGTCTGTCTGTCCGTCCGTCCGTCCGTCTGTTTTGCATTGTCTTCTCCCTGTGCCCTATGGCTCAGAATGCTAGAAATAATGGACAGGATCAGTTCTCTGAGAGATGCAGAGCTTCCACTGCAGCTGAAGATGAGGTTTGCAAACTTTTCTTTCATACCACCCATCGAGGAAATAAATGTTTATTTTGGAGTCTGTTCTCATTAGCCGAAAAGTGGAGGGTCATTTTATTCCCTTTGGTGATCTTTCATTTGTTCTCCTCTTCAACAGCCCTTATGGACGGACAGTAAAATTCTTGTCCCAGTAGAAATTCCCAACAAAATTGACCACATGCTGTCCAGTTGCTTAAGGTAAGTTCAATAACTTCATTTTTTTCCCATCAGCACGGATCCGCCATCAGTCAGAAAGAAAAAGCAGCTTTAGCACATGTAGACGTCACACCTGGCACAGCATCACTTGCAGGAGAAGATCAAATACGACAGAGTGGTGAATATGATACAGGAGCAGTCCGACTTGGGGCTGGGCTACAACAGCAGGGCCTTGTGGGGCAGCAGCTGGAGGGTAAAGAGCAGAGCCAGCATCAGCACATGGAGGGCCACGGAGGAGGCAGGGCTAGCTGAGCTTCCTGCTATAGCGTTAAAGCTGCTGGGGTCAGCCAGATTAGGGTCCTGTGGAGAAAAGACATGTAAGATAGTTTTCAGCACAGACACCGTTGCCTGCGCTAATCTGTGCTTGTTTTTAACTGGTATTTTGATTCTACTCTGTCAAAGGTTTGGGCACACCTTGCTTTTCATTAGAATTGTGAAGCTTAATTAGAAACTTTCTTGCAGTTACCTTTAATTATGAAAGTATGAAAATACCCTTAAGAGTGTCAAAACTAATACTTATATATGAGTGCATATTCTTTAGAGGAGAATATTTTGTTTAAATAATGATGATGATTTTGCAGTGATTTACAGTTTCCTTTTCAAACCATTCTTAAAAGCTCATATGAAAAAATGTCGACCTTTCATTCCACGTAATTTTTGTAGTTAATTTGTCATTAAATGTTCACAGAATATAAAAAGCAGCAATGACGTTTTCACAGTAGCCATAAAAATGCAGTTCCAGCCTTCTTTGGAGGTCCCCAAGTTCAACCTTGAATTTTTAATAATTTTAATAAAATTGGAAATGTTCTTTCACTTTTAATTATATACTGAATTACAATATCACATTTGATGGAATTAATAACCATATCTGTTGAGCTGATTTCCACTTTACCAAAGGAAATGCCATTAGGGGGGATTACTGGGCATTTATGTTAAATTTAATACAGTACTGTATTAGCTACTGTAGGATGTCCTTTGGGCTGGCACTGTATGGCCTGTAGCTCTGTGAATGAGACTGCTACTGTATTCTGTGCATGTACATTTGTGTGTGTGCGTGTGCGTGCGCGTGTGCGCGTGTGTGCGTGTGTTTGAATGACATGTCTCAGTAATGCAAAGTTCAAGTCCTCTCTCACATGATTAATACATTAGTTTCATAGTTGTTGCTGGATAATTTATAGTTAGATCTTTATAAATAAACTATTCTATATGTGAACCAAATATGTTTAAACACGAGCTGGACTTACCACACACAGAACATCGACTGTGTTGTTCGTCTTTCGTTTCTGAGCCTGCGAAGGGAGAGAGACCAAAAGGGACTGAATGAAACATCCATTAAAACAGAGAGCCATTATGCTTGAATGATAGAGATGGTTTTTCTGTTTGGTCTAGCTGCAGGTACTCAGTCTTTTAGTGTAAAACGGTTTGGCCTCCTCTGGCTCAGGCCAGCAGGGTAATAGTCTGCTCTCACCAGTGGTCAGAGCTGTGCTTCTCTAAAGAAGTGTAATGTTACCATAATGAGCGCTATAGGCCTCACCGACTGCAGTAAACTCACGCTGGGCCTATTGCTCACAAATCGATCCGCTGCTGTGTGTGGTTGTGTTCCGGTAGCAGTGACTGCATTAGCGTGTGTGTGATGGACCAATACATTACAATACCGGGTTTTATGAAACTTTGCTGTGCTGTTCACTTTCAGTACACACTCGCGCATGGAGATGGGATTTGGTGGCATGATAAAGTGATTCCATAGAGAGTTTAGAACATAATAAACCTGCTGCACAATAGAGAGAATGGAACTCATTCTGGGGGAATGGGATTGTGGGAAAGGATGATTAATGGCCTTCCCGGAGGTCTCTCCTGCTGAAGAAACCGCACCCTCTAATAAATCATATTATCACTATTAAAACTATATGATGAATAGTTGCGCTAAAGGTATGAGAGTATATCTAAAGCAATCAGATTCAGCTGTAAAAGTCTGCATGTTTGGACGGCAAGGAAAATGCACTAGCTTAGGCTGGCCCAGAGTCTTTTAAACAAGGGTATACAGACACCGCAGTCCTGGACTCGATATCTGATACCTACATATGCCAGTGCCAGTGCTGAATCTGATACACACACTTTCATAAATGTAGACATTAGGACCTTTTCCAAATATCTCTTCTAGAAAAATGGATGGATGTGGCTGGATTGGATGTCTAAACCATTTTGGCTTTTGCTAAATCATTTGCACAAATACATACATTTATGTAATCTACAGATGCACAGATAAGCTTTCCAACTGATCTCCATAAAACTGTATTTGGATGAAAAAAAAAATGAAGGCACCATGTCAAACACTGACATTTATTTATTTTCACAAAATAGAACGGGAAATATCAGCTTCAACCATGAAACTGAAATAGACTTCATTCTGAAGTGTGTTTTTTGATGAACCTGAAAATAAAAAAATATCTAATCAACATGAAAAGGAAGTTATATCTAGTGCTGTCATGTTTATAATGGGCATCTTAAAATGAGCTGTATCTTACCTTATGTACTTGTACAGAAAACTTAAAAAAAAACCCAATAATGATGAAAAAAAATACTTTCATGGTACAAAACAATGAGAGAAAATTCTGTCAGATCGCTGTGCACAGATTATTCACAGATTATGATGCTGTCGGACAGACTGGGGAGAGAAATATCTACAGAGTGGAAATCTATTGCTTACTCACAAAATGAGCAGGTTTTTGTAAAATACTGACGGTTCCACTGCCCCTACCTGCGCCACTACAAGACAGGGGTAACATGAATATGCTTAGTTGTATTTTCATAATTTTATAAGTGACCTAGGCTAGGGTGTGTTTAGACCAACACCAAAATTCTGATTACATCACTGTTGAAGGAGCAGATCTGTGTCGTAACTCGAGGATCCCCTGTATTTGTAAAGGCATTGTTTTTTTCTTTTATTCATATCATGGTATGGACAGAAAAAACACTTATATTGAAGATATTAGTAAAAGCATTTCATTCTGCATGTGTGTGTATTAGTTTACGGTACAGTGGCCCTTACAGTCAGGCATGGATACAGCACACAATGAGAACACTGTGAAAAGCTTTCTCTGCATTTAACCCAGTGGGCAGCCAGGAATGCACCTGTATGTGGGGGCGGTACCTTGCTCAGTGGTGCTACTGGCAGTCCTGGGATTCAAGTCCATGACCTTCCAGTTACAGGGAGTTCTTCCTAACCACCAGGCCACCAGCTGCCCCAGAAGTTCCCCTTTAGTCGGGTTTCAACTCGGAATGCATAGTCGTCAGCACAATACCTTAACCATTCTAACACATATGTATTCATAGGAGAAAGACGACGCATGGTCAGATTTTCTGTGACAGGTTATCTAACTTGTTTTATCTAATTTCTTTGTCAGGTTAACTTATTTAAGTGGGCCCAATCATATTGAGGTGTGTGGGTATGTGCACAGCACAGTAGCTTATTTCTGATTCTGAAACTGGGGTATCACAACTAATGCTATGTTACAAACCTCCTCGCACCAGCTGGCGGTCTGGTGGTTAGGGAGTGAACTCTGTAAACAGAAGTCTATGAGCAAGATGCCATCTGCATTCACTGCTCCACAGGCAACGTGTTGCTGTTTTACTTGATGAATGGGTAAAATACGGAGAAGGAATTTCCCATTGTTCACACTGTGTGCTGTGCTGTGGTGTTTATGCGTGACCATAAAGGACCACTTTACTGGAAGTTATTAAACTACGCACAGAAATCACACTTTTCTACTTTTAACTCACTGTCCTCTATCATTGATCTGTATTCTGCATGATGTTAGAAATGCAGTAAAATGAATAAAGGGAGGAATTTCAGCATAGACCCAGTGTTACTTATACATTCTTCAAAAAAATATATACTGTATACACAAATACTAAAATATTCAGATATTGTTCAAATGTAAAAATCAGTCTGATGCCAGTTTATATGTAATACCAGTATGATTTCATTATCATTGTGCATTCTTACTTTTTAATCATCTTTGGAAGTTCTGAAATCTTGATATACCAGTGAGCTACATAGAGAAAAAACCCCAGAGTGTTCTTTGAGTCTGGGTGTGTGTTTCTTAGCCCTGTCTGAAGCTGCCTGCCAGGCTTGGCAGAGTGAGATGAGGCAGATGAGGGGGGAAGATATGCTATCCTCAGTGGAGTCTCAGTGCTGCTGGTGTGAAGGGAGAAATGTTATGGGTGGGTTGCTCCTGCTTAAGGGTTTTCCTTATGTTAATACGACAGCCAATTAGGCATGACATGGCAGCTCTGGCAGTTTGATGTATCTCATTTCCACCCATAGGGGTTGTGTGTGTGTATGTGAGTATGGGTGTGTTATCATTGTGACAGCCCACGCCCATCAATCAAAAGTGAGCCAATGTCTCACTCGCTGAATGAAAGGCATCATATGCAGAGCTTCGTCTGTAAACAAGCTGCCGGCTGTTTGTAAAGTCAACACGGGTCACGCGCCGACTGTGAAGGGCCGCCACTGCTGTGTGTGAGCCACACTGTTTGCTGTGTGTGGCATCTCCTGACTGGCACAACTCATGCAATTTCTGGAATGCTTTGTCTCCCCCTGAGACACACACATGGTAAAGAGGCCACACTCCTGCTGCTGGCCGCCAATGTCACTCACTCGACTTGCCCTAATCGACAGGTAGTACTAATTGCGTGCCATGAGATCCCACAGGTTCCTTCACACAAAAACATCTTATTTTAGAACATAAAAAGGTTAAAAGTACTTACTTTCATTAAAAGTGTGCTATAAAACAAATGGCCATAGCCCATTAATGTGATTAGGTTTTGCCTGCCCCCCAGTCAGCACACTTTTATGAGTGAAAAGTTCCTACAACATCTATGTATGCTACAAATGTATATGACGCCCTCCTACAAATGTTTTGCATGTTTTATTTTGCAGCGAATATTTTGTGTGTAAAAGTTTGGGTACCCTTGCACTTGTGGTATTTTGTATGCGAGGTTTTAGAACCAACTTATTAGACCCTAATCCCAATTCCAGAGCATAACTGACTATGGGACTAACCTTCTCAGGGTGTTGCTCTAATACTCACAAGAACATCCTAAATTGGCACATTGGCAAGACAGTGGTACAAAAGGGATGTGAGGATAGACACAAGAAAGGATTATACTAAAAATGAACAAATCTGGGAACTAAATTGATGCAACTGAAAAAGAAAATGCATCGAAACCATTGCTCTTTAAAAAATGAAAAAGGAAAGTTTGAAATGGTCTCTCATTGAAAATGTAGGCACTAGTAGTTTGATGATATGACATTTTTTAAACCCCATTAAAAAAAAATAAGTCACATGACAACCATTCATCGCTTTTCAACAGTGGTAAATCGTGATGACTGTCCTACCTGCAGGTTTGAACAGAAGCTGTAGACTGGGTTATTGTTGGAGTCCAGGTCGGTGGTGAGTGTTTGGTCCTCCAGTGCGTTTGATGTCCTGTGCTGTCCTTTCTGAGGGGTTTTGGGGAAGGGGGCATTGGGTGGGATGGGGGGCTGAGGCTGCCACACTCCAACATCTGTACCATTACCAAAAGCCTGGATAGCATTACCTACACACAGAGGCACAGGTGCAGATTAACACACTGCACACGCACAGCTACTGTGCTGACAGAGGAATTACATTCATCTCTGTTTGTTTTGTGTGGCGCTAATATTAATAGGTTTGGTCCACTCTATTCAGCGCCAGAGCTGATAAGCTGATAAAGATCCTCACACTGCACAGAGTCTCCACACAGGAGTATTACTATTCCAAAATACAGGACTCAAGAGCTTTATACAATATTTGGATGATAAAAAGGAAGATCATTATAACAGCGATGCCTCTTTTAAAACAACTTCATTCTTTAAACCCCCTTGGAAGGAAATTCTGTATAAAAGGATAAAGGACTTTTCCACACAAACACACATGACCTGATTCTGTTGAAAAATAGGAGAGAAAAAGAAGCAAAACTGTGCTTTTACAGAACATTCTTAATTTTTGTAAATTGCCAAACATTTTTCAACTGGAAGAGAAAAACATTTATATTTGGTTTCCAAGGTTATTGTCAGGGTAAGAGTGAAGCTACATTCTTATACAGGCAATACTGGGGGTGCTATATTTTATAGTAATACAAATATATATATTTATATCACTGACTGTGAATCAAATAGAGGCAAGATTAAGACACTTAAGATCATGTTTCACTCTGATATTAAACACTTCATGATATTCCTAAAAAGGGGCAATTATGAAAATAAAACTTCCACTCAAAACCATTTATGCGCAATTATAACTATTCAGTAATTTTGCACCTTTGTTTTCAATGTAGACCAAGAAATAAGCAAAACAATTGATGCCACATCTTTGTCTTTTTTTGATGATACATGTCAAAATGGTGTATTGTTATATCTATAAAAAACTGGTGTATGATTATAGTTCATGTAACTGCATCCAATTACAGGAAAATAAAAAAAATCACAAATTCTTTTCACTGCAATTTTTGAGTGTCTGTTCAGCCTGAGATTTTCACTCAATGTGAAGAGTAACTGCTGCTTGCTGTCTTGTTATGAATGAAAAATGATAGTAATGATACAAGGCTCTGTGCTGACAGCTATAATGTAATACAGAGACTATACATCAATTAGTCGTTACATTAAAAGTACTGAAGGGTGAAGTAAATAACGTTGATAGCTTGTTACAATGGCACCTGTAAAGGGATGGAGTTGGTGTGTTGGAAGCAGTAAAAATCTGAATGACTTTGATAAGGGGCAAATTATGATGGCTAGATGACTGGGTCAGAGCATCGCCAGTACAGAGTGATTAGTATCAATCAAATGTAGTCCGAAGAAGGACACAGTGAACCAGTGACAGGGTCATGTGCATAAAAGGCTCACTGATATATGTGAGAGAGCGCAGAGTAGCCCATCTGGCCTAATCCCACTGATGCATTACTGTGTGTCACACAGTGCACTGCAGCTTTCTGCTTACTTGGATGTTACTTTGATACCACCAACCTAAACATTGCTGCAAACAAAGTACTTCCTTTCATGGTAACATTGTTTCCTAAAGGATAATATAAAATAAGTGGTTTTAATGGTATGACTGATCAGTGTATGCTCTTCCTAGTTAAATACAGTAATCCCCCAGTTTCACACGCATCAGGAGTCGCAGATTCAGTCACACACGTTTTTTTTTTTGACTCATCGTTTTATGCAAAAATCCCTACAATAACGCAGAAACTGCAAATATCCTCGCCTTTTTTTGAGAATCGAACTGTACTACTGCCACCAGTCTGGGGGGCTATTTGTTCTGAGAGCATATTTGGGGGCATATTTGGGTTTACATAAAAAAAACCCTATATGGTGTTTTTACCAAAACACAACGCTTTTTTCAATATACGCAAGTGCTCTTAGAATGTATCCCCGGCGAAAAGTGGGGGATTACTGTATTTGCATAAATTATTTTTTTTAATAAAAATTATTATGGGGGTTATGATGTACTGTCGTGGCCAAAAGTTTTGAGAATTACATAAATATGGGAAATTGGAAAAGATGCTGCTGAAGTTTTAGCAATTATAGCAATTTGCATAAACTCCAGAATGTTATGAAGAGTGATCAGATGAATTGCATAGTCCTTCTTTGCCATGAAAAT
>JBBJLR010000111.1:31969860-31992301 GCA_037577145.1 Brachypetersius gabonensis | reverse complement strand
GTCCCTGAGCAAGACCCTTAACCCCAAGTTGCTCCAGGGAGACTGTCCCCTGTAGTTAGAGAATGGAAGTCGCTTAAGCGTCTGATAAATGCCATAAATTTAAATGTATTATCAATTAATTTTTAATTAGGTTATAAATATAAATGAAAGGTTATTGTTAGCTTTTCAAGTTTTTGTTGGGCCATTTTAGAGCTAATTTCAATTTACTGATTTAGCACAGAGATAAAATAGCATCTTTAGGATCTCAAAGAGATGATCACAAACATGTGACATATGAGGCTATCCTTGTTCTTTGCTGCTCATGAGGCAATGTTGGAGATTCAAAGTGAGCATCTGCAGAGCCCAGAAATGCTGCAGAGCCAAATGCACTGCAGTTTGTTAATAATTTGAGCTACTACAGATCATGCACAGAGCACTATCTACAGAAACTCTGGCTGAAATTAGACAACAGGTTGTTTCCTCCTCATCGTACTCCCTTTATACCTTAACAAACACTTACATATACTGACACATACACAAGCAGCCTGCAGGAGGTTCAGGTTGGTAGAACAAATTAATGCCTTTTTGTGTCTGCTCCATTACTGGCCCAAAGCACCGACACAAGGAAATCAATTAACAAGGCTTGTCATGAGATTCATCACAGCCTCAGCAGCCAAGAGCGGTCAACTGGTTTGTGCGATTCTTTCTTTCTGCTCACCTTCTTCAGTCCATCCAGCTATCAACTCAGACAGAACACACGAGCCGTATTTGTGTGAAATCACTTTAATCACCTGAACTGTATGACCTGCAAATTCTCATTTCATGTCTCCTCTTTTTCTTTCTCTCCCGCTTTCTTTCTCTCCCCTCTCGATCTCTCTTTTCTTCTCTCTCTATCTCCCTCTATCTCTATCTCGACTCTGTCTTCCGCCTTTCCTACTGTCTTCTCTCGTTTCTCTCTCTCCCTTTCTCTTTGCTGTCACCCTTTCTCTCGCTCTTCCTCCTTACTTTGTCCAGTTTCTTCTCTCTCCTCTTATTCCTACTCTCTTCTCTGTCTTGTATGTCAATCCCGCTTTCTCTCTCTCAGACTTTCTTTCTACTCTCTCTTTCCTACCATCTGCACTCTCCCCATTTCTCTCATTCTTCCTCCTCTCTCTGACCATTTTTTCTCTCTCTCTTTCCTACTCTCTTCTCTATCTTGTCTGCCCCTCTCTCACTTTTTATCAGTCTCTCTCTCTATCCCCCTCTCCCTCACTCTCTCCCATTCTTTCCTCCTGTCACTCATTCCCTCCTTTTTTTCTCTCTATTTTTCTCTCTCGCTCTCCAGCCAGGTAGCAAGTGATCACCAATCAGCCATACTATTTGAAACCAGTGACAGGTGAAGTGAAAAGGTGTTGCAAATATTAGGCAGTCACTTCTTAAAGTTGTGAGGAAAGCAGGAAAAATATGGGGTGTCCCTAGTATGCAGAGATTTGTAATCATTATTGTCTCAATATGCCTTTCTGAGCATATCATGATGTTGTCAGCATTTAAAGACTGTAATGCATGTCTCATTACGAATTAGTCCTGTTTAATTTGATTTAGTGATTTACCTTTATGGCATTTATCAGACGCTTTTATCCAAAATGATGTCCATTCTTTTCAGGGGACAGTCTCCCTGGAGCAACTTGGGGTTAAGGGTCTTGCTCAAAAAATTGTAATGAAAGCCTTAAGAATCTAGTCCATCCCGCAGAAGAGATTCTGTGGCACATATTGCTAAATAAAATTAAGCCGGCAATAACAAAAAGGTGTCAGTGCATCACAGGTAACTGTACATGGCTGTAGAGACTGGTCAGAGTACCCATGCTGACCCCTGTCCACATGGGCATGTGAGCATTAGACCAAGGAGAAATGAAAGACTGTGGCAATGTCTGATGAATCACATGTATCACCTGGACAGTGATGGACAGTGGGCAATGATCTGCTGGGAAACCTCATACACCCTTTCATAGTAACAATATTATCTGATTCCAGTGGCCTCTTTCAGCCACACTGCAAAAAAATGTTCAGAAATGGTTTGGGGAACCTGACAAAGACTTCACGGTGTAGACGTCTCCTTCAATCTCCATGGAGGCACCACCTCACACATTATATGACTTAACCTTCATTCCATATAACAAAGCCCACCTTCAAAGGTCTTGTGGAATCCATGCTCCAATAGGCCAGAGCTATTTTGTCAGCATGAAGGGGACCTACACAATATTAGGCATGTGATTTTAATGTTGTGTCTGATCGATGTGTGTCAGAATGACAGAATGACAATGGATGGTGACAGTGTGATCATTTTTCTTCGTTCAAGGCTGGCTCCTCCATTGATTTATGAAGGAGGCGTCTTTTCGTTCAAACACTTCCTCGTGAATTTATTCCAACGGTTATTGGTCTGCCGTGTCACACGCTTCTCGGGTTTGGATTAATGGTGTAATAAACACATCTGAGGAAAGACCTGAGCTGCAACAAAGTCGCGGCGAGTTTGCAAAGCGGGGAGGGAAAACAGCTGACCAGCCACACCAGCAAGAGCCGTTTACAGTCCATTAGGTGTCCAGTTAGACATGACTACTTTTCTTACCTCTCATTTCTGTGGCAATGCAATGCAAATGTACAGCACTTTACCATAGGAATGCTGAGCCTTGTAATTGTCTGTAATTGGACAACCCACCGGCAACGATCGCACATTTCAATTCACTTTTTAAGAGACTTTATGCTCTTGGCCTTTAGTGGCTGCTCAAGCATAACAGCTCTCTCGTTCGCTCGCTCCTCAGCTCATTTTCTCTCCTCTTTCCTGTGACTGAGGGGGATCTGTTACTAAAACCTAATGCTGACAAAAGCCATGTAGAGCTAGCGGGGGTGGTGTCACATCAAAGAGAAGAAAGTGGAGATATAGCATGGGCTCTGAAGCCTCGACAACAGCAAGTGTGGTTCCTCTGAGCTCATTGACTTCAACCTATGTATACAGTGATATCTGAGCCACGTCCCTATAGTGCCAGTCTATATCACATCCTTTTATTAGCAAGCTAAAAAGGAGAAATGAACCCCATCATGATATATCCTGCTCCATTATTTTCAGTGATGAATTCATAGGGAGGGTATTAGGTTTGTCAGACTTTGCTTTGTTTGTGCTATGTAAGTTAATTGCCTCGCTCAGCAATAAACTGACTCTTAATGCAGCTATTTGTATTGATCTTGCACCGTATCATTCCTTGGAGGATGTGTAACTTGAACACATTTACTGAAATAATGGTGTTTTTTGCATTAAGGGCTCTTACAGTAGCAATTGGTAGTATAGGCATTTCTAGTATACGTAAAAAAAAGAATTGCTGAAAGCGAATGCTCTTCCTTTCCTCACTTAGCTTCGAGTTTCCTCTGAAGATCTGGAGTATTGACCTGAGTTACAACGTATGCAGGGGTATGCTTTAGAACGTATAGAAAGTAGCTGTAAAAGATGTGCCGTGAGGGTTGTACAGAGAATAGGAGGATTAGGATCAGTTACCCATTGTGTCATGGACCCATCTGCATGTCGGGTGAATGGGCTTGAGTGGGAAACGGGCATGAAGTGTGCAGAGTAGGACTACATCATAAAACATTTATTCATAATTATCATGATATTGGCCTTTTTAATAATGACATCACAGAAGAGTTTCTTATGCAAATGAAATCTCTTATGAATTACAGGCTTTTCAATGCTGAGTTAAATTAAGCAATCCAACTGATCAAAAGAGTAACAGGACACAAGAATAATAGATGCAAACACAAA
Source organism: Brachypetersius gabonensis (assembly GCA_037577145.1). NCBI lineage: Eukaryota > Metazoa > Chordata > Actinopteri > Characiformes > Alestidae > Brachypetersius > Brachypetersius gabonensis. The sequence continues at coordinate 31,988,535 of JBBJLR010000111.1, read as the reverse complement.
CTCTCCATAAGCATTTTATTTATGTAACAAACATATTGGTTGCTGTGGTAGCTATGCTGGATGAGGCTGTAGAATGAAACTGATGGTTGATGCCGTACAAATGGATTTATTTTCACCCTATTTTTTAAACTAATCGATTTCCTTCTCTTAACTATTATTTCTAGTGTATGTTTTGAACAACCTGCATTACACTTATGTTTGTGGCTTTGTATTCCTCAACCCAACACCACTAATTTTAGTGAAAACAAAACAATTGTCATGTTTATTTGTATTCATATTTATAATGGTTTTAATTACATTTGAAAGGTTATATGATAATTTGAAAGACAAAAACACTTGCTTTTTTAAAAAAAATAAATAAATCATGACTGCCTAAGGCCCAATGCATTAACTACAAAATGGTATTTTGTGTATACCAGGCAGGCCTAGTATTAACAGAAAGCAGAAGTTTGTATCCAGTTATATAAGCAAATTTATTATATTATAAATGTAATTATATTTTCTTTTGAGCAAACAATTCCCTTCTATTTTTCTAATATTACTATATATCACAGAAATCACAGTGGATTTTACTCAAACATCGTTCAGTTATTGATTCAAGGCCTAACCACATATTACACACCAAAGACTACATGACAAATGACTTTGTAGTGCAGGTCTGATTTATGCCATTATAATGGGAGCAAAAATGTACTCAGTGCCACAGTATTCACTGCAAAACCTGTATTGTTCATCGCGGATTTAAAACCCGAAGCAGCTGTGTTATGCAAAGACGTGACATTTTTTTATTGTCATTATTAACTGTCGATTTCTTCTATCTGTTTTAGGGCAAGGACTCTCCAGAGTTTCAAACTCTATTCCTAAAAGGGCCTGGCTGTCTATTTTGGTTTTATAGTGAAAGTGTAAAAGTCTTGGCCCCTCTGTGGTGAGAGGGCTGTGGATAAGCATCTCATTGCTGCAGCCGCATACAGCTCTGGCAGATGGACCCTGAGCAGAGATATGTGCCTCTAAACCAAATCAATCTTTTATTGAAGCCGTGATTTCAGCACCCATAAAAATGCTGCTGGGTCCTGCATGGGCCAGCTGTGAACGATTACTGAAGGATGCTGTGATCAGCCAAGCCCACTGCACCCCTTTTCAGTGGCGTTTTATTCACCGACATCATGCTACACTTTAAAGGGGTAAGCAAACAGCCCCATGATTGGGTTTGGCTCCAGATTAATATGTCTCTGTGCAATGCTTCCAAATATGGAGATAATTCAGCTAAGTGCACTCTCTGTCTCTCTGCCTCGCTCCTCAAACTCCGCTGATGTACTGCACCTGCAGCCAACTAGTGAACACAAGCCGCATGATGTTAATAGAACTAATGCCTGAGAGCACAGCAGCAGCTCAGTCTTGATGGTTTTATTTATTTTCCTAAAGACAGGTCACATGCTAATTATAGGCCTGACCATTTAAAGCTGCGCTTCTTAAACCTAAAGGCAATCTTGATCTTAAACCCCAAGTATAACAGAAGGTCAACATAAGGATGAATTATTGTGATTTTTTAAAAAATATATTTTTTGGGAGGAAAAGTCTCTGATGTCTTATCTCCTGATGGTCTTACCCAGTGGATACATTTGGAAAACTGACCAGCACAAGACATTCAAAAGTTCAGTTTTACTCTTTATTTTTTTATTTCCGTGAACTTTTGCTTGCATTGATTGCTACCTAAGTTGCTCTTTCACTTAAATGTCTATTGATTGCAAGGGGTAGGAGGAGGAGGAGGAGGAGGAATGTGTGTGTTGTTCATAAGCCTTCCAGGCTTAAAGCAAAGCGTTTCATGAAACTTCATCAATCCATAAGTGATTTTGTCCATAGTGGGCCTGCTTTCTTAAAACGAAAGGTTTCTAACTGGTTCTTAGCAAAAAAAAAATCGTCACCTGTACACATCTGGTACATTTAGTTTTTAATTTTAGGTGCTTCTCTCTCACACATCACATTCATGAAAACATTTTTAAAAGAGTAGTTTTTAAAGCCGTCTCATTTGATAATACTTAACTTAAACTCTGCTGGTATCTAATCATGCCATAAACGTGTCATTTCATATGCTGTTAACGTGTCATTGTCACGGCCATTAATATAGGAGTGTCAGGTTACCATTCCTGGTAATTGTGATGACACTGTCATATTGATGATTGTAATGTCATGACAATTTATGACAGCATATGGCATCTATGACATGTTTATGCCACGTTTATGACATAGGTAGGGTAACACTGTACTGTAGACCAGCTTCCATAAGGCAACATGGACACCTCCAGAAGTATTTTATGAAACATGACATATATCTATAAAAACATTTAAAATGCTTATTCTATTAAGCGTTAATGGTGATTATAAGGCTTCATGAATCTCAATGTAGGTGTAGATCAGTTGTTATAAAAGATTTATGTATGTGTCATGTAGTTCTGTGAATAGTGACCTACAGTTCAGTGTTTTTTTTTTTAAGTTACTTTATTTTTTTAAATGAGAAAACCAAAGACCTGGGGCCTTGGAGAGTGAATGTTCTACTTTGGTGAGTGACAGATTACAGTTGGTGTTCTTGTCACATTCTTTTCCTCTCTTATAATTCACATGGGCAGCAGCGTTCCAGGGGATGAACAGCACCATCTGCAGAGCATTACTATCCTTTCAAATATGACTCCAGCATTGCCTTTGGTCTGCTACATTTCCAAATAAAGTACAAGGATAAACAGCCTGTTATTACTGATAACCGCTCACACATATGAGAAGATAATGAATTGCTTCAGGTCCACCACATTGCCAAAGACTGTGATAAATTACTTTGTAGAGAGGCCCTGATTTCTGCCATCATAATGGCCAGTTAAGAGCAAGAAGCAGCGGAAGGGTAAGCAAAAGAAAATCTATAACAACTGGAAATCATAATAGACACAGTAATGAGTGAATAGGACAGGAAAAAGCCCAGAATTCAACGTTGTCTCCTCTGTACTGTTTTGTTCCAGCAGGCTATGTCATAACCACAGCAGGCTTACCTGATATGATGGGCGCCAGGCGGAATATGTCAGACAGACGGCTGTTCACTGGTTCGTACGGAGAGTCCTCCAGCAAATCATTGCCTGGAAAATGAGAACAAACAACTCAATTAGCGCACGCGAAAAAAACAGTTGAAGGAGAGGAGGATTGGGCAGGAATTAATATAGCTCTGCATGCTTCCAGGTCATTACATACACGAATGGGTCTCACAGATACACAAGTCTGATTTAGATGTAAATTCCCTGCTCAAGAGTGGACTTTCATTTTAAAAGTTATTATAGTCAGCCCAAACTGAACCTTGCGCATCTAACATACACAGCCCCTGGTGGGGAGCCCCACTCAGGCATGTCTGACAAATGGAACACCACCACAACATGTAGGACTTATTTGCAAACATCTGTTTTTTTCCATGCACGGGGCCTGTGCGCCTACCCTGAAGACTCTGGTAGATGCTCCAGAAGATACGCAGGCAGTTCTTCTCTTTCTTCATGCCTCTCCTGCACTTGCAGTTGTACAGGGGGCTCTGCTTCATGGCCTCAATGGCATTCCGGCACTCGTCCTGTGCCTCTGGCTCGGCCAGCATGCTCAGGTTGCTTGCCTTGCCAGCCACACACTGCCTCATGGTGCGGTACTTGGTGCTGCAGCCGTATTTGGCCAGACACTGTTCGTGAGCCCTTACACAGTCCAGACGAAGCACCCGAGCCTGGTTCAACCCCTGGCCCTCCGTTTCAGGCAACACATCTGGGCAAGAGAGCAAGAAATCTTACTTTGCATGGGTCATTCAGCAAGTTTGCCACTTCAAGCCACTTTTTTTTCCCCAAGGAGACAAGAATGTGATACAGAAAAGTCATTCACCAAATCTGATATATTTAGCACGATGTGCAAGAAAGAAAAGAAAAGCATTTAGTTCATTTCATGACATTCGTGGTAAATATTGGTGCGCACTGCTTACTGCAGAAACGCATTTAGGCATGGAGGAGAGAATGGGGTCTCTGAGGACTGCGTAGAGGACGAGCATGTCTGAAGGTTCGTCCTTGTATTACTGGCAGTATTATAAGTGCTTTAAAATACCTGCGTAGTCCAAGTCAAGTACTTTCACGCGCAATAAAAACGGATATTTACCCACATGCGTTAAAACTTACCTAGAAGAGGAAACAAGGTCCAAAAAGTTAGGAAGAGCATGGTGACTTGGTTGGGGACCTTTTTTGCGAAGCAAACTTTACTTAGAAATTGCGACGCATTGCCGTTTGCCCCATAAATCCACCGCGCGCTGGGAGCGCTCCGGACAGGCGCGAGGGAGCGAGCATAGTGCTGCCGTACATCCACACAGCTGGCCCTCTGCTGCCGGACACACCCCGGGGAGAGCGCACAAAAACAGGTCCTGGGATGTTGAAATCAGCTCAGTCGGAGGGAGAGCGCAGCCTGAATCTCGTGCGTAATTGTGGCCATTCCTGCGCGTCTCCTCACTCCGTCTTCTGTCGTGCTCAACAGAAACCTGCCCTCGCAGCGGATGAGCTCATTTCCCATGTATGACAGATGTGTGACCGTGTTGGGATGTCTGTGTGAAGCAGTCAAAGCCCTCAAACTACACTTACTCTCTCTCTGACACACACACACACACACACACACACAGGCGCGCGCGCGCCCGTCACATGCCCTTTCACATCCAAGTCGGTCCAGGCGAGTGTAATCCTCACAGCGCGCGCCTTCACTTGTCCCTGCTGATTACACGCAGCTCTCAGGGACTGGACAGCATCTGGACCACTTATCTGCCCCCCCCGTAAAAAGCTACGGAATTACTCACTCCTGCTCTGGGCTACAAGTTCGGTTCATTCCTTTCCAACTCGGGGAAACAAAAGCAATAGCGCCCCCTATCTTCCATAACCTGCGTCCCACCTACAAACCTGGAAACCTGAATACCGGCCCGGCCCTGCGGGCAGCCTCGCACAGCCAGTTTCTCATATATTTATATATATCATCAAAATTCTTCATACAAGATTGCCGTTTTCAGTGCCGTTCTGAACGTTACAAGTTAGAAATTGGCATACGTGCTTTTTTCAAATATACAGGGTGTGTAGTAGTTAAGCATGTAATATGACCGGCAGAGTTTATTTATGCAAAGGCATACTTCAGTAGTATCAGAAGAGGCTAAAAAAGTGTTGGTCGTTCTTAAAGTAGGTTCTCGCGTAGATTCCCTGTGAAGAAGTTACACACACACACACATATTGGATACACACATATGGCGCGTGTGTGTGTGTGTGTGTGTTGCCAGAAATGTAGTCATCATGGCAGAATATAGTATTTCAGCTGCAGTTCAATATATCTCTGTGTTCGATCCATGTCTGCGCTGTGTGTTCTCAGTCTTGCTGTGGTTGCCTCTCAATATGTTAACAAGTTCAAATTTGTCCAGAATCAATTTTTCATGTGTTTTATAATTTGAAGAAAAAGCATGAAGCATTTATGACTTCAAATGAGCATTTATTGCCAGCTTGCAATGGGATAAATTAGTTAAATGAGATTTCACTGAACACACAGAGTCTGATTGAAAAGTCGACGAGCGATCAATACTCAAAGTCGATTCGGGAAGTGAATGTCTTCCTGATGGAAATGCCATCTAGGAAATTAGGTGTGTTACGCTGTGAATCAAAAATGACGATACCACTAGATGATGGGACGAAGAGCACACTATACGAGTAAATCGAATTTGCTTTTGCTAACAGCTGCTTTATGTTTGAACCATTAGTGCATTCTTTAATAGACCCTATTGAAGTCAGGAAGTCTTTCAATTCAGCATGGATCACCCATTTTCAGTGTAGTAGGGTTATAAAAGCTTTGAACTGAATACATGCTGCTTATACATGCTTAAACATGATGCTGTTTTATCATCACCATTATCTAATGAAGGAATAAGCACAGTATGAGCTCATTTGAAAATGGTGTATTTACATGTCTGGTGTTGGGCCTACTCTAAATATGCCCACTGTAATGAACGCATCAGTGTGATAGCGGTGCACATATGGCGTGCAATTATCACCTCATAATACACAAAGAATGTAAACATGTGTAAACAAGGAGCAAACACCCTTTCATTCTGGTTTAAATACAGTCGAGTTTCAGTTAACGGAGTCGTTGTCATTTGAGAAACTATCCAAGCACTTAACAGGGAACAGCAGTGTCATCATGTCAGTCAGAGTTTAGCACACATCTTTTATCCCAGTGCCTCCTGTTAAAAGGTTGGTTAGCTTCATAAAAGCAAACAATCAGGCTAATAGAAAGCCAACTGTATTTAAAAGAAAATGGATCAATTGCAAGTTCGAGTGGAAAATCAATTGTGTATCCGCTGGATTACATTAGTACAGTTTTAACGGAGAGCGTTCTTGTGTTGCACAGTAATTTATGTGGCCTATGTAAACATTTGAATAAGACAGCACACATTAACGTCCTAATTTATGTGTCCTGAAAAGCGCTGGGAACATCTCAACTATTCCTTGACATACAGATTGGCAGGTGACACTGTGTGTGTGTGTGTGTGTGACAGAGAGAGAGAGTCAGCTGGACAATGGCATCTGTTTATGCATTCATTGTGTCTTTTGTGATTTGATTGAGAATCTTTAGTGGCACATTATACAAATTTGATGTCCCCGCACATCCAATAACACGGTGCCAGGCCACTGTGCCAGCCAGGCTCATCAGACAGAGTGCTACAATGTCTTTCTATCTGAGTGCTGATAAAAGGAAAATCAATGGCAGATTTGTGGCAGGAAGTATCATATGTGGTGCTTCAATTATCCAGGCAGGATGAAAGGGAAAGGGCTATTCTGCATGTGTCAAACCCACAAATCTTAGGCCTCGCCGGGCCTTCTGTGTCAGCTGCAGAGGAATGGGCCTAAGGAAGCGGCTCTAGAGGATAATTCTTCAGTGCCACTCTCATTAATCAAACTTGGGAGCGTGTGCTGTATGAGCAGCCACTTTTTCAAGAAATATCGATCCAGGGTAATTTGAACTGTATCATCTGTATAACTAATTGATCGCTTGTTTCAAATTCTGGATCGACATGTAACCATATCTGGCCTTTAGTAGGGCCTATTAGGCCCACTTCTTTGATCGTGCTGAAATGTGTTCATTTTTTAAAAGGAAAGATGAAATGCCATTAATTTTTCTTTTCATGTTGTGTCCTGTACAATCATAAAGGGGGAAATTTCTCTCATTAAAGCAATTGCATGTAATTAATTCTATTATGGTTCTGAAACAGTAATTGCGGTGTCTGATAGCCCCCTTTTTTGATGCTTGATCAAATCTGCAGAAGACAAATCTTCTGCTGCTTTACTAATTGAGTTCCCAACACTGGAATATGTAATGCGGAGGCCAATACACAGAGTTTTTAATACATAATGCTGCCTTTAATTGATTAAAATGCACAAAAACTAGACAAGTTAAGAACTGCAGTTTATTGCTCATTAATTATTGATAGTTTCACTGCATTGTTGACGGAGGCCACTGTAATTTGTAATTATACACTGTTAAAAATGACAACAGAGAAAATTTCTTTTGCTTCTCTAATGAGCCTCTGCCTTTTTGGTTAATAAGACAGGCGATCTAGAACCTCCAATAAAGTAAATGGTCTATACCAATTTAAGTTTTTACTAGAACCATCAATTGAGCCCAAAAGCCACATAGGAACCTTTACATTTAAGACTTTCTGACCAAGATTATGACCTAATTTTAGAGTGTAGGCCTAGTGTATTCATTCCAATAAACTATGCATGTCAATTGAATTAGACGCTTGCATCCATTGTTCATTTATAATGTTGAATATGATCTAAACTCCAGTTAATCTGATGCCAAGGATGTTACTTTGTTCTACTGAAATTCATGTCTGTGGTTTTAATTATTAAGCCAATTAAACCACACAGCCAATGTATGATGCAGAGGCACCATGGCCCACACATCCAGCATACATAGCCCTCCACCTAGTGGCCAAGCTCTAAATAACACCTTGCAGAGCGAGGCACACACCTTTCATAGGCAATAAAGTAGATGGCAGATGTCATATACTTTAATGAGCTGTGATGACAGAGGATGTTCATTAATATAATAGTGTCATGTTACCATTACTGTCTAGTGTCATATTATGGTATAATGTTTGATCCTCAAATGAGTGTGTGGGATAAACTGTTACATCAAACATTCATTGTAATGACAAAGGTGATATGATAAATAAATATGATAACCCTCATATATCATACAGAGGCACCCGCGATGTCATGGTTACGTTAGTGATATGTAGCATGGTTCATTGTAAAGTGTTGCTGCAACAGTAGATCTGAGCTGAGATAAAAAGCAAACTGATCACTGATTGTGAGCTGCATCTTAAAGCAGCAAAATGTAGACAAAATGTACATATTATGACTGCAATTTGTCATATTTCAAGAACAAATGCTGCACTGTTTTGGCTTGCATTATTTTGACAAATGTAATTTACTTCTGTTTGATTGCATGATTGCAGTGATTTATCACAACATCGTTAGAGATCTCAGAGCTGTGATTGGTCACAATGCATCCAGCACATGCTGTGGTTGTTTAGAGGCCTCATTTGCACATGGCTAATATACAGAATCAGACTTGGCACGGTAATGATTAACAATGTATTGTGCAGGCCGACTGTGCATTCAGCACACATTACGTTTTATCACTGAAGATCATTTGCATCCAGTGTTGGTTGGTATATGGCCTGTGACACGGACAGAAACTGATCTGAGGCTCCAAGTGTCTGTCAGTGGCGTCCTGCTGCCTGAGAAAAGACTTATCCAACAGCCTTAAACGGACGCCCCGCTGAGACAAGAGGCATGCCAGCCCTGCTCTGCTGCAAGATGCAATCATGCTCTATCTCTAGGCCTGTCTCTTTAAGTGATATATTGTGATACACAGCGTGTCCCTTTCTTCTTTCATGCCTTTAAAAAAATACGATCTGTCCCCCGCCTCACACCCAGCTTGCGACAATATGGTGCAGCATCAGCAGATGGCAGTCTTGTACAATGTGGCCAAAGGATCTGCATTCCCATCACGAGTAACTGTGATGTAAGGAGACATCTCCCATATGCCCTTTCTCACAGCCTGTCCAATTTCTCCTTAGCTGTTAGTTACTAGGCACATACAGTTGTTGATATTGCATATTGCTGAGATCTCTTTCACAGTTCTTTCAGCTCTCCATACCCTGACGTGTCCAGTTTTGAAACGATGTTTTAAATCCAAAGGAAAATCATCACAGATAGCCCCTGTTTAATTCTGGTACTGATTAAAGAAAGACATTTTCCGCCTAATCTCCATCTGTAGCAAACACTCACGTTAGGACCATAATTTGGATGCAATTTATTGAGGGCTGAGGCAACGGCCAGTTGGCTTCTATTATTACTGTATTTTGGGTCAAAGATGGGTTTTATTAATACTACGGAAACATATACTGTTACTAATGTTATATATTATACAATACTAATAGTGGTAATCAATTATTTGCCAGAGATATGACACAGGGATTAGGTTAAAAAAATAATGGAGAACCCCTTTAAATGGAAAATGTTGAGTTTTCGCAGATTTTTCTGCAATAGATCAAATTAGCTGAGGGTGGTCATGGTATTCATGGAGAACGTGGGGGGTCCTTCGTTTTGCTTTGTTAATTGAAGCTAAGAGAAAGAGACTGTTCTGACAGGAGGTGCTTAGCTGTTGTGTTTCCTCCTCCCTCTTCTTTTTTGCCCTCAATATCACACTCTATATTCACTCCACACTTCCAATTATCTGTGATGTGATTGCACACATAATGTGACACACAAGGGCAAGTGGCTGCTCCCTACTGAGGGGACCTGCCTCCGTCCCAGGCCTGCTAGCCTCCGCCGGGATTGCACTGAGCTTGTCTTATTACTAGCACTCTTAAGAAGATACACTCTGAGTACAAACATATCAGAGCTCTTCGGCTTTCGTCTCTATGCAAATGTTTCATCAGTCTTTTGAAGTTTTTCCATGTAACCTAGAGGTGCACATGTTTCTTTGTGTTAAAGATCCCATATCCTACTTGTCTTTTGAACATTAAGCATTTGTGTGCTTTTATGTACCAAAACCAGCCGCTATTCAAATGACTATTTTCCAGCCTCTCTTAATCTCTGGTCTGGAAAGTCTTCTTCCACTTTTCGCTCTGGTCCAGAATGTTCCTTCCTTGTTTGCACTGTTCTAGAAAGTTGTTTTTCTGCTGCCTTCAAGTATACTCTGAATAATCATAATTACATGATAGTTCTAGGTAGGTCAAACCAAGTTGATGAATGGTCAAACCAAGTAGTATTTACCAAGTGGGAAACTGGGACATTTTTCATACCCGAGTTGCCGAGTCAAAACATGGTGCAGGCCAAAACAAGAGCAAATGAAAAGCTTGTCATTTCTAAACTGTTGCACATTAAATGACATGCTCAACCCAAGTCCATTTCAGAAACAGAAGGTTAGATTAGTGAATGTAACTGCTGAACCACCCTTCACTTCATCTTCTTAAAAAAATGATTATTTGCAGCAGCATAGTTAACTGGCTAGCCAACTGTTTTCCATAAAAAATAACTAAACATATATTTATAGCTAAAACAAAATTTTGTCCTTTATTATTTTTCAAAAGACTACTCCATTATTTCAGTGAATTTCCAATTTAAGCACTTGAATGCCAGACAAGTCGTAATTATGGCACATTTCAAGTTTCAGGACAGATCCTGGGAGGTAGAATATGCCATTTCAGGGCATATCCTACCTTCCATTTACAGCTGGTGCAGCTGGTGGCCTGGTGGTTGGGGACTTGCCCCTGCGATCGGAAGGTTGTGGGTTTGATTCCAGGACTGTCTGAGACACATTGACACTACTGAGATACTCTTGAGTAAGGTACCATCCTCACACACTGCATGGCTCCCCTTGTTGTCGGCATCCCACTGCTTCACTTGGTGTATGGGTTATAAGCAGAGAAAGAATTTCACTTTGTTTTCACACTGTGGTGTGTTTGCATGTGACAAATGGACACTTTACACTTTGACCATGGGCTAGAATGTTCATCCCAGATCACACTGTTCTAGAATGTTCCTTATTTGTTTACACTGTTCTAAAATGTTATTCTGTGTTCTAGATTATTCTAGAGTATGATGCCTTCTATTCACAGGGCTCTAAAATGCTCTCCTGTGTTAACACTGTTCTAGAATGTCAGGTCAGTGTGCCGTGGCACTGAAAGCAGTATTTCTTTTTTGTAATATCTTCTCCTCACAACCCCATGATGTGCATTTCAAGCCCACTATGGCAGAATGCAGTGCGTTAGGGTAGTTGGAATATGAGGCACTGTCATGTTTAATCGTGTTTCCATGCTTTACCATGAAGGGATTTGAAACTGTAACCACGTAGTTCCAGATTAAAATCACCGTACCACTACTGCATTACCAAAACCACATTTAACACCTTGCAGAATTCTTTAATGTTATTACCAATGCTACTTTTCCACATTTTTTAGTCTGCTGATGACTCCAAGGAGCCATTCATGAGGAGTTTGCCATTTAAGTGATTGCATTTAGAACCTTCTTTGAAAAAAGGGTGATACGTGAAATGATTTTTGGATGAGCCTGTGCTGAAAGAAGCAAGAGTTTTGTTTATTGACTCTGCTTTTAAGTCATTCATAATGGAGAAAAATAGGCTCACAGAAGGATGCTGGTTTTACAGTTTCGCAGAGCCTTGTGTGAACATGCTTGAGAATCCTTAGAAGGCATGAAATATGAACGGCTTACACATCACTGGTGACCTCACAATAACTCAGCCCCATATTCTCACAATCCCATGGAGCTTAACCTCGAAAATCGGCCCTTTTCAGCCAAGAGGCTACAGCTCAGTTCCTCTTTGCTGTTCTGTTCACTGATGCGTCTTGCATCTGCCTTCCTCGGAGTACGCTTCTCCGCTGGTCTCCCACTGCCTCTGTCCCCTGCCAATACTGTCTTCGCCATGATTGACACTTTAAATGAAATAAATAATAAGAATGAAAAGCGAGAGCTGCCTTTGTCCAGCGTTTAGTCCGTACCTGCCGGTCACCGTAAGACAATGGCAGGCCCGAGGGGGGCCGACGTGCCTGTCAATAGGTTTTTACTTGGAGCTTCTTCGCTTGCAAATGTCAGGGCCTCAGATTTGCCTGTGTCAACAAGCTGTTCAGAGACCACTCTTTCAGGCAGAGGCCCTCCCCTGTGCAGCTCAATTCTCTCCACCTCAGTGCTCCCTCTGCCTGGCTGAGGGGCCTCTCTCTCCATTAAGTTAACTGCCTTTTGCCTCCTAGTGGGAGGCCGCAGGTTTCTGCTGTGTGAGCTTCTCTGCGTGAAGTGTTATTTTACAGTAAACAGACAGACCATGTTTGTTTGTTTGATTGTTTTTTTGTCTTATCTTGTCAGAATGGCATATAAAACTCAGTCTGACTGTTGCCAAGAAGACTTGCTTAACACATGAGAAACATTCAGTTTCCTTTTGTCTATATTAGTTCTGAGATTGCTTAGGCACAGATCTAAAAACTCAGTTCATATAGCTGAAGGGTTACCACAAAAATATACACACACATATATAAGTACCGATGTTAGAATGTAAAATACTGATGTTACTTTTACGGATGTACTGTAATTGCACGTGTTTTCTTTGGTATAAGCAGGTAAATACAGTAATTAAGTAATGTAATTTACAATAATAAACACATAGGGCTTTAAGAATAACCAAATGAAAAATACAAGAACATGTGAGCTCCACAGTGAACATTCTGGATTGCAGCTGCCGGAGATGTGTCAGCAGCAAGGAAAATAAAGTACAGTGGTATTTCACCATCCCAGGACACGCTTTCTAGAAATAGTTACATTTTATATGGAAATACAGCTGAGTTTATGTTAATATTTATGTTACAAAATTTGTAAATTATTTATTTCTCAGTAATTTAGCACTTAAATGTATGAAAAATTATATATTGCCACAATAAAAAGCTGTGACATCCGGGCCTCACTCGCCACGGCTCCCTGTCCTTGTGTTGGTGGTTTATGTTTGGGCGTGGCACTGAGCAGGGGAGGCTCATTCCATTCAGGTGCGTCTGATTGCAGTGCTAACTTCTGCTCAAACATGAACAACCCAGCATGAGGAAGATGGGTGTGATGGACAAGGCTTAGATATCGCAAAAGCTAAACAAATGTAGAGGATATCTGCAGTTTCTGCGAATGTTTCTCCTTGTGCTATACCAGACAGAAAAAAATTAAAGAGAGAATGAGGACAGTGTCTTCCCTTCTTCTGCAAAGATTGTACTGTACAGCTGTGCAGTACTTACGAATGTCCTTGACATTTTGTGGCCGTTACAAACAAAACTGTCTTATGTAGCTTCCTTTAGATTTCTGAATCATTCCACTAGACCGGTGCCAAGTGGATGTTGTATTCCACTCTATCACAAAACAGAGTTAACAGTTTTTATATTGAAAACCTTGCAGTATTCACAGGGAAAAAGTCTAATTTATTGTTATAAACTTCCATTACATTGTATGAAATGTTCCACCATTTATCACATGAAGTTTGGAAATCTCACTTACACACCCAAAAATATTTCTTCCTAAGATGTGAATTTGTTTTTTGGTATATATCATATTTTTGTAGTTAATGTAGAATATATTTTTAGACGCTTCAAGGCTGAATATTTTTTCTTCTTGCAGTGAAACCTAGCTGTTTAGGTGGTCATGAAAAACATTCCTGCATTCTGTCATGTTGTCTGAAGGGGAGAGATACAGCAGCACGCGACTAAGTTCCAGAGAGACAGTTTATTTGTAACACAAGCACTTAAAGTCCAACACAAATGCACAGGACCCCTGTGGTTTCACTTCCAATGAGTCTTTCCACTCCTTGGTACAGTTCTTTTACTTTATAAAGGTCCACCTCCGTCTCCTATGCTGACACGGGAACCCTTCTCACTGTCCTCTGTCTGTTTCCACGTCCTCCTTAAGAGCCCCAGACCTTCACACCGCGACCAGTCACTCCTGCTTGGTACACAGAAAGTAGAGAGAGAGGGAGAGAGCTCAAGATAGAAAACACAGTCAGGAAAACGTGCCACTCATCTTTCGACAGCCACTTCTCTCCGCTGCTCGCTGTGAAGCTGTCTGCTTTCACTCCTTGTGGCTTCTCCTAGACAGAACGAGATCCCCACACACACACAGTCCCAACTCAGTTTGCACCGACACTCACCAGCACAGCTCAAACCACAGGGCAATACGTTTTCTGAGTCTACCGACTCAACATACAAGATACGGTTTCTTTTACTCTGTTACAGTTTTACCTTCCCTCCAGCTCACACACTCAGACACTTGGATGTTGGTGACCACGCGCCGTGACTCTGATTCAGCCAGGATTTAAACTTACTCTCAGCCAATCACGCGTCACACTCACTCAGCTCCTAACGAGCCAATCTCCCACTCACTCAAGACACACACACCGCACTCTAACCATACCCACCTGCTGACAGTCTCTCACGCACACTCATACACCTCGTATCCAGAGCCCTGCCCTAATACTCAGGCGACCTGCTTCTTCTCTGACGAGCCGAAGGTTCCCCAGACGTCACAGATTCTCAATAAAATGAATAATACATTAAATCATACCAATTAGGAATTTAAATTAATATTTTCTAGCTTGAAAAACATTAATTAGAAAAGCTTTGATTTTTATATATGTACTGTACTTTCCATTTCTTGTGACAAAGTTTGTATTCTCACTTCTCCGAATTTGTTTCCCTCATTCAATATATTGAATTAAATTCTTTCATTACTAGGGCATTAATTATTTTTTCAAGTCGACTAATCTGTAAGCAAAGTCAAAGTTGAGTCGACTAGTCATTTGATGGGCTGCAACTTTTTGTTGACATTAATAGTTCTTGGTAACATTAACAGTCAACATGACAATTAAACAAAACAACACAAAAGCTAATGCCTTGAATCTTCTGGTAAATTTAAGTGTACAACTGAGAGTGGGAAGAGCTAAAGCCGCGGCACGACTCCCTGCAGTGCTAGCGTTAGCCATGTTAGCTAGCCATTTCAGATGCAGAGCGCCGGTTCTGTTACTGCACTTAACACCTAATGCAGATTGTGCAGGTCTCTGTGCTGTTTGTGTGTCTAGAGTGAAGTATCTCCACACATGTGACATGTGTCTGTCTCCTATTCTGCATGTCTCTTATCTTGTTGTGGTCTTGTGTTTAGATTCCACTTGCATCAACGCCCTTTTTATGAAGGGACTATAATAATTGGCTAAACCAAGGAAGGCGTGTCAGCGTAGGCC
This sequence comes from Brachypetersius gabonensis, assembly GCA_037577145.1. Lineage (NCBI taxonomy): Eukaryota > Metazoa > Chordata > Actinopteri > Characiformes > Alestidae > Brachypetersius > Brachypetersius gabonensis. The sequence goes on along the minus strand of JBBJLR010000111.1, from coordinate 31,973,163 downwards.
AATCAGAGACAGAGATTGCATTGTGTACACAAGCGCATGCACAGAGAGAGGAAAAAAACACACGACTAGTCGACTTCTCTCCTTTTAACTTCGACTAGTCTACTTTGGTGTCACCTCCATTCCAGCAAACTGTTTGGAGGGTATGCCAGAAAGAATCCTTTCCTATCTTTTCGCCACAAGCAATCTTGATCATCCAGCAGGGCACCGCTCCAAAGTGCACATCAAAATTCACTCAAAAGTGGTTAAATGAACACAGAATCAAGCTTTTGCCATGGCCTTCCCAGTCCTCTGACCTCAATCCAGGATCCAATCTTGACATCATTTTCAAAACATCTTAGAATTCTAAGGCTCACACCACTGTCCCCTCACATTCTGCAACATACAAACACACTGACCTCACTCTCTTCTTCTATATCACTTTACTCCTCACTGCGCCCTCAATCTCTGTCATATGATCCTTACATGTCATACATATATCATACATACATCTATCTATGAGTACATATATATTTAAATGTGTATGTGTATGTAAGTAATAATACTTTGATTTATAATCAAATTAAGAAAACAAGGCATGCATCCAAATTAAAAGTCAAAGAAAGAAGCTCATTCAGCTGACTCAGTCTCACTCCTCCAGTCACGATTCTGGGGGAGAGCTTGCCTTGGAGTTCAGCCATGCAGTGAGTCCTCCTGAGCCTGCACGAGTTGTTGCACATTTGGTTGGAGAACGGAATGAAAGTTCAACAAGTGGGAGGCTAGAGCACAATGTCTACAATTAAATTAGTCTCATTCCGGAGCTGCTTTTTCTCCTGGCCTCCTCTGTCTGCTGGGCTCCGTACTGGCGGGCTGGTGTTCTTGCAAATCTTTAACTATGCAAAACACGTGAATGACTTCTGTTTCTGTAACCTAACCGTAACAGCGGGAGAAAGGTGAGAGCATCACCATGGAAACGCACCGCAGGCCTGAGTGAGAGTCAGAGACGGTTATTGTCAGTGTTTCAGGTTTTTAGAAGTCTACCTTTCGCGCTGCTGAAAAATGCATTGCGCAGCCACGGCCTGGTTGTGCATGTTTGGAGACATGGGCCAGACTACGTGAAGGGAGCAGTTACAGGTTTGGTTTTGAAGGCCATACCAAAACTTCTTATGGCATCTAAAATGGGTCATGTCTTAAAAATAAAAACCCCTCTCAGTCCTGGAGCCCCCTTCGCTGGCACGTCCCTTCAAGGCTGTAGCCTATTTCTTGAACTGAAGCAGCCTTCTCTCTACTAATTGAGCCATGTGCATAATCTGTATTTTTCATACATGCAAAATTATACACATCATTACATTTCACATGCTACATTATAGCCATTCCACGAGTCACTTTAGCATGAAGTGCAGATGTCAGGCACACATGGTGAAGAAGCCGGCTTCCTTCCAAGCTCCACTTCACTCAAGTGAATTACTATTAAAGGCAATTGAGCTCAGCTTGAGTGATGCTGGCGGTTTAGCCGTTGAAATGAATGCAGTCGACTGGTTTGATGACACGTTTTTCAGCTACATGAGTGTAGGTGTGTGTCTGGGATGCGAGAAAAGTAATAAAAAGCGACATAGAAAGTGGTATGTGCAGTGTGATGGCTGGAAATATGGACTGTGGAACTGGGGACTGGAAATGAGTTCTCACTTTGGTACAGTCAGGACCTCGGGCAGGTGTTTAAATAGTTAGGGAGCAATGCTCATAATCTGAGAAGGCCAGGAGTAACCTTTGTTTTTTGTCTTCCGTGTGCAAGTACACTTCTGAGTCCCCAACGTTGCTCAGTATAAGTGGGTTATGAGGGGTAGTGGGTATTTCAGGCCTCCTTGGCTTATCCTCTAAAGAGATAAATAATGCAAAATGGGCTGACTGAGCTGCATACTAAGTTGTCAAAGCCACATTCTTTTGTAGAGCTTTGGTTGCTCTGATGTGACATGTTTGGTAAATGCTCAAGCTCCTTTTGAATTCTTTAACAGCTCAAAGAACATGAGAGTCTCCTTTATTTGAATGTGCCTTTAGAACCGGTTTGATCTAGAACTCATGACTCTTTAGCATGTCCTTGCTCTCGTATGATTGTTGTAACATTTTTTGCTCTGTGTAAGATCTTGAATTCAAGACTGAGTGATTCCTGTCCACACCACGGGAAACACAGGCTCTCATCATGGTCTACAGCACACATGCTGACTGCTGTGCGAAGGCTAGAAGGGGTTTGGAGCAATAGATTAATGTTTAACCAGTTAGAGGCTGCATTAATGGCTAATGGCTAACAAAAGCATGCACTAAATCCTATAAAGATTCTTTAATGGTTCCTGGCTTAGATGCATGTCTCAAGATAAGATCTTGTTTTTTTACGTGGAAGTTTTAAACTTCTCAAAGGTTCTTCTCAAGAGATCTCTAGACTCAGTTCCCTTGGGCATGTGCCCCAATAATTCTGCCAAACCCTGAATAATCACAAAGAAAGTGCCAGTACTTAAGCCAGAAGGTTTTCTGACTTCAACTTAATTGTTGGAATTTCTAACTATCATTAACAAAGTAACCTCTCAAATTCATAATAAAAAGTTAGACATACATTTCCCATAGTGGCACAGAATATTTGCTTTTGCATTCTATTCTTTTGTATAAGTCAAGCTGACAACCATTTAATTCCTGGCAAATTACTCTCATGATAGTACTTCAGTACGTTTTCCACTGTCAGAATCATTTCTTTAAAATATTTAAATTGGTGTACTTTTATTTCCAATAAGCTTTAAATTATGGATTATAAATAATGCATATATGATAAATCAAGGACTGTTCACATTTAAAAGACTAAGAAAAATAGTCTTAGTGAGTCCAGACACACAGTGAGTGCATAGGAGGAAATATTTTACCCATTTGTCATCTATGTTCGATTTCAAATGCATTTATGAAAACAGTGTTATCAGCTGCCAGCCTCTCACAGCCTCTAAATACTGGCAAATGTATATACAACCACTTTATTAGTTATACCTGCCATGTATCCATAATCATAGTCCATTTTCTCAGCTCCACTGATCACACTGATGCATCTGTATAGTTTACAATTATAGACTTTCCATCTATTTATCTGTGCATGATTTTCTAGCCCCTTTATCCCATTTAACAGCCTGGACCCCCACAGGACCACCAGTGCACAGGTATTATTTGTGTGGTGGATCATTCTGAGCACAGCAGTGACACTGACATGACAGTGTTGTCCTATTGTGTGTGTGTGTGTGTGTGTGTGTGTGTGTGTGTGTGTGTGTGTGTGTGTGTGTGTGTGTGTGTGTGTGT
>JBBJLR010000111.1:31955935-31966002 GCA_037577145.1 Brachypetersius gabonensis | reverse complement strand
TATATATATATATGTGTGTGTGTGTGTGTGTGTGTGTGTGTGTGTGTGTGTGTGTGTGTGCGCTGAGACTATAGGAAAGAGATAAGGCATTCTGGAAAGGTATGCATGTATTCCTTCAGCATTACTGCAATAGTGTTTGCAGGTTATGTTTGGGTCACAGACAATGAAGTTACGAGGACAGAGACAGAGCTTTGCCGAGATGGAGAGAGTGTAATTCCAAAGTTTGTTTTTATGCACCATATCTCTCACCCTCTTATATTCATATTTACATTTACAGCATTTAGCATACGCTCTTATCCGGAGCGAGTTCCAAAACTGCTTTTCTGTCTACTCAGAGAATGTATCCAAGGCTAATACAATAGGCCAGAGTCCAAAATCCCCTGGAGCTAAGATACTGTTAGAATAAAAGTCATTACTGCTTCCTAGGAAACGGAAATATAGGAGATTCACCAAGACAGCCTCGAAACAAACAGAGCCAGAGCAAAGTAAATTAAACTCAGAGTCGCCTTTACCAATCCCCAAGTGAGAAAACACAAGCACTCAAACAGTCCCTCTCAAACACTCCAAATTGTCCCTTCCATTTCTGAGCACTCTTCTCAATTTTCTCTTTACTCGTGGTGGAGTTATCTGAAGCCAGCAGGTTGTCTTCACTCTTTAACACAGTTAACAGACACTTAAATCCAGAGTAAATGTAGTGGCAGGAGTTTTAAGGACATGAGAATTTTGGCCCTCTCCACATGCAGTGGTAGCATTATCAAATATGCAACCTGGCAAATTTTAATATGGAACTACTGGGAACTATGTAAAGATATTTGTATTTCGAACATATCACTCAGAACTAAGATTCACTATCTATTCATTTCCCACCACTGCTCTACTGCTTTGGTGAAGCACATTATGTTCACAGATTTGGCCATTGCAAGAAAAAGGGACTGATAACCTAACTGTCTTTGCAAAGGACAACACTCTGCTGTCCTTGCATGCTCAGAGTCTCTTTGGGTGATCTTTACCTGGAGTGGTGCCAGGTCAGAAATTGGTGGCAGAAGAGTGAAAGGCACGATGGAGTGATAAAGGGAGGCCTGATGGGGAGTAAAGAGTGATGATGAAGCCCCTTTCGGAAAGTGCGATTTGTCACCAGAACTGTTAGAGCAGTAATTAGAGCCCTTGGAAATGCCGTGTTGAACACACAGGGGCAGCATATTATAAATCAGCAATCTTCTCTAATTTGGTTAGAAATGCAGGCAATTACAACACAGATGTGCACAATATGGAAATTTAGCATCAATTAACTATCACTTGGCATGCCTCACATGCCAAATTGAGTGAGAGGCTCACTAATGTCAATGGCAATCTGGAAGTCCTTTTAATAGTGTTAATAGGTAGGAAGAGCCAGTTATCCCCCAGCACAAGTTAACATAGGAGAGCCCCTCATGCTCCCATCCAGTGCCAGTTAGGGATAACACAAACAGGGCCAACATCTTGCAGGAGTGCTCTTTAAATTATTATATGTGGTAGGTGAGCATGCAATAAGCATATGCTATTTACAAAGGGATATGTGTGTGTGTGGGTGAATTTTCATTCCAGATGAAATATTTAAGGCTCATTCTGGATCTGTTTTTGCTTGACATTGGGACAACTGGGAATTGATCAGATGTTGCGAAGACGCATTCAAAAGGTTCAGAGACAATCTGGCTTTTTCATGATACTTCTAACATCTGTTTGAGTATGTTACTACATAATGCATCTTCCCATCCAGAGGGATTTCCTTTTTCTCTCTCTTCCTGCAGCTCATTCAAGCTGTCAGATATATGAGAACAACTCAACACAAGTAAATTCGAGGACACAGGAAAGAGTACAAGACAATCCACTTACCCGCATTATTTGCATACATTACTTTGTGTATCTGTCCATCTGCTTGGCAGGCCGCGTCCTGTTGATTATTCATCTGTCTTTTTGACTGTTTCTCGCTCTCAGTGTTGTCGTCTCAGTCCATTCCAGTCCTGTAATATAAATATAATTGATACCCGCAATTTGAACCCCACCCCCCCCAAAAAAAACACATCATCAGACCCATTCTGTGTCATGTTGTACTCATGTAAACCTATTTAAAAAACAACCTTCACATCCAAAAGGCCCCCACACCCCCCCTTGATAATGCAGTGGCTAATGACGAACAGCTAAATGCCTGTATGAATCATCTGCGGTGGGTGCATATTACAGCATTACCTTCCTCCTTCTTATCGACTCTGGGGTGTAATTATGTCAATCACAGGGCCGCTAACGAACATGAAGCTCATCTCTGTGTGGCTCACCCCACTGCTGATGATGCCTGTTTTTGGTGCACATCCATTTGCCTGTTTTGTATACTCAGTGGGAGCAGGAATATGGGCTCATTAGCATGTTTGTGATGAGAGCGGCTGCCTTGCCGGTGGGGAGGAGGGGATCAAATGTGAGATGCATTAGCAGATGACAAACTGAAGCAATGAATGAAGGAAGCATAGGAATTTGCACTGGATACTGTTTTGTGTAAGATCATAATAAAGTCCCATGTATGATAACATGTGCATGATTTTGCAAGAGTGTCATGTGGATTATTGAGTCATGTTGTTTGGAGGTGCATTTTCTGTGACTTGATACACAAATGTTCCCGTTGAGCAAATGCCTTTTTGAAAATAAACACAATTACCTTTTGTAAAGTAACAAAATGCCTTTTCTAAAGATAACCTACTATCATTTTGAAACAAAACACAATGTATCTTCAATCAGTAGCACAATGCCCTTTTGAAAAATTATACAAGGGTTTTTTTTTTTAAAAAACAACAAAACAACACCCTTTCAAAAAATAACACAGTGCCCATAAATTGTGGTTTACGTTTAGGCTTTGTGGGAAGAAATTGTAGGAAGTAGGGTTAGGGTTAGGCTTTTATGAATGACTGCATGGATTACCAAAGAACAAGCACGTCTCTCTAGGATTTTGGCAAAAAATAGTTTGGAATTTGAAGGGTGTAAACAACCTTATTTAGTGTTAAAGGATCTTTAATTATCAAGCAGCTCTGACGTACAAATGGGGTTCTATAAATTGTGACTACAGTTTGTTGAAACTATGCTGCACATTGGTAAACTGAAATCACAAGGTAAAAGGTAAAGGGCAGGACTGGAAAGAAATACTTTATGAGCTTTTTTAAGTTAATGCATATGACCTGAGAACAGTTATTTAAATACAGCATTAGTGGGACTATTTCTCAGGGAACTGAATTGTAGAATATTATTTTAATTATGTTTCCTTCCTGGAACATTGATGTAGTTCTAATGGACTGATGATTTGTGCGGATAAAACTAAGGGGCTTAGTGATAATGCATCTGTGTAAATCCATTCAAGTATTTATGAAGATTAATTGATTATAAACTTACTTTTTAAAGCAATACTTAGCTGATTTGTACAAAAGCTGCTGATATTTGTACCTAGGCAGCTGATATGAAATACCATCTACCACTATCTAATGCTGTCTAATGCTATCTAATACAGTCTGTCGGTCTGGTATAATAATGTCAGTCTGCTAGAGAGGATTTTTAACATCACTGTATAGTTTGGTGATTTTCGCATAAAATGCAGGTATCAGTTAACTATAATTGTTTAGATTGTTGGAAAAATAAGACAGAAAAGCCAGTTGTGAGACCTGTGTGGCCGAGCTGTTTGAGAAAGACTACAGCTCTACTGGGCAATAGCAGACACTTTTTAAACAGTTTGAGTTCCTCCACTCTGGTCAAGGCTTTAGAGCAGACGCAGCCAAAAGAATCTTGAAAAAAATCTTGCATTCCACTGGCAGTTAGTCATCAGAACAAAATCACTTTGTGTCTGGTTGGTTATATGTGGACTTTCTTTGGGAAACCAAAAAAATATATATTTTCTGAGATATAAGAAATATAGAGAAATATAGTGGGACAACATCCTTCTATTCTATTCTATTCTATTCTAGTCTAGTCTGGTCTGGTCTGGTCTGGTCTGGTCTGGTCTGGTCTGGTCCCAATGAAATTCTGTTCTATTCTGTTTCAAATGAATTGTAAGAAATTGAGGGTCAATTTCCCAGAAAGGGACTAAGCCTAGTCTTGGACTACCCTTTCCTTTTCAATGGAAAATCTCTATTCACAGCACCCTGTAATCCAGGACTAGGCTTAAACCCTGTCTGGGAAACTGACCCAAAAAGATATCTAGAAGGACCTTAACATTCTATTCTATTCTATTCTATTCTATTTAATTTCAAACAAATAGAAGAATATGGCATTGTTATAAGCTGCCAACTCAGCTTTTCCTTGATGAATCAAACAAGACAGTAATTGTATTGCTAACTAATCTTAGTTTAACAAGTATTTCTGTCTTGTTTGAGGTGCTCCTTCTGGCCACACCCTCAGTACTACAACTTCCCTTCATGCCTGAGATTGGCTTATTTTTAGGAAGGTCTGAAGCCCCCCCACCAAAATGATCCCAAGCCACCCTAAATAGTAATTATTCTACTATTTTTAAATTATATATCCAGACATTTCATACAAGATATCACTGAGTGCAGACACACACTTTACAAACAGAAACAAGACTATGAATTGAAATGAAAAATAATAAGCCTAGCTATCATTATTGAATTAAAATGCTGTCCAGGCTGTTGAAGCTGCTGTAGGTAGCAGGCGGGCATTAGGACCCGGACGAAGCTACACGGCGCTGCTTGTTAGCGAGTAGCAACCAGAGCCCGTTTAGTAATATTTCTCTGGTGGCACCATTTGTACTCAGTTCAACAGAACAATACTATGAGTGTCCATAACTGTTCACTGCTTAACTTTACTTGTTTCCTTAAGTGAAAGGAAAGGTTTAGTGAAAAGTTTTCAGCCCTCTATACATGCTAATTCCTTCTTACAGCCCTGGGGGCTAAGCCCCCCCTTGTCTTTCCGTCCTAGTGACGTTCCTGGTCAGGCCTGTCACTGAAATTTCTATTATCACTCATATAATATACCCAGTATCAGCTAAAGCTTTAGTTTTGTTTGCACAGGTTATTTTTAATGTTATAAGCAAGCCAACTTTCATGTGGTGTTCAAATAGGGCTTGCGGATATACAAAAATTCACCGAAGTAATTCTTCATTCTTATTTACATTAATGCCTTTATTAATATTTTTACAGGCTGTAAGAGTACTCTTACCCAAGCAGGAGTTTCTAGTACTTTTTACATCCCTGGCTTCATGTGTCAATAATGATAATAATGTAAGGCAAGAAACGTACTTCATGCAAGGACATGAAAGCAAATGCTTCAAGCCACACACACACAGAAACACAAATATGCTTTGAGCTATACACACACACACACACAGACACACACACACATACACGCACAAATGCTTTGAGCTACACACAAACAAATGAGGCGAGCCACACACACAAATGTGTCTAGCTACACACACACACACACACACACACACACACACACACACACATAAACACATGCTTCAAGCAACACACACTCGCATGTGTTGAGATACACACACACACACACACACACACACACACACACACACACACACACACACACGACACACACAAACACACATGCGACACACACACAAATGTTTCAAGCTACACACACACACACAAATGCTTCGAGCGACATACACACACACACACACACACACACACACACACACACACACACACACACACAGTTTCAGGAGTTGTAGTTATACATGCAATTCATAATGCCACACTAGTGTGAATTACAAATCTGACCAGACTATCTTTTACTAACTGTCATGGCAAACCAGCAGTTTGACAAGTGTTTAGCCAAATTGGTTTATGCACACAAACATATGTAGGATAAATATTAGCCTCTTCATTGCAACTGAATAAATGAAGTAGCACACTTTTATCTGCTGTCAACATGTTACTATGGCTATTGAAATAACAGTAGATCCTTTTTACTAATGTTCTCATTTGTCCTCTATTGCCCTCTTGAACACTGTGTCATAATTACGTCGGAATTATGAAATAAACATCTTGTAATCATGAGAAAGTATCTAATTATTACAAGATAGTATTTCATCAAAATGGCATTTGGCGCCTCATAATTAGCAGCAACTATCTCACTATTGGAAGATGTAATAACATAATCAAGTGACATTATAATAATATACTATCATGTAATTATGAGCCCCTCCTGGAGCCGGCACCTTATTGTGGTGTAGGGGTTTGCGTGTTCTTATGGTCCCAGGAGCTATGTTATCGGGGGCGTAAGCCCCTGGTAGGGTCACCCATGGCAAACAGGTCCTGGGTGAAGAGCTAGACAAAGAACGGCTCATGAGAACCCTAATGATGAAGAAGATCTTGAAGGCATGTTTTCCCTTTCCCTTCCCTTGGGTCTCCCTTCCAATGGATTCACCACCTGTAGGAGGGGCCAAGGTGTTCGGGTGCAGTGTGAGTTGGGTGGCAGCCAAAAGCGGGGACCTTGGCTGCCCGATCCTCAACTGCAGAAGCTAGTTCTAGGGACGTGGAATGTCACCTCTGGTGGGGAAGGAGCTTGAGCTGGTGCGTGAGGCAGAGAGGTTCCAACTAGATATAGTTGGACTCTCGAGAGGGGTTGGACACTTCCACTCTGGAGTTGCCCATGGTGAGAGGTGTCAAGCAGAGGGTAAGAGGGTAGCCTCCCTTCACCTTAGGGTGGGGGGATGGGTCCTGACTGTTGTTTGTGCTAATGTGCCGAACACCAGTTCAGAGTACCCACCCTTTTTAGAGTCCTTGGAGGGTTTGTTGGAGATCACTCCTTCTGGGGACTCTCTTGTTCTGCTGGGGGACTTCAGTGCTCATGTGGGCAATGACAGTGATACTTGGAGGGGCGTGAACCCGAGTGGTGTTCTGTTATTGGACTTCTGTGCTCATCATGGTTTGTCCATAAAGAACACCATGTTCAAGCATAAGGTTGTCCATATGTGCACTTGGCAATAGGACACCTAAGGTCGCAGTTCGATGATCGTCTTTGTGGTTGTTTCATCTGACCTGCGGCGGCATGTGTTGGACACTCAGGTGAAGACAGGGGCGGAGCTCATCACCACTTGGTGTTGAGTTGGCGCCGCTGGTGGGTGAAGAAACCGGTCAGACCTGCCAGGCCTAAACGTATTGTGAGGGTCTGCTGGGAACGGCTGGCAGAGTCCCCAGTCAGAAGGAGTTTGAACTCGCACCTCCGGCAGAACTTCAACCACATCTCGGAGGAGGTGAGGGATATTGGGCCATATTCCGCACCTCCATTGTCCAGGTGGCTGATCGGAGCTGTGGCCATAAGGTGGTTGGTGCCTGTCGTGGCAGTAATCCCCGAACCTGCTGGTGGACACCGGTGGTAAGGGATGCTATCAAGCTGAAGAAGGAGTCCTATCATGCCTTTTTGGCTTGTGGGAGTCCAGAGGCAGCTGGCAGGTACTGGCAGGCCAAGGAGAACGCAGTTGCAGCGGTCACTAGGGCAAAAACTTGGATGTGGGACGGGACACTGTTGACTTCAACTTGGGATGTTGTGGGTCGGTGGAAGGAATACTTCAAAGACCTCCTCAATCCCACCAACACGCCTCCCATTACAGGAGCAGAGTCTGGGGACTTGGGGGTGGATTCTCCCATCACCAAGGCTGAAGTTACAAAGGTGGTTAAAAAGCTCCTCTGTGGCAAGGCCCCGGGGGTGGATGAGATCCGCCCAGAGTTCCTTAAGGCTCTGGATGTTGTGGGGCTGTCTTGGTTGACACGCATCTGCAACATCGTGTGGACATCGGGGGCAGTGCCTCTGGATTGGCAGACCAGGGTGGTGGTCCCCCTCTTTAAGAAAGGGGACCGGAGGGTGTGTTCCAACTATAGGGCGATCACACCTCAGCCTCCCCGGGAAGGTTTTTTCAGGGGTGCTGGAGAGGAGGGTCTGTCAGATAGTTGAATCTCGGATTCAGGAGGAGCAGTGTGGTTTTTGTTCTGGACGTGGAATGGTGGACCAGCTCTATACCCTTAGTGGGCTTCTGGAGGGTGCATGGAAGTTTGCCCAACCAGTCTACATGTTTTGTAGATCTTGAAAAGGCATTTGACTGTGTCCAACGGGGATTCCTTTGGAGAGTGCTCCGGGAGTATGGGGTGTCGGACACCTTAATAAGGGCTGTTCGCTCCCTGTACAACCGGTGCCAGAGCATGGTCCGCATAGGCGGCAGTAAGTTGGACTCATTCCCTGTGGGGGTTGGACTCCACCAGGGCGGCCCTTTGTCACCGATTCTGTTCATAACTTTTATGGACAGAATTTTTAGGCGCAGCCAGGGTGTTGATGGGGTCTGGATTGGTGACCTCAGGATCAGGTCTCTGCTTTTTGCAGATGAAGTGGTTCTGTTGGCTTCATTAGGCCATGACCTACAGCTCTCACTGGAGCAGTTCACAACCGAATGTGAAGCGTCTGGGATGAGGATCAGCACCTCCAAATCTGAGACCATGGCTCAACCGGAAAAGGGTGGAGTGCCCTCTCCGGGTCGGAGATGAGATCCTTCCCCAAGTGGAGGAGTTTAAATATCTAGGACACACTGGAGAGACTGTCGCTTGGCTGGCCTGGGAACACCTCGGGATCCCCCTGAAAGAGCTGGATGAAGTGGCTGGGGAGAGGGATGTCTTGGTTTCCCTGCTAAGGCTGTTTCCCCCACGAACCGACTCCGGATAAGTGGGAGAAAATGAATGGATGGATGATAATTGTGATATGATTTCTCATAATTACAAGATATTCTCATAATTATGATTTTTCATTCAAGTGAGGTGCATATTTCATAAGCATGACATAGTCTCATAATAACACTAATGTTAAAATTTTAATTTGTTTATTTGCTACCTCTCTGGTGAGTGCTAGGTTCATGTAGTCTGCGTTCATGTAGTCTACTTGCATATAATATGTTCCTGGCCTAAACCTCTCATAAAAGGTCCATGTTGGAAATTCATGTAAGTTCAAGCTACAGTTTAATGAATCTGATTATGGGTTTGTGATGAATACAATTACAAGACCAGTGTTGCATCCACATACGAATCATTTAGCAGTAAATTAACTCCCTGTCCCCCTATTTGAGAACAGATTGACTATAATATCAAATAAACTTGGCTGTTTAATGCATAAATGGTACATAATTCTTATGAGAAATATCTAGTACTGTGCAAAAGTCATAGGCACCCATGCACCTATTTTTCTCAGTGCGTGATTATGTGTCTTTCGGCTAGAAATAATAACATTACAATAAATGCAAACAAATAATAAAGCAGTATAAGGAATCAAAATATGTTTTGATTGTAAAAAAAGTAGTATTTTGTGAGCTGGTGAGGAGAACACGAGGTCCTCCTCGGTTCCTCTAGCCATTGTTTGGATTTGTAAATTCCATCAGCAGCTCCTGATTTAATTTATTGAAGGACTTATTCAGTCAAACCAAAATTTTTTTTAAAACTACAACTAATACTGGGCCTCCACAAATAACATGCCATAAAACCACTTTTTACTCTATGATGAGTAAATACGTACTCTATTTACTACTATTTATTTATATTTATTCTTTTTAGTTTTATTTAGTACATTTAGTAATATTCATGTGAAAACAAATTGTGTTTTTTGCAGTTTTTACCCTCTCAGGCAGGCAAACGACTGAACTAAATACTGTGACATTTTCACGAAGTGTTGTGAATCTAGACATTTGAAAGTGTTGCATATGTAAATTGAGTTTTCGCTTTCTCAGAGTGTATGGGCCACGCTCCAGAACACACTCCCATTCTATACGGCATCCTGGCTGTTTCACATTAATGTTGAGATCGTAGCCTAGCAACAACATCACAGGAGTTGCAAAATGTAACATAACACCGTTTTCCTCACCTCTGTGTTCTCCTGTCTCCCACTTCCTACTCAAGAGCATGTGCCATCTCTCTCTCTCTCTCTCTCTCTCTCTCTCTCTCTCTCTCTCTCTCTCTCTCTCTATCTCTCTCTCTGTCTCTCTCTCTCTCTCTCTCTCTCTCTCTCTCTCTCTCTCTCTCTCTCTCTCTCTCTCTCTCTCT
>JBBJLR010000111.1:31929297-31940390 GCA_037577145.1 Brachypetersius gabonensis | reverse complement strand
TGATTCAAATCATAACGGGTGCCTACGTAGGGTCCTAGGGAAAAGGGAACACGGGGAAAGCGGAAACCGGAAGTAGCGGGGGAAACACGCGGATGTAAACAAAAGGAACACATGGACCGTAACGCGGGGAAAACAGATTCAACCAACGTAAACAAAACGTACGGACATCAAAATTCGGGGGAGGACGTGCGAGTTTTCCTGGAGGAGAGCGAGGTAACCGTTACATCTGTAACAATCTACATTCTGATTTTCAACATTTATGGATGAATGGATTTACAAAAGTGTTACAAAATGTATACAATGATTCCTTCAAATGTAAGGAAGTCAAATGTAAGAAAGTTATTATTCGTTTAACTATTGTCCCCCTCTTCATAAACATGTCATTGAAATAGTAACTTATTATATAAGTAATTAAAACTAATAGTAATAGTTTTACGAATAGTAATAGTAAAAACGGTTTTACTGTTACTATATACTAGGGCTGAAACGATTATTCGAGTAACTCGAATGATTCGATTACAAAAAATGTTTGGTGACGAATTAAACGAAGCCTCGTTTAATTCGTCACCAAAGTCCACCTGCAGGGGGCGCGTGTGACCTGCGGAACATGCTATTTTTGCCGCAAGGAGTAGGCTTTTTTTTTTTGCACCGAAGAAGAGCACACAGCTCAGAGCAGGAGACATGAATTAAAGCCCAGCGCGGGACTATTTTTTTAATCCGCTCCCACGGAATTTCTGACGATTCCCGCCCGCTCTCTCGGTCATATATGAAAATGATTTTTTTTAAAGTTAAAAAACAATCAATGTTCTTGTAAGCTAGTGGCGTACACTGGCTGTGAAAAAGGAAAAGAGCCGCAAAAGAACCCCGAGACCAGCTCGACGTCCTCTTTCGTGTAGTGGATGGAGAACGTGCCGAATATTGCCAACAAGAAAAAATAGGGTGGCAATATTTTTTGTCTGTAGCAGAAAAGTCTTAAAGTGCATCAATTTGGCTAAAAATTTAAATCAAATTTTAATCCGTAGTTAAACTGTAAAACGTTTTGACCATTTAATGCTAAAGAAATATATAATCAATAAATAATAATTAATTCAAATTGATCAGCAACATTTAAACTCCGGAGTACAATAATAATAATAAAATATTTAAATATAATTATATATTTTACAAACAAATCTTAAAGTGCATACAGACAGAGAAAATGACAAAATAACTAAATAACAAGACGTTTTTGTTTTCTTTACTGTTTATAAGGATACAATGTACATCACAAATGTTTCCCAGAAAGGTTGATTAAATGGGTTTAGTTCTGGAGCCAATAAGCCAAAGGATTTAAGCTTTGATCTAATAAAAGTGTTGACTTTGAATAAAAAACTTTTTTTGTGAGAAATAACAGCCAATTGCTGCTCATTTTAAGAGGCCTTTCATTTTGCATAACCCACTATTGATATAGTTGTTTAAAAACACAAAAGTGTGATTTATCCGATTACTCGATTAATCGATGAAAAAATTGACAGAATACTCTATTCCAAAAATATTCGGTAGTTGCAGCCCTACTATATACACAATACTATATATACAATATACCCAATGTGGACTGCAGGAAAAGACCAGCAGACCATCATGCCGCTCTCTACTTTAAGAATGGTCCACCAGATAATGTCTAATTCTATGGTGGATCTACAAAGTACATATATATTTAAGGCATATCTAATGTTCTGACAGTAATAATTTTATGCTAAGGGTGGAGCACAATTGCAGCATTAACACCTGATCTGTCAGACCATGTTAGAGTTATTTCCCACAGGCCATCAGACTCTCAACACACTGCCCCCCCCCCCCACATCTGAACTGTGAAATGACTCAATTTTCCACCTTTACTTTCCACCTATGATGCACATGCAGCTCCATACAAGTTACATTTCTCCCTGAAAACGGTCTCAGAGTTACTGTAGTAATAGATTGACTTGACTGCTGCTGATCATTTAAAGCACACAATTACATCCCAGTATTCTGTTTGTTCTCCACTTGACTGCTGATGCAACATTTGTGAAAATGTACCCTTCACACTACATTTCACATTTTTACTTCTAGTTTAGAGTTTATATTTTATTTAGAAGTGTGTATTCTGTGAGTCTTTTTTGTACTTTGTAAAATCTGGAGCCGTGTCTGATCTCACGGTATACGAATATATAGCTAGCATAAAAATAAAGTTTATTTTGATCTTGATTTTGAGGCTGCCAAACCATTTCTGCGCAGAACTTATGGTCATATTTCATCTCATGTACAGTATTATATCAGATATTTTAACATTCAACCTATGCAGCTATATTTTCCTTGGGTGCAACACATCCAGCACCACAGAATGTGGTTCTCTGACACATAATGCTGGTTATATCTAAATATGTGAACAGAAAGTACTCAATAGTACATAAATTCTTGCTTCACATTGTACCTTATTATATGTTGATGTACATTGCACTGCAGTCCATTTAGAAATGTACTTGTACACAGCTGTGGACATTAAAATAACCCTGAATGTTGGATCAGGAATGCTAGCAGCCTAGTGGGTAAAACTCTTGCCCATGAATATGATGACCAAACAGCTGCAGGTTCAAATCCCCCACTTTCTACCATTGTGTCCTTGAACAAGACACTTAACCCCCAATGTCTCTAGGGGGACTGTCCCTGTAACTAATGATTGTAAGTCGCTCTGGATAAAGGCATAAGCCAAACACACCTTATATAAATCGTTAAAGATCCTTAATAGACAGAATACAATTCTATTACACACAATAATGCAACTTTGTGTCACATGATAAAGCTAGCTTCCCAAACCTACATCCTAGATGCATATTGATGTCAGTCCCTCCAAATAAAAGTTCATGTGGACATTTGGGCAATTAGTAAACAGTGAATGTCTGTAAAAATCCAAAACAATTTTTCAATTTGCACCTTTCGGGGTTTAGATACGGACTGAACAAATGGCTTGTAATAAAATGAGACACTCTGTAAAAGGGGGCATTTGAATGGTCTGTTAATTGTTTGTTATTCTTCATTCATTTATTGTTTTTTTTACCCATTGTGCTCTAAATTGCCCGTTCATTAGGTACACCTGCTTTTAGCCTATACTCACTGGCCACTTCATCATGCACACCCACCATTTAGATGCACTTTGCAGGTTTATAATTGCTGACTATGGCCCATCTGTTGCTTCACAATTTATCAGCACCCCTCTACCCACTGTATCACAATTCTGAGCCAGTAACCACAGTTATGAGGCGTTTGCCAAGCACTCCGACTTAAAAATAGGGCAAAATAGGGGTCATAAACAACAATAACAAAATGCAAATGCAAATGAAAATCAAAACAAAACAAATAACAACAGCAGCAAAATCCAAAACCTTCATCAGTGCTCATGGACTGGAAGCATGAATGTGACATTGTCCAAACGCAGCCAAGCAGAACTTACAACCTTACAAAAATATAATGATTACACAGTTATCCATCTCTGAACATGGCTTGTTAAATCTTAAGGCGTAAAATCTGAAATAATACAGAAAATTGTGACCATATTAAAGTGATATTGGTCATTATTGCTTTTTCGTGCACAGTAAGTTTAGACTTGTTTTTCTCTAAAGAGTTCTGAATTTTATGTGACTCTAGTTGTTATCCTGTTCTGAGGTTGATAACAGAGAAGTCGTAGTTAAGTTAAGTTAAGTATAGTGTTAAGTTACTATTTTGTGGCAGACAGGAGTAAACTTCAATGCTCAGCCCACCCATGAATTTGCTATGTCCACTCCAAACAGCAGTCATGGCAGCTGCTGCTAGTAGATGGCAATTTCCACCCCTAAAATGACCCTAATGTGTAAATAATGTGCCACTGATAAGAGTGTGTCAGGTTCAGCAATGGGATTGGGTTTCTTAAACAGTGTTTACACTTTGACCAACCCTTTGCTTGGGTATAATTTGAAACTCTTCATTTTCCTTACACAGTTTGTAAGTCAGTCCTCTAGCTACTCATTGTGTTCTTCTGACTGGACTGTAAGAAAAGAACATCAGACCACCATGGCACTACCATGTTAGAGTCTCTGCTGACCTAGGAACGGTCCTCCAGAGAATGTGATCCTATGCTGGATCTGCACATACATTAATTGTAAAATGTTCAATTACTCACTCAGAAAACACATTTAAAACAAAAAGGTTAAGTTCATATACGTATGTGTGAATATGTGACACAAGAAAGTACAGCAAGGCCATAAAAAGTAATACAGTAAGTAAACAATAGCAAGACTGTAAAAATGAAGAAATAAAAGTGGATTCAAATGTTGACTTGCACTATATGACCTTGACCAAGGCACTGGAGAAAAGACCTGGAGTGGGTCCCTGGGCACTGGCAACAGTGACTACCCAGTGTGTGTGTGTGTGTTGGTTTGTGTGAATGTGTGTGTGTGCTCACTGGCATTAGGATGGATTAGATGTAGGGGCTATATTTCACTGCTCACTGCTCAGTGTGTGTGTATGTGTAGTGTGTGTGTGTGTGTCTGTGCGTGTGTGTGCGTGATAAGTTCTTCTCCTACTTCTTCTGCTTCCTTTAATGACTGATCCACTTTATGAAATAAGCATGTTAAACTCCCCTATCTTGCAGTTTTGTGTCCAGAGTTTTGTGCTTAATGTGCTTATTTTGCGAACTGGCCACCACAGTTGCAAGCTATTCAAGTTTAGTTTTCTTTAAAATGCAGCCATTTAGGGAAAATAAATGTTGAATCCATTTTAATGGATTGTAGTAGTTGTAGTATATCAATGTGTACAAATTTACTGTGAAAAATCTTACTGTGAATGAGTCAAATGCCAGCTCATAGTCAAGCTTATTGGTCCAATATAATCAAAAACAGCTTTCTGTGGACTAAACCCACTCCTGTCTGCACCACTCTTTGATCTCTCACAGTCCTTTTGTTGTTTAGTGGCTGGATAATGATGCTAGTTAGCTGTGAGGTATCTGAGATGGAACCTTTATCCAAATGTTTTTCAATCTATATTTTCACAATTGTTCTTATGGAAATGATGGTATGAGTAGCAACTAGGTTTATTTTTAACACACTGACAGCCACCCACCATCCCTGGTAGGGAGTAGTGTAAGCAGGTTTGTTCAACTGACAAAGTGTAAATAGAAGAACTGCTTCTCCTCTCTTTGGCCATAGAAATATTTGTAGATGTTCCTTTACCCGTATAGATAAACTGCCAAGAATGCATTTGAGCTGCCATGTACACGGATCATTATTTAAAAAAAAGCCACAAAATCCGATAAAATCAATCCACCTTGGTAATGATAATCATTGCCAGTTGTGTTAAAGAACATTGGGTGTTGCAATTAGCCCTGAGGTGGCGTGATTTTCTCTTCTTTGTGAAAATGCAGCAAGATGGATTATTGGTTTCATACCACAGAGGCTTCTCCATGTTGTCCAATTGACCTTGAGCCATTATCTTGATCCCTCCTCATTCAGCCACTGCAGGACGTTGGTGCACAGGATACACCATCAATTCTTTCAGCTTTTCCAGTGAAAATTCTGCAGATGAATCACAATTACGTAATGGAGGGAGCTGGACTCTTCCCTGGCTTATTTAAGCCTGCAGCTTATCGCATTTGCGTTCACAATTGATTTAGTCACGCAATAATCTCCCGTGCTCCGTTTCTTCCCTTATACACTCTCAGTTTTTCTGCCACCCTGCTTTCGGTTCGTGCTGCTTGTCTGTCTTAATTATTTAGGGGCACACTGCTAGCACTGACCTTATTTGATTGCCTGGAATCAGCAGCAGGACGAGTGTTTTGCTCTATTTATGAAAATTAATCCATATTTGTCAAGTTGTAAACCATAATCCTGTTAAACACATCACACGTATTGCCTCCTTCCTGTTTAGAACTGGCTCGGTGCTTGTGGAAGTGAGAGGACTTGCAGATCTTTGGAGTGGGGGCTGTCTGTGATTGCCAACTCCATGTGACAGCAATCAGTGAGGGGTTTGTTTTGCAGGGGTTGTGGGGCACTCTCTGGACTACTTAGCGATCCGAGCTGCGACCAAGTGACATATCCACACTCCGCCCACGGTGCCTTTTTTTGTAGCAACTGATGTGAAGTTGGACAAGCTTTACAGAACATCGACACTAATCGCATTCCCCCCTGAATCTTAGATTACTTTAGATACAACATGTTTAATGGAATATTGCTTTATAATTATGCTTATAATTATTATAGTTTTATAATTTTGTCTGTGATAATAATAAATCTACTCAATAATTAACATCACTAATTACTATTACAAACATATTGCAATGTACTGACAAAATAGAATGAAATAACATCAAATAACAATGTCAGTTTTATATTTATTTGAAGAATCCAGTCTCAGACATGCACGCTATCTGGAGTCGTACCTTTCAGAACAACAGGGTAAAGTCTCAAAGAGAATTAGCTAAAGCGCAGTCTTTTTTTCTTCCAGTTGATGGTGTTATTGGAATACATTCCTATGGTGGATTTAACACTTCTTTTAGCAAGTCCAGCTTAAACACCAGATGGTGGTGGTCTATTGGGTAGGACACTTGCCGATGGACCAAGAAGTCATGGGTTCGAATTTTACCGTCTGCATACCACCATCCTACCTTCAGCAGACCCATAACACCAAGTTGTTCCAGAGACAATCTCCCCTGTAGTTAGGGAATGGAAGTCACTTTAGATAAACGCGTCTGCTAAATAATGTAAACACAGACAGATACATGTACTAATCATTCATTAAAGTGATGAATAATACAGCCGGTGGTCTAGGGGTTAGGGAGCCTGAGCAAGGTATCGTCCCCACACACTGCTCTCCTGGCTGCTTGGGTTAAATGCAGAGGAAGGTTTTTGAGCTGTTTGTACTGTGGTGTGTTCATGTATGACAGAATTTTCACTTCACTGTCACAACAAACTAAAAGCCAGTCTCTGACAATTACAATAGGGACTATTTAGCTGACTGGCTCCAATAGCTGGTCCAAATGCAAGGTGGAGCTGCTGCCTTAGTCTTTGCTTAACTACTGATTTATAATGCACAAGAGGAAGTTCACCTCTGAATGGACCCCCAAAAAAATTTATTTGGAGTGGTCTAGGTCAGTCCCTGACTTGCTGTGGCAGGACCCCATTGACATGCTGTGCCATGACCTTAAATGGCCAGTTCATGGTCGAAAACCCTCCACTGCGGCTGAATTAAAACAATTTTGCAGAGAACAGCGAGCCACAATTCCTCCACAGTGATATGACAGACTGCTATTCGATTATAGAAAGCATTTGGTTGCAGTTGTTGCTGCTAAATGTGGCAGAGCCACTTTTGAACCACGTTGAAGACATTGACTTTCCCACACCATCAATACAGGTGTTGCAAAGCTCTTATAACTGTAAAAGTAAAATATCATTTAAAAATGTTGTGCTCTCTCATGGCCTTCTTGTTTTAAAATTTTAGGCAGATCTGAAACTATTTAATATGATCAAAAAAGTTATTTGTCTGCAGAGCTGTATGTGTGTACATATACTTCCCATGAAGGACAATCTTAATGCTTCAGCATTTCAAGACATTCGGACAACGCCATGCTTCCAGCTTTGCAGGTACAGTTTGAGAAAGAACCTTTCCTATTCCAGAATGACTGTGGCCCAGTGCACAAAGCAAGTGCCATAAAGACATGGCTGGAGGAGTTCAGTGTGGAAGACCTTGACTGGCCACACAGAGTCCTGACCTTAACCTCATCCAACTGAGATTGTGAGCCAGGCCTTCTTGTTTAAAATAGTACCTGACCTCATAAATGCTCTACAGAATGACTTGGCACAAATTCCCACAGAAACTCCACATTTTTGTGGAAAGCCTTTCAAGAAGAGTGGAAGCTGTTATAGCTGCCACAGTGGGACCAGCCCCCCCCAATGGAATTCCACTAAGTGTATGAACACAATATCAGTCCTTTTTGGTGCAATGGTCATGTGTCCCAATACTTTTGTTCACTCCTATCTAGTGGGTAAAATGTGAACCCGGTGACCACGAGGTTGCAGGTTCAAACCCCAATTTTCTACCACTGTGTCCTTGAGCATGACACTGCTCCTGGAGGACTGTCCCTGTAACTAATGATTGTAAGTTGGGAGTGACCTAGTGGGTGGAGGCACTAAGCCACTAAAACTATATTGCTGTGGATGGAATAATCTGCTGCTCACATGGACCAGTGAGTATGGAACTGTACATGCAAGGCTGAATCCCAAGTGGCTCTTTGTCAGACATATTATACACTGCTGGGGTCCCAGAAACAGTATTTTAATTCTCATATAGTGCACTACGGAGCCATTTGAGATTCAGCCCCTTTGTGAGAAATGGGACATCCAGTTTGGTCCTAATATTATCAAAAATTTCTTGGCAATAATAATAAGCTTTAAACCCTTCTTGGCAGAATTATTGTTTATTGCAATCATTCTTAGTAAGCACCTAAATAATTCATTGAAAAAATTTAGTATTTTATTATAGTTTCTGTTGTCTGGTTTTTTTTTTTATAAAAGCCACAGGCATTTTGAGGCCATGCGTTATAAGGATTTTATCATGGGTATTATATACACTTTTTTTTAAATACACTTTTCCTTCAGTATATCCTTACTTGTGATAAAACCCCTGCAACACACAGCCTATCATTGCTATGAGAGTTATGAGATTTTATTCCGACAGCAATGTATTATGTAATCCTGTCGACCATTTAAGTAAAATACACAAAACCAACCTGTATAAAATGTCTCAAAATGTAGAGAAAAATGATCTTTCATCAAAAGATTTAACCTAAACTGATATCCCACTATCATTCATTTAAATGGATGAAAGAAAACTGCCAGTCTATTTTCTGTTCTACTCCTTTTGTACCTTTTACAGAATAAATATCATGTGAAATTGCTCACACATTCTCTATTTCTGTGTTTTGATATAAACTGAGCACACTACAGTTTCTAATCAAGTTGAGTGGGATTTCTGTCCAGCAACAGAAGGTATAAACACAGCACATTTGCGGGAGGGGCATTTCCTTGCCTTTTGAGAGTTGACAATCATTCTGCTGTGTAACTGGACTGTGTTGACCTGATCAGAGACGGAAGTCTTATCAGCTCCCCCTGATTCCAGAACAGGCTCTCTAACTGAGAGGCTGACATATTTCAATCTCCACCCCTCTATCATGTCTCTCTTCCCAGCTCACCCTCTCTCTGGCAACACACTATGAATTGTCATAACTTCAGCACAGCAGAAATCTCCTCTCTTTCCTCGTTGTTCCCCGGCTGCTCTCAACTGCACATCGTAAATTCTCTGACGGCGTTAATGCGATTTGGAGGTTGAAATGATTTTTTCTTTCTTTTTTTTTGAGAGCACCCCGGATGAAAAATAAAATAAAGTGTGTAATTGCATAGTCATCCTCCTCTCTCTTATCTCTGGCCTCCTTCTTTCCGAACAGAAAAAAAGAGCTCCCCTGATTGACGGACACAGAATAGCTCCAATTTTTAGGCAATCCACTGATAAGCACTGGCAGTGTTTCTGTCAAATGAAAACATGGCGGTGATTTAATAAAATTCCATGCGAGTAAGCTGCCGCTATCTGCTCTTCATCACTGTGTTCTCCAAGTTGAATTCCCAGCATAGCAGAAGGCTGGACAAATCAAAGACAACTAACTGAAGCAAGTTTAACAGCTCTATGCTGGTTTGTTTGTGTGTTATTCAGCTGCTCAACTGCTCAAAGTGTGCCCTGCAGTGAAAACCTTCTGAGCTTTCACGAGAATGCTATTAAAAAAAAAACAAAATCCTTCATCTGTGTGTATCTAGGAGACCTTCAACACTAGTCGTCAACAGTGCTCATTGATTTTATATATATATATATATCAATGAGCACTGTTGACGACTAGTGTTGAAGGTCTCCTAGATACACATATATATATATATATGTATATAAAAATCAGTACAACTGCTGTGAATGTATATATACATATATATGTATTTATTTGCCCTATTTCTTTGTACTGTGTTCAAAGGAGCCTATACATATATAGTAATATCTATAATATAGGAGATTTGACAAGATGTATATCTCACTGCAACAGCATTGATTCTAATCATTGCAACTCTAGCTGCTCTGTTATTCCAGGCCAAGAGGAGGAATAGTGAATACTGACTTGATGTCCTGACAGCAGTGAGAGGGGGTCGGCAGTCTAGCCCATATGCTGGGGTGATAGACAACACTTCTTATTGACTGTTTGATCGAAGGCAGGATCAAAAGCACTGGGAAAAAAAGCCATCTGCTTCTGTCAAAAGCCCTGTGATGTTTGGCATTGTGGACATTCCGATTCCCATAAAAGAGATAGTGCACCTGTATCCTGAGACATGCACGTATAGCCGCAGTCAGCGGAGTCCAAATAAACGCTTTAATTTAATCTACATTTGATTCTCAGCAGCTTGTGTATTCCATCAAAATGTCTCACCCTCTTGAATATAAATAAGGTTTTTAACTCACGCTCAGAAACAAATATATCGCTTTGGGTGTTATCTTCATGCTGTGGTAGACATCAATTAGGCGAACCAGGCATGTAATTGATTTTCACCCTGTTAACTTTGCCGCCGTAACCTTTGACGCTATGCCCTAGCCTGGGCTGTTTTCAGGCCTGTGCATTTCTAGTCACTGTAAGCATACTCCCTTCACCTGCGGGAGCCGGTTAAATGTGTATGAATGTGCTTTATGGAGTCAGAGGAGAGGCTTGTACATGCACTCTGCATGCCTGACTAAAGCGTGAGCAGTTTGATGAGCTGAGAGGCCAGAGGGCTTGGGTTAGTAGAGCTAGCGCTAGATGCATATGTGCTGGTGAGATAAGAGCTGGAATTTTCCAGAGCCGCAGGCAGGTGAGGAGGTGTAGAGTGACCCAGCCCTTCCCAGGGACAGCACATATAATGCGAACACAAATATACTAACTATTGACTTTCATAATGTGCCACTGCTGCGGTTTTTACACTGTGTTGTTTAATTAGAAATGACAGAATAAGAAGAAAATATTTTAGCCAAATGCTATATATATA
>JBBJLR010000111.1:31913437-31923713 GCA_037577145.1 Brachypetersius gabonensis | reverse complement strand
GGAAAGAGAAAGACCCCCCCCCCCCCCCCCCCACACACACACACACACATTTGTTCTCTGTTCCTCCGCCTTAATTTGCTGTCATTATAACCTATTGGGATTTAGCTTTTGGCAATAAAGAGAGAGAGAAGGGAGACAATTTCACTGTCAGCCCCCCGGCACAATAATGTGATTTGTGGCTGTGGCAGGTTGGAGTTTGCAGACTGACTCAGCCATGCTCTGTGTTTCAAGGTTACAGTGGGAGGACTGCTTCATCTCCTGCAGAGAAGCTTCCATCTTCCCCCTCTCCACCTCTCCCCCTCACACACTCATACACTATGCACTCTGCTTTGCCTTCCTACAAAAGGGCCATCCTACATGATGTTATTACCAAGCCACATCAACCTTTCGCAGCATGCACATGCAAGGCCCTGAGCCCCTGCCCCTTTGCCCTTCATATCTCACAGACTTATCCACAGAACTAGCTTATGAGTTATTGCACTTGAAAATACACCCTATTTTGCAAAGGTTACAAGCTGTCAAATATTAAATGACTCCTACAGTGCGGACAACACTGATAGCTAGCGCATGTTGTTCCAAAGGTACACTAGCAATACTCTTACCAAATAGATTTCCAAACCAAAAAGGTTCTCTGAAAACTTTATGGTGTTACATGGTAATGTTTCCCAATCCTGTTCCTGGAGCCCTATTATCATGCACACTTTAGGGTTTTGCTACCAGCACACCTGATCCAACTTTTCAGCTACTTATTGAGTTGAATTGTGTATGTTAAAGCAGGAAAACCACTAACATGTGGAAGCCAATAACGTCAGGGCTGGGAAACACTGTTATATAGTGCAATATAGTGTTGGGAACTCTTTCCCTGAATGTAGTTGTGCATAAAGCTACATAACACCTACGCCAGCCTTTCAATACCACTAACAGAATTTTCCATAAACATTTAAAAGGTGCATTGCATTTGGCATCACCCTTCATAATTGCTGCATTTGTCAGCTTTGATATCAGGTTGACATAACACCTACGTTGTCATAAGGTTGTGATGACACTTTCTGGTGTGAAATGACAGAACATGACATCTATATTTGTGAATTATTATATTTTTAAGTGACATGATGCCAATGTGACTAAGTCTAGCTTGCCAAATGAAATTAGCAGCAACACTGAACAAAACCATTTTTCTGATTTTACACTTTGTAGTACAATTAAAAATCTACTGTTCTATAGTGATCTAACCTGATATCGAATGGAATGTGATAGTCCTTATATAGTTATGCATGCTGTCTCAACAAAAAAACTATAAAAAAGACATAAAAGACATAGTACTGAATATATTGTATCAAAAAACAAACCACTTATTGTACAGGCTACAAGCTGGAATATGTCATAATGACACACACAATGTAGATAATACAATTAGAACATTTTGGATATTATAGCAATATTGAATTTGAGTCAAGTAGTTATCAAATATCTGCACAAGTACACAGTGAAATGAAACAATGTTCCTTCAGGACCTTTTTTGTCCAGTCAGAGAGCATACGATCAGAGAACAAGGCTGTTTTTAGGTCTGAGCACCTGGAACTACAGCCCTAAAAGGTATATGAATAGGCCCCTATCAAAAAATATATAATATTTTAATAAACGCAATAGCCCAGGTTCTAATCATAATAATGCAGACGTGGCTGAACATGGCCACGGTGAGCAAACCCCTCGCTCCCGATGACAAATCGTAACCACAGCCCTGAATGCTTCAAGATCCTAATGATGCCTCTGACACAGAATAGAGTTTAGAATAAAGTTTACTGTATGACAGGTTTTCATTATTAATTATATTATGTATCCATGCTCTTCTTAATTAGGTGGCAGTTTAATGTTAGTTTATTTCATGCGTGTGTGGTTTTGTGTGCAGATTTTATATCACCATGCTGTAATATCCTAAATAATCATTCTGAAAAGAGTGAAAGATGCTTTGTTGTTTTTAGTAATTAATCATAGCTTATGACATAAGTGCTACTCAAATAGAGTTTAATTCACAAAGAAATGGCTGATCCAGCAAAATGTGTGTGTGTGTGTGTGTGTGTGTGTTTAGGGTGGCTTCCCACTTAATAATAGAGATGATGCCACTCTATTGCTTGCTTTTAATGCAGCCACTTTGCACACAAAGTAGAGTGGTTGATAAAGTGAGTGTGTATCATATTAGAATACACTGCACACTAATGTAGGTAGGAGGTCTTATATTGAAACCCGGGGGGGCAGAGCTAGGAAGTGTGCCCGCGCCACCCAGTCTGTGCACTGTACAGATATCGCAGCGCTGCGAAGCACATTGATATTTATCAGAGTCTTCCTCTGAGTCATCTCACCGATGCCATCAGGCTGATGCTCTGCATTCATGCTGGAGGCTCTACTATTGTGCGAAATGTCAAGGTGTAGGAGGGATTGACAAATGCACAATGCTGCACAGACATAAATGCAGAGAAATCACACACAAATGCCACCTCATACTTAATAGGCTTTACGAAGGCTCATCACTGATTACACGGACCTCTGCCTGTCAAAGCAGGAACCAATACAGGTGACTCTCTGGTGCCAGTACTTCGACAAAGGTTTCCTATCCTCCTCCTGACCTCAGATCTACTACAGTTAATTCTTGCTACAGGAAACGAAGACTTCTCATAGCATAAAATGTGCATGTCTGGAGTAAATATAAAAGTGTTCAGCGCAGTTAAACCTCTGTCACCCGAGCCGTGTCCTTTTGCTCATGCTATACAGCACAGCGTGTGTGCACTGATTTCACATGCAACCTCACCTCACCGTGCTGTGATGCACTTAATAATTACTAAAGTCATGTATGACTGTTGCTCTTTCACCTTTCCTGCACCTTCCTGTGAAACGCTGGATGTGTTCATCTCAAATAAAAAGTGAATTGTAAAGTGACAGGGGTTGTGGAGGATAAAATCGAACTTCCTGACATGTATCTTTTCTTTAAATTGTTATTAAGCTCCTTTTCATATCCTGAGACATTATTGACGTGCTGTACTAAAGTGTTGATCATTTTTCATGGTTCACAGTACATCATGCTGAGACCACACTGAAAGAGGGGAATTCAGCTGAGAGACATATGAGCATGTATCTACAGAAACTATTTGGTTAAAACTTATAGTGTTAATTAGCAGCATTAGCCTCCCAACAGCAGCTCTAAACGAATGAAGCAACGTTTGCACACCAAACATTTTGGCTGATTGACTTAAGTGATTAAGAGGAATTGTTATTGTTAAAGAAAGTGGATTTTTTTCTACTGAGCAATTCCCTTAAACAGTATTTTACTAGGATGCCCACCACCTGCCATTGCTTCACTTGCTGAGCTAAGCTAAAAGAAAATCAACTACACAAGCATCACCGAAATGTTCAGCTTTGCTGACTGCAATCTATACATCTTTCCCATAATTTCTGGGGGAAAGTCTTGAGATGGTGAGTTGCTATGTCAGCATTACAAGGGTTCAATTTAACATATATGTGTTCAATTATCATTAAATCCTCAGTTAAAGATGGATGTGTGAAAGAATTCTAGCTGCAGTCTGGAGGCTCATGCAAAGTCAAAAGTCAAAGTGAACTTTATTGTCATTTCACCGTATACAAGTATACAGGGAAATGAAATGGCGAGAGCTCTGGATCTGCAGTGTACGTACAAAGAAGAATTTTTAAATAAAATAGACAGACAAGACAAAACATTGTGCAAGACAAAAACAGTGCAATCAGACAATAAATAGTAATCTATGAATCTATGGTATTTGCAAATGGGTAAGCTATATTAATATTCTGTGGCATTGTTAGTCTGGCCACCCAAGTCTACAATCCTGAATCTTTTATGAATAGCTAAGAACAGATATCAAACAGACCTTCTTAATTCTAAATTGAAACTACCCCCCCCCCACTACCACCAGAATTACTATATCTCTAACTCCCCAATATTTAAAGGTCCTGACAAAGCCTCTGGCCCATACAAACGCAAATATTACATAATGATAATGTTTAAAAAGTTATGTAAATTCAAATGAGACTGTGTGACAGTTGCTCAGTGGTAAACTGTCTCAAATCGCAAATTCAAATCCTTTCATGGCAGTCAAAAAAGGATTAAATAGGAGGGTGCTGCAGGGCTCCGTGTCACTGCCCTCATGCTGAATTTGGTCTTCCCCTTCCTGAATAAGACATTTCCCCCAAATTGTGATGAGAACATTACTTGACATGACAGTGGCCAATTCTGTGTTAGGATTTAGGGAACACTCAGAGTCAAGTACAATCATTCCTCCTTGAAGGCAGAACCATTAGGTTTTGGGCAAATAAAGAAAATGTAACACAGGCAAAAGGCCAAAGACCCCCTGCAGTTTTTCTTTCGTAATTGGTCTTGCATCTTTTCAATGTCAAGACATTGCCAAATGGAAAATACTTGAATGAGTATATTTTCTATTTGAAATTATTTAACAAGTAAATGTAATTTGAGGTGGTTCCCAAACTGGGTTTTATGGTATGGCTAATATTGAGGAAAAACCCATATTATTGATTTTTGAAAGAACACAGCTTGCAGCAGAGGTTTGCTGTAGTGTCCTTCAACACTAATTGAGAGGCCAGGGATCACAACTCACAATTTGTGACTCAAACCGTTTCAATCGCACTGATGCAGTGTTCAGAATGCTACATGGCTAGCATTCCATTAACTTATAGCTTCATAGCTCCCTTGCTAAACTAAACGATCAAACTTTGAACTCTCAGCATATCTTGGCTGAAGGACTGTTTTTGGGGCAAATTTTTTTTTACCAAAATTTCTTTAAACGCTAGACAACTCAGGCTACTGTCTCTGTATTCTGATGATGAAATTCAGTGAAAGCAATGACTTGCTCAAACTGTCCTCTTTCACCTTCTGTCTTGCACTTGTCTTCCTCTCTTCTGCCTCATTTTCATACATCACTTTTATCCCTTTGTGACAGCCCTCATTTGGACAAGGCTAACCCATGACCAACACTGTATCTAACAGGAGTGCTTAGGTGTACTGTGCAGCCCTTTGGGTTGGAGGTGGGTCGGAAACAGTCCCATGAGAGTTTTTAATAAGACTGTTTCATAATTAATAGGCAACTATTGAGGAACCAAGCAGGAATAAATAAGTAGTGCTGCTTCAACACCTACTGCTATTAACTGCAGTTGTACTTTTGTATACAACTTTACATTTAAGAAGTAATTGCAGTTTATGAAGGTGGTAAATCATCACATATTCTGTATGTTTCAGTTTTATATGTAATGTTGTATGTCTTATGTAATGGTGTTTGAGTAGATCTGTCTAGAGGGTTTGTTCTGCAGTCAGAATGAATTTAACTCTATATGTGTGAGGGTCTGTGTAAGGGATCTCGGCTGGTAGTTCATTCCATTTACACTCCTGTGAGGGCAAATGGAATAACAAATCAAACGTTTATAAGTGGCAAATTGGTCGATATATTTTCCTTCCTCAGTTTAAGCGATTAATAAGCGATTCTTATTTCTTTCTTTATTTTTGTGTATTTTTTCTGTGTGTTTATTTTCTTGTATTATGTTCTTGTTAGTCCTGCTCCTGTTTTGGTGAACTTCAGAATAAATCACTGCTTTATAATACTGTTCCTGTTCATCGTTATGTATAACATTTCTAAGGAATAACACAATAACTCATTTGTAATTAGTGACCATATGTTTTATGTTCATTTTTAGCCTAATGGCATCCTTCTATGAAGAACACAGTCACATCTTATTCAGTATATTTTAAAAAAGATTTTAGAAAAGATTGCACAAATAAACATGGAAGTAGGACAGAACACCCAGCGAACCGTGCACTTTTAAAGTCATTTCCCTGTAGACCATGTCTTCCAGTGGACAAAACATAACTGTAGAAACAGAACTATAAAAGAAAAAAAAATCCACCCTCTTGGATTTATGCCAGTGTTCTGTTTGTAGGATAGTTTGTGGCCCATACTACTGAATGTGAAGAAATGTAAGATTACTCTTAAAGCACCGCTGAGCATGAAGACACCTTAATATTCAGATATTAGACACTGTTAAAGCGAATCTTGAAATAGACTAATTCAGGTTATCAGTTCATCTGTGCGTCTGCCCTGTAATGGACGGGTGACCTGTTCATGGTGTTTCTTTGCTTTTGGCCGTTTGATCGCAGAAATGGGCTTCAGTGCCCCCAGGGACCCTGGTTATGGAAAAGCATTTCTATAAGATCTGTAGAGTAACCCCTGAGATTGCAGCACCATGCATTCATTCCTGCATAGTTAAGCATTGACTATGAAACATTAATATAAAGTGTTAGCCAATCTACTCTAAAAAGAGTTATTCGTTAATAATAAACACTGGTTGAAAGTTCCGTTGGTTGGAAAGAAAGAGGTTTTTTTCAGCTGTACATTTTATAACTGCCAGACTGAATTGTTTGGCGTGCGGAGGATAGCCTGAATGAAAGCTGAATGGAGTGGCGGCTCAGGTGAAGGCTGTTGCTGTGCTGAGTGCAGCTGGACTGAGGCGGCTTGTTAAGCGGCTAAGTGCGGCGGTGGGAGGCTCGGATGAAGAGGCTGCGAGAGAGATCGTCTTCTCGCAAGGCTACTAATGTGAGTCATTTAGTGCCAGTCTGCTCCCCTCGTCTTCACTTTTTTTTTAGGGAAAATGACTCTGACTTTGGGAATAGATTGCTCTGAGGGGCCAAAAGGGAAATTCCATGTAAAAATGCTAATATTCTGTAAGTAAATTGGAAATCACATTTATACTGAAGCCAAATACAATTAAGGCAAATTTCATGCTTTATTTTCAAACACTTTGTTTAAAGTAATGGCTTCATGATGTCTCTGAAAGCGTAAGTGGAGGTCAGGGCTATGGGCTTGTCTGATCAGAAGGAAAATCAATTACTTTTTCATTCTCCCTCGAAACTTATCAAACTGAATAAGGTGAACCAGTGCAGAACTCTTATTTATCCAAGGACGTGTCCTTTGGTCCCTATTACTGTGTGTGAGTATGTGTGTGTGTGTGAGTAACCGAGGGACTGTGGTGATTTTCTAAATGTGGTTCTTTCCTACAACAAGGCCCAGCCTTTGCTGTGTCTTACAAAATAAGACAAGGTTCTCTTCAAAATTGTCTACTGCATACTGCACGCTTAATAACTGCACTCAAAACCAGTACGTAATATCCAGTATGCTAGGATGGGGAACATACAAATAAGCTATATTTGTAGGTGGGGAGTAAAAAATTGATATTTTGGATATTAAGCAGTAATATCTGAGTTAAATACAAATATTATTAATAGGTTGTTACCATAGTGCTATATTAAAATATGTAACAGTATTCTTTAAAGATAATCAAACATATCACATTAGTACATTTTTTACTCCTGGCACTATGTAACCAGGATTTATCCAGAAACTTCAGATCACTGGATGACCAAATATTTAAGT
The DNA here is from genome assembly GCA_037577145.1 of Brachypetersius gabonensis. NCBI lineage: Eukaryota > Metazoa > Chordata > Actinopteri > Characiformes > Alestidae > Brachypetersius > Brachypetersius gabonensis. The sequence goes on along the minus strand of JBBJLR010000111.1, from coordinate 31,916,250 downwards.
ATGCAGCCAGAGCAACACAGTAATGTATTCAATAATGCAAAACAGCCCAGCTTCTTAAGTGCTTTTTCTAAAGTTGAATATAGTTTTAATTACATTCTTTATCACATTATAATGTGAGAAATCATATACTGAGTTCACTGTAATATTATTTGTTGTTATTATTTGTTACTTGATTTTAACACTATTCAATGGCATGAACCACTGACCTGGTTTTGGAGGCTATAGTCTTTTTTTTCCTCATCTTTCCTTTGCCAATCCTGAGTTCATTTGCTTAATTTTGCTGTAAATGTAAGATGCCTTTAAAAATGTTCCCAGATTCCTGGCATCTATGCGAAAAAAGCTTATAAAGACAAGCTTTAAAACTGTTCTTCACATTCACGCAACTCATTTAGAAAAATGCTTCATTAAAAAATCATCCATTAAAAAGTTCTCCTATGCCATTTCTCCATAGAACCCGCATTGGCAGCTTTATTTTTCTTCCTCAGTGTTATTTCCCTCTCCAAGGACATTTTCTACTGCGTCTGTTTGCTCAATAAGGGTCTGGACCCAGAACTCAGTAACACTGCTCTACGGCAATGTCTTTTGAAAAAATGCTGCACACATACTGTTGAATTTAAAAACATAAAAGGAGGAAATCATGTAGAGCAAAGCATGTAAGACCCTGTTCACACCTGCTATTGAAATTGGGTGATTTGGTCATACGCCAACAGTAATTAGAAGTGTGAATGTTGTACAATTTGTCTTAGAAATTATTGTTATCTGATCACCCAAAGCACCTTCAGGGGTGCATATGACCAAACAATATTTCTATTGTGAAGGTTAAAGGCTCATTTATGCACCTTTTATGTAGGAAATTAAAGCCATTGCAAAAGGTACTAGTCCATGGACATTTAACAATACATAATAATGCAAATTTTTCTGAGAACCGAACTGTATTACCGCCACCAGTCCAGCGGTGGCAGTAATACACTGAAAAGTTGTCAACTGCCACAAAAAGAAGAAGAAGCTGCTACAGCATGTAGCATGACTACTCCGTGTCTTGTCCTTGTATTTTAGTGTTTTAAACTTTTTCTCTCCGATTTTCAACTGTTATCTCATTTTATTTATCAGTAAGCTGTGCCCTGTCTAAACATGTGTGTAGAGAGAGTTATTTCAACGTTTCTTTTGTGTACGAGTGTTTGTGTTCGCTCGCCGCACGCTACGAATGCTAACTGCTAATGCCAATGGATTTTTAAGCAATAAACTTTTCTGAATCTAATTATTTATTTAACTTTACATTTTCTTTATGGGTAATACATTAACACGAATGAGTTTAACACGGAATTTAAGTGTTCCAGGAGCATATTTGGGGGTTTATACTAAATAGGCATTTAGTGCGTTTTTTCACTTTATGCGGGTGCTCTTGGAACGTAGCCCCTGCGAAAAGCAGTACATTCTGTACATCCACTAGAGGACAGAGTCAAAAGTTTCTGACAACAAACATAATGATTATGAAGGATTGTGAAGCCTTATTATTTGCTAATGTTAATAAATGCATAAGTTCACCCCATCAGCAGCATTGATGACCAAGTACCCAAATAATGACATGGTTAAATGTGTTGAATCAGATACTTACCATGTCATTATTTGGGTAATTGGTCATCAGTGATGGAACTATGTGGAGAGAGATCATTTGAAATGAACATATTCATTTTGGAACATAAAGGGATCACAAATGAGTTTTTTAGCCTTAATGTGTCCTCGACTGTAATGAAGTACCGCCCATACGAACCCCATCTTTGGCCAAACTGAAAAATCCATAACAATTGCGAGACTGGAGATCATCTGTTATATGAACTGCACAAGCTAGGCTAATGGAACATGAGGAAGGACATTTTGGTCTCAAAAGAAATTCAGTGACATAGTAAAAGTGGGTGGAGCTCAAGTTCTCAGGTGGTCACGAATCCCATCTGTTTGTTGCATGTTAACAACAGATTTGAAGAAAACTTGAATAGCTGATGCAAAATGTGAAAATCGGTCAGAGCAAATACAAAATCTGAAAATAACACAGGGCAAAAGCAAACAGAGCCACCTGTACAGCTAAGGCTTAAATGATCAGTTTTCTGCAGCGAGGTTCAAGGTTATGGGCTGGACATGTCTCGACTATGCCCGCTGCCATTTAAACCACATGTTGCGAGTAATTGTGGCTGCAAATAGCTGCCCAGTGAAAACACACGTTTCCGAGCAGAAGACGATGTCACTGTGATTTACCATTAGTGGAGGAGGATCAATCACTGCTGAAGTTTCATTTTCAAAGCTGTGACAAGCTTCTGAATTAGTCAGCCAGAGCATTTGTGCGTATGTGTGTTTGGGAGCAAGCTCCTGTGTGCGTTTGTGTGTTTGTGTGTGTGTGTGTGTGTGTGTGTGTGTGTGTAATGTGCAGGATCAGGCTGTTTTTGTTGGGAAATGGAATTACTCAATGAATGTTTCAGGATTCTCTTCTTTTTGCTGAATGTGATGTGGCACTCAAACACTGCCTGCATGTTAACGTTTAAACTCTCCACACTGTCATGAATTAATCATGGTATTCACTTTGATGCCAATGGTCTTTTTTTCCTAACTTGACAAGTCTTTTCTATTCACTGTGTGCTTCCCAAAACCGAGACTTTTATTATCATGCATGAAGCCATTTATGTTAATGAAAAATCTAAACTAGAACAAATGTATTGTACAAAATGCTTACATGTGCATGAAAACATACAGGTGCTGGTCATAAAATTAGAATATCATGACAAAGTTGGTTTATTTCAGTAATTCCATTCAAAAGGTGAAAC
>JBBJLR010000111.1:31851944-31871548 GCA_037577145.1 Brachypetersius gabonensis | reverse complement strand
ATATGGTCTTGCTATGGTATATACAGTATTTCTGCATTCTGGACCTCATTCAGGTGCTTATGGTTATGCCATATGAAGGAATATGCTCGCATTCCGTCTGCTTCCTCTGGCCTCACCCATAGTACTTAATGATCAGCTACACATTGTGTCCAATTATAGATAGGTATGTATAGCTCAGTCTGAGCTTTTGTTGTGGCCTGTGGGAGCAAAGAGATGCCTTTGCACCTGTGTGAATGGGGAGTACAGTAGCCATCTGAGCGTGCGTAAAGCACGGTTAGACTCCAGAGAGAGAGAGAGAGAGAGAGAGAGAGAGGTCCAGAAAAAGGTCTGCAGCAGAATCTGCCTCATTGTTGTAATCTTGGCATGGCGAAGCCTTATCCAGAAGGATGATGTAAGCCCCCCCAAAGAGATAGAAAACCTGAAGAACAGCCTAGTATCACATTCATCTACGTCTCTCTCTCTCTCTCTGTTTCTCTCTCTGTCTCTCTCTCTCTCTCTCTTTATCCTCATCTCTCTCTGTCCCCTGAAATAGAATCATAATCTAAGTACACTTCTCCCCAGCTCTATTCTATAGTTTTAGAGGCATGGGAACATAGACTTAGACTTCACAAAGGGCGTGAGCAGCTGCTCAGTCTGTCAAGCAAGACTGTGAATTATATATAAAATCTTCTACCGAGGAGCTCTCCTCAACATCTTTCTCTTTCCATTTGATGCGTGGCATTAAATCATTGATAGTACATCCTGAACAATAGCACTCGGCTCATGAAACACCTGTCACAGGCAGGCCGAGAGGAACACACAGGCTCAGGCAAAGAGATGGTTTGATCTACACAGCACACAGAACAATACACCACAATACCCCAATGCTACTGTAAACAATTCAGAGTGTATGTATATTGAGTACTACTTACCCTGAGTCACCCACTTATGTCCTTTCTGTACCACTGACAGTGACATACAGTAGATGTTTTTGGAAGCAATGTTTAAATTGTTGTGTAAAAGTCAATATAACTAAAATGACTGACAGAACTAATGGTAAAACTGGAGGGCAGGGTTCTCAGTGCAACACCAACCTACAAACGAACTAAACCTTTGCAGACATTCATGAAGGCTTCCACACCCATCAGCTGTCATAAGCCTCTATAAATATTTATGTAGGTTTATGTCACTTGTCATTAAAGACTGATGCAGATATTATGTAGTCTTACCAATTCTGCCCTTCAGTAAAGTGTCACTGAACTAATTACCTATTAGAGATCAAGAGATCACTTTTGGTTTGCTTTTGTAGTCAATTGTAATCGTTTAATAACATTCAATTACATACTGAGTTACACTATGAACTACGTTTATTCATGTTCTGTACTGACATGCTTGAATTTTTTTAGTTTTGATGAATTTTAATGCAAATTCTGTTCTTCCACTACTGAACTCAAATATTGTTTACAACGCTAGAATCTTGTTTGATCTTCACTTTCCCCTCTTGTTTCAGATGAAAAATAATTAATATTGAATTTAATCATTTCCTCACTAATGCCAGCGATAACTTACTCGGATTAATTTGGCCTTCATACTAAATACATGGTGATATAGGTAATTATACAGGCAGGCGTTCATAATTATTGCACATGTTCACTATGTTCCTTCGATTCTACAGAATGTATTGTATGAGAATTGCTGGTTCTGTATGCTGGCCAGTTCTCTACAGTGTTCTGGCTTGTATTCAGAGTGAATATTTGTCTGAGTTGTCATGGAACTGGAATATTTGGGCACAATGGCCTGGCATGGCATCCCTCTGGCATGCCTCTTTCACTCGGTGCACTTAATAACATTTCCTGGACACTACACTACGATATCTCAGCAATTGCATTCACTTTTTCTCCTCTGCCTCCAAGCCAGAAGTCATTATTTGTGGATTTCAGGCAGGCACTTTTATTGTGTTGCCATTGGGTACCTATGAGCAGTGTGTTTTGTGTATGTGTGTGAGTGTGCATGTGTGTATGTGCATGGTTCTGGGGCATGTGTTTTGCATGTCGACTTCCATTTGTGTACTTTCCTCATCCACTGCTGGGCTTTAGTGCAGGACAGCTATGATACATTCTCAAGTGTAAAGATTCTGAAATGCCTCTTGGCTTGGATATATGGTCAAATATAGACATCATACCTGATGTCTCACTGGTGATACATTTAGAGACGGCAATGTGCCCTAGGAGGGGGTCAGTGATTTTAAGATTTTGAAATTATTAACAATTAGAGTTAGTGTCACTGGTACCTTAGGTAGAGATTCTTTAAAGAATATTATGTTGAGATTCTTTAAAAAAAAACATCTACCAAAAAGTGGAACCAAATCTGGTTCTCCTTCTGCATGGCTCTAAGCACAAGAGTGTCTACATATGCAACCACCTGAATACACTCAGTTACAAGCACTTATGTGCTTCAGCCTCCCTCTTCATTAGTGTTTAAACACCCCGCTCATCGTTGTGCGTAGTGTCTGCACCAGACTTTTCTGTCTATCCTCAAAAGCCCTGATGCCATGCTGTGCTCACACTCTCCAATGATAGATATGCACTCTTTGATCCCAGCATGTTCTGCGCCTCTGTAGGAATACGATAAGATGTACTCAAGCACATGCTAAGAAGTTACGCTGAGACTGGCCACCACGCCGAGCTCTACCTGTCTAGAATGTGTATGTGTGTGTGTGTGTCTGTATTCATGTGTGCCTGTATTCTGGCTCTTATAAGCCATCTGGATGGGAGGATAGTTAGTGTGCCCCCTCCATGTTTATGCCAGGCAGACCAGCCAGTGGACTGAGTGAGCTCGAGGTGGAATAATGAAGATTGAGGAGAGATAGAGTTGTGGAGATTTTAGGGTCACAAGAGATGGATGGATTTCCCCCTTCCCCCTCTCTACCCTACATTCCCCAAGCAGGATCCATTTTGATTAAAACTGGCATGGTCTATTTCCTCTCCCAGAGCTTTGTCTGCTTCCCCCAGGTGAGGCAGTGGGAGATGCTTTTGATGCAGGGTTGGAACTTTCTGACTGTCTGGTGTGCAGTGGTTTCTCTCGCAGTCGGAGTAAAGGAGCGGATATGACAGTGGTTATGGCCATGCATGATTTTGTGTGGTGAAACTGCTCAGTTTGGTTAAAAACTTCAGTAGATGCAGCGGAATCGCCTAAAGCAAGCGAGCTTATAACACTGTAGTGGGTTACAGCGACAGGAGTACAGCTACTTATACTGGCTGAGTGATCAGTCTCATGTACAGCAAGTGGAGAATGTGTTTACTGAGACTGGTATGAATGGATGTGTTGTTTAATGGCTGTGTAATGTTCTCCCTTTTGCAGAAATCTTTTACAGTTTCTTGGCTTTTTGTAAAGTTATTTTTTGGCATTTCCCTGTCTATGTTGTTTACCTTAGCCTTGTGCCTATGTTGCCATGTGAGTCTGTTATGGTCTTAGCCAATCTTGAGCTCTGCCCCCTTGTTATCCTGGTCACCTGTGTCTTGCTCCTCCATTGCCCACATGTTTCCCAGTGTCTAGTTAGTTTATCTATCCTCTGTGTTTCAGTCTGTGTTGGTGGAGTCTTTGTATTATATCACCAAGTATGCTCCCTGCTGACTCAGTTCTTGGTATATTTCCTTTTATAACCCTGTTTTTGTTCTTGACTTTGTTACACCTCAGATCCTTGTTTTGTGTTATCATGGTATCCTGCCTCATTTACCTTTGTGTTTTGATTCCTGTTTGTTCATTAAACCTTCTTCATTAAAGCATCTCACACTAACACCCTGTCTGCTTCGAGGCCTGTATGTTAAAGTATGCAGTAGGGCTGCACAATATATCGCAAATTTACCGTCATCGCAATATCAACATGCGCAATATACATATCGCGAAAGACTGACTGAACTGCAATAAATGGTGTTTTTCCAAAACTCTTCACCCTGTGCCACAGAGAAGAGGGCAAAACAATCGCTGGGCAGTTTTCTTCATCTTTTGTGCTGCTGTTATAGATTGTTCCTTTTGCTACTTGTTTCTGGCTAAGAACGTACTATAATTTAAATTATGTTTACATTTATTTAAGATTTAAACTGATGAAAAAAATATTTTCTAATTTTTTTCAACAGTGTTTAATAGGTATGTTCTGTTGAAGTAAATTCTTAAAAAAAAACATATTGGAATGGAAATATTGCATTTAATTTTTTTAATGCATAGACTAGTCAGTGCCTGGAGTCCAGCAAATCCAAAGCAGAAAAACATTAACACTATAAAGGCTACGTTTTTATTTACCTATCGCATGTGATATCGCCATCGCAAAACTCAACAATATCTTCACATGTTTTCCTAATATCGTGCAGCCCTAGTGTGCAGACGGCAATAGCTTCCTGAAACAAACTGAAAATCAAATATCGGGGTTTCAGTTTAAGTAGCTGAAGGGGTATTTTACAAAATATACATTAAAAACATTTATATACAACATATACAACATAAACATTTATTACAAAACTTTAAGAACAACTGTAGTGCATTGTAGTCCATGTAGGTGCTAAAAATAAGGTTTAGGATGTGATAAGCCTTGGATTGTAAAAGGCTGATAAAAGCTTTTGTGCCTTTTGTCATTGCTTTGTCATTAAAACAGAAGGAACTCGTAAGACTTGAGTATACCGTATACTTGAGTCCACACCCAGGACCAATTCTGGGTTGGCATTACACAGTCAAATCTTTATTATTGTTAAATCTCTTTGGTTACCTAATGACACCCAGTCAGTGGCGACCAGAAGTTACTGGATATGTGCTGTTGCAAATTAATTTCTATTCTTACTGAAGAAGATTTGTAGCCATATGGGATGGTATAAGCTATGTATTTTTCATGATAATCTCAGTGCAAGCACAAGCACTACTTTGTGTCTCATTTATTGCAAACAAACAAATGAACCAGTCAAAAGCAGATGACTTTCACACATGGTGCAGAATGCACAAGGGTTCACTTGAAGCAAACTCCAGGCCACATTTTGGTGTTCTGGGCCACTCCTGGGCTCCAAAACAGCATTAGCACTCAGTCAAACTCAGCTGAATTCTCTGGGCAAGTGGCCTTGGGCACCAAAAATGTTCTCTTGTGGTTAATGATATTAAGTGAGTGTATGTATGGTTGGAAGGACATGAACCCTATTAAAGCTATATCTGCTCTTCCTGCAGGTCATTCCCAGGGCAAACCCCTCAAAGACTGGACATGTGTCATTAAAATAGCCTCTAACTCGTGCCTCTCGTAATCCACAGCAGCTGGTGTGTGTGTACGTGTGGGTGTATGTGTGTATGTAGAATGGCAATGTTGACTTGTCCAGCTGTGGATATGGTGGCCTAGATATGTTGGTTGCCGCTGTACCCCTTCCCGGCTCGTGCCACTGCGCATCGCTGTGGGTTAGGGCTTTGGGCTGGCAGGGGTCATCTCTCATTACACATCCATAGCTGATTCCATTAATCAGCCTGCATGCATTTACAGTCACAGGGGACGGAGTATATCTGTTGTTTATTAATCAGAGAAACAGCAGAGTACCAGTCTGTGATTAACAAACAGATCATTGTTCATCCTTGTGCCCCTCGCACTCCATCACCAGGCTAATGGACGGTGGGACTGCCCCAGAGAGTCCTCGTCCTCTGTGGAAAACCTGGCAACAGAAGGCAGGTAAGGCTTTAGCTTTTTGTCCTCTGTCAGGACTATGTGGGCGCCAGAGGGAGAGGCAGATTAATGCAGGGGGCTTGAATATTTTATACGCAAACATATTAAAGTCCTCTCTGCACCCCCCACCACATCACATCCTCTCTCCTTGGCTGTCTCTGAACGAGTAGAGGTTGGAGAGAGAGGTGACCCCGGCTCAGGCTGGAAGAGCCAGTGTCCCCTCCTTTATACTCTCAGCTCAATCTGCCACTACATCTCTCCCTTTTGTCACGACATTTTTTCTGTCTTTCTCTTTTGGCCTGTTTCTCCCCTCTGCCCAGCGACCAAGGCTTTTTTTTTTGTTGGCACATTTGATATGGATGCGTTGTCAGAGCCTTCATTCTCCAAGCACCCTTTTTCCTTCTCTCTGGCTGATCCGCAGTCGGTCGTAGAATTGGTGACAGGATATTTATCTGTTTTTGTTCCCATTTCAGTTCTATCTGTTCTCGTGTCATTTATTTCAGGAGCTTAAGTCCCTGTAACACTGCAGGCATGTGTGGAGTTTTGTGATATATGATATGTGTGCATCAGGCCTGACAGCTTGTAAATCTACTTTAAGAGGATTAGTCTTGACAGCGCTCCTCCACATGCCTGCCTTTGTGTGGTCTGCTCAGCTGCGGAGGGCGGTCATACGAAACACATATGGAATGTTTTGGCTGATGCCTGTTGCCCCCTGCTGGTGTGGAGGAACCTTAAAATGATGTCACTTCTCACTTCTCTCCATCCAGACAATGACAGAATCAAAGGGAAAAACATCAAAAGGCCATCAGGATCACTAGGACCACAAGCAGGACTCTGCGTAGCTTCTGCAAGGATGCTTGCGCTTCAACCGATGCTCGGCCTTTGCTGTGGAGTAATGCCATAGTATACACGCTTCTCAGTGTGGAGATCAAAGTAATAGCTGCACTCTAACATGTCCCATTAAATCTCCCTGCACATTTGGTCGGACAGTCATTGCCGGTGCTGGTGACGAGTTTAAGTCTGTCCGTGCACACATTTGCTCTATGCCTAAAATGGCAGCAGAGGAGCTATTCCTCAGTAGTGTTTTTCTCATTGCTGGCCCTTATTCATTATGCATACTGTTTAAAATGTCACTCTCCATTTACTGCTGGTCCTAAAGCCCTGAGGCTTTGTGCTGAGTAGAGTGGGTCCGCTCACTTCCTTTGTCTCTGCAGTCTCTCTTCTTGTCCCCAGAGACTGGCTCGTTCCTCCACTGGCGAAAGACTCCCAGCTCTCTCCTGTCTCCCCTGCTCCTCCTCATGTCTTCCACTGTCCACCGCCCCCTTTTCTGTCTGTTTCTCTATTCGTTTCCCTCCTCTCTGGCTTGCCGTCTGTCTCAGTGCCACTGTTATCCCTCACCCCATCTTGTTTGAATAGCAGTACACAGCAATTTGTCTTGTCTGATTGCTGTCCCTCTCATCCTTATGTTTTCCCCTATCGCTCTCTCTCTCTTTCTCTCATGCATACGGGTACAAACACTTGTCGTGATGGCTGTAAACAGTCTGGTAGACCACCCTGGCTCTAGCTCAGAAGCAGCACTTCCATAATGAACTCTACGTTTTGGCACTGAATCTAATAGCGCCAGGAGCATGCGAGAAGGTAAAGCTCCGCATTCTGAATAATAAAAAAGTAATTAAACAATCTAAATTTTGTATCATTGCTCGCTGGAATGGTAATGAGGACCACTTCACTGAGAGCGGCAGTTATGAGTAGCTTGGATGATCTAAATGTGCGGCAAGAGCCAAGAGAATTATTGCAGCAGATAACAAGCTTCTATGCTTCAACAACCGGTAAAGAGGAAACACAACAAGCCAGTGCTCTATTATAGCCGCCCTGCTCTGGGTTTATACATCCTGTCTCCATATTCAAAATGCAGTAAAATTTTTCCTGGCCGCTAATATTGCAACTCTTTCTGACCTGCTCTCAGCAACCACAACATGTAAACTTTAAGCTTGTCAGCATCAGTGGGGAAAAAGGAAAAGCTTTTCTCTGCCAATAGCTGTAAACACAGGGAGAGCTGTCTAATGACAGTGGTGCTGAAACAATGGAACACTGAAGTGCTTTGGCAGACAGGGTGCTGTCCGGTGCTGAAATCCGAGGATTACAGCGGAACAGAATGGAAGTAGCGGCAGCAGTGTTTGTGCTTGTGTCTGCTAGAGAACGAGAGGGAGGGAGTGAGCGAGAAAGACAGGGAGCAGGAGTGAGGTCAATTGAAGTTGCATTGTTTCGCATGGTGGAACACTGCTTTTGAGGCCAATTAGGGTGTAATTCTGTAGCCTATATAGGCGATTTCTTCTGTCTGGGCTGCCTGATAGCTGCACTGAACAGGCAGTCCACTGTGAACAGTTTTGATAACCACCCTACCATTCTATCAGAGTGTGGGGAGCCAAAGGATTGATGCCAAGTGCTCTCTCTCTGTCTGTCTCTCTCATCCTGTATCCCTCTTATTTCTCTAGCAGCCACAAAAACATTACCACTGCTGGTTCCATTCTGTTCTGATCATGTAGAATGTACAGTATGTGTGTGTGTGTGTGTGTGTATGTGTGTGCGTGTGCGCGCGCGTGCATGCATGTGTTTATGAGCACATAAACTCTGTTTTACCATATGTACTATGGTGTCATGAATTCAACATCGGCTATAACATTATGATTACATGTTAATGGAATACTCTGGCAAGCAATCACAGTGTAGCTAACAAATACTACCAGTAGTGCAGCTGGTGGCCTAGAGGTTAGGGCATTCACCCTGCATGGGTTTGATTTCTAAGACTGCTAAACACTACTAAGATGTCCTTGAACAAGGTACCATCCCCACACAGTGCTTCCCAGGGACTGCCTGCTGCTTCACTTGGAGAATGGGTTAAATGCAGAGGAAGAATTTTGTGCTGTGGTTTGTTCACATATAAAAGAACTGAAAGGTTACTTTCATGTAGAAAATCAAATAGAGTAAGGGTTAATTGGTTACAGAAAGTGAATAAATGAATATCACTGCTGCAGGCAGTTATTTTGGACAACAGTGGCTGGTATTCACAAAGCAGTCATAAGGATGACTGGTCTTCGATCAGATTCTTACATATTTATGATGGTTGCTGTCCCAAAAGGGATTGTAGATCAGCACTCCTACTCCTGAGATGGTTTATAAAAACAGACCCTGTTGTCTAAACTGGCTGTTAAGAGCATTCAGCTTCACAGTGAAGTTTTGTTTACACACAATAAATGATACTTTGTGTCACACGCACCTGATCGTGTGACGTCACGAGGCACCGGAGATGACTCACATCAGGTATATAAACAGGAAGTAAGTGTCTACCTGCACACTGACATAGAAGTTGAATCCTTCAACTTCAACTCAACGAATCCTGTTCATCTCTCCGGTAGCGTGAGTACTCTGACTCTCCAGAGTCACTTTATATACCTGTCTGTGTGCGTGGTCAGAACGCGGGTTCATATTGGTGTGAAGCCTGACTCCTCTAGGAGCTTTCTGAGAATAACTGCGTGGTTTACCGACTCTTCCGTGTCTCTCTCGTTCGAGTTCTTCCACCGCAGTTCACGGGAACAGTTCACGTCTCGTTCTGACCCTCACCATGACACTGTGAAACCACAATGACATCTGCAGCATCATAATTCTATTTACAGACCATATCTAGGTGGATGTTGACCTCTAGTATTTTTTAGCAATATAAGCCTCATAGCTCCAGTATTGAACTAAAAAAACGAAATCTTGACACCAAACATATTGGCTGATTGTAAAAATGTCATGAATTGTCAAACCATTCCTTTAATTTTAATTTGGCCTATAAAATATACATTATTCAATTATTGGTTATCCTTCAGGAACAGCAAAATGAGTCATGTGGTGCTACACTGTCATTTCACAGATTCCTTGTAGAAGCCTTTTCCGCCTTTCCAGCATTATTATTTAAATGTTAATAAGAAAGAAGTGTGTCACTGAGGATCACTGAGAAGGATTTTATTTCAAAATTAAAGGAGATTGTCTTGTTGTGGGGGTGGGGATATAGTGGTCACGACTCAAGCTGTTAAAATACAAAGGGAGTATGCTGACATATGAGGAAGTGACATACAAAACCTGAGGCGTCTCGGTTTCGAAAGCAAAATACACAAAGGACGACTTGGTGATCACGTTTCACACCTCAGTGGTTCTGTAACACTGCTGGGTGCTCTCTGCATGACTGGACTGCTGGAAACCTGGAGAAGCCTGCTTTTCACTAATAAATGAGAGTGGATTCTGCATGCAGTCTGCTGACGGGGGCTGTCTTTTCATCATTTAAAACTTTCAGGTAGCGTATTTATCCCAGTTCAGTGATGAGCCAGGCACGCTTCATGTGTGAAATCATTTGGCTTATCTGCTAAGGTGTAAGAGCAGCACTTGGTCTTCACGGTGGTGTGCCTGCTAATGAGGCAGAAATTGAAGCTTTGATGCGGCATTTGGGAATCACTAAGCTTTGATGCCTGCTTGATTGACAGGTGAGGTGAAGGCTGAAAAAAACCCCCACTATTATCGGATAAGGTTAGTGTGTGCTTCTCGACTGGAGCAGATAGACATCAAGTGCTCCTGACCACAGACTTTATCTAAACGCTCAATCCTGAGGTCGCAGGTCACCATGGCTGACTTCAGAACTCGAAAGGCTTTTAATCCCTCGTGGCTTTCAGTGGTTTCAGGACTTTTAACATTCTGATAGTGGAAGAAGGCTGGAGATGATGTCAGTGAAATACTTTCAGAGTACCGGCTCTTCATCTGAGCCTCTCTAGGATGCAGAGAACCAGAGCGGTTCAACAAAGCTAATGACTTTCCATGAATGTTTAAACATGCCAGTGGATCTGAGTTGTAGTACAGTGCGTGACTTCGTTCTAAGCTTCGTGTGGGGTCAGCTCTTTTCTTTTGTCAGGTTTAATGGTTTCTGAGTGATTGTGGGGAGTTAAGATGAAGTAAATACTAGTGCTTTAGGACGAGAAAGGTTGCATTTTGAGATGCAGAGGGTTGATTTAAGGGAATGGGTAAACATGTTCTTTCAAAAACATGTTTTTATCCATTTCCCAGGAGATTTTTAAGTGATTTATTTATTTGTTTTTAAAGAGAAATTGAGCACAATGATAGCTCCCATAGGCTTCTAGAAGGAATGTAATGACAAAGATTGCTTTCAGAAATGTCTATATATAAACAAACTAATGTAATGTAAGCAAACACAAAATACCAAATACGTCTGCATGTTTAGAATGAATTTGTTCTGCTATGAGATTTTATTACTATTTTATGCAGTGCCTGTCTGAGTATTTTGGTTGGGTCATGCTTTTAGACACATCATTACTTCCACTTGTGGTGGATGTACCCAAGTAACTAAAGCTAGTTTGGTCAGACTATTATTTCATAATCAAACTAAACTGTAGGTGAAACATTCAAATACTGTAATTATAATTCACAAAGTAACCCCAACAAACGATTCTGTTAATGCTGTTTTCTTGCTTGCAGTTGTATTAAAGCATTTTAAGCCCAAAACTGGATGCAGTTCTATGCTCATGGGGATTTCTAGGTTTGTTCTGCTCCTAGACAAAAAAGGAAAATGGAAAAACTAGAAATTTTAAATGTTTATTGAAGAAAAAACATTGGTCTATTGATTTAAGTGAAACGGGTCAAGCTGAGCCCTGTGTAAACTGAACATCTGCACTGTTAGGAGAAGACGAAAAAAATGCGGGGCCATTCTATTGCTGCTTTTCCTCAGAAAAAGGAATAAATCAGCTAACACTTGGGACAGTGTATTTGTGTTCAGTGTATTTGTGTGTACGTTGTCATATCTGTTTACTGGGTGGTTCCTGCATTGCTCAATAGTGATATGGACCATGCTGTGTTGTTTCTGTTGTTTCTGCTGCAGAAAGGTCTTAAAGGGCCAGTGCCCATCCACCAATCAAGAGCTCATTTTAAACAGTATAGGAAAACATTTTCTGCTGCTTTTTATTTGTGATGCTGGATGCTTTAGTGTAATGTGTATCAGTATTAGTTGAGCAAGAGTTTGCTCTGCAACAAAGATCTAAAAACAACATCTAGAGACAGCTCATAGCAGTAGGGGCTGATGGCTTAGGTACGGCACAGCTTTTAAAGTAACAACTTAAAAGCAGCAACTGAAAAACTGTGTGTGGGGGGCGGAAATCATACCCTGCTCAGAATCCCTGGCTCCTCTTGGTCGGCTAAGAGTCAATAATATTCCCCTCTCTCGCAGCAAATGCAAAACAAATGATGTCAATTTGAGTGGTGAGATTGGGTGCCCTTGTTGGCTTTAAATTGAATCTCTCCGTCTGAGAGTCCCTCGCTGGTTGTGTTCGGTAAACAAACATGGCCAACCGTTTCATCTAATCCTGGATTAGACCCACCTGCCCAGCCTGATTGTGTGTGTGTGTGTGTGTGTGTGTGTGGGGGGGGCACAGTAACCACTAAAATCACTTCACAATGAAAGAGTGCATTGTTGCAGACGAGTCATCCTGATCACAGAGTGGAAACTGCCGGTGGAGATGGGCTGCATCTTAAATCTAGACACAGTATATTCCAGCTAAAGGGAAGGACATTGCCTAGATGCTAAAGTGTTCAAATGAAACAGTGTGGAATGGAGTGAGTGGTCAAAATTTAGCTAAAAATTGCGCCACGCTGCCTCACTCAGCCAGTAGAGTCAGCAAATGACTGCAGATAATTAGCTTGTGGGGCATTTAGGTGGAATAAGAGAGAGAGAGAGACAATGGAAATTGTCACTGATGCTGTGTCTGCTGCAAATAAGGAAGTGCTAATGATAATCGGTATGCTATTATTATAGCAGGTGCTTGGGGTGGTTATGAGCTCATTGCAGCCACTGCAGTGATGGCAGCTTAAGCTCCTGGGCTGGAGTCTGGGACAGGAGGGAACAGGGCCATTTGATATGGACCGCTAATACGCAAGCATTTGTAGTCTGGCCACAGCTGTGCCTTGCAGTGCAAAACTGTGTCTCTCTGTTAATCTCTCTCTTGCTCTCTCTTTGTCTCCCATGCTCTGTCAATGTCACTCTCTCACATATTATGCATTTACAGGCACATTCATGCACACACATACACCCACCCACGCCCATGCCCACACACACACACACACACCCACACACACACACACACACACACACGTGTGTGTACAAACCAGCGCCAGAGATGACTAATGCCAGGAATGCCACAGCCATTATATTTGCAGCTCCTGTCACATTATTATCACATCTGGCTTCATTGCTGCTGCCGTGACTGAGCTGTTCAAAAAGTGCAGCCCCAGCAAAGCTCACTTAATCAAAGTCATTCGTTCCTGTGACTGATAATACCTGCTATTGTGCAGCAGTAATGTGGGAGCATAATGGGCGCTTTGCGCTGGCTGATTGCAGCATGGTTCGGTGCTGCAGTGGACCAGCGCAGGGGAAGGTCCAGCAGATCATCCTACAAATCACATCACTCATGGCTCATTTCCATTCTGGAGTGGCCTGGGCCCAGGGAGCGTGGGGAGCAAACGCGCTAATTCATCCTCTCTACCCCAGGGAAAGAGTACACATTATCTTAACGCTGGGTCACCCTTGATTTCACAGCATCGTTACGGCACGACGGCAGCAATTCCTAACCAGACACAATTATGGTCTTTGATCCGGTGTTGGAGAGCTTTAGAGACAGAAACTGCATAATTATCTTGAAACCCAAAGCTGCAATTCATTTGCAGACATGAGGGAATAAACGGTACGATTCAGGCAGTCGGCAGTATGTGTTTTGATCTCTTGATTTACTAGTTAATATCTCTCTCAGTCAGTTCTGTCAGAAAAAATGACTATTTTCTCCAAACACATGTCGTTCCGGTGCTCCCTGCTGGGAATCTCGGCTCTCTTGACAACAAAACAGTGTTGTGGAAACATGGCTTTTTAAAAAAATGTCATTGCGCTATGCTGGAGCATCAGCTTCCCATATATGTGTGCTGTACATGTGTAATGTGCAGTAACTGCCTGGCTGCAGTTAGCTAATACATCGCTGTGGTACATTCCACAGTATCCTTACTCAAAATGTAACCACGGTAACTATAAAGAACGGTAACTGTCATTACTCTAACAATCGCAGCACGATTATCTTCATCCCGGTAATAGAGTGCTGCATTTTTTCACTGCAAGGTTACAGGCATTATTGCATTCGTTCTAATGTTTTAATGTTTAGTTTAATGTTTAATTTAATATCTGTAAAATAATAACTTTAACACGAAGAAATGAAAACACCAAATTCAACTTTCAGCATTTTGAAGGCACTAAATAGGTTATTTTGTATTTATTGTTTTGTAAGCAACAAAATTCTGCCCTTTTCTTCAAATTTCCTGCTCAGTGCATGGCCGGTATTTTCTGTTAACATTTCGTGTTTAGAGTATTTCGAGAATTTCGGAAGGACTGACTTATTACTAAGTCTTGATGGAAGCAATTACAATATAAAATGAAAAAAAAAAAACCCACCCAGGAATGAAATATGAAGAAAACACTGTAGGATTTTAAATGCTAAAATGTGCAAGATTGATTTCATTGTTTCTGAGCTGGATATTTGTTCCCTGGATACTTAGAAAAAGGTTAAATAGCAATTAGTTACCGATAAAGAAATTTATAAGCAGGACGGATGGCTCAGTTCCAATTTTAGTGGCCTTCCTATTTCCCATTAGAAATACCACAGTATAGTCACAGTATACCACAGTCAGTACTACTGACAACAGTACACTACAGGCTGTAACTCCTACTCCTCTACACACACACACACACACACACACACACACACACACACACACACACACACACACACACAAAGGCTCATTTTCTGTTGGACATTCCTGCCAGCCTTTCTGCTCAGCGGGACTATTTAAGCGCACCTACTCTGTGCTTTCTTGAAAAGTCTGTAAATACATACATTACAGCCAAGGAGAAAAGCTTGATTGTAGTGATAATTAGGATTCTTACCTAAATAATGATATTTCCTGTGTAAGTGTAATCATCAAGTTTGGTCTATTAACTACTTCCCCATTGTGAGAATATTGGCTTCATGGGGATTGTACTTCTCGAAAATGAATGAAGTAGGTACAGGCTGGAAAACAACACAGTTCTGAGCTGATTTTTTTTTAATGCAACCCACGACCCATGCTTGTAGTAGCTTTAGTACTTTCAGCGCTTCTTCCAGTTCTCTTGTTTACAAAAAGGCAGAACTATTTTCTACCTCTGCATCACCAGAGGTCTGGTCTATATTCAACCTTCAGGGTGATACAATGGCAGTGCTACAGCAGAAATACTGAAAAGAGTCTGAAAAGAGCAAGAAACTGAAAAAAAAAATCTGTTCTTGTGCCTTCAAAACATTTTTTCAGCCTTGTAGTGCATCACAAAACTTGTTTTCCAATCTGTATGTACTTCATGAATTTAATACCACCATTTATACCAGAATTTGCTTTTTATTATGCCAACTTTCAGTATTGTTGTGATGAAGGTCAAGAGATTAGGGTTAACTATTTCAGAGGAATGGATAAAAAATATTTCAGTGAAAACATTAAAAGCTGTGTGGAGAATAGGGATGTGAATTTTGAGTAATTTAGTAGCTGAGTACAGTTTTGGAAAAAAAAATGTGAGCAGATCAATCTTCATTTTAAAATCACTTCAAAATGAATAACGGAAATCTGAAGTGAAATGTGTGTGTAATTTAGACTTGTTTTTTAGACTTACCTTTGCTCATAGAACCAAAATAAGCCATGTTTCGTTTTGACTTATGTTCCGTTTCCTTTTTTATACTTTGCATGGCAAGACAAAAGATAACTTTGCTCTTCATCAAATTTTTACAATCCATAGTGCATCCCACCAAAAATGTTAATACCACAGTGTTATTCTGCTCAGAAACAGGGCTTCCAGTGAAGACTCTGACTTGGGTGTAAGGATAATGTACAGCTATTGGAGCCAGAATTATTTCAGGTTTAGAGATTGGGTGGTTATGTACCATCCATCTTCTCAGTGGATTTTTACACAATAACCAGGATGCAGAAAGTAATGACTACATATATTTATTTGACACAGTCTTGAAATTCAGTGTTTTGAGATGTATGTGTATGTTTTTGCCATAACTTTGTGTACTAAACTGAAATCCTTGAGACTGCATAATTCACCTCCTCTCATGAATGCATGCAGTAGTTGCTCTCCTGTATTTCAAATCATCATTTATAAATTTCATGTCACCGGATGTCCTCACCCCCCATGTTTGACTAGTCTTGTAGAATCACGTCCAATTACTCATTTTCCAGGTAGGGTAGGACACTTTCAATGGAGACTTCCATTTTGCTTCATGTGAAAAACAGATGCAGCACAATACACCAAGGTTGTTCAGTGACAGTCTGTAATAGCAGTGGGTAGACATACAACATGAGAATGTGTGCTATGCTGCAGGATGTTTACTCCAAGATCTAAGGCTGGCAATATTTATCACAAACAAACTAAACATTCTCCCGACTGACCAGAAGCAGAACAATCGTACCAAGCTCCTCATCTCCTCTGCCTCTAATACTGACAAGTACAGCCATTTCTTACCTAACACCTCTTAGCCTCACAGCTGCTTGAATGGCAGCTTTATGCATATAATCATCAAATTCATTGGCTTGGCCTCCTTGAAGATTGGCTGGGAACAAGCTCCTTGCGAGTAAATAGGGCCGCAGTGACTGGTGCCTTTCTGACAAACTGCTACATAGGTTTCTGAAATGATGGAGCTTCTGTGCACATTGTTTAAAATATGTGTGCTTACTTTCAGAGAGTCCAAAGGTAATTTCCACTGTGAGGTCTGGGTAGTGGAGGAGAATGTTTTGCTAGAATCCGAATATTTCCCAACAAGACACTCTATAAAGGCCCCCTAGTTGGTATGGATCTCCATCAGCTTAAGGCACGATTGCTTTGAGTAGGTTCTACATATTTCTAACTATAACACTAGAGAGACATGGCAAGCACCACTTCTGCGGTTTACTTTGTCACCAGTTTTCTCCATCAGTTCTAACTACACAAATGAGGTTATTAGCATCGCTACATTCAAGCTTTAGTTGACCGATCGACAGCACAAATGAAGTGCTTCCTGGTGGAAGGACTTATTTTAGTTATTTTTTATTTTACATACTACCTGGAGGAAAATGCTTGAGGTCTCTGCATTCAACCCATTCACCTGAGTGAAGCAGAGGGCAGCCGGCAGTGGAACCTTATTCAGTGGTGCCACTGGCAGTCCTGGGATTTAAACCTACAAACCTTCTAACTGCAGCAATTCCCTGACCACCAGACCCCCAGCTGCACAAGAGACAGATAGAATCCCCTCGAAGGGATCATAAGCAAGACATAGTGGAGGTTCTGGTTGGCAGACATGGAAACGCTCCAAAGAAAGAGAGCAGAGACCAATTTGAATCCATTTACACTATTCAGCTCCCATAGGCCCTACAGGTCCTACAGTTTTGTCCTAGAGTTTAATCGCAAACCTGTCTCTGGTTATAAAGCTGTAACTACAGAAGCTCATGCTGTTGCTGAAATTCTCCAAGTGAATGCAACTCAATGTTGTCACATCTAATTACAATGACTACCCCATTCACAGCCTCACCCTTCTCCAAGGTAATACCAGACTGCAGGATGTCTTATAAGTCTTTTACAAGAGAAGAGAACACTTTCTCTTGTCCAAAAAACCCTGACAATCAGTCTCTCTGCGAAGTGTAACTAACTGCATGGAGTCAAAGGATGATCTGCTATGAGGCAATATCTTACCCCGTGTCATGTATACTGTTAGGAACTTGTTTCTTTTGCAAGATACAAGAGCATCCATAACTTCAAAAGGCATCTTGAGTTAACTGAGATTAAGAACGGCAAGTCTTGTGTTTAGTCTTCTGGCGAGTGCCTTTTTGACACATTATATTGCTCTCAAGCTGATGGCTGATTCAACAGGGCTTTAAAAGTGTCTTCATTATACCTTTGCAATAAGTTCCCTTCGACACATATCAGGAATTTCAGTCCGTTGCCAAGTCTATCAAACAGGTGTGACATAGCGCTTGTTGATACTTCTTGCATCTTTTCTGTCAGAGTACATGCTGTTGGTGCAGGTAAAAGCATCTTTGCTTGCATTCTCAAGTGAAAGAGACTCAATTTGGTTAGGAAAACTCAGCATCACCTTAAGATTTACTACCTTATGTTCTGCAGTCCCTGTCATGTCATTATTTCCCATATCAACAGCATACCTGCATCATTACCGTTCAGACCTTCATCTTTGCATGTTTCCTGCTTATGTGTGAGATGAAGGGAGACCTGACATGGAAGAACTGCCAATAAACACTGAAAGGGCAAACAATATTTTTCCCATCTTTTTATTATGCCACTTTACAGACTTGAAAAATGTGAAAGTTGAAAAGTGCATTCCTCAGCCTAAAAATTCAGACGTATATGCTCTTGTAGCGGCTTCAGGTTTTGTGTCGTTTCTCCACCTCTGTCTGAAATTTAGCAATCTTAAGATATCCCTCCTGGAGAGAACGGTTTCTGTGCGCTTTTAACTTGCTTGACATAAAAGCAATGACTAGATTGTGTCTGCAGAGAAACAAGAAGTTTCCATTTGAATGGATTCTTAGCATACTAGTTTATTCATGAATGTAGCTGATATTATTGCTTTTTTTTATTCATTTTTTATTCATATATATATTTTTGCTGCAGCGCATGTGAGTGTTAAAATTGGGAAAGCCAAAAGCCGTAATGCACTGGAGTATATTATGCTTCAGGAATTAGACTAATGTGTGCTCCAATTCAGTTGTTGCTCAGAAAACATGTGATCCTTTCAAAAAAGCTGTTACCTGTTGTAGCGTCCTGTTTTGCCTTGACCTGTTTCAGTACCTATGCCTTACGGTAGCTATTGCACCAACACACTCACAGGCACCCGCACAAAATTGAACTTTGAATTTTACTCCTACACCAAACTGATGGTGCTATCAATGAAATGTCTCCAGGTAACAAAATCGATTATGTGCAGATTGTTTATTTTTCAATATTGTACATAATGAGTGTGTCTTTCTGCTTCTCTCAGTTCACTCTTACATCATGAGAAAACTGTGCTAAATGAATGTACAGTTGCAAAAATAATGAGCTAAGCTTCCTTGCTGAAGTCAAAGGCTGAATAAATTGTGGAATCATGTGAGTAATCTTTTCACTTTTGCAACAACATAGAGAACACAGTAGGCCATGAGCATAATGCTGTACTCTCATCATTTGTGTAACTGCTAATGTTATGAACGAGATAAAAATGTCTTTATAGATCCTCTTTCTGTTTGAAAACAAAAACTGGAAAATATCTGTGTTGAAAATAATGGTAAATGTACCAGCAGAAATACAGACTAACGTTTCTACTGCTGAAAAAATTACTCAAAATGACTGCAGTGTGATTCACAGGGGAAAAATATCTACTGTATAATCCCCCAGTTTTACGCGGATCAGGATCTAGTCACACAGAAATCTAAATGATTAAGAAAATTATATTAATTTTGTAACATAAAGAGTAAACCGAAACCAAAACACCGAAAACATTTTTATAATAAATATTTAAATAAATAACTATTTATTTAGCATTCAAACAACGTACAATATATAATACAATTTGAAATAAAACATTTTACTTGACCCCACTCATGAATAGCCTAAAAGCAAGAAAGCTGAAATATTATACAACTAAATATCTTCTCTCACAAAACAAGTGAATTCAAGTGCATTTTAATATTCTGAACGAAGTGCATGAACACAGCGCATTCAGAACAAGTGTTTCTGTCACGGATAAAGGCAGAACGATGGTGTAAGGAGTCCTTTTTGTAGCGTGGTGGAAGAGCCCAGACGTGAGAGACA
>JBBJLR010000111.1:31827710-31840511 GCA_037577145.1 Brachypetersius gabonensis | reverse complement strand
TATATATATTACATATTGAATAGTTAAACATTATGGTGCTCTGGACCTTTGCTTCTGGAAAGTTTCTCTAACCGGACCTGTTTAAATTTTGAATGCACCTCGTATATAGTATACAAATAACAAATATGGCGGTCTGTTTCTGCTCTTTTCTGATAGGGTTGCTTTTGCTGTCATTCAGGAAGATCTAACATCTGAGTGCATCCTGGAAATGTGTAATTAGAGTTTAGTTAATGGATAATTGTTTTATTATGAACATTGTTGTTCGAATGGGATAAAATTCCTATAGAGATGTTTAAGTAATTTCATCCTATGTCATCATTATTTTAATGACATGAAGTGCTTTTAGTTGCCAAGAATACATTTTTGTCGTTTTGCTATTTTGTGAGGTTATTTTGTTTTAGGGTGCCCATGGACACTGAAATTATTAGCCTTTAAAATGTCTCAAATTGTTTGGAAAATCTTTATTTTCACAATATAAAGTATGAAAGTTTCATAATATAAAGTATGACTACTGGGTTCAAGAAAATCTTTTTTAAAAACTGAGATACATTGTGAAGGTATGCTAACCTTCACCCTCCCAGTTTTGAAATGTTGCGTGATAGAAGCTAAAAAAAAGTGAAATAAATGTGAATGCCTAGAAATAGAAAAAGTTTTGCTTGACAGCTTCTTAATCCAACCAGTGTTTGTAGATGAACCATTGCAAATTGTAGAAAAACTGAAAATATATTATTATGCGCATTAAAAAAACACAACCGTCTCACATCAGGCACTTTCAAGGTGAAACTATGCTCCCAATCCGCAGCCAGAGCTTGGTCATCCCATAAATTGTTAAGCTAGCTTGAGCTGAGTAAATTGGTGAGCATACTCATTACCTGCTGTGTAAAGTAGCCTGGAGCAAAAGCTGTAAACACAGCTCACACTGCTCACTTCCATACCAACACGAGAGAGGTTTTGCTAAACCATAACAAACCATTTTTAGTTAAATGAAAATGAATATAATTTATTCTTATGATAAATTAAAGGTCATTACAAAAGTATATCATTATTCTGGGCAGTACTTTTCTTTATGTGTGAACTTGTATATATGAGCGAGAGAGTACAAGGGAGAGAGAGAGAGAAAGAGAGACTGAGGCTCCATGGCTCTGTCAGAGCATTTTTAAAATGGCTGCATCATTAATTAGTGTTCAAGGTTTCATTGCTTTATTCATGAGAATCAATCTTTATTCTACCCTTACATAATGGTTATTAGTAATAGAACATTCCGAAGAGCTCCATCTGTTAGAGGTGTATTTCTTTTTTTGCCGTGCAGCCAGCAAGCTCCGGCTCATTAAGGCACGGCGAGCCGATCAAGCATTAACTCCACATGTCCCACACAATCAATTTGTTTTATCTGCTATCAAAGGAAAGGCTTCAGAAGCCTCAGCTCGGCGCCTTTACCTCAGACCACTGTGGCCAGTCAGTCTGTGAAGTGGTGCGAATGTCACAAAGGGCTAGAGGTTTCGTATCTGGCAGACAGTTTCGGATTGACAGTGAGAGACAGAGATCATATTCGCTTTCTGGAAGAGCACCTAGACGCCATAATGGACACCTTTATATTGAGGGAGGGAGATGAGAACTAGTGGCTCTGATGAAGAGGCAGTGCGGGGTGGGGGGGATTTAATGGCCACAGGATCATAACGTGTTATTTCGCTGGGAGTGCTCACTGTACTTCTGGAGAATGACAGTGTTTGCACCCCGTTCGAATAATAAGCTCCATTGGTGGGAGGCCGGCGGGAGTGTAAAGGCTCTGAGTTCACACGGAGACAGCAACAAGAGGTCCGCTCAGTGGAACTGACCCGTGGGTCAAGGCTATTAAATTATACAGCTGTGCTGCGAATTAGGCTACCATCACTAGCGCAGTCTCACACAATACTAATTAGCCTGAGCTGATTAGATCTGTATTAAAAAGCAATAAGCATAAGCATGGACATTCCAAATGTGTTTTTTGTGCTTATGATATGCATTAAAATGTGAAAGGTGACACTGTGGCATTTGTCCAATCAAACGCGCTCGCACCCATTTACACGCGACGAGCACATAACTTTAGACACGTTGACTTACTGCTTGCAAGAATGCGCACCCACACAATGACCTTCCTCTTTATTGATGCAGCTCCAGACACATACACACACACACACACACACACACAAACACACACACACACACACAAAGTTGGATGCTTTCTCTGCTTTATTTATCTGCCGGTTTCAGCCCCTGGTGTAAAACAGCCCTCACTCAAACACAGAATTTGATTTAAGGTGGGACAAACTGACAATTCTGCTCTTATTGGATTGGGGTTAGCTATCTGTACATACGTCTGAGCTTCTAGTGGAGAAGCTGAAATGCAGATCCTCTGCTTTGGTATTCTAAGTAGGCCCATTCCACAGGCAACTAATTCAGCTGACAAATGAGACAGCATTAGATTTTCATGGCTTTCGGGAAATGGAATGCAAGGCCCCTGCTCTTGAGGAGAGGCCTCTGTCCAATCTCTGAGTGTGGCTGAATGTTATTTTTGTGAATATGTATGTATAATTGAGCAGTTAATGAATATTTCACCATTTCTCTGAATTTTCTGAAGCGAAGGATGTCCTGTCTCTGACAGCAGCCTTAAAATTAAAAATGTATATAATTTTTGCAAGTGAAGACACTTATTAGTGGACAGTGATTTGATAGCATGTAGAATACCCCTTCTCTATAAAAGGCCACGTAGTGTCTGACACTGTTGCCATGCAGAGGCCGTTTGTCGTCAGGCGGCAGCATGCGGTGGCTCTGACACTAACTGGCATGACAGCAGAGGAAATTAAGACTCATTTTACCCAAATGATATCTCCCCCCATTACTCACACCAGTCATTTCCCAAAGTGCTGCAAGAATTTCAGATGATTACAGCATCTCTGTGCAAACAAAGACATGAAAGGGAAATAGGTCTGATTGCAGCCTCAGATTACATTAGATAATGCTGGTGTTATTAGATAATGATGAGTATGATAAAGGTTGGGGTGATCAGGAACGATGGAATGCAGCCTGCCAGAGACATTAGCATTCATGTCTTTTATGTCATGGTGGTATATATGAGGCATCAAATAAGATGAGGTCTAATGATTTATTTGTTATGATTGTTTCCTATTTGTTTTATGTTCAAAGACCTGGCAGCAGAAATAAGCACTTAAATCGATGAACATAGATGTATGAGCATGTGAAGCGGATCCATCCTGTCAGACAAAAATGTGTCAATGGCATGCTGCATATAAAAACATCTTGCATTCTCCTTACTGCTGAATCATAGCTAATTGGCATCATGTGGTGGCTCTCGCTCCGCTCACTCAGTTGGGCAAAGCTCTGGAAAGCAGGCAACAATTAATGTCATCCTAATTTGTCAAACTCTTTTTCTATCAAAGCGTCAGGTAGGAACACTGGGCTGATACAGAAACACGAAGCACTGATGGTTTTTCGCAGTTCTAGCAAGCCTGAAGCTCTTGAGCTCATTTTGTAGTAATCATTTCATATCTCCTACCAGCTGATCAACCAATCGGCATTCTGTGAAACCTGTTCTATATCAAAGGTAGCTTTAAGAAAATATTTGTGGGTGGAACATGAGTAGGTCAGTTGGTTTATATGAATGCAGAATTGATGAAAAAATATTTTTACTTTGTTGACTTGAGCTAATCTGTTAGGTGAACAGTTTTCCTAAGTGTCAAACTAGGGCATTTTTTTTCTCCTACAGACTTCATCCCCAACAGTGAACTGTACGGTGGTGTTGTTTCAGATGAATAATTACTTCACCAGCTGTTACTGACTGAAGTGTTACAACCCTGATGTCACTTCAGCTATTTCGTCCTTGAATTCCTTGGTATCTCAACAGTATTATGTCAACAAGGTCGGCACAAAGGCAAAGGGGGGGGGCCTGGATCCATTAACTAGCTTTTTCAGTTTCTTTTCTGATGTTACCTTCAAGTTTCTCACTAAGGTTCCTGCACACGTCCCTCTCAATACGAGGCCTTAGTTTAGAAATGACCAAGAAAAACGAATTCAAGCTGAATATGAACTATTGAGCACTATTTCTTTTTCCTTCCAGAACTGTCAGCGTGTGTCACCTGGTAAACCAACTAGAAAATCACTACAAAAAAGAGGCAGAGCAAGAGCAGGGTTGAAAGAATACGTGTGTGTGAGGTTTTGAAGGGATGATTTTATGACCTTCTTGTTCATGCTGTTTGTAATATATTTCGAAGACATTCAAAATTTGTGGATTAGTTTTAACCTTTAGATAATGGCCGTCAAGTCTTGTGTCATTGGTCACGTCAATAGGAGACTACGTTTATTCATGTGGTGTCATCCATGACCAAGAGTCCCAGAGATCATAACTGACCTCATTCTCTCAGTAAATAAAATGAAACACTTTTGCTTGAAATTCTTTAAGCCCTAATACAGAAACAGAACAGAAACAGAGAGTGACTTCATGTTTGTCCCTTGGCAGTTACATAAGCAAAAGAAGCAACTTACCACCAGTTAGCCATTTTGTCAGAAAGATGTATGGATAATTTGTGCACACTCTTACTATATCTGTCTTAGCCATAATTTACAGTCCTAAGAGGTTTTAGAGACTTGGTCCCCAAAGGTAGGACTAATTCTTCTCTACTTTAGATATCATTATCCCTCTGCCTTGTTTGTACAATTTGTATTTAGTGCATGTGTCGTGGACGTATGTGGACAGAACTAGACTAGCAGACATGGATCTGCTTGCTTCACCGAACCGGTTAAGTTTATTTTGCAGCTTGTTTTTGCCCATCCTACTGGGAGAATGGCCACCTCACCTGTCTCTGTTGAGGACATCTGCGCAGTGTCTAGTTGGGCTTCTTCTCACACATTTGTGGGCAAGTACCGTCTGGACGCAACTGGACAGTCTCTGGCGCACCACAGTTCTGCGTTGGAGGCCACAAGCCGTTACTCACAGTCCGGTGCTTTCTGGCATGTTGGCATAGCAGTTTACTGCTAACACATGCCAGGACCTTTTTTTTACATTGCCATCTGTTTTTCAAAGCTGGACTTGACCAAGTTATTGAGAGAGCCTGAGAGAGAGAGAGCGAATGGCTTTAATCAATCCAGTTCTCTCAGTTGATCGCGTGGATACCACAGAACAGGTGAGATTAGCTTGTTTTTACAACAAATTGGTCGTGTACCTACATTATTTGGGTCGGGGGGGCGGGAAGGAGGGGTTGCAGCTACCTGTTCTGGCCATGCACTGCAGCTTTTTAATTAAAAACTAAACGAGAATTTTCCCATATGCTTCCCAACCCTGTGCTCCTTTGTTCTTCAACATAACTGAACCTTCATACAAAGCCATGTATTTAGTGTAGAACGTCATGTTTACGTGTCACTCAAGGCATTTCATGCACTTCAGGAATTGGGCAGTTAATCCTGGGGCGGTAGCTGCTACCTGGTTTGAGTGTGAAAGGACCTTATCAACCTTATCAAGGACAGAACTCTCAGCACTCTCTGTCATGCTTGTTTTGTTCCGGGTTCTTGATTCCATTCTATGTGACTTCAGTAAGAGACGCAGGTAATTATATGTGTCATTACTTGAATAGATGCGTGAGGGTAATTACTGTGTCCTTTTCACCCAAATTGAGAGGGAGAGTAGTTGGTTGAATGTTGGGGACTGTTTTTCATGTACTTGAGTTAAAACCATATATTTGTGAGGTGTAAATGTAGGAGGATAATTGTGTGGCTGCATCATGAGAGAGAGGCTAATTTAAAATTCCCAGCTGATTGTAGCATGTCTTACTCTTTCTAGTCTATGTTGAGTGAAGTCTGCGTGATAATGAACTGCTACTTCACAGCTTTGGTGAAGAGTTTTTTGGTTTTTTTTACTTCTTCTAGCTTCTTCTATAGCTCCTATACTGAGTTAATCTTGGGCTAAATTGTGGGACTGCCGCTTCTTAAAACGAACATGACAGACAATAGTTCTAATTCACATTCATAAAGACACCCCACACACTTCAGCAAGATAATGAGAAGGACTGACAGTAATGGTGTGTCGAGCTGTAACAAGAGGTCCTTCTTCCTGTCCTTCTCTCTCTCTCCCTTCCTCTCCTTCTCGTCCTCCCACTCTTCATCTCCACACTCATTCTTTCCATCTGGGAGAGCTGCACTCTGTTGTAATTCTCTCCAGCGACAGGCACGGCTCTTCTCTGCGGCCTCCAGATTGAGCCGTGACAGGTTATGAAAGGGGGCCTGCTGAAAGATGTCGGTTTGAATGCAAGGCTGTGTGGTCGTCTGAATAGAAGCAGGAGGACACTGCTTTGTAGCTTTGCTCCCACATGCCACACCTCTCCATGGTCCTCTAGAGTTTTGGTGGAACGTCTTAGCTTGCCATGTCCATTTTTATCTCGCCCTGTTATCGGCTCAACACACCATTCATCGCCCCAGTGCTGGGCTTTTCTGTCCAGGATTGTTCAGAGCATTTCATCCAGAAGAGGAACTAGGTTACCACTAAAGATGAGGCTGAGTGTAGCTTTAAAAGAGCATGTGTGTGCTTCAATGGCATAAAGATGCATCATGACTGATTTGAGAATGTTAGAATTAGAAATAATCTTATTAGTCCATAGTAGACCTTTTTATATTTTGTCTAATATAATAGATCTCATTTTAATCAGCGTTCTTTCTTGTTACTAACAGTATAAGCAGTTATTTATAATTCCCATGCCATCAAGCAGGATCATTTACCATTTTGTTTAATTTTTCTTCCTTTTAATATAAAACCATTTATTCTTGCATACAGACTAAAGTAAATGAGGTGTGCTGGACCCTCCAGTGTGATGTAATATATATGGCTCCCGATTGTGAAAAATGGTCCTTATAACAACAATTTAAAACATAATTCATTCATTTTTTTAAAAAAATCTAAAAAAAAATAGCAGAGTGTATTTCTTTTATTGTTCAGAGAGTAAACAGTTTCTCTTGTCCATTTTATGTATTTTTCCAAGCAATTTTGAATTAAACTGTGGTGAAAATTGCAATTTATTGATACACTGAATTGTTCTGTAAAGAATCATAATCGAATCGAATCGTTGTGAGGTCAGAGGATTACACCCCTGGTGTAGGTGTGTGTAAGAGAGAGATACAGATGCTGAAGAGGGGAAGTGGGGCGGTGGGCACTGAGAGAGAAAAGAAAGAGAGAATGAGTGATAGAGTGAGCTCCGGGGATCAAAGATTAAACCCATGGCCTTGGAGCGGAGGCCGGGGTAAGCCCTGCCAGCTGCCACAAATACAGGCGCAGAGGGAGGAATCCATTTTCACGACAGCGCGAGGCAGGGCCAGATGCTCCATTTCCCCTCTGTTTGTCAGAAGAGTAGCTATACCCCTGTGAAAAATAGTCCCACGTGGGGGTCCAAGCAAGGTCCAGTTCAGTCTCCTGGGGGAAAACTCTTTTGTGAAATGCACTGAGACTCAAACACACTCCTTCTCCTTATCCAGAAAGAGGCCGTGGGGCCAGATGTGCGCTGGCATTGCTTAGCGATGACGCAGGGACGTAGTAATCTGGTTAAGCGTCTCAGAAGCGCTCTGCGTCCTGCATGACATCATTCAGAGCAGAGTGACGCTGGCCGCTGGAGTGCTTAGACATATCTGCCTGTCAGGGAAGGGGAGTAGTGAGTCGGATTAATGCTCATCCAGCAGATTAACATAGTTTGTGTGCAAGTAGACATGTTTTAGTCACATTTGCAGCGCTTTATGTCAGCCTGCGTTGCTGCCTGCCCTCTGCTGATGGCACATTCCCTACATTGTACTATTTCACCCCCTCACCTGGCCTAAATTAAGCCAGCTACTCAGGCTGCATGTTTATTAATGTCTCATTTTATTCCCCTCAGTCTCTCTCACCATCTTTCTCTGTCCCAGTTTGCTCTGAAGCAGTGTTCAAAGGTGCTGCTGTTTGTATTTGTGTTCGTTCAACAGACAAATGTATTTGTATTTGTCTCAGAGAGATCCTCAATGTGCATTTCCTGCATTTGGCACCATTTTAAACTGCCCAAGTAGCGCGTGTCTACACACTTATGCACTGTTATATTTTCATTTACATTTGCTCTATGCACAGTTACTGTTTATTAAAATTTTTTTTTTTCACCCAATAGCACTGAGATATGTAACTTATTCTGGCAAATCTCTGTAACTCATTGTCCTCAAAAACCACATAAAGATTTGAAGCAAAATGAAAGCACTTAAAGCAAAGCATATTTTTATCTAACACTGCTTGCTATTGTGGATATGTTTGATGGAAAAATCATTGGATGCCTTTTTAGTTGAGAAAGTTTTGATTGTAATCTGATTGGACCACTTTTCCATTGATTCACTCAAACAATTTCGAACCAAGACGTTCCTGTAATAGGATGTTCCTTACAGATCTCAAGGCTTTTATGTTATTTTCTACATAGCACAGTAGTTTTCACACATATCATAAATTCTGTAAGTATGTTTGTAGGGGTTTGTTCGCTCCACTTTTGTGTGAATTTCCAATCTGCAGTTGGCATGTTTCAGATCTTACCCATAGTTAGATCCGAAACATGCCTTTCTGACTAATGTATTTGTGTTCAGGAAAATCCTTGTGGTGCTGATGTAGGGCAGTGCTTGGAAAAACAATATGGTGACCTATAGTAAAGGTGTCTGTGGTCTCGCTGCACAGGGTTTTAGGAAGCTGCACCACATTCTGAGATGCAGTCACACAAACAAACATACATCGTTACAGTGCTGTGAGTTCTGCTCCATCTGCTTGCAGTGTGAGAAAGCTTACAAGGTGCCTTCACACATTTTATAAATATACACACACACACACACACACACCCACACACAAACACACACACAAAACTGCTCCTGACACATTCAGTGTCTGAAACAGAACTCCAGCAGGTTTGCAATGCGCTGTACAAGCGTGCCATCGCCACTCAATTATAGACTTTAACCGGAGCAGCCCTGTTTTAGAACTGATTGTGCGAGTGAAGTGATGCACCTTAGAGACCAGGGACAAATGTTCCATTATGGAGCCTGGCTGGTATGTTTCCCCCATGGTTCATTTGTTTGGCAGACAAGTTTATTCAGCACTACTGGTCTAATTACTCTCTTGTTAAGGCTGAATGCAGCAGGCGGCTGCATCCCTCGCAGCTGAATGCAGCCTGCCTTTTGTTTAGAGCTTTCTAACATGCTTTCCAAAGAAGCCGCGTATCTGCACAGCAATGTATCTGTGTTAATTGTGTGTCCGTGTGTGTGTATGTGTGTATGTGTGTGTATGTGTGTTTTGCTAGCATCTATACACATGCAGAAATACAGAGTGAGACTATCCCTGTCATCCCCCACCCCACACACGTGGGTGGGTGGCCATGTCACTCTTCTAACCGCAAATGAGGAATGGCTGTGAAGACATCCTAATATTTTCACAATGACTTTATCAAAAGACAGACCTGGTTGGTGAACTGAGGAGAGCCCGTTTATATAACTTTATATCAAAATGTCTTTGTTTTTATACCTATCTATTGTATACATTTTCATGTTATGTGTTATACATTTTCTCTCTTACCTAAACAAAACTCCAGTGCTCCAACTATATTCTCACTGTTACTGAGTCACTTTTGTCTACAGAAACAAACAAAGTTAGATTTTCATTAGATAACATTTTATATCCTGTTCGTAGATCTTATGAATTAAATTAGTTTACGGAAATTAATACAAATCCAAGTTCCTGCTTAGCTCGTCTCACAGCATGTGACAATGAAGCCAAACCTTAATTTGGCCATTTTCTGGATAAGTACTGTAAAATAAGTATTTCATGAGCATTCGAAAATGCATAAGAACAATGAATCCCACTTATTTACTGACACATTGCTAATCCTTTTGAATAATAATTGATACTTCCGATGTGATTAATTTGTTGCATTGCTTACATAATATTACATACACTCTGCACTTTCTGGCTATTGCACATAAATGGGTTTCAAAAGATTTTTTTTGAGTGAAATAAAATTTGGATTAACCCCACTAACCTCACTAATGCGATGTGCTTTTGCTGTGTATTATAATCCGAAAAGTTTATTTGTGTGTATTAATGTGAATATCAGGCTCAGTCTGTAGGTTTGATTTCTGGCTTTGATGGAAAACCTAACTGCAAACCAAT
Organism: Brachypetersius gabonensis; assembly: GCA_037577145.1. Taxonomy (NCBI): domain Eukaryota; kingdom Metazoa; phylum Chordata; class Actinopteri; order Characiformes; family Alestidae; genus Brachypetersius; species Brachypetersius gabonensis. The sequence goes on along the minus strand of JBBJLR010000111.1, from coordinate 31,830,316 downwards.
CACAGAGAACTTAGAACATGTCTGTGTCCGAAGCAAACTTGCATGGCTGGCAAACATGCATGGCTTTTCTTGCTATTTATGGCTTCCAGCTAAATTCGTGATTTTTAAAAATGTGAGCTTTCAGTCCAGCAGCTTCATCTTGCTCTGAAAGACTCAGTGTTCTTTGCTGTAGGGGAATGACATGCTTTTTGCTAGCATTTATTTTAGGTTCGTACACAACCATTTGTCTCCCCCTGGACTCAAAAAGCACAGCACAGAAGTGTGGATAGCTGTGAAAGGGAAGATTTTAGCGTGAAGCTTACAGCAGGCAGGCTGTGCAGCGTAGTGTGTCTAAGACAAGCTGGAATAGAAAACAAAAACTGTCCTGTGATGCAAATCTCGCACCTCACAATGCAAAATCTGTTGCTAGCTCCTGGTTGCAAGCTACTAACAAATGCTTCTCACTGATGTGTGGAACACAACACTGGTCAACTACTAAAAATGAATGTACGATTGCATACACTCACACACACACATGCAGGCACACACACATACACAGCGTAAACAGAGCTGCTTGATTACAGAAATTAGAGTAGAGTCTAGTTTTGATTCCAAGTGATGAGTTGAATCCAAAACACAATTCCAAACAATAGTCTCAGTTCCAAAACAGAGAAGGACATCTGGCACTTTTTGAAAGTGCAATATTAATCACATTTACTTTAGCAATGACATTAGGAGGTCTAATGCTAGTTAGCTAGTTAGCAATAGCTCACTAAAGGTCTGTATTGTAGCCAATTGTCCTCTGTCAGTTCCTTCAAGTATGTAAAACTTTTGGTACTGGGTCTGTTGTTTAGTTTTAAGCCATTTTTGTTACAAATTTGACATTTTACTTTGCGTTCTCCCTTGCAAAAGTGCAGTAGAATGTATTTACATCATGTTTCCAAACAGCCTGTTTAGACTGTGACAGCAAAATATCTCACACTTCACACTCCTCACACAACTTGACAGGCAGTGTCTGGAATCGAGTCCAAAGCTTTGAAGTCGACTCCTCATTCTAGGATTCCTGGAATCGGGCGGTCGATTCCTACAATTTACGTGCCGTTTATCTTTCACACGCCCCGTTTATTTTTGTGTGTGGGGGAGCGCGAGGGTGAGTGTGTGTATACACTGATAGTGACAGCCTCTCCTGCTCTCTTCATGTAGCCTGGTGCAGGTTGAGGCATGCTGTTCTTGCTCAGTGCTCAGACGAACACCAAATCCCTGCAGTCTGTCACCACATCTCGATCTCACCATCTCTCTTCTCCAAACAGCTTTCTATGCATCTTTTTTCTATCTTTGCTCGGAGCAAGGTAAAAAACGCAACAAAAAAAAAAAAAAGCTACTAGTTTTATTTCATATCTCATCCCGAATCCTCACCGATGCCGGCATTGTGTCAGTGATGTTATCTTTCTAATGAGTCGAAGGTCATCCGAATCGTCTTGGGGCTTGACTCTCGGCAGTTAAGGACCCCCTCGCCTATGGACATCTCATTGAAATTCACAAAGTCATGCATTGCTGCGCTCGCCGCAAAATTTTCACTGTGACGCTCGCTGCAATCTGCCATCGATCTCAGTGTCAATCCACAGTATCTATCAGCCTTAGGGCACGCTGTGCCTTCATCCTCTCCCCATCACTCACACATGGGGTGCATTACTATCTAGCTGCACCACAACCCAACCAGAGGCAGAGGAACAGGAGCATGCTAGTCTTTTATTTATTCCCATTATGGATTCGGTAACATGTTTTTTTTCTACACAGCATGTCTGTCTATATCAAAGAGAGGATTTTTCTTGCTTTTTTAAATAAAAGGGTTTGGGAGTAGTGTGTACCTTTACCAGTGCTGGGATGCATCATTTGGGGAAATTGGGGTAATCACTTTATCAGATTGCTACTGAGCAGTTTCTGTGCTTTTGAATAATAATTCATAATTTTAAGCATCAGTTGTTTCAATTATAACTGGTAGAGATTTTTAAGAAGATATTTATTGTGATTTTCAATTGGGCTGTTCTTTTATGGGTTTTAGAGATCAACATAAAAGTAGTGAGGCGACTTTTCCAACATGGTAAAGAGTAAAGTATATTTATCACAGCATCAGAGAAGTAACTGGTCATTTGTAATGGATTACTTAATTTAGTAACTACCCCAACTCTGATATTTACTTACCTTTTCCAAAAGTGAGGTTGAGACAATTGAGACATTGTCTTATAGGCTATAATATAAAGTAATAAAGAGGGCCTTTTTAATTGTAAGGGGTGAAGAGAGGTTGGAAAACAAACATGTAAAATCTGAGAAGTCAGAGGCCAACAGTAATTTGTTTTGGTTCAAGAGCTTACAGAAATATTGTTGGAGGATTTCAGAGGGGTGAAGAATCAATGTAGGAACAGGATGTGTCCCAAAAGAAACAGGAAGTGGAAGGATATTTGTATCTTTGATGTCAGAGAAGAAGTGTCATAGTAATCAATGACATAGAGCACTCAGGGTCAAACACTTAAAACAAGCCTGCACTCCCACTCAATCTCACACACACACACACACACACACACACACACACACACACACACACACACACACACACACACACACACACA
>JBBJLR010000111.1:31786698-31805225 GCA_037577145.1 Brachypetersius gabonensis | reverse complement strand
TGTGTGTGTGTGTGTGTGTGTGTGTGTGTGTGTGTGTGTGTGTGTGTGTGTGTGTGTGTGTGTGTGTGTGTGTGTCCGTGCGTGTTTGTCAGTACTTTGTATGAATCCTCTTGTAGCTCTGTGTAATGATGTTATGAATCAATCGGATGTTTGCAGAGTGTGGGAGGCTCTGCAGTTTTAAACAGATCAAATGATGATAAACTGGACAAATCTACAGTCAATCAGGGGGACTGGGGAAGGCTAAAGGGTCCGGGGTTGGTTGGCTTTTGCAAAGAGGCCTCATAAACAGAGAAAAGAGGATAATCCAAAAGTCTGCTGGAGCACATTTTACTAGCTTTATTTGTCCTGCAGGAACTCGGAACATTGTGAGCATGTCGGTAGGATGCGAGAATGATGTGCTACAAAACATCAATTAATGTCTTTATTGGACAAGTTTACCAGCTTTTATTGGGCTAGTTTCTCTGATATTAGCACGCCAGCTCTCCTCACATCCAAAAAAAAGCCCATTTTAGAAACCTAAGTGTCTTCCTTTCATTTCTTCTTCAAAAGCAGAACAGCATCATTAAATATACATTTGCATTCCGCGTATCCCTATTTGATACATTATGAGCCATTTACTGCTATTGTCACGTGCTCTACAGATAATGAAAGGATTGGCTTTTAGAGGCTGCAGCATGCTATAAGAGATCCAGCCCTTCATGCATTAAAAGCTTGTCTTTGAGATAATCTTTTTTTTTTGTTGTTTTACAAAACTTTACTCCCAGTCAGGCCAGACAAAGACTATTTCTAGTGCTGTTCGTCTCACGCATCTTTATTAGTAATGTTTGAACTTTATTAGTAAGGTCAGATCTGTTGATAGGGAAATTGTGAACTAATATCTGTTGTTTATTTTTATATTTCTTCTATACAGATTTTAGAAATGCCCTCCATTTATTGCCATTAAATTAGATACATTAGTACATTAATTACATCGGTATATAGATTTCTGCAGTTTATGTACTGAAAACAATCAAAATTTAATTCAACATGACCATTTCCAACTCGGTTTTCGTGAAAAAACAATGTAAAAAAATATTTTACAATTTGAAACTTAACTCATGTTTAAGTCCATCCAACTCTTTCACATAAAAATAAGTGAAAACACATTTTTTTTTTATATTTTATGTGTAAATAATCTTAGTCCTGATTGCCTGGGTGTTCAAGGTTATATCCTCAAATATTTAAGAATAGCATCAGTTCTCAAAATAAGACCCGAATTTATTATTGTGGCTGTTCTTTTGCATAATGAGCTGAAAGTTAATAGCAAAACTAAACATCCCATGACAAAATTATTAGGTCCCTAAACTCCCTGTCAACACCCCTTACATTGCTACCTCCCACCTTTTTGCCTCAAAACAAAGTAATGCCTGTGTTAAACCCCCATTGTTTTAAGGTCCTGATGATGTTTGTGACTGTTCATATGTTCTGCTTTTTGTGACATCACCAAAATAACAAATTCAAAACCTTTTTTGCAGCTTAATTGCAATTTACGGGATACATTGACTGGGAATAAATAACATGTTTTGACACTTCTATAACTAGTAAAACTAATATGTTTGCATCAAGCTCTTTTATTCTACAAACTAAAAGAAAATGTACTTTTAGTTCTCTCATAGTCTACCCTTTTGCACAAATCAACATAGTGAGGCTTGTTGTCTGGGTGTAAGGTAGCTTGGGGTAGTGGTAGCTCAGGGGGTAGAATACTTGCCTCCAGATCAAGAGGTCGTGGGTTCGAATCCTACCTTCTGCACCACCGCTGTGTCCCTGAGCAAGACCCTTAACCCCAAATTGCTCCAGGGAGACTGTCCCCTGTAGTTAGGGAATGAAAGTCGCTTTGGATAAAAGCGTCTGCTAAATGCCGTAAATGTATATCAGGCCTTATGCAATATTTTGGGTAACTCCTCTGTTTCAGAAATGTTATATATTAATTCTTTCTATATTAGGTTTTCTCACAATTGATGAAATGGAAAGGTTATATATAACTATTCTCTGCTTTGTATTTGCAGATAAATGGATATATTCTAAGATATACTCTCTGCTATGTGTCAACTTTCATATTACAGAAAAGGGCATTGAAAATGCAAGAATATCACAATATCTTTTCAAAAAAGTTCCACCAGCTTTGAAAAAGAAGGATCTGCTCCTTCAGCTTTGAAAGACAGAATATTAAATCTGTTGTACTCAGTTGCTTCTCTTTTAATACATCTCTAAATTTTACACTACATTGACAATACATCTATCATGAAACATTAATGAAAATATATGCTTATATAGAAAACTATGCAATAAAAATTAGGCATAATATCGGTGCTATCATGAATGGATTAGCTAGAACAGCAAGACCCTGTAGACCCAGAAATCCAGTAGACCTGTGAAATGAACATTTTTACAATGCATTAAGCAACTTCAAGTGTAATGTTTCACAATTTACATAATTTTCCTTCACTTTGGGCTATTGTGAGGGTATAAAAGAATATTACTCCCTTTTTTTATGATCTGTAAATGCTCAACAGACATGTTGCTTAATTAATGACACTTGCTGGTGGCAAGCCACTAAGATCTTTCCTGTGCTCGCTAGATTGTGACCTTTTGTTTTGATTACATGTCAGTGGGGTGGCGCAGAACAGCTGAAATCTTTCTTAAGTCTTCTGGAGAGCTAGCCTGTGTCTTAACTGTCACTTCAAGTTAGTGGGGTGCACTTTGTCCATGCAGAGCTGTCATCTTCTCCAAAGGAGCCAGTTCAGAGTGCTGAGAGGATTCAATTCACCTTCCCTTGCAATGTCCCTTCCTTTCTATCTCACACACTCCCTGATTCTGCGCGGCTCAGTAATGCCTCCGGTGGCTGGCATTTTTCTGAGGTTTCCCTGGTCTCAGACTTGCTGTTGGATTTAATGAAGTCTTTCTATTTCAAGGGGAGGGCACCCAGACGCTTTCAAATATTCGTAGCAGGGTAACCGGTCGTCTTCCCTCTGAGCTCGGCGCTTAGTTACAAAGTTGTCATGAAGTCAAAATGCATTACACTATGGCTTTTTTTAAACGGGTTTAAAAAATGAAATCAAATGCCTTTACATTTGCTGAGTTTCTGTATTTTTTTTTGTTGTCATTCTCCAGTAAAATGATTAAAACCGTTCAGTGGGGTGGGCAAAGAGCTAGCTCCAGACATAGCAACGAGGAGGAAAGCGTTCTGTTCTTTTCACTCATGCTTGCTCTTATCATTCTTCTCTGTAGGAGCACTTTAAACCTCTCCCAAGGCCAAGCCAAGAGACCCATCTTGATGCTAGCAGAGCTCTAAAATTGCTGTTTACTTCAAAACTCCAATTATCTGATAAGTGGTTGTGCCTTCACAGCAGCCCTTTTTATCTGGTTTGAAGTGCTAGGGTTTCAGCTGTGTCATGCTTGCTGTCATTTAAACCATCCAAAGTTCAGCTAAATAATCATTCAAATGATTACTGAGAGTTCAGTGTTTTTTTTTTTTAGCCTGATTCAGTTTTTGTTCTTGTTTAGCTCAAGGAAATTATATACCATGCCCTAAGTACCCACAAAAACATAAAGGCGCTATTAAGCGTTATTTGAAGCGACGCCACATAACAGGGCTCTTTGGTTATTATGGCCCTGGAGGGATGGTGTGAAGTGCAGTTGGGTGATTGACCTGCCAGACGCACCCAATTCAACTCCTCAGTCACTTCTTATGTTTAGTTGATGCGAAAGCAAAGGTATCACCAAGCAGTGCTGGACACTAGCCATCAAGGACCAGAATTGAAGAACTCTTATAAAGAATTCTCTAAAGCAGTGGTTCTCAAACTTGTCTTCAGGCCCCTTGAGGATGATTCACACTTTCACTTTTCCTGTTGGGAGCTGAGATTGTGCACAAATGTGGATAATCTAGAGTGACCTCTGAAAACCACTGACCTTATTTATTTAGATTTAGTCAAAGTCAAAGGGATCTCAGCTATAAACATATATTTTACAGAGTACACAGGGTACACATATAAAAACTTTATATAGAATTCAAAACTAGAAGTAAAATTGGTACAGGCATATGCAACTTGGAACAAGATCATTTTTTTGCATACAGTAAGTTTTTGAACACCCAGAATGAAATGCAAATGCTGCATCAACAATACTGGAACGTAAGGAGTGCAAAGGATCAGCAGCAGACTAGCATCCATTCAATATAAATAAATATACAATCATTCTATGAAAAACACAGAAACTTTCATTTTCTTACAAATGAGATCTACAGGAGAGACGAAGCTTAGGGAAGAGTGTGCTACATAAAACATGACCACGTCATCACGAGTCTGACACACGTGAATGGCTGTATTTCACACTAGGCTGTTATTTCATTCCATGGGGTGCTTATACAGCTTCACTTTAATGAACGTGTCTTGTTTTCAGTTATGGAAACCACGGAGGAAGCCTCTTCAGGTTATTTGTTCCCTCATGTTCAGGTCTGTAGAGGTTTCTCAGTGGGAGAAGGGAGCATGTGGTGTGTTCTGAGCACAGGCATGTCTCTGGAGACTGCCTCCGGGGGCCTGTCAGTCTGATGGGTGAAGGACAAGGCGGACTGTTACTGTGTGACAGATGTTTGTGTCTATAGCTATCCCAAGCTGTCAGTGCAGCGGAGCCCTCGCAGTCCACCGCCCTGCTGACAGGAAGCACACTCACTTTTAAGCACCTGTCCCCTCTCTAACCTCCATTTGTCTCTGACAGACCATGGTGTTGAGTGTTGGGAGGGGTACAGACCAAGGTGTTGTCAAAGGTGATCTCCTCTATGACCTTGTAGGCCTGACTCTCCTGCCTTTAGGTTGGACAGGTGGATGTAAAGGAAAGCAGAAAGGTCCGAAAGTGTGTGGTACAAAAACAGGGCCAGAATGTTGAAGCAGTGGTAGTCAGGCATCACAAGTCAAATGGATTAACATATGAATCATTTTCGGCCATCCACGTGATGTAAGAGAAAACATGATTCATCAGACCAAGGCACGTTTTTCCGTTGCTCCGTGGTCCAGTTCTGATGGTCCCATTGTAGGCATGGACAGAGCGTAGGGGCTCCGCAGCCCCAAATCCCGCAACAATCTGTTCTGACGCCTATCTGTCATAGCTAGTATTAACTTTTTCTACAATTTGTGCTACAGCAGCTCTTCTGTATGAACTGCCCAGACGGGCAAGTCAGCACTCCCCACATGCATAAAGCCTTGGGTGCCCTTCCTTGGAGCACTTTTGGTAGGTCCTATTCACTTCATACCGGGAAGACCTGTCATTTTGGATACGCTCTTACCCAGTCGTCTAGCCATCACAATTTGGCCCTTGTCAAACTCACTCATATCCTTACACTCTTTGGTTTTTTTTCGTGCTTCCAACGCATCAACTTCAGGAACTGACTACCCTTTGAAAAGTGCCACTGTAATGGGAATAATCAGTTACTTTACACATAAGCGGTTTTAATTTTGCGGTTGATTATTGTACATTGTACCATGCAAAAGTCTTCATATTTTTTAAATATGTTTAGCTGAGCAGTATAAACATATTTTGTATAAACATATATACAGTATAAACATAAACTGAGCAGTGTTTTTTTAAAAGCTAGTGTTAGAATGTATTCAAATAATACAAATACCATAAACAGAGATTTTATGAATGGCTATGTGTTTGCTGAATCATTCCCAGACCAGTTTTACATCGTAGTTCTCATCAAATACTTGATTCAGCTCAATCTATACCATATTAAATTACATCCTATGCTCACAAATCCATGTAGTCAAGATGAAATCTGGAAACAATTGTGTTCTTCTAACCAGCTCACAAAACGTCAAGCAAAACATTGATTTTTGTATAAACAAAACAAATCTTTATGTTATTTAATACTTCATTTGCTTTTATTCAGATACACTTGTGTATTTGCTGACAGAAAGTCCTTTCTTCTCAGATAAATTACTATAAACACTTTGCACAGGAGTCTAAAACTTCTATGCGGGACTAAATCTTGCGAGTGTGTCAGCTTTAGCTCTTTGACTAATAAATAAAAAAAACACTGCTTGGTTAAAAGACTGTGTTCTTGCTTTTTGTGCACTTGCCTAAAACAAAATGATGATAATTTACCAAGTTCACATTCATAATTATGTCTGTAACAAAAAAATGTGGTTTTGTTTTACTATCACTAATGATTCCAAATGTTTGAACAGTAGTGTAGACCGAGTGCTGAAGTGGATAACAGTAATGAAAACATTACTATTACAAGCATCACCAAGTTTTACTGTAGCACAAATTGCCCACTTTTAATGGGAACAAGAAGATCTTTATAGATATTGGGATACTAGCCCTCGGATTACTTATCAAACAGAAAAACTGTTGTCCATTCTTGACTAATAGACTTTTTGTGCAACACCAAGAATGCATAAGGGGTCCTTAACTTGCCTTGGTATCAGATGACTGAGCGCTCAGGCCAACCTGACTTTGTTCAGTACTCTGTTGAGGAGAGAGCATGGGGGGCTGTGGGCAGTGGTTTGTGATGGGCAAAGTACAGACAGTATTCTCTGCAGACTTTGGCGCTCTGCTCTTTGTGTGTGCAGTGTTTGATGTGCTCTGCTGTAAACAGTGGGAGAGAACTCTCCCCGGAGATCAGCCACAGCCTGAACACACTAATGAGCTGGGTGATTATGGGGAAGGCATTCCAGAAAATGTTACAAATGTAAATGTACATGCCTCTGTGGTGACTGAGTGTTAGTGTGTGGATGCGCAAAAAGGGGTGCATAATGCACATGTCCTTATGGCAATAAAATGCATTTTGCTTTGATCTTTTCTGTTTAGCGAATATACGGTTTTGAAAGGGGCCTGAAAGGGAACCCAGGGAATCTTAAATTAGAGGCGTGTGAATGTTAAATTCCTAAACGTTGATGGTTTTCATTGTTGAACTATTGAATTAAACATAACAGATTATAGTAAATTATTGCAGAACTTCCAAAAGGAGACATGGGCTTCTAGCATCTGCATTCAATTTGCAACAAATCAATATTTGACGCAAATTCGCGACTTGTATTCTAATCTGCCTAATAACTAAATCCGGGAGGCAAACTACCTTTTGCCCTCTTTTCACAAACTTTCCGTTACGAACCCAGAATATAAACTCTTTCAATATCAGAGGGAGGGAATACACATCCCTCTCCGTCCAAAATCTCAACACATGGTCTATTTCAGGTGGAATAACCAGAGGGAATATAGATTCAATTTGACGTTGCTCTCAGGCTATTTTATGGCATTCGTCAAGGGAGTTGAATGACGTCGATCACCTCTTAGGAAAGAAGTGGAAAAGTTGGGCTAATTTAAAAGAAACCAGGATGAATCCGATGTTGCGTATTTAGGGAATAACTGCTGAGATGATTCTGTCACCGAGTGGAGGCTGAGTAATTATCCCATCATCACCTGAGCAATTATGGAACATGTGACTGGGGCATGAATTCATAAGGGCCTATAATTCAAGCCATACATATTGTTCGTATTTCATTCCCCCTGCAGACTTAATCAGCTTGGCACCTGAAGATTTTCAAGTTCTTTTCGGTTCATTTCTTTCTGAATAATCTGTCAATGGGCAGCAGACTGAAGCTACTGAACAGGAACTCAGAGCGCTACACCTCCGAAAAATCCTCCCGGCCCTTCAGCCTTCTTTGATTTATTATTTTTCACAATTGATTCGGTTCATGTTCTCAAAACAATTAGTACAGCCATTTAACTGGTTTCCTTTGTTGAAAAGAAAAAAAACCCAAAAACTCAAAATTGTTCCTGAAAATAAGCCGCTCTTAATGCACTGTATCAACACAGCAGCGCTTTTACATGTTCCACTTACCAGAGGGAACGTTCTTCATTATTGATTTACCTTTTGGTTTCAGATTTGCCCCATTTATATGCACGTGTAATCATGTTGTTGTTGATAAGTGAACACTCACAGCATTTGTAACCTGCATGCTGAGCTAATTGCTTTTCCATTGCATTTTCTATCTCCACACGTCTAAACTGAGGATGAGACATCCCATGTGACCCATCCCAACACGAAGTAGTGTCATGTGCATGACATCATTGTCTGAAAAGAGTAATTTATGCATTGCTCACTTTTGCTGCATAATTCAATTCAGCCATTGGTTCTGTATTTAATGAAACCTAGGACGGATTACAGCAGGAACATCTGTACATAGCTATACTGTAGTAACCCCCCTGACAACAGCATGTTGGAAAGCAGCGTATACCATATGGGCTAACTGTGATGCTGTGACTTGTTTGAAAGCAATAAAAGTGTAGTAAAATAACAGCTATGACAGCTGAGCTAACTGTTTACAGAGCAAAGACCTTGGTTAGCAGAACTATGCAATTTCAAAAAGCGCTGTGAAACTTATCAGTGATCCATTATAAAAGGATGACGATTGATAATAGCTGCTCAAAATCCCTGAGCATCGATTACGGTGTTCATTACTTCACTGAACAGCTCGTCTCGCCCCTCAAGAGCAGCCTCATTCATGTAATTATTATGGATAGTTAATAATTTTAATTCGGTACTTACTGATGGTTATTGCATGTTTCTGCACTCTTTACTGATCCTTTTTTTTTTTTTTATGAGCACCTTAATCAAAGCTCTGGTGGTAAAGATCAGACCCATAAGTGGCCGCGGGTCACATAGTAAACACTGTTGATTGCTGATCGACTGGATTGTCAGTGCTGCTATACTGGTCTGGTCTGAAACAGTGCTCTGGAGAAAAAAAATGACACTAATAATCTACAGGAGTTCCAATTTTCTGTTTTTCCAATAAAACATTTGATTCAAAAGCCTTCTGATCAATACCCTGCAGATGATTTATATCATGTCATAACCCCTAAAAAGTTTATGGAGAGCTAAAAGATGAGATAAAGCCTGCTTGATGCCCCCTAATGGCTTGGATAAAGTTTTTAGTATCTTCAAACCCTCTTGGCTTTCCTTGCTGGTTAAGGTCTACGTGGGACTTTCAAACATATAGTAATTGCATTGATGATCAAATGTGTAAAATAGCAAAGATAAAGAAATCTATCTATCTTTGAGCACTGTATTGACCCACTTTTATGTTACGTTTGTCTCTGGCATCTGTCAAATCTTCTATTCTGTGCTGTGTTGATAGACTCCTTGTTCTTCCAAAGACTCCAATCAAATCTCACAGCAATAAGTGACTCCACAGCTCTCATTCTTAACAACAGGAGGCTAATAAAATGTCTCATCCTGCACATTGACTCTTAATATTTCAGCTGAACAAAGAGAGCAAGTGCACATTTCCACTGTTCCTGCTAATGAAAGTGTGCAGGTGATGATGATGATGATGATGAGGATCTCTGTTGGTTTGCTGATTATGTTCTATGTAACATTGTTACAATAGAAAATATACAGTAGTATATTCTCATTTTATAGTGAACTCAGTGCTGGTTATGTGAAAATGTTAAGTCAAATTACATCACAACAGCAAAGAACTTACTTCTGGGTGGATAACATCATTAGCTTGCCACTGATACAACAGGATGCTGTGTCCTGCATCCAAAATGTACTAATCAATTATGCATTCAGGTGCATTTGTATTATGAGCTCAAACAAAGCAAGATGTCACCACTGTTTTGGTTCAGTCCCTATATTTACTACTTAAAATCAGATGCTTCTGACCAGTTGAAAGTATGGTCAACCTTTATGTTTACAAACATGTTTATTTGGCCTATAAATTGGTCATATTTGGTCAGATTGTGATCTATACGACATTCTAACAATATATCATTGCTAGAGTCAAGATTCTTTAATTGCCATGTACAGTTAAACAGGTCAACAGATCCTTTTATATGACTGTATTATAAAATAAATAAGTAAATAAGTACAGAGGATTCTGTAAACAGAAGTAAGGACCTCTACAGCAGCATGTACAGTAGCATATACTGTAACAATAAATAATGTACAGTTAAAATGAATGTACAATGAAATAGGACAGATATGAAATATGTGAAATATGAAATATGGAAATGAAATGATAGTTATAAACTATATAATACTCTCACAGTAGAACAGCTATTAAAATCTGCCTAACTTTTCACCATACTATGATATCACTGCTGCTTACGATGTACAAAGCTTGTTTGAGGTATAAAGTCGAATCTGTGTCGCCCTGTTTTTGCCTCAGCACCTTTCTGATCCATCATCGTCTTGCAGACCTACTCTTACTGACCTGTGATTCATCCATCAATACCTGAGAACAACTGATTGATTTGACCTTTCCCATGCTACTGCAGACGCCTGTCCTTATTTGGGCTTCAGCTTTTTCTCACCTTGCACTTGGTGGCGGGGACATGGTTGGCACGGCCTGATAACACACTCGTGTAAAACGCTTTCGCTCGCCAGCTGTAAGAGCACAGAGCTGCATGGTCTCACTGACAGTTACGACTAGACCATCATCTGACAGATGTGTGGTGGATTATTATTGCTTGTGAGGTACGCGTGCGAGTGTTTGCGCTTATGAATATGTTGCGTGTGTCCTTATGGTGGGGGGTAAGCAGCTGCACAGCTGTGTAAACACACCCAGGCAGTGCTGTAGGCCCTGTCTGTCTGTTGAGACTGCACTGCAGTAGATGCACAAGACTGGCGAGCACAGCTGGATCAATGCATTGAGACGTGGCTTCATCAAAGGACAAACACCTCAGCTGTTCGAGAGCGAGCGCCCTATTCCACATGCACAATAGCCCCTGTCTGTATGACTCACAGCTGCTATTAGCACATAGGAAAAGAGACATAATAACTATTACAGGCAATTTTGTTGCGCGCCCCATATTGATTCATTGTGATTCAAGCCCGAGGAACAGAGTTTAGTCTGCCATATATTGCACTAATTAAATGATAATAAGCAGCCAATACATTGTGCCCTCATAGCATTGATGCTGTATGCCAGTCAAAGGTCTTTCATGTGGCGTGTTTGTGTGTTTAGTTAGACATTCATTAAGTGTGCTCCCTCTGCTCTATTGTCTGTATTCCATTGCATTATCAACCCAGGCGCACTATAATACGTGTTGAGAAATCTTGTCTGTCCAAGGGCTCATTTATAATCACAGGACTTATTGTGAAATTCATTGTACTTGAACCTGTGATTTAATTAACACCGTTAATGCTTTTGCGTTTCGGTTAAATGAAATGTCATTCTCCCCGTGAGAACGGACATTCTGGAAATAGCACATTCTTTATTCAGCACTGGATAACGTGGATTAAGTTTGATTAATCTCTCTTGCTCTTTCTCTGTCTTTTTTTACACAAAGTTGCACCCACAACCCCGACGGTACGCTCCGAGTTCTTCAAGCCTTGCCAGGACAGCCAAGAACTGGCCTTCTGTCTGAACGAAGGAGAGTGCTTCATTATCGAGACAGTGGCAGGAGTGCACAGACACTGCAGGTAAGTCTTTCTCTTACTTTTTTTAGGTCAGGCATGTGTGTGTGAGTATGTGTGTGTGTGTGAGTGTGAGTGTGTGTGTGTGAGTGTGTGTGAGTGTGTGTGTGTGTGTGTGTGGTGTGTCAGATAGGGGAACGGTGTGTGAACATTCCACTTGCATTTTAAATCCTTTTTGTCCCTCCTTCCGCTGCTTTCCTCTTTACTCCAGCTGGTGTTATGTCCCTCGCTGTGCATCAGAGTTGATTTTAGATATTTTTACTAATCCATACCCATAAGCAAAGAAAACAGAGCTGTGGATGTCTAGTGTCTAGCGGGGCTGGCTGGCTTTCCTACACAAAAGAAAGTGGTGGTCGTGATGATGATTAGAATTTTGTATAATTACCGAGGGTGTAGTTAGGAGCAAATCTTTCCACACTGGAGTGACTATAGGATATAACCAATGAAGCTTGATGCAGACAGCTCTTTTAGAGACCAGTTGCATGTTTCTTTGACTGCACTAAAATCCGCTTGCATCACATTCTAGACTGGAAAACAGTAGTGCCAAAGAAAAAAAAAATCAGTCTCTTCACTCATCTGATAGGAACTGGACATACAATAGACAGACATACTACTCAGATTGGAAATGAGCTCACCTCTGTAATGATATCTTCTCTTATGAATGTTGCCCAATTTGCTTCAAGCAACTAAGCCACCTAATGACAGATTCGGCCAAGTTTGTAGTTTTGTGTACTGATCAACACATGGCTTCAATACCCGTGAGCATTTCTCTTCTCAGCATCGTTTAGGAAGCCGAACAATATCATCTCTGATCTTCTGGAGAAAAAATCAAGCGAAAGCATGCATTGTTCTGAATGGCAAGGGAACCATTCGTTTTGATTCTTCCATCAATCTGAAACTCCATTCGGTGTTCTCACAGCCCTAGTTATACTGATAGACCTGTGTATTGCTTCTCATCCCTCAAAATTAATGAAGCTTTTTGTCGGCTTTCAAGAAATTGCTGCTACCGTAGGCCCTTAAGTACAAGACTCAACTGTCTCCTTCAGACCTGGGCCTTGCTTAAAACACAGTTTAAGCTCTCACTCTTATCCATTTTCATTCTGTTTGGTTTTTTATGCAACATTTTCCTGAGTGTTGGACCTTACCATCGCCATGGTAACAACTCTTAGCAATTCATTAGGGCTATGTACCTTCTATATGGCTACTTGGAAGTCCTCACAAAACCCATTTAGATTAGAATGTTCAACCGTAAGATGATGGTTCCAGTTTCAGCATTCCCAGGGCTGAGGAAGAGTTCTGACTCACCTTTGCTATTCGTTTAAACGGAGGATAGAGGTCATTTTAAAGCACTTTTCAGCATATTAGTTCAAGTTACTATTTTTGTTTTTCCTGCCTGGGTTCATAATAGGGTACATATTGTTATATTCATGAAAGCTGGTGTTTAAATGAATGTCATGCTTTTTAAAAGGCAATCACCTTGCCTCCCTTTAATGTTGTTACATTTCCTGGAAATGTGTGGATGTGTCGAGGGAGGAGGAGAACAGTTATGCGGGAATAGAAAAAAAGATGAAACAGACACAGAGGAAGAGAGCGAGAGAGAGAGAGGAAGAGAGAGAGGGAGACAGACCAATGTTTAATGAATAAATACTTTCTGTTGCACACTGCAGAAAATCTGACAAGGAGGAATCGTCCAATGTGCGGCAGCAGTGAAGACAAATGATAGAGAAATGGGTGTAAAACGCACGGGCAGGATGTGTGAGACCAAGGCAAGGGTATTAACAGGATCTGATATGACAAAATACATCGCGTTAATGATGACGACATCCACTTTTTTTTTTTACTTTTCCTCCTCGCTCTTTCCTCACTCCTGGAGAAGCAGGCAGTGATTAAATTGTCGGTGGGATGTCAGATCTCGACAGGCCACGTTAATCCCGGCTGCTGTCTCCTCTCATCTCAATTGTTCGAAAAGGGAGGAGCTGGCTGTTTCCGTGTCCTATGGGCAACTGACGAACCCACAAAGGCGACTTTTTGCATTTCAAATGTGCATGGTGATAAAAGCAGGAATGGGCCTTTAAAATACGACACTACAGCTGCTTGTCATTCACAGTGAATGTAATGCAGCGCGAATGCAATGAATATTAATGCTAGTGCACAATTAAGAATGCAAAAGTCTTGAGCAATGCCGTTTGCTTAAGACTGCATTACTGATTGCGGTCTTTAGCGAGCTCCGCAGCTAAAGGAAATTCTGTCTGACAGAAACATAAGACATAATGAAACCTAAAATGACTCGCAAGGCCTTCCAGGATTCGTCAACTAAGGGAATAGTGTACCTGTGTTCTTCCTAAGAGGATTCCAAAACAAAGTACATTTACTTGAGTACCTAAGTATCTGTACTTCATTTAGCAGATGCTTTTATCTAAAGCGACTTTCATTCCTTAACTTCAGGGGACAGTCTCCCTGGAGCAACTTGTAGTTAAGGGTCTTGCTCAGGGACCCAGTGGTGGTGCTGAAGGTAGGATTCGAACCCACGACCTCTTGATCTGGAGGCAAGTATCCTACCCACTGAGCTACCTCTACCCCTCCACTTCTCTTGAGTAGTCTTTTTTTTTTGACACGTATAACTCTTACTTCACTAGATTTGAAAGACAAAACTGTACTTTTCACTTCACTACATTTCTGTCAAATGATTTGTTACTTGTTACTACCTTCAGTTCTGAAAGTGGGTGTTACTGTCTCACTTTTCTAAAATGTGATTATTTTTTTATCACATGACAGCCTATCAGAAATCACCAGTGGTGTTACGTACGCTGTAATACTGCAACACCAGACGGGCAGTTAGCTCACGCCACTTTGAGAACAGCATCCGCTTAAGATAAATAAGGACTTTTATGAGTTTGACTAATTTGCCCACACTGAGATTTGCCTGTATTGTTCTTGTTTTACTTCAGTACTTTTACTCAAGTGAAATTTGACTGTATGACTTGTATTGGAGTAACATTTGACTAGTGGTACCTGTACTTTCACTTAGGTAACGGAGTTAGGTACTTTGTCTGCCTAGTAACTAACATAACATTACATAGACGTTATGCTACCGACCCATTCAACACATTTTTTGTACTTCTTATTCCTTTCACCAAAAACAATTTCCCTTTTCATTTTTACTAATAATGAATTTTTTGTCATACAAACACATGCACGCTTGCTCACACCACATAGTGTGACACATATACATGTATGTGTGTATGCGCTTACATGTGTATGTATGTGTATATTTAGATACATTAATAAATGAATGCAGGCAATTTGTTTTATGATGTTATTTTAAGTATCAGTGAAAATGATGTATTTCCACTTGGTTCCTGCTAAATATGAAACAATATTATCAAGTATTACTTAGTTCTTGTACAAACGATTGTAGTAATACCTTTAATTGGTATAGGACATTATATTGCTATTTACTGTGCGTTGAGAGGTTCTTTTGGGAACCGAAAGTGATTTTTCTATAGCATCACTCTAACGGATCATTTTTGGCACCGTAATTTTGAATTGTACGTAACTGAATGCAATCTTGCATGCTAGAAGTGGTCCAAGAGACATGGTGTGTAATACAACATAACCTGACACAATCCAAAGCAAGGCACTAGACAGCATGACACAGGAGAAAATGATACGCAACAGAATGCATGAGAAACTAATTCTATCAGCTGGTGAACATGGTGTCAGGCAGCTGCAGCTTTGGAAGCTGAATGTGAATGCAAACAGTGTGTGCCTGCAGGTCCTGTCCTTTCTTTTGGCTGCTCAGTTGGTGTGGGGGATGAACATCTGTGGGTGTTTCATTTTGGGTGTATAAGTGGATTACTTACACAGTGGACACACAGCGCAGGACTGTGTAATTGAAGCATGGATGTTTAAACCCAGACACATGTCTCTGTCTCTGTTTGGATAAACGGGCCATTCCGTGTCAAGTGCGCCGTGCTGCAGATGAGTGGGCGGAGTGAGAGCATGAGTGGTTGTCCAGTGAATTGATACCACTCTAAATGGCAGGCCAGTACAGAGAAAAAGAGAAAGATGGAGGATGTTTGTGGAGGGGTGGCTTCAAAGCAAGCTCACCAGGTTGCTTAACCTCTACAGCTACTACCCATTAGCCTGGCAAATTCAAATGTAAAAGCTCCTAAACTGTTCTTGCTTTGGAAAAGCCTTACTTAAAAATCTTCCCATCATGTGTACATTGTTTAAAATGCCCATATCCTACTTTTTTATCGTGTTTTTATCTTGCAATTTGTCTTGTTTTTTCCTTACGTCAGTGTAAGACATCTGTGTGTGTAAGACATGCACTAACATGGTCATGATTCATTTTCTTGCATGTGTGTGTTTGCTACTGTGCCTTTAAGAGTACTAATATGTAAATGAGCTCTGATTATCTGCACTGTAGCCTGAAATAGTCATTTACTGTGAATGCATAGCTAAATGGCTGACATGCTCTACAGTGAGTACAAATTTACACATTTTAATGGACAGTAACAGCTGAATTGAATGTATTTATAGACAGAATAATGTGATTTGTGCAAAGATTATGACACATTTTTTTGAATCAGTGGCCATAATTTCATTGGATCATTCATCATGACAGTTTCAAAGTAAAGGGCATCTGTTGTATTCAAATGATGTATAAAAATAAAAAAGAAGGAGACCATTTGTCCTTTATGGACAGCAACAATATTTCATATGTTAAACTACAGATGTTGTCACAAAGCCAACTTACAGAAGCCCCCAGTGAGAAAGGAAACCTCCCCCTGAGCAGGAGGAAGGAACATTGAGAGGAACCAAAAGTGGAACCCATCCCCACTGGGTGGACACTGGACAGCACAAAAACAACACAAGATCTAACTAGTACTATGAGCTAAGAAGTGAAAATGAATTGAAAAATGGCTCATCTGCTGCTTAGTTTCCCCTAAATGGACTGTCATTTGTCATTTTAACTTTACAGAGGCTTTTACACTCATGCATCTCATTTTAAAAGCTCTACATTAAAGATCCATCCATTTCAAGGTTCCATGGGGAACCTTTTAGTGTGGCATCACACATTTAAATACATTTATATACATTTAAAGCGTTCCATGTATGTTGTGATATGTGTGTCTGTTTTTGCCTCTGCTGTTGCTGATGCTGTTGCTGATGCTGTTGTTGCTGTTGCGCGGCAGCCATGATGGCAGATGGAGTGCTCCCTGAATTGAATTTGAATTGACTGGAGAGGAGCGAGCGGGAGAATGATAGAAAGAGACAGAGCGAAGGAGGAGGGGGTGCGGGTATTTCTCCCTTGAGTGAGGCAAGTTGTCAGTGAGAGAGCTTGACGTAATTAATCATACTAAGTGCGCTAACAATGAAAGAAAAGGGGAATAAATGTCCAATAATCACATCAGCCAGGCGCTCCGGTGCAAAGCCTTTAAGAGCTGCAGGCACAGGAGGTCAGCCTGTTCTGTGCAGTCAAGAACCAAGAGAGCAGCCCAGCATCTTCACAAGATCAAACAAGGACAGTCCGTTTGTCTCAGCTTATATTTTACAACCTGCTGAAGTAAAACTGGAGGCTGCTGAGATATCTGCTTTCAACTCACGGCCCCTTGCTTTATGATGATGAACTTGAACGGCTGGTTATCTTGAATGTATCTTGAAATATTGAATGTATTCACATGAATGAATTTTATCCGAGATGTCCATAGTATATAACACTCTCACGCCTCAGATCTGACAGCAGTGACAAGCATTTTGTCAACTCTGTGCATTGTATTTTTTTAGTGCTACATTCCTAACCATCGAACAGGCCTATTAGGTTATCAGGACCACAGGACTATACAGTAATCCCCCGCTTTTCGTGGGGTTACGTTCCAAGAGTACCAGCGTATATGGAACTCGGAAGGTTGTGGGACAAAAGTTTACACCAGGATCGTATTTAAAGAGAGGAAGGACTCTGCACTCTGGCTCATGGTTTTCGGGAAATAACTCCTGATCTACTCGGGCTAAAAATACAAACGGGGCTCGTTGGAAAGGTCTCCTCGAGATCTACCGAACCCGCCAATATATGCAACTCGGAAGGTCACGGGACAAAAGTACTGGCACACGGGAAAACATCCAGAAAAAATATATTTATTGCTACAAAAAAGCAAAAAAAAGGTGGAGGATATTTGCAGTTTCAACGTTATTGTGGAGATTTCCACATAAAACTGTCATAGTCAGTACTTCTAGAGCAATAAACAACTGTACATATTGTAAGGACAGATTTAGATCAATTATACAGATCAATTATCGGAAACACAAGAACTCCATTTTGTCACTGAACTGCAGCTAAGCAGAGCGAAGTCATAGCACATGTATTATTATTCTTTAATCTAAATTGAGTCACCAGTTTTCATCCATCTCATATCTAAGGTTCTGTCTAGCCATGCATCTGGGAAAGCCTTATCCAACCTTGGCAGTTCTCAGCAAGCATGACATGGCACCCAGTATTCATGGCATCAAGTGGGGATATGTGATGATGTAGATGATGACGGCAGATGGCGGCAGAAACAGAAAACGTTCTGTAAACCACTCTGTGAATGCACTGAAGTGGTGGAATGCCACATTGTCCCACTCCACAACAAATACTGAAGCATTTGCTCTCCGTCGCGCTCTCTTGCCTTCTGGTACCAGTATCCTGTACAGGTCATCTAGGAACAAGATGGTGCTGTGAGTTGTCTGGGCCAATGACTGATTTACTATCAGCATTAGATATCGCTCCACATTTTGATCAGCTGTTTGACATAAATAATATACATATTTATTTACCAGGATTGTAATTAGGGCTGCAACTATCAAATATTTTTGGAATTGAGTATTCTGTCGATTTTTTCATCGATTCATCGATTAAACACTTTTGTGTTTTTAAACAAATATAGTGGGTTATGCAACATGAAAGGCCTCTAAAAATGAGCAGCAATTGGCTGTTATTCTTCACAAAAAAAGGTTTTTATTCAAACTCAACATTTTTATTAGATCAAAACTTAAAACCTTTGGCTTATTGGCTCCAGAACTA
>JBBJLR010000111.1:31765774-31785658 GCA_037577145.1 Brachypetersius gabonensis | reverse complement strand
ACACACACACACACACACACACACACACACACACACACACACACACACACACACACACACACACACACACATAACTACATATATGTAATCAGACACACACAAAACCACACCCACAAAGTCAACTTAGAGGATTACTGGCCGTCACATATAAAGTCGCACACCCAAACACCGAAACCCCATTCTATTATAATTCCTCTCTTGTGAGAGGTTCAACTTTACTTAATTGTTCTTCTAATCAGACATCCGTAACAGAGACTGGGATTGAGGAGGCAAGAGGGAGAAATAGAAAGAGTGAATGAGAGAGAGAGAAAGAGAGAGAGATGCAAAGTACTTTTTGACATGGCGTCCCTTTCAAGTCAGAAGGTTTGATGTGCTAATTACATGCAAATACATGCAAACGAGCTCGCCTTGTGCCCAGACTTTGGCAGAACGTGTGAGGCAGGGTAGCAATCTGAGAAGGAGAGGGTGTGTGTTTGCTATAAATAATCAAAGTTAAGGGGAAACTGCATGAACAAACAGTCATGTGCTGTGAGACATGTGCAGTAGGACAGGACAAGAGGGACAGAAAGAGGGACAGAAAAGTTCCTAAAGGAACTTGTCATTTTCAACAATAGTTTCTTTAAAGGGTCTTTTAATGCTTAAGAGCATACCTCTTCTTATCCTTTAAAATTAAACAGGTTGTTTTTCTTACTGTCCATTTAAGACTTGACCAAAAAAAAAAAAAAAACTTGAAAAAAAAAATTACTTTTGAGCACCGAGGCTCAAGGCGAACCGTGCTTGAAGCCCTGAGAAGACGAGAAGTGACACATTATTTGATCAAGGCTGTTATGTTTGGGGGTGCAAGTTCATTCTTAGCCTTGAAAGCAAGTGTTAGGACTTGAACTTAACACAAGCAGCCACAGGGAGCCAGTGGAAGTTCCTTAGTAAAGGTGTGGTGTGAGTGAACTTAGGAACGTTGAAGACTAACCTGGCAGCTGCATTCTGAATCAGCTAATGTGGTTTAGTTACCATCTGTGGAGGTCCAGCCAGCAAAGCGTTGCAGTGGTCCAGTTTGGAGATGACTAAGGACGGGAATCTGTGTAGCTTTTGTGGTTTGGATTCTTCTGATGTTGGCGAGAACCTGCGGCGAGAAAGACAGATCTAGCGCAACACCAAGAGGGTGGGACAGTAACTTCCCAACAGAAACGATGAGATAGTGGCTTGGTGAAGGACTCCCTTTAATGAAGAGGAGCTCTGTCTTGCTGTGGTTCAGCTTGAGATGGTGGGCCACCATCCGAGAGGAGATGTCGGCCAGACAGTATATTCCATATCTGTTACTGTGCAAAAGTCTTTTCCATTTTATGTCTGTCAAATATTATCTCTGGCATATTGAGTAGATTAAATTAAAGATGTGGGAACAAATGTTTTTGCATAACAGATTGTGAAGTGCCTAAAACTTACAAGGTGTCTGGATTAAGGTGTTCCCACCCCTCAGCATTCAGCACCACCCGTATACTGATCACTGCCTGATCATCTGGATTCATCTGCACCTGTTTCTTCACTGGTCCATCAAGTTAGATGGCCTTATAATGCTTGAATGATGCATACATAGATCACTGTGTGGCCTAACAAGCAAAACAAAAAACAAACAAAAAAAACAGGTAACTAGTCAGGTGCAGGGACTGAACGGAAAATGAGAGCCAAACAGTTTGAAAACCTCAAGACTACATAAAAAAAATTCAAGGATGTCTGGTTGTTTTTCAAGCAAAAGGGTTTCAAGCTCAAGACTTTTACACAGTACTGTGTGTGTGTGTGTGTGTGTGTGTGTGTGTGTGTGTGTGTGTGTGTGTGTGTGTGTGTGAGAATAAATAAATTTGTTTGTCCTTTTTGGGCTTAGGGTAATAATGTATACATAAAAAGCGTAAATAGCAAAAGAAGGATATACAGCATGTACAATAAAACACTTCAAAATAACTCGGCCCCATGAGTCACAATTTGGGCAGCCTTTTTCTATGGCAGAGTTGCCTTCTTTTTAAAGGGTAAAGACATCGTCTTAGATCTATTTCACATAGTTCTCAATTCACAACTGTCTTTTTCATTCTGTCTATCCGCTTCTCCTGGTAATTTCATATGACCAGATGTCAGTCTTGTGATGACTTCTGCATCTGCTGTATGCTAGTCTCTCAACCGCACGTCATGCTTTAGGCAGTAATGTGCACTGGCTTCCTCTCCATCAGTGGTCATGCTTCCGGGTCACTCTCTCACACTCCATATCAATGTCCAAGTCTGACTAAGACTTGTCCTCATGACTTCGCGCTGTGTGCATCCATCTATGCGCTAACTCATAGAGTCACGCTGAGCATTGCTCAGGGAGGGTACAATGCCCTGATTAGTCTCTGACAAAGCAGCTTAAGAGCATTTAGACCTTGTTTAGGGGTTAAAAGCATGCTCAGGTATGAGACTGCACAGTGAGCCTCGCTGCTTCTCGAAGATCGCATCAGACTTGTTTCCCGATCTCCTCTCACAAAGCATCAAATCAACAATGCGGAGAGCGGCGGAGACAAGATGGAGGGCACTTCTATTTCGTTGTTATCACTTGTGAATTGCTACATTGTCACGTTCATAAAGAGCCGTGAGAACCTCGTGATTCCGTCGCCTTCCGCGGCTACTGCTTTCATTCGGCCTGTAAAGTGTCAAGCGTCTTGCTGCCGCGTGAGGAAAATATATCCTTTAAACAAATGAGATTGCTCATGCTGCTGCAGCAGGCCATATGTTTTTTTTCCCCCTCTCCCTCTCTCTCTCTCTCTCTCTCTCTCTCTCTCTCTCTCTCTCTCTCTCTCTCTCTCTCTCTCTCTCTCTCGCTTTCACTCTTTCTCTTCGCCTTTCTGTCAAAAAAAGAATGCGATCTCCTCATTTTCTCTTGAAAGCCCTGCTGCAAGTGGCAGAGGCGGCATTAATTTCCGTTTGGTAATGAACTGTTCAGCTTAATGAGGGGCCAGGCAATGGCCCAGGAGTGCACTGCTCTCGGGCTCAGATGACTGGAGAGGGAGGGGGCAGGGAGGGTGCAAATAGATGCTGAGATGCGTGAAGTAGAGGTGAGAGAAATGAGACATTACAATTTCGATGCTCCGGTGGTTACACTTTCAGAAAAAAAAAGAAAAAGAAACCCAGAAAGGACGGTAAGAAATATGCAGTTTGACTTTATTGCACATCGAAACAAATAGTTCTCATTTACCAAGCTGCACACGAAGGCGCTTGAAAAAAAAAAACAATGCAGTCGTGTCTGATTTATTCCACACAATTACCCGCATTAGAGCAGGCCAGGGCGGCTCAGCGATCAGAGAACTTGTCCATAGCCGCTACTTCAATCCCAAATGATAACAGCCTGTTACTGCCAATGTCCCCATCAGCAAGGTACTTTAAGACCAGATGACATGTCGAGTTACTGCCAATGTTCTGTTGAACAAGTCAACTTGCTCCAGGGGCATTGTCCATACAAAAATAGCGGCTTCTTGCCGAATGTAACATGCCTCGAGCAATAACAGCAGCAACTGCGACAACAACGACAAGAAGAGATTTTATAATTTTGGACTCTTTGGGAAACTAAAGGTTTCTTAATAGATTTTGGCTGGGACATAAAGTTCAAAGGAGACGTTTTATCATTGTATTGAGGTGCTTTAAGCATGATTCATATCTCATTTATGGAAAAAATCTTAATGAATGATCCATGGAAAGGTTCAGTCAGCCCAAAGAACCTTTTTTGGCTCTTATTTTGAGAGTGACAGCCAGCCAGAATGCTGCTGTAATACAAGATGTTATAAAGCATGAATTCCCAGTGGAGGGTAGGGTAGGGGGGGTGTGGGGGTGGAGGGGTGGTCTGGAAAGGGGGGCTAGGAGGGTTTGCAATGATGACATAGTTCGTATCACTGCTACCTCACCACTTCAGGGTTGGGGGTTTGAATCCAGGTCCTGGTGTGTGTGGAGTTTACATGTTCTCTTCATAGTGGCGAGGGTTTCCTCCAGGGTCTCCATTTTCTCCCACAGTCCAAAGACATGCGCATCAGGTGAATTGGGGATTCCTTATTGACTGTATGTATGAGTGTGTGAGTGAAAATCGTGTTACCTACTGTGGGCTGGTGCCCCGCCCAGGTTGGTTCTGTGCCTCACGACCACTGACCCTAGGATTGGCTCTGTGTACCCACGGCCCTAATAAGGATTAAGCAGTTAGAGAAAATGAATGGACGGACGAAGGTTCTGGAGAGCTGTTATTCAGTACAGTTTGGTGATTTTCCTGCTCAAACACACCAATTCAGTTTGCTGCACACCGACCCTCCAAGAGTGGAGTTGATGATCAGCTGATATAGAAAATACAAAATCAACTGATAGACAAAATACAAAATCACATAAATATGGCTGTAGATTGTTTCCCAAGTGTTTTAGTGACTGGAAGGGGAAATATTTCTACAAACAACACAAAAAGCATAGCCCCTGGTTTACAGAGACAATACTTGTGAATTACATTAATCTAGCCTGAAAAAAGGTTACAGATAGTGAGAGAAACATGCAAAAAAAATTTTTTTCCTAAACGTCCCTGGGGACAAAGTAAACAAACAAAAGCAGAGATTTTTTTCATCTCTGCTCTTTTCTAAGCTGCTGAATATGTAACACTTTAGTCCAAGACAAAACATTGCTCACCCTTCAGTTTAAATCTTAGTCCTGGGGCGAGGGGGCACAAAACAGAACAATCACCTATTTTACTCACTTGGGTAGATTTAATTGTCTGTCACCCATAAGATATGATTATGCGATGACTCATATTTCATATTTATCCCAGTCCATAAATGCAGCCCCTTCCATTTGTACAGGTCCCAATCCAAAGAAAGCCATTACTGCTGAATAGCGCAGCGTTCCAGGGTTGACAAAGACTGAATACCCAGGCTTTAGTTGGAGCACAAAGTTACTTTATCACTCCCTATTAGCACAAGTGTTCTCCATTATGGAGATGCAAGACTGTAATCGATACTAGGTAGGGGGGTATGGAGGAGAACACAGAGGCCTGTGTTCCTTCCTATAAATCTGCATGGCCCTGTGAGCTCCTTAAATGGTTATAGGTGCATTCTCCAACCGGCAGTAATCACAGTGGTAATATTTTACACAGTTCCCCAGTTCTGTGCAGCAGAGTCCCTCCGAAGATCCCAGCCTACATAAAAATGTCACCAGCAGAAAGCAGTAGGCAGTAGGTGTGTTTGTGGAAATGTCTAGTTGACTCTATTGATCTCTGCTAAAGGCTGCTCTGCTATGATAGCTTTGATTCACTATTTCAGCTGATACCTGTAATTTCCTTCCTGAATTGCTGTCTCTCAAAGCAACACAGACTATGCTTCTTCTTTTTTTTAAATATCATTTTCAAAGCTCAGTTTTTCCCGCATGCACAGCGTGGCTCAAACCCCGGAGTCATGAAACCTTTAGAGTTCTCTCTTGCTTAAACATAATTATCACCAATAAAGAGAAAAGACAAATTACAGACAATTTGCATTAAGTAAATCATTCCATAGGCAAAATGTACCTCTAGTGTCAACTAAATATGTGTTGACCTAGAGTGGTTCCTGAAACTGAATGAATGTATATATATATATACCTGTCTGTCACTTTAATGCATACCTTTATATATACATATATATCCACTCTGTACATGTAGACATACATGCACTCAATGTGTACGTACATAAACACATAGATGTGGTTTTATAATGGGCTTAAATTGTAATGTGCTTAAATTGATTGTAAATTTCAATACACACATATCCATATTATATTTTTAGAGTACTTGTGGAGTGTTCTTTTTATACTTTACTGTTGTGTGATATAGGTTTTATTCTACTGTTTTTGCTGCGCTTATCTTTGTACTGTCCACTTTCTGCCATATCAATGCAAATGTCCCACTAGTGGGACTAATTAAGGTTTATTTTATCTTATGTGACACCTTCCACATACACACCATTCCTGCCCCCCAAACTACTAAGTTCCACTCTTTCAGGTAGGCTTCAAACAAGATTATGGTATATGTCTGTGGGAATTTGTCCCCCTTTTAGTCGACAGTGCATTAGGGAGGTCAGGCACAGATGCTGAATGAGAAGACCTGGCTCACACGTGATTTTTCATTTCATCTCTACAGTGTTCACTTGGGTTGAGGTCAGGGTCTGTGAGGATGTTAGAGCCCCTGCACACCAAACTCATCAAACCCTGTGTTTATTATAGACCTCGCTCTGTACACTGGTGCACAGACATGCTGAAACAGAAAAGGGTCTTCCCCAATCTTTAGTTAACTTTATCGTTCACTATAACTAAGAAGCTGAGCCCAACCCCTGAAACCCCATTATGCCTCCTCCACTAAACTTTGCTGTTGGTACTTTGCATTCCATTAGGTAGCATTCTCCTGGCATTCATCAAACCCAGAATGATCTATCAAAGTGCCAGATTAGCATGATTAAAACACATTTCCAGTGCTCTAAAGTGATGGGCATGCTTTATACCACTCCAGCCAACGCTTGCCATTGCTTTCAGTCATCTTCGTCTTACTTTTAGCTGCTTGGCCACAGAAACCCATTTAATTAAGCTATTTAGGCAGAATCATTACGAATCATTTCATTCATCGTTTTTTTCCGGAGACAGTTTGGAACTTTGTAGTGATGCAACAGCGTCTCCAACATTCAGAGGCCCCGAGTTTGGGTGGTCTACAGCTTTGAGACAAAACTGTTGCTCCTAGATGCTTTCATTTCACAATAATAGCACTTACAGTTGACCAAGGCAGATCTAGCAATGAAGAAATTTCGCAAGCTTGCTTCTGGCAAAGAGGCATCCTATGACCGTGTCACATTTAAAGTCGCTCATGTCTTCAATAAGACTTATTCCTCTGCCAGTGTTTGTCTATGGAGACTGAATGGCAATTGGCTTGATTTTATACATGTTTGCTTAAAGACCTGAGTTCAGTAAAAAAAAAAAAGGTTTTGTTTTGTTCATATAATGTACCTATAATCAACCAATCTAAACAGATAGAATATGAAAGGCCTACTGCCAGATTTTTTGTACTCTCATACATTGTCATTATTTGGGGCGCTAAACTGAGAGTTTATCAGCATGCAGCCTAAAAAAGGTTATTGGCATTTCCGTTAATGGAGTTCAGCAGCAGACTGCACATAATAATGGACCTTTTTTTGTGTGTTGAAACAATCAAGCCATTGTATGGAGATTGTGCTAATTCATTTATAATCCAAAATGTGTGAAAGTGGGACTAAATTTACCTCACTTGCCTGATTTTCTCGGAGTTATTTGTGATTTTCCACTCGTTTTAAAAAAACAGACCCTGATCACCTTTTTTAAAAAAAATAAAAAAGAGACAGAACGGTGGTACTGAAACAAACACAGGCTGAAATTTCCATCAAATTCTAAAAATGGCTAACAGTCAGAGGTGTCTTTTAGTACTAAAAATACATGGGGATGCTAAGCTGAAAATGTTGAGCTATAGAGAGGTAGGAAGAAAGAAAGAAAAAGAATGAATGTATGAACAAATGAATGAATGAACTGACTGACTGAATACACAGATGAATGTAAGGCTTGATCAATCAATCTGGTATTCAGTAGTTGGCTTACTTAATTAACGATAAATAATATATAACATATAACATATAATAAGGAGAGGTTGCCACCAGTGCCATACAATCACAAGCACAGAGCTTCAGGGCTTCAGTTCTGTCTCTTACTGTTTAATGTATCACATCTTACAGTACAGTACTTTGCTTCAATCTTAAAAAAATAAATGCGAATAAAATAGTGATAGAAGAACCACTTGTTTCTTGGTTACAGAAAGAATGTTTCAAGGAATAGTATTTTAAAGGACCATGAGATGGACATGTGAGGAACGTCTGCTACATAAAGATTCTATATCACTGTAAGGCTTTTTCCTGTCCAAGGATCATTCAGGAACCCATAAGTGTGTTGTGAAGTGGAATGAGTGGTGCGAGAAGGAGAATGGGAGTAGGGAAACAGGAAGAATGTGACTCTGGCCTGTCACAATAGTGGGACATGCTCGGCTTCTCATGCCTAAGCTCAGGCTAAATCTCCTTTATCCTGTATCCATCAGATTATATAAAGACTTGTTTTTGCCTGTCACCCATGCTTATGCAATAAAGTTCTTTAGCTGGCATCGCCTCACCCAGACTCTGGGTGATATGTGTAATGTGGCCATGATGTATGATGATGTAAGGGAGATGTGACAAGGCAATCAGGAATTAGTCTCAAAGCATATTAAGCATTACCTGAAAGGCAGCTCAAATTAACAAGTACGATATGCTGCAAAGATAAACAGCAATCATTTCTCATTCAAGTCTAAGTTTCATTCTGATTATCATATTTATTGCTGCTCTTGATCAGCATGTTGTTGAATCAGAATGTGGATATTTCAGATTGGCAATCTGTGTCGAAAACACACTCCTTCCATTAGTCCCACCTGAACCTGTATCGTTTCAGGTCCAGGATGTGATATCAATTAGATTCCACTACAAGGTCATCCTAGATCTCTCATATGCAAGCGTGTAATTTTGCAGTCAACAGAGCAACCAAATAAGGTCTTTAGTTCAAGGCATTTTTATTCCACAGTGTGTGAAACAAAATAGTGTAGTGTCCTCTAAGATCAGAATACTCAAATATTCCTGTTCAAAGCTCAAGTTTTGTTGTTTTTCTATTCTCTACAGAGAACACGCTCCTGAACATTTTAATGCATAGTAACACTTTATGGACTCTTTATGGACTACAAAGTGCAATGTCGCTGTGGAAAAGAGTATCTGACAAATGCCATAAACATAAATGTAAACATAGTAAAATACAGGTAAAATAAAAATATATATACATATACATAAATATTTAATTATATATTTAACCAGGGGTCTTCAGAATTTTTTGTCTATAACTACATGCTACAAAAATGCTAACACAGACGTCACCACACTAGATGAAAGGAAAAGTACTGCCTCTGTTATACATGTCACGTCGGCCGAGGGAGGAGGACACAGCAGCATCTTGAATTCAAACGTGATAGTTTATTTACAAAACAAAACAGACTCAAGTCCAACACAAAACACTTTCAACTCAGAGGTGCCAGTTCCTTGAGGAGTCTTTGTACTTCTAGGCTATTCTCAGTCCTCAGTCCTCAGTCCAGGCTGATTTCCCAGCCAGCCGTCTTTATTCACAGATGGGTGCGGTTGTACTTGTCTTTGTCAGATCCTTCTTTAGTGAACGCGACAGCCACACTGCACTCCTGCAGGAACACATGAGAGAGAGAGAGAGAGAGAGAGAGAGAGAGAGAGAGAGAGAGAGACCCAGCGGAGCCTGAAGAATGTCAGGGGGTAACTCCCCCTCGGGGCCAGCCTTAACCTGGAAAACTCAGAGCAGGCTCTTCTAGCCTATTGGTGACCACGCACTGTGACACCGGTTCGACTGGGCTTTATCCAGTCTCTCCACCAATCACAGTGCGCCACACACACAGCTCCTAATGAGCACTCTAACTTGGACCACCTGTGTGTAATCACCAGGTGCCTCCGAGGATTACACACAAACACCCAGACAAGTGATTAACCCCAAGGCTGCCTTCACTGGCAGTCACCCTGACATAAACTAAAACCCTGAACATAAAGTGACGTAACTGGCAGACATCACAATACACACGAGAGTCGTGACCTGAATTCATACTCCAGTAAAAGTATTGTTATGTTACTGAAATAATGACTCGTGAGAAATTAAAACGTGAGAAAATAGCAGATCACCTTCCTGACAAATATACTTTTTTAACAATTACAAATTTATGTAATTACAAGTACAAATTGATCAGAACTAACTGCGTCAATGTAACCATTTACTGCACACCTATAACTGTCCAGTAAATCACATCAGCATTGTTATGTAACAACGCTTGTCTACCACACATCATTATGGCTGCTGTTTTGCATCAAAAATGTGAAGAAACCCCTGTACTAAAGTGTGTTCCTGCCTGTAGCATATATGTAGCAATGTTCCTGTTTCATACACTTGATATCATAATTCAAATCACAGTTATACTCAAAAGAAACAGACAATAGGACAAAACTGATGTGCTGGTCAGGTAACCAGAATGTGATGAGTGAGTGGGCACTTTCCAAAAATGGCTTCTTTTTCCCCCTTAGACAAAATGCCTAAAGAGAAAAAAAAGGTCCTAGGGCTTGTCTGGATGCTAATGACCAAGTACAAAATGAGAAATCACCGTCAGTAGTTGAAGTATCAATGCCTGTGGCGTGCCACTGACAGCACTAGGGTGAGGCCTCGTTAAATCCCAAGATAGTGTAAGTCCTAGGGTGCTGCATTAATGACTGAGACTACTGCTTTGCTAAAAGTGTACCCTACCTTGTTCCCATCTGACATTTTGCTGTGTCTCCTTGGTAGTGATGTCTGGACAGCTGTAATAGACTGAAACGTAGCGGCTCATTATTTGCACGTTTCCAAGGGCCCTCATGGACGTGGGACCAGAGTGGGTCGATTAGACGAGATTAGATTACATGATGCAGAACGATAGGTGGAACTTTCCAGTGGGGTTTTTGATCGATAAAGTGCTCAGTGTTGCCTTGCTTTCATCAGCAACAGCATTGCATAAGTGCACGTGAGCCCCTCCAGGCCATCTCATTAAGGTAATCTTGTGTTCCTACTGCCTAAGCAAGTAAGAAAAGTAAATGTACCGCAAAGCCATGAATTACCGCTCACTGTTGACTTTTTTTTTCTCTCTTTTCACATTTTTTTGCGTACATATTTTTCACAACAATAGGGTAGAATCAGGTGAGAGGTTTCTGGTTTCTGCCTGTGTGTATGTACATGCGATAGTTTGTGTTTTTGCGTAGGATTGTGTGAATGTGCCCGTTTGCAGTAAATACACAGAGGACAACACAAAGGAGAAGAGCTTAACAACAACAACAAAAAAAACCAACAAAAACAAAATAGAAAAAAACAGATTTGGCTGACAGTGCTGAACAGGGGATCAAGTTTAATCTTTTCTCAAGATGTCACCTAATAAAAACATGCGAACTGCAGTGTTGTATCTGCCCATTTCTCTCTCTTCGCCTCTCTCTCTCTGTGTGTCTCCCACTTCCCTTCTCTCTTCTTCATGCTTTCATTTTCCATAGCAAGGCCTTAAACTGCCCTCTACAAAATCAATGACCCAGTCAGTGCATAGCAAAGTGCCCTGCAATATTTATATTGGATTTCATGCTGTTGTCTTATCCATGGTGACTTCAGATCTCTGCTCAAATTAGAGACCTAAGCAGCACTTCAGACACAAGAGTGGCGTGTGTTTAAACATTCATGTGTTCGCCAACAATTTTTCTGTCTGATCTGAAACGGCTGAATCCGTAAATAATTCAGCCCGGCTGTCTGCCTCTGACCAGAGGTCAGGGGCAGCAATAGAGGGACATGCGTGATTGTCATGCCAGCCTCAGTCCCCCTCTCTCCTACTGCGTCCACAGACCCATTCACAGAAAAAAAAGGCTGGACGTCCCTTAATGAGGCTCAATCTGTATGGCTACATGTCCATTAATCAACAGTTGCCACAGTACTGCGAACACACAATGGAGGGCAGAGATGTTCCAAATGGGAAATTGCTATTAGAGTGGGGTTGAGACAGACTAATGTTACAGCGAATATCACATAGCTATTACAGACTAGGCATTACTTAAGTGCCAATTAACATGTCTCCCTGTGTTCTGTAATGGAGCTTTGTTGACCTAGAGGAAGTAGTCATTATGCGTTTTGCGTAACATATAAGTGAACCTTGTCCCGGAGGTAAACAGTAGAAAGTAGGCTTTTGTTTTTGTTTGCAGACAGAACATGCATATAGGAACTTAACCTTGTCTGAATTATGCAAAACACTGGAGACCTCGAATATGTACATAATATCCGGGCAAATACACAGATAAAAGGCAGCAGGATTACTATCTTTGTTTGTTTGTTTTCTATGTCGATCCTATCTGCTGCAGCGCTGGCCTACTTAAAATCACTCACCGCATATGGTTGTGGGCAGGATGATGTTTCAGGGTTGGCACAATTAGCCGTAGCATAAGCATCATTTGCTTGCATTACAATAAGCTAAGCTAGCTTATAAATAATCGCCTCCCTGCACAAACAAGACTTAATCTACTTTTGTGCCACCAATCCCCAGGTCTCAAACCAGACCACAGGGACCACCAGTTTGCATCTTTCAGCCTGATCATTAGTGATGCCCTGAACTCAGTGCTGCTCATTTACATACAGTTAAGTCATTCATCACATCACAGTGAAGGGAGAGAATATTCCCATCTCTTACCTGTTATTGACCAACCTTCAGTCTGATACTCTACTTCTCTTCCTCCCCCTGGTGCCTAATAGAGCCACTGATGAACAGATCAGTTCATCATCATTATCTGAACAAGTGTAATCAGGTAGATACAAAATTGAGCTTCTGTATTCCAAACCACTACATCAGCAGCCGTTTTCGAAATTGCTGTGGGCTGTGGGATGTCAGCAAGCACATGAAGTCGAGTGCCGTTAGAGTTCTGGCAGCCTGCAAACTGCTCCCTTTACCTTAAAGCCTTGTAGTCTTTTTCACACTTTTTCAATTCAGTAGTGAGACAGCCTCAGTACAGGCAGCCAATCGCTTTCCTGGAGGATGTGCTACTTCCTAGAATAGTTTGGTGCCTGGCCTAGTGTTGGGTGTATCACAAACAAACAGATGCAGAGATATTGGGTTCTATAATGCTTTGGAGACAATTCAGCATGCCATGAGTGGTCAAATCCCTGACAGATTACTTCATGGAATCTACTCTGGAAACACACCCCTCACACACTTTTCTCCCTCCTCCCTTCTGGCAAGAATCAGAATCAGAATCAGAAAACTTTTTTTATCTTGGAGGAAATTGCTTAAAGAAGTTCTATAGCATACAGGGCTCCATTGATCGAATGGGAAACAATTTCTTCCTTCAGGCTGTCAAGAATACTCAATCACAACTTAATTATAAAGTGCACCCCCCCCCCCCCCCCCCACACACACACACACATACAGACAGACAAGCAAATGCACCCCTGAACTGAACTTCTTGAACACCCAACTCCCTCAGAAAAAGCTTATTTTCTACTGCTGTCTATCTGTATATTTGCATTTCTGCATATTTTAATGCTAGAATACAGCATCGGGTTATTTTACTGCATTGATTCAAACTTGTGCTTAAACTGCTTTTGTCAACTATACTAAATGTTGTCTGGTGGTGCTTGAGTATTTCTTACACTCTGTCTCTCGCTGTTTTTGGAGTCTGTATATTTTGTCCTCTGCGCTCCTATAGTCTTGCGGTGTTCTGTTTTTGTTTATGTGCTGCTCTGTTGTTCTGGAGGCAGGTTGTTTTGTTTCACTGTGTACTGTGTATGTGGCTGAAATGACAATCAACCCGATTGACCTGAAAATCCTAATCCTGCTCCAACTGTAGAAAAGTGAGTGGTACTGTTGAATGACAGGCAGAGTGATGGGCATTATTTACTGTTCAGGTTCCCAGATGTCTTTGCTGCAGAGGGTGAAGTCAGCTGCAAAGACAATAAGGTCAAGCATGAAATCCAACTTGGTGAATTTATGGCCTGTATCACAGTCTTACTGTGATCTACTGTCACAATACAGGTCAATGACCACATGTCAAAACTGTTGAGTCAAGAGAGCAGTAGCTCATATACTTACATAAGTAAATTCAGACTTTTTTTGATGGACCAAATTTTGTTTTTTGAGTGTTTATGAGCTCTGAGACAACACAAGTCCAACAAGAATTTGGTGTGCATTAGTGGTCAACAACCCAGAGGTTTGCAGAGAGTGTTGCAGTAACATTGATTATTAGGATCAGGTGTGTCAGATTAGGTTTGGCATGGAACTTTGTATCACTGGGGGAAATGAATTGTGAGCACTAGTCTATAATGGACCTGCAAACATTTAAAGGGTAATGCAAGTAATGCTTAATGTTTAATTTTCCAGACAGCGATAGTACATTTAAAGATTACTTTGATGCATGTGCTTACTCAGGGTCCCAGCGGGTCCTTGAAAAGTATTAAAAAGACTTAAAAATGTTTTACGTTTTTAAGGCCTTGAAAAGTATTGAAAAGTCTGTAATTAAAATAGGTGACATTAATTTAAAGGGGCCATAATTTTCAAAACTCACAAGTTATAATAGGTCTATGGGCTATACAAAACATGTCCATGAAGTTCTCTGCACAAACTCACTCTCAAATAAAGAGATGTAACCAGTTTTAATCTTCATGATTTTGGTTGATTTCCAAACGAGCCATTTTAAGGCTCTGTTCCTTAAAAAATAAGCTGTTGCTGGCCACACCCCATCCATCCCATGCTCCACCCACCCCTTACACTGCCTGTTCAGCACATACAAAACAGAACAAACAAGTTAGTTCATACTTAACTGCGATAGAAACACAAAAGTCACTATTTGAAAGTAATTACATTTCCCTCTTCTATTCACTTGTCACGGACAGTAGATACAGATCCCCCATGACGCTGAAGATAGCTCTTTATTCACAGCTCCTTATTCAAATTTTCCGTTCCACCTTTAAATACTTAAGATGAAATTTTTTAAGGTGGAACGAAATCGGTTGTTGTTGGGACATGGCCATCCAAAATGAAGAGAACATTCTTCGGTTTTCTTTGACTTGGAGAAAGTGTAAGGATGTGTGCTGTTCTTTGCAGTCAACAACACATGACATGCCTCTGCATGTAGACACAGCACTTGGCTTATCCATGCTTGTAAAACTAGTCTTCAACTAATGCACCTTATGGATTCACAGGAACAAAACACATTTTACTCCGTGATCAGTGTATTTTCTTTTGCCTTAACCAATAGTGGAGGTTGTTTTATTGTGTTTTGAGAGAGTATTGGCCAGCTGGGCGTAGTGAGTTTTTGCCAGTGCAGTGGTCAGGCACGTCTGAATTCAGCACATAAAACACAAGCAAGTATACAATCCAGTGTTGCTGTTTGATCTTAAGTTTATAGATTTTTTTCTCTGGTACATGAAACTTCAGTGTCTTAGCTTTGAACCAACCGCAAACAAAAATAATGATTTTTGAGCTTTTAAATTTAAGAGCTGCAAAGACCCAAGATGGCCGCTGAAAGGGGTGACAAGCAACAGACTAGTGGGTGGGGTCTCGACAAGTGAGGGGTGGTGCTAAGCAAATTCTAGGCAAGTTGGCCTAGTGGGACGTCACACTAGGCCATCCTGTGAAGAATAAAGCTGGTGATATCTCTTTATGTGGGAGGGACTTTGTGAAAATAACTCCATTAACATGTTTTGTATGACCCATAGACCCTTTATAACTAAAGTGAGTTTTGCATAATACGTCCCCTTTAATTCTAGGGTGAAATAACGCATAAAATCTGTTCTGGGTATTTATTTATTTATTTTTAATCAGCGCACGTCACTGCCTATTTCACAGGGGCCAGTGTGTACACTATAGGCCTATATTCATGCCATAGAAAGAGAAGAAATAGTGTTGTGTGTGTGTGTAGCTGGTGCGTAGCAGGGACACTGGTTTCCCTTTAAGCCGCGAGTGTAGAACGGATAAATGTGTAAATGCAAGTTTACTGAGAGATGGTTGAAAGAGGAGAAGTATCGTGGCTGGTTGAAAAATACTTTTATGTTAGAGCTGTTGCTCCAATTGTTGAAATCAACTAAATTCTGGGCTATTGTGTTTTTTGCTGTCGTGATGGTCTTCATTTTTCTTCTTAAAGGTCTTGAAAAGGTCCTGCATCAGAAATGTGCAGATACCCTGTTACTTTTCAGTACCAGAAAAAGCTACAGTATTGAGATGACCCAAAGAGGCCAGGGGACAAAATAATGTCCTTCTCTGCAGTACAAAGTTAAGTTAATGTAGCTGAAATTGGCATCTATCCTAGGAAAGTGACAACCAGCAAACAGAGACTGGGTCCCTCTATATTTAGTGAACTAAAGAGCTTCTCTCTGTTATTTATAATAGGAGATATGCGGAAAGTTTTTTCCTCAGACAGCTGGACCACAGCACAATCTTTATGTTAATGCTGGCAAAACCCCTGGGGCAAGTGCTATGTGAGACAGAGCGTCAGAGCTGCTTTGATGCTTTAAAGGAAAAGCTTACAGTTGCACCTGTTCTCAGATTTGCTGATTTCATGCATCCCTTTATATTGGAGACAGATGCTAGTAGTTTAGTCAGGAGCTCCGCTTTATCAGCAACAATGTAACATGAAGAGAAATATACAGTAGCTGCTGAAAAGAATCACCTCCTTCAAAACATTCACATTTTGTTGCTTTGCAGCATGAAATGAAGACAAACACATGCAAAAACTGAACTGACTCAGTGAACTGACTAAGATCCCAGTGAACGATATGGTACAACAGTTCAAAAAATAAATAAATAAATAAAACAGAATCAATAAAGGATTGCCCACCCTGTGTCATCACTTTGTGGAGATACCTTTTGCTTTAATAGCTGCCTTGAATCTGTTGGGATATATCTCTGCCAACATTGTACATCTACACTTCTCTTACCCCCTCCTCTTTACAGAAATAGTCAAGCTTAGCCAAACTGGATGGTGACCTTTGGACTGCAGATATCTTCAATTCAATCGGGTTTAACTCCGGGCTCTGACTAGGCCATGCAAGGACATTCACGTTTTCGTCTCCACTGTGTTGCCAGTTTAGCTGAGTGCTTTGGATCATTGTCATGTTGGAAGGTGAACCTTCTTTCCACTTCTTTCTATCAACATTTTGACAGAGGGTAGCATTTTTGTTCAAAAATTGTATGGTATTTTACCCCATCCGTTTTTCCTTGTGTCCTGACGAGTGCCCCAGTCTGTCCTGTAGGATGCTGCCACCTCCATGCTTTAGAGTAGACATGGTGTTCTTTGAATAGTGATTTGTAATGGCTTTCCCCCAGATGTACCATTTGATGTTGAAGCCAGCAGTTCGATTTTGGTCTCATCTAACCTTAACACCTTTTTCCATTTGACCGTCAAGGTATATTTAAGCTTAATATAGCCTTTCTTAAGGAGAGGCTTTTTGCTTGCAACCCTTCCTTACAAGACACATTTGTGAAGTCCTTTCTGTCTCATGCACTCTTTGCCATAAATTCCTGTAACTAATTAAAAGTTCCTGTACGCTTCTTTGTAGCCTCTATGACCAGTTTATGGGCCTGAATAGCTCCGTCAATAGAGCATCAAACTTTTAAGCTGAGGATCCAGTGTACCCTGATTAGATGGACCCCCAAGAAGTTTCTGGGCCAGCTGATGGTTAGGGGGTTGAGTAGCTTGCTCCTAATGGGCAGCTGGTGGCCTAGTGGTTAGGGAGTTGCTCTTGCAATCAAAGTCATGGGATCCCAGGACAGAAAGTTTGAATCCCGGGACTGCTAGTGGCACCTGTGAGGTTCCCTTGAGCGAGGTAACCATCCCCACACAGAGGGGATGAGTTCCTGGTTGCGCACTGCTCCACTTGGTGAATGGGTAAAATGCAGAGAAAGAATTTCCGCCTGTGGTGGGTTCATTTTACTCTGCTATGCAGTTTGAAAGGACTGCCTGATCACGGGAGGGTTTTAATCATAGAATGTTTCTGATGATAAAGCCTTTTATAAATCCATTTCCTACCTGTCCACAACTTTGTCTCTAAGCTCTTTTGACAGTGAATTGCCTCCTATAGTTGTTTGTTTGCTTTCAGCTGCACTACCAAGCACTGGAATGCTCCAGGAATCGCTGTTTGATTTGCTGAACAAATCAAAACAATCACAGCTGATCACAGGTGGAAGCCTTGTTAGCTTTGTGTGCAACGCAATATATTTTTTTTTATGGCGTGATCTTTTAATGAATCTTAGGATTAGTAATAAGTCTAATTAAGTAAATACAGTTGGCTTTTTGTGTGTCTCCTCATTTCAGGTGGCAAAGCAACAGAACATGAATATTTTGTAGGACGTGATTCTTTTCTATAGCTATTGTATGCCTTAGGAGGCTCAGAAATGTGGAAAACAAGGAAAGCAGTCTAAAATGACCAAAACAATACCTTTTTAAAAATGTATCCAACTGTATTTTTAACAGTGTTTCTAATCTATTATCAAATTTTTATCTATTTTAATTTTTAACCATTATTACTAGTGCTCATTGCCAGTAAAGGGATTTTAGTTAAAACGACACCTAGGTTTATTTAATCATTAAAAACTGGGGCTGCAACTTATCATTTCTATCTATTCAGCCGTTGTCTATGATTAATCGAGTAACTATTATGCTCTCCCTTTGTTGATTAATGCTTATGTAAACTCGGCATCATTACTCATGCCCTGCTTAATTTTCACCATGCATGTGCACCATTATCATACATGCATACACTACATTACTGCATTGTGTTTATATCAGAGCATCAAGATCAAAAGAACAAAGCCAGTGTTAGGTTCTAGGGCAGGTTGCTCTCTCTAGGATAGAAAATACACGGGGCAAGAACTGTGTAATACATCATCAAACGCATTGTAATACAAGACACGTGCTTTGTTTCTCATTTGTAGGCATACTACCTCAAGTTCTAATTTGTAAATCAAAATATATTCAGCTGAAAACTAGTATTTGCACCTCATGGATTTTTTATCATGATACTAAAAAGCTTCATTTCTCTCTAAATGGCTTTATTAAAGCATTCAAATTAGGAGATGAGAGTAATGTACTCAAACCATTCTTTATTTTGACTTTGCCTATGAGTGTGCTTAGATATTGTGTAGCCTGTTGAGCTCAAGTAATGAAGAACATATCCTGTCCAGCAAACACCAATCATAACATTACAAATAGAGACAGCGCTGGTTTTG
Organism: Brachypetersius gabonensis; assembly: GCA_037577145.1. NCBI lineage: Eukaryota > Metazoa > Chordata > Actinopteri > Characiformes > Alestidae > Brachypetersius > Brachypetersius gabonensis. The sequence continues at coordinate 31,766,775 of JBBJLR010000111.1, read as the reverse complement.
AAAAGCTGTCAGGTTGGACGATGTCCAAAGTTGGTTCTAGGCCTGTAGCATTTCATATGGGAATGAAGTGACTGAACTCCCTGCTTATTGCAACAAAAAATCGTGAGCTTTCCACTTCAGTGTGCAGTTTGCCCAATGTTCAGAACCTTCTGGGAGCAAGGGAAGATATTATAGCATCATCGCCTTAAAAAGCATTTTAATGGGAATACCTAGTGGGAGTGATTCAATAGAATCCAGACGGTTTTCACAGGGTTTCATTTTACCCTGAGACTTACTTATTTGAGCCAAAGGGCTATAAAAAGGCACTGATGCAGCAATTTAAAAGTGGTAATTGATTTAGCGTTTTAGAACATTTCGCATGTTCTAAAAATGTGTCACATTTGTTTACTATAGTTTGTGCTATAGTAATCACATTTGGATATTCAGTGTTTTGAAATAAATCATTCAAAATGAAATCCTGTTAAAAGGTGAAATTTCAGGGTGCACTGAGCTGCTTACAAAAAATGTAGTCGATTGTCATTGATTTGTCAATGTGCAGTTGCTACACTGATCAAAAATACTTAATTTGGCCAATTTTAATGACCAAATTACTAATATTTATTGTGTTTGGAATAGTCAGACAGACATGTTCCTTACCACATTTCAGTGATGAGACTCTACATAATAAGCTATAATTGTCTACAATCTCAACATTTTCACAGTGTTTTTTATTATTATTAGATTCTTTTTGCCGGATAGACAGAAAATACTATTCCTGTTTTAGGGTTTGGGTTGTTTTGGATATCTTTTATTAGAGGGTGGTGCAGCAGACCACCATCTGTTATAGAATTAAAGCTTTGTAGAGACATTTTGACCATATACATAAAAATGTGCACCGTCATACCAAACCATACCATACCAAACCATACCATACCATACCATACAATACCATACCATACCATACCAAACCAAACCATACCATACCAAACCATACCAAACCATGCCAAACCAAACCAAACCAT
>JBBJLR010000111.1:31703787-31715771 GCA_037577145.1 Brachypetersius gabonensis | reverse complement strand
TCTCTCTCTCCCTCTCCCTCTCCCTCGCTCTCTCTCTCTCTCTCTCTGTTCCTCCATAGATATATCTGCCTTTCTCTCATGTTATTCCTTCATTCCCATCATGTTCAATACATGCAATATCTTTATTATGGCAACAGACTTACTCATGTCACTGTAACAGTAACAGACTCGGTATAGAAAACTCCAATCCACTATTTGTGTTCACTAGTAAACTTCAACCCTAATTTAATTACCACAGCGTTTTGTGCATGTAGCATAGTTTAAATCATTTAGAGTATTTTCTGGACAGTTGTATTCGGACTTCCTGATTATATTGTATTTGATATTGTGCTTGTTTTCGTGTCTCTGTGTGACTGTTCATTCGTAGCATGAGCAATTTCCTCCAGGATCAATAAAGTTTTCTGATTCTAAGTCTGATTCATGGAGAACGCTCATCTAACCACGTTAATGAAATACCAGAAGCTTGTTCAGTCAATCGATAGCTCTGTCTACAAATGCATTTTCATTGCATTTAGATCCGGAAGCCTTGGTCTTGCCCATAGATTGTACCGCTACAGATTTCAAATCCTTGGTTTAGCAAAAAAATCTAAACAATTCACAATGTCCCATATCTGCAGTAATTAGAACTTACTGGATCTGGAAACAAAAAGACGTTGAAATTATCCATAGAGGAATTGTGCTACGGATGCAGTCACTTCTAGAATTTGAAAGAGGGAGGGCGAGAAAGATCTAGAGAAAGCACATTCATCTGGGATCATCTCACAGCCAGGGTTGTATGGGTTCATTGGGCTGATGTTTCTATCCCACTGGCTATGCTTGCGTCCTCAGAAGATGAGGGACAGAGAGAGAGAGAGAGAGAGAAAGGGAGAGAATGAAAGAAAGAAATGAAGAGAGAGACAGACGTTGGCTCTGTTTTGTAGCCTTGGCTTTCTCTGTACAGATCATTAGCGCACTTCAATTAACAAATGTCTTTGGAAATCCACATCCTGAATGCAAGCATTATAACTCACACTAATGACTGTATACAGCCTTCCATCTTTCTGTGTGCCAGTCTCTTCACTGCAATATCAAACACAGACCCACACTGTCCAGACGTAACCCCAGGCATATAATCCAGTCATTCATTTTCAAACTTCAGTAACTGCCATGGATTATTCAGTAAATAATATGAGTCTAATATGTGAAGCGTCTAGTTATGAGAATGGGGAACAGGCATAAATGCATGTCCTCTAGGACCCTGAGGTGCGAATGTGAACCTGTGCTTTGTTGCTCTTCTCATAATATTTGGAATATTTTGTTTGTAAATTCAGAATATTCTGTCTGACAGTTTTACTGGGAGAACGCACACGTTTCGATTTTCTAAGACCTTCGCTAGAAAGCCTTCATCTCTTTATCGGCAGCTTCACTGACAATTCATATTAGATCTGAGTTATGAAGTACCTGTCCAAACTACCTGTTATTAAAGTTTCTCCCAGCCTATAAGAAAACGAATAAGTGTGAAAATATTCTTTTGTTCGGTTAGTATTGACTCAGCAGAGAGAAAGAGAAAGAGAGAGAGAGAGAGGCAGAGAAGTAACTGTGAATCTTCCTTGATTCTGTTTCATCAGAGAGCGGAGAGACCTACCAGAGGCAAATTCTGTCAATCTTCAGCATCGCAATGGGGATCAGCTTACTGGGAGTGGTCTGCATGGCTCTGTACTGCAGAAACAAGTAAGTTGTAACCCGATATCACCGAAACCGGAGCCGGGGACAGGAACTCACATCCAATTCCAACAATGCTTTAATAACGCAGTAGAATAATGATAACCCACGCTGAATAAAAGAGTGAGTTATTGTAATATTTAATGCATTAAAGCTTAGACACATTTAGCTGGTTTCATTCAAATGCTTTACCGACTGTTTAAGCTGAATGTCACTGTTGTCTCACACCTGAAAAGACATAAGCACAAGAAGACATGGTTGATCATATGCTCACATTGCATGTGTTGGAATTTCACTCTTTGATATTTAATTAAGCTGGCACTAACTGAATATTTCTGTCGATCAGATCTACTGTGGCAATAAATAAACCAATCAATTTGAGTTATTTAGTTATGAAACTGCTCATATTTATTATTAGTCCTTATCTTTACAGATGCAGCTAAATACAGTCAACTCCAGAATTACTGGCATCCCTCAGAAAACTGGGTCTATAATGATCTACTAAACTGATCCAAACATTCATCAAAGTTTGTAAAAATTGCCTACCAATGAGATCTACTGGAGATCGTTGATGCTTGGGGGCTGTTTTGATGGCAGTGGTCCATGGGACCTTCTAAAAAACATGACTTCCAAAAAATACCAGCAGATTTTAGGCCAAAGTCTGTCTGCTGTTGACAGAAGTCTTAAACTTGGGAGGACCTTTCAGTAAAACAATGACCCCAAATACACATAAAAATCCCGCAGGAATGTTTGCAAGAACACAAAATCAAAGTTTTGCCCTCTCAGCCTCCAGGTTTATACTCAAACAAAAGTCTGTGGTATGTTTGAAAAGGGCAGTTTTCAAAAAAATACTCACAAATATTAAGAAACTGGAAATGTTCCCCAAGCTTGTAAATCATTGCAGAAAGTGACTCAGTGCTGTTATTGTCACCCGGGGAGTCTTCGTTAAGTATTACTATGCCAATATTTTTGGAACCTATGTTTTAAAGAAATATGTTACTGAAGAGAACTCCACGAGTGAAGACCCAAGAATATTGAGATGTTTGAAATGTTCTGCAGTGGGATAGTGGTCCTAGGGGCCCTCAATAAGTGTTCTCAAACCTTATGAATCGCTAATCAAAATGACTCATTTTAACAATTATTTAAAACCTATAGTTTAAAGAAACACATCACCAAATTATGTCGTTTGTCTCAATACACATCATACAATTTGCTTGTACCCCAAATATTTTATATTATTTGATTTAAGTTTGACGAATGGTAGCAGAATGCACTGACCCAGCATCAGGGACGTCAGAAGCATTTTTAATATGAGGGGGACGCATCAGTCTATGCGTGGGGGTGGGGTTTGGGGGGTTAGGGAGGGGCTTCTGTGTGTATTCTATCAATTAAGTAGAATGGATTCTTTCACGAAAGATTCAAGATTCAACAGCGCTAAGTGAACTAATATTTTATGTTAAATGAATGGTGGTGACGCCCATACCCAGCATACTTCAACAAAGACAAAAAGTCAATTACCTTTCTCCCAATCACAATATTCTAGAGTGTTATTCCCCTTTCACACTGCTCTTGAATGCTTCTTCCCTTCATTCTAGCAGTCAGTTTGTCAGTTTGTTCTTAATTGGAAAAGTTTAAAGCCAGCTGCCAATGTTAAAATGATGACCTGGACATGTTTAGTATTTAGTCCCGTGCCATTACTGAGATATTTACTATTAAACCATTTAAACTTGGAATAAGTTCCAGTAAATGATTCTGCAAAAATATAAATACATTTCTGAAAATAAATTAAGGCTAATCAGAACAACTATGGACAGTAATTTCAATGCATTTATCTGCACTTCACTTGAACAGAAAGTCTGTTTTCTTCAAACACAGTTTCTACTCATTGTTTTGAATCATAAGTGTGTTTTGTGTCAACACATTTGGGGATCCTTAAATAACAAAATAAGAAAGTGCATCAAAAATGGTTGCCCAGGTTAACTGACCATAATAGTGGACACCAAGCCTGTTCCTAGAATTCTACCTTGTCCAAGAGTTGTTGGCATGTTAAGAAAGGGGGAGGAGGAAGCATGTTCCATGGGTTGTTGGCCACTGGACCATGTGATACAAAGCAGGCAGAGATTGACAAGTACTGGATAGTTCCTGTAACTGCTCTCTGAACACCTCCTAAGGCTATTTTGGATTTTTTTTGTAATCAAATAAAGCATTTTCCATGCCCCTCTGCTATCAGAATAGCTAAGAAACTCTTAGCTCTGTGTAAATAAACAGAGTGTTGTGTTGAGCTGCTAGTGAGCAAAAAGAGGTCATATGGGAGGGGTGAGATCCTCCTGGTATGAAAATAATGATGGCCATGCCAAGGCAGAAATTGCATTATATTGCTATTGCAAAAACAGGTTGAAGGTGCTTTGTTGACTTATCACATATTATTGACATCTTGCAGGAGACAAAGGGAAAAGCACAGAGCCCACCTGACAGAGATGCGCAGTCTGAGAGACTGTAGTGTTAATGCCTCGCAGCTCATGTCAAAATCCAGCTGCAGGACTCAATGTGGCCTCCAACATCAAAAGGTAAGGGTTTTTTTCTCTCTGACAATCAATATATGAAGCATTTTTATATCTATGCTGAAACCCTTTCAGCCATGTGAAGCAGCCGTATGTAGATGTGGTAAATAAAACCACCCATGTGCGGCTGGGGCAGCGTTCAAAAAGCATTTCCTGTGCATAACAGTCATGTGTAATGAATACAATAGGCCAGCAGGCAGCTCAGGGAATGATGCCCTCTGTAGCTTTATTGCTCTTCCACCTGCTGATGATCCCTCACCCTGACAGAAATAGCAGTGTATGTAGCTCACTGAGTAAACACCACATCCGTTTGAGCAGCAGTCAAAGCCAGTCTGCCACCTTGCTGCTGAAAGAAAAGCACAGAAACGACAGAATAGAGAAGTTAGAAATTGGAAATTGGTAGATCCATCACTTTCTGCTCCCATAGACCAAAGTAACCATTCTCATTCAGCGAAACGGTAGACAGCTCGCATTCAGGTCCACAGTGTTGGGCTTGAAAGGATTGCACTTTTATTTCTCTCTCCAGATCGTGGTCTGGTGGCATTCTAATCATCAGCATCTCCCTCCATAGAACTGGAAGATATTACACAATGTCTCAGATGCACAACTACAATGCATCAGTAATGAATAGTGAATGGACTGGAAGATAAAGTCATACTGCAGGGCAGTTGAAGGCTGAGCTTTAATGTGAGGATAAATCTGCATGTTTCAGACTCTGAAAAAAAAAAAGGAAAAAGAAAAGCTCTTGCAATTATATTGGAGAGAGCAGCAGCTCTCTTCCCCGCAGAGTATTCTCACCCAACTGAGGGCTGGAGAGGGTGGTCAGAAATGATCCAATTTTCCTGCTGGAGAGAAGAACAATGCTAACAGGTCCCTGAGGAGGCGCAAGAGTTAGGAGGACACGCTTTATCAGCTGCAAGGCCCTAAACTAGTTTAAAGTCAAACCCAGTGGCTTTAATGATGTACCATAGGCCAGGAAAGGCAGGCGGATTTCACTAACTGGAATAACTACATTATCTGGTGACTTAGAACTCAACTTTGGGGGGGGGGGGGGATGGGGGGGGGTTGGGCTGCGGGGGTGATCTCGGGCTCATTTTCGAATGGCCCTCTGTAAGATAATGGTTTTAATTTTGGCCTAGAAAAAAAAGGAAGGGAAGAAATTCTTTAGGAATCCATTAATGTAATCTTGTCTGGGATTAGTTCCCGACTTGTGCAGAAGGGCCGGGAGAGCCGGCAGGGAGTGTAATCAGAGAGTGTCTCTCTTAATCTGCTGTTTAAACGTAACGTCTAATTAAAGTGGCTCTCTCTCGCTGAGGGGCCATATATCACTGAATGAACATCTACATTCTGTCTCACTGCTTAGTCTATAATCCACTATTTCATCTTCAGCAATGCAGAGTCAAGAGCTTATGTGTGTTTGGGTGTGTGTGGGTGTCTGTGGGTGTGGGTGTGGGTGTGTGTGTAAGAGATGGAGAGTGTAGCTAGACAAAAAAAGAGAAAGAGAGAAAAGACTGGGTCAGAGGATCTCCAAAACAGCGGGGCTTGTGGGTTTTCCCAGAATGCAGTACCTACCAAAAGGGTTGTAAAGTGGCAACAGAGTTGTAGGCAACCAGGACCCACTGGTGAATGTATAGAACAAAGACTGGTTCATTCTGATCTTCCAGAAGAGCTGCTCAGCACAAATTGCTTAAAAATGTTAATGCTGGCCGAGATTGAAAGGTGTCAGAATGCACAGTGCACCGCAGCTTCCTGTGTGACCTTTCAGAGTGTTCATGCTGACCCTAGTCCACCACCAGAATTATCCTGGGCACAGAACTGGACACACGGCAGTGAAAGAATGCAGCCTGATCTGATCTGATGGATCACATTTACCTTTACATCATCTGGATGGCCGGGTGTGTGTGTGTCACTTACCTGGGGAAGACATGGTGCCAAGTTGCACCATTAGATGAGAGCAAGCCAGCAGAGGCAGTGTGATGCTCTGAGCAATGCTCTTCTGGAAAACCTTAGGTCCTGCCATTCACATGGACGTTACTGACACGTCAACCTACCTTTCAGCAGGGAACTGCATCCTGTTACACTGTACAATTTGTTCAGAAATGGTTTATGCCAAAGAGTTCAAGGCCTCCAGATTCCCCAGATCTCAATATAAATGCTGGACATGCTGGAAAATCTAGTCCAATTGATGGAGGCACCACCTTATAACTTACAGGATTTAAGCGATCTGTTGCTAATTTCTTGGTGCCAGACACCACAACACACCTCAGGAGCTTAATTGAACTTTCTGAGGAATTTGGAGGCTAAGTGTGTCTGTGTGCATGTTTAATTATTTTTTTTTTAGAATTGTATTAATGAAATTATTGCTACTAACTATGCAATGAACTCATCTGCACTCAACAGAGATGAAATTAATTGTATTGAACTGAACTGAGAAAGATGGAAGAGAAAGGGAAAAAATGTGTGTGTCTGTGTGTGAGAAAGAGAGCGAGAGAGAGAGAAAGAAACTGAATGAGGAAGACAGTAGTAGAGAAAGGCAGAATACGATGTGGAAGTACAATCATACACAGTCTAATGATGTTAAAGTGCTACAGTTTCATCTGTCTCCCCCTCTCTGGCTCTCACAGTGCTGTAAAGCCCATGAGTCCTCCACTTCATCAGGCAGAGGTATAGTGCACAGCAGCTCCAAACTCTCTCCAGCCAATCAGAGCAGCAGCCTGTCCGTAGGGAAACACCGCAGGTACTGACTCTCTTCTGTTTAACCTTTAGACCATGTAAATATTTAATATATTTTACTTTAAGACTGCAGCAGGAAATGAGTCAGTGCACAATGTGGCGCCATATGTGTGTGTCAAAAATTAAACAGCACTGAGAAGAATTATGGCTATTGTAATTGGTAAAACTGTGTTAATATGCATTTCTGAATGGCAGCCAAAAAGCTGATCTGCGATATTCTTGTGTGTTTATGGGATTGCAATCTTTGAGATGTCTGTTAGGAGGCCCATGAGGCAAAAATAATACTGGGATTCTTCAGCCTGAAAGATTGCAAATCATGTATAATGAACTAATTGTGATATCTTCTTGTTCTTTAAGCGATTAACCCTAAGTCTACCAGAATAGATGTGCAGTTGCATAAACACACATTACAAAAGGAAAGAATATACATTTTTTTAATGCGCATTTTACTTAGTAACCCTTACACATAATTCCCCCAATATCACAATACACAAGGATATAGGAGAAGCATTGGTCATTGACATTTCTGTCAGTTTGATTTGAGGAAATATTTGTGAATATTAAAGGTAAAAGTTCAAATAAATTGGGGACCGGAATCACTCTTTCATGAGTTTCACCTTTAAGCCCAGCAAGTCTTTTTGTTTTATCTCAGAAGCTGCTCCTTCTCAACCAGTCCTGTCCTGAAACAAAACATATCCAATCTTCGATCTGCATCACGCTGGACTCCGCCCATCTCTAGAGCAGGACATCACCTAATTGGAGGATCAAGGGACACTATTCACAGCTACAAACATCTCCAGGAGGCGGAGTATACAGATGGGACATCAGATTCCTTTAGAGGGTAAGTGTATGTGTGAAGAAGCTTAGAAGTGTGTCTCAGTGAGAGCATTTTTAATAGTGATATGTTAAAAATCATTAAAATACTGTATGTGACATTTTCTTTGTGTATCAGAAGCTGCAAGGTTTTCATCAGCAAAACATTAGTACCACATTTCAAAAAAGGCAATTAAAAAACTATTAATGTGTTTTTATATTCAGCATTTGTTAAACTAAACAATTTAAACAATAGCAAAAATAAATAAGTTAACATAACCCCATAATGAGCTGTCATCCAGTAAATTGCTTCTTATTATTCAGTTGTATACTGGTTGTTGTTGTCGTTGTTCACAGCCTTTCTATAATTGGTCTAAATACGTCCTTTTTTATTATTGCACAGCAGTACTAACCATACCTATAATATATTCAGAAAAGTGTATTTCCACCTAAGTTTTCGCATTAATGATGACATATAGTCACATTATCCTATTAATTTAAACAATGCTTGGATGAAATTCTGCTGGCACTTTATTTTTCATTCCATTGAGTTTGAAATGAATATGTCTTCCAAGTAGTGCCTGGTAAATAGTTTGCATATTGGATTTTTTGCATATTTGTCATAATATTTGTGTCATATCTTCATGCAAAAGGTAATAAAACACGGAGAAAATGACAAAACACAATGTGATCACTAAAGTGTACTGTCCCTCTCCCCGGACGCTGCCAATAGCTGCAGATCAGATCGTCACTAGAGAAATTTTGGTCCCAAATGCTTTATTCAGTAACGCTGAAGAGCTTTTAAGATCCTGACACATTATTCAAGGTTCTGCCACAGGAGTACAGTTCATGATTTTGAATGGGGCACTGAAAAACATTAATTTGTTTCCTTTGAACCATTCAGACAGGCATTTTGATCTTGTGCGTTGGTTCATTGCCTTGCTGACTAATTAGAAATGAACCTCAGATCATGAACTGATGACCAGACGTTTTGTAGGATTTTCTGGTAGAGAGGAGAATAAATGGTTCTATCAATTATAGTAAATTAAAGTAATAAAGCATCGCCACAGCCTAATACTTCCATTATGCTTGACTGTATGATGTGCATATTGTGGTGTACGATTTGCCAAATGTAAGAGGACACCTGATCTTTGAGATGAAACAAAAAAAAAATCTCTTAAACTCTTTAAGATCTGTATTACAAATGACCATTTGTGATATATTTTATTTTAAAATGCTCAAGTTCATTACTATTGAAATGGCATTGGTTTTAGGTGAGAAAAATATTCAGTGACAAAAATGATGGAAAAAATGCCATTTGCACGAATATTTAATCATCGTGAAAACGATCTGCGATCACATGGGTGAAAGATATTGCTCTAATAATCATACTGGTTTACTATTGGCCTCTTTAATTTATGCCAAAAGTTAAACTTCTCTGGATAAAAGATTGTAAATGTGAAAATGAAGACAAAAAAAGGCATTCTAAGAAAATTTTGAGATTAGTAATAGACAAGCACAAGATAGAAAAGGCATACAAAATATTGTCCAAGTGTTTGGATATCCCAGGGAGAACTATTGGTCAATTGTGAGGAAAAGAAATGCGGCATCATACCACCAGGGCAGTTGTCTCTTAAATCAGGAAGGGAATTATGAAGGAACTGGCAATAAAAAAAGACTGGAGTGAAGGCATGCGCAATATAGGGGCAGCTGGTGGCTTAGTGGTTAAGGCAGGTTTGTTTCCCAGGACCGCTAGGCACCTCTGAGGTACCCTGAGCAAGGTACCATCCCCACACACTGCTCCCCGGGCGCCGTGTTCATGGCTGCCCCCTGCTTCACTTGGTGAATGGGTTAAATGCAGAGGAAGAATTTCGTGCTGTTCACACTGTGTGCAGTGGTGTGTTCACGTATGACAGAATGATCACTTTCACTTTCACTTTTCAATATCAAGAGCTGCATACAACAAGCCTGTATGGGCAGGAGGCTGGAAAGAAGCCATCACTGAAGAAAACTCACATCAACAGAAACAGGGGAGTAACCCAGCTAAAAGTAGGATAAACATTTTATGTTCAGAAAAGACAAAATAAAAATGTTGGCAGTGTTAGGCCAAACCCTAACACTGCCCATTCCTTAACAATCACCACTTTAACAGTAAAGAATTTGGGTCGCAGCATCAAGTTGTGGGGAAGCTCTTCATTAGAAAGGACAGGCATCTTGTTAAAACTGAAGGAAAGACAGATAGATTGAAGGAAAGCAACATACGCCCTGAACATGAAAAACGACCTGCCCCAGGACCCAAGCACAAGACTAAGGAAAACGAGTGTGGACACAAAAAAGGTGAATGTTCCACAAAGGTCAAGTCTAAATCCTGATATCAATCTAATCAAGTGTGGCAGTGTTGGAAAATTGCAGTCCACAAGCATTTCCCAACCCGCCGCAACATCCCAGAGCAAATCTGTCAGGAAGAATGGGCACAATTCACTCCCAAACAGAGTGTAAAGTGGGTAGAAACTTACCCCAAGAGACGCAAAGCTATTAATGCTGCAAAAGAATGCTCTACCGAGTACTAGTCTGAAAGAATTAGAGGCCTGTGTGTGCTGCATGTTTTCTTTTTCTGCTGAATTTTGATTTTTAAATTTTACTTTAAGAGCACACTGATTTGCAATAAAAGTCCTCTCTGCATAAATGTATTTTGTGATCCAGGCAAATCAGGTCCCTTTTTAAGGTTTGAATACATTATTTCTCATCTCCGAACTTGTTTTGATTGCAACATAATGTGCCGCTTATTGAGACCTTTCAGTTTTTTCACATTGACAGAAGGATTCTGATTAAACGATGCTTAAGTTCAACAGGAACTGAAGAAAGCAAGCAAGTAGTTGATTAATTAGTTGATTGCTAAATGACTTTTCCACTGAAAGGCAGTTGGTTTTTGGTGCTTTAAATTGTCATTTAAAATCTATTTTGGGTTTTTGATCTTATTGTACATTTTATTTAAAGATTTAAATCAGGTAAGTGTGACAAATATGCAAAAATAGAATGAACTAAAAACAGTACGTACAGCCGAATTTAAAAAGCAATTGTTTTAAAAGATCAAAACTGTCAGAATAAAAGTGCTCCAGGAATTTTGCAAGAGAAAAATGGGAAAATAATGGAGGTTTTATTCATTTATATAAATGCATGCAAATGGCAGCTGCTATTTTCAAATCCTATATAAAAGCACATGAAAATGATTTTCTTCTGACACTAACAACATGTAAGTAATCAGGAACAAATATGAGCAATTAAGTAATAACAGGATGACAGCACTGAGTATAGCTGCCCATACCTGGTAGTTTTCACTGAAGTTGCTATATAGTTTCATATCCAATGTTTGTAGCAGATATTACAGAGATGAACTACGTTCTTAAAAATAAAGATGTAAGAAAGGATTCTTTGAGTGATGCCATAGAATAACCACTTTTAATTCCCCCAAATTGTTTACCATGTGTGAGTGTGAAAAACCTGCTTGACACTTTTATTGCACTTTTAAAAGTTAAAAAGCAGTTGTTAAAAGCAGTCTAGGTCAGGCCCCCCAGTCGCAGTCACCCCCAGCTGACTCCCATCCACATTCTTTTAAAGAAAAACTCCCCCTGCTGGTGAACAATCCTGTGCGTCTCTGACGAATCTACATTTAAAATGGAGAGAAGGAAAACCCTACGCATCAAAACAACAAAAACTATACCTTATGACCTACAGGACTGTAACTATGTACTACGCTTCCAAAATGTTCATAAATCATTTGTAAAATTTGAGGTTACAGCTTGGTTCTATGAATGAGACTAGAGGTAAGAGGTTAAGGGCAGCCAGGAGAAAAAACATCTGACTGCAGTCGAGGCCTCGGAGTGTGAAATCTCTTCCACAGGAGATTTTTCAAGTGATGTTCTCATTACCATGCCAACTTGATCCAGCTTCGCAGCGACTCATAAACTCTTCTCACAGCCAACTCTTTCTGTTTGACCTATTTCCATAATTTATATTCTTAAACAGAGCAGCTCTGAGTTTGGAGTTTCCTTCAAGGGTTCTGATGAGACATCCTCCCTACGTGCTCAGACGCACACATATAAACACACACAAACACACACACACACACACACACACACACACACACACACACACACACACACACACACACACACA
>JBBJLR010000111.1:31686856-31703687 GCA_037577145.1 Brachypetersius gabonensis | reverse complement strand
CACACACACACACACACACACACACACACACACACACACACACACACACACACACACACACACACACACACACCGAAGGAGACATTGATTCAGCTGTGTCTCAGCAGCAGGAATCTCTGTTGTTAATTAAAATAAACATGCGCATGAAACCATGGGACACCAAATCTCTTCCCTCGCTAATGACCGATAGTGACAGGATTGGTTATTATTATTACTGTTCGCGATTCATTATGAATTGATAAGCCTTTCAGATTCCCTGTCTCTGGCCAGTTGTGACTAGAGCCAGGGAGCGAGAGGCAGGCTTGGACTGACCTATTTCTAGACTTAACAGCCTTAAAACATCAACACCACCCCCGAACCTCTCCCCTGTTGCCATGGAGATACCCTCCGGTCTCCAGGAACGTGGATCCTGGAAGAGGGAGGGGGAGAGAGAGAGAGAGAGAGAGGGAGGGAGAGGGAGGGGTATAGACAGCAAAAACCAAAAGATGGGCACATGAGCAGGCACATGCCCTGTCAGTAAATCCCCCAAAGAATGCTATATTTAGCCTTGTTTAGATGTAGCACATTAGCCTCCAGCTACGGTGCACTTTTAATACAGCAGCATTGTGAAATGGAAATCAATTATTGAAGGCTTGTTATTTAATATCCTTTGTTGTCAGACAATAGCAGCAGCTCAATGGATGCCAACTTTGCCAGGTATAACTGTTTTTATGAGTTGATGTTTCTGTCACTGTTGTACTTCCCTGGATATTTTTACACTCCTGCAATGCTGTCTATAAACGGCCATGTTTGAGATGAGTGGGTAATTGTAGCGGGGGAGCCACAGTTTTGTAGTCTTATAAACCTTGGCAGAAAGAAGCACACGGCAGTATCTGGGACTTTTACCCGACACAAACTTTGGATAACCTGCTTTAGTCTTTCGGTCACATCCCCGGATCCGCTCGCATTATTCCGGCATGCTGTCCCAGTTTGAAGCTGTGTGATATCTGGGCTCCTCTGGCTGCCGTTGGACAAGGTGTGCAGGGCTTGATAAGAAGCCTGAGCATGCAGATCAAAAAGCCATCAGTCAAATGAAGTAGTCTGAATGTAGCATTCATCAGCTCATAGGCCTAGGTCAGGGCCACGCGAGCTTTGATACTAACGGCTTAAATCTCTGATAAGGCTGTCACACGCGGAGAGAGTTTGGAGTTAAAGTTAATGCTGCCGAAAAAAAAAGGAACCCATGTTGTGGATTATGAACAATTACACAATGATTTTAAATTTCTACTACCTCAAAGTAATTTCCCTATCGCAGAGATTATTTGCGGGATAAAATTGAACACACTATGCTCTCGCAGGCTGAGTGGCTTATCTCATGGGGTGAGCTACATAGAATGAAAAAAAAAAAAAAGTACATAATGCCTCAAAAGTACTAATCCTCACTTTCCATTCTCTCTGGGGCTTCTCCTAGGTGCCGGACCCACACTGATGGCAATCAGCACAGCCGCTCGTATTTGAATATGCAACCCGTGGCCTCTGCACCGTCTAGTGGACGACTGGCCTACACCGACGTTCCTTGCACTCGCCTGGACCAGGGAACAGCTTTTGCTCTCCCATCCCACCGCGCCTGCTCTGTTCCAATCATCCCCTCTGTCCAGGCGTCTGACCTGGCGAACAGCTCCATGGATGGAGGCAGTGCCATGCTGCTTTATAAGAGTGAAGTTTCTGCCAGCCAGACGCTCACTGATCCTGAGACTGAAGCAGAGGCGGAGTCATTGGCCAATTCCAGCCAGTCACTGGCCGGCCCCACAGCGGCACGGGGATCACATGGACTCACATGCTCCGAATCTGCACTGGTGGTGGGTCAAACAAAACACAAAAGCCTTGTCACATACACAACAGCCTTGGGAGCAGGTACAGACTCCAGTAGAGCAAAGACTGTCATCTCTACGGCCGTACTGGCATCGTCCAGGCTGTCCAAATCCACCGGCAAACTGGAGCGCCGGCCCATGCGTCTGGCTCGCGGAGGGAGTCTGAGAGAAGAGCACAGCGCTGGTTTACAAACTTCATTTTTCAAGGGAGACGAAGACTTCCACCTGTCCAGTGAGCTTAGAGGTGTGCCCTGTCTGGCACCCCCTAAAAGCTGATTGGATAAATCAATAGAACTTACGAATTGCACCTACAAATGTTTAGTGGGGTTTGACAGGGAGAGACACTGCTTCCCCCAAAGCCCCACATCCTCGTGTTGACCAATCACAAGACTTTGCTCTCTGAACTGCGCACATGGACGACGGAGAGAGAACTTGCAAATGACAGAATAAAAAAAAAAAAAAAAGAAACACTGGATAACAGAGAACACAATGTGAATAAATTATAAAAAGGTTAATGACTATCGTTGGGATGTTGATTTAAAGAGGTATTGAAGAAGATAAAAGATTTATATGCCACTATTTAACAAAAAGCTTCTACTTAGAAACCAAATAGTGTGTCATCTCTATGTTGTTTCTCTATTGTAAAAAAGAAAAAAAGAAAATATAATAGATGTCATATCTATTTGTATGTCATATATATATATATATATATATATATATGTGTGTGTGTATACATATATATGACATCCAAAGAGACGAAAAATAAAGATGCAGAATATGGTAAAGAAGAAGCTTTTCATTTTAAACAGCTCTGCCATCCTATGATAACCCAGTCCAACTCTGTCTTTTGTCTGTTATGCTTGAGGACGTGAGGAGAGTTTGGTGGTTCATGAATAAAATCTGTATGTCACCTTGTCATTTGATCAGAGAGTGTCTCCACGTGCCGCCGGGCGCAGCAGCATGATCGATGCCGTATTTCCTGCCTCCTGCTCGCTGCATTTTTAGCAGAGGAATCACAGACAGATATCTGCAGCTATCGCTGGCACAAATCTACGAAACGTGCTGAACGCAAGATAAATAGTCAGAATCACCGGTGCTGTCTCCATGGCAACAGAGACCCACAGAGTCAGATATTCCTCTCGAGCTCGAGCTGCCCTCCACCCGCCATAGCAGACCGTCAGTGGATTTAATCATTTACTTGTTTATCATCTGCGAAAGCAGCTCCCGCTAATTAAGCCCAGACTCATTATTTTGCATCAGCTATTTTCAAACTGCAAAAAGGGAGCAAAAAGTTCCTTAACTAGCTGATTTTTTTTTTTTCAGGTGAGAAATGTTTTCCAGTGGAATTAATCAGCAGAAAGATTAAAGCGTGGTGTCATTGATGTCTCTGATCATGTTTAGCCTACCACAAACAAGGGCAACATGAGGGAATTGTTCCCATAAAAAAACTGGGCGAATTATCAGGCTAATCCGCAGGAGCACACGCGCGCGGATGTTGAAACACACTGTAACCCAAATGAGAGCACTGTAACCGTAGGCTTTGAGTCATGCTGAAGTGCTGAGTTCTTCCGCCTGTGCTCTGAGCAGGAAACGTAGTAATAGGCGACCAGGTTTTTAATTAATTCAGAGAAAGATAATTACTTGTCTCGTTTTGTTTGGTTGAGTATGGCACGGTGGTCTCATGCATGAAGTTACTGTAGCTTTGAAACCCAACACTGTAGGATTAGTAATCCTTAATATTCCACAGCATTGAAAATTTCTCAGCTCTGCCAGTAATGCTCGAAACTTTACTCCTCAGGGAACATGTCACGTAAAGCCTCTAATGTTCAAAGCGTGGCAGTATTTTCTATACGAGGATGTGCCTTTTGTCAGAATCGTGTAAAGCTGTCTTTTTCTCTATGTCTGAAGAGCAGGCCTACTTCGCACATGTATATTTCTGCTATATGATGATGTGAATAACGAAAGAGAAAATGTGTCCCCAGGCAGACTAACACTACTAACAGCACCTGGACGGCTGTGGCGGTGCAGCGTGGCAGGGGCCATGCCAACAAGAGCCTTCGGAAATGAGCACAGTGCTGCCAGAGAGCAGTGAGAAGGCAGACACAATGAGGGCAGCGGAAGTGAGATGTACTGTATCTGTCACCTGGAACGAGCAGCAGAGTCCCTGCAAAATGACGCTGCATGTCTAATGTGCTGCGTTAAATAGCTGACCCCATAGCGCTTCATAGCAGCACTTGTCATTTTGAACCCCTCATCAGAAAAGGGGGCCAGAGGAATACTTTTGCACTGCCTGGAGTGAGGCGGCATATGCAAGGTGCATATGGTGGAATTCCATCAGCCTTTGTGTGTGCACCTCCATCATCAAGCCCCATCAGTGTCAGTAGTGGTGGTGGAGGAGGGGGGGACAGGTAATGTGGGTGTGACAAATTTACGAGACCAATTCATTAGTCTTTCTCCAAGCAGCAAACAAAAGAGAACCGTCCATACATCTTCTAAATCGTTTTTTTACTCATCCGATCACTATATCATTAAATCATGTGGCGTTACATCCATCACTCGCAGAAGTAAACTGTATGCTTTCACGTACACCGTTTTCTTACTTGTTTCAGTTTGTGTGTTAAAATGTATAGGCGTTTTAAGAGCAGCGGCCACAAGCTCAGTCAAACGAGTAGATCATAAAAAGGCAGTGGGAGTAGCTGATAGCCTTAAATGTATAAATCATCTAAGGCAGCAGTGCTAACTGTGTTTTATTAAACTAGGGGATATATTTCATCAACCTAAATCGAAAGCTGGGCATTTCATCATAAAACACAATTACATACAAATCATGTTTTTCACAGAGTTCATCATTCTGAAGCTTTTAATAAAGGACCCTGCTCTGCAAATGAATAAGAAAGGAGTTTTGCCTGGTCTGGAGTGACATTCGAGCTAGAAAGTGTGTGCTAGGTGCATTGTGGTGGAATACCTGCTAAAGCATTTTCTTTTTCTTTGTAAGCAGACCCCAACTTCATATAAAATCACTCACACAGGTGTTAGTTAATGTGTTCAACAGGCTTACCAGCACAGACCTTGTTGAAAGCTGGCCTTTAGGTAACTTTACGCCATCCAAGCGTGTAAAAAGCGCAAGGTGGACGTTTTTCTGTTTTCCTTCATTATGTGTTGTCATGCATTACTGATGCGCATTCAAGCCACCAGAACAACGGGATGTGATGCCCCACCAATTTTTGACTGAAATCAAGAATTTCTTTTTTGTTTAAATCCTTAACTGCACAGACAGGCAAAATCAACAGCACTACCATTCCAAATCTCAGCTGTAAGGGACGATCATGCTCAGCTGTTTATGTCACCATACTGCATAAAATGACTCTTTTTATTTTGATTTAACCATTTATCATTGCCCCATGATCCCTGCATGCTACTAATATGTAATAAGAGCCCCACAAAAAGGCCATGTATCAGAACATGCTTACAAATGCGCCATGCCCCGACATTGGAAACAGGATGCAGTTAAGGCGAGGCTGCCATTGTGATACAGTTACATTATATAGTACTGCTACATTACACTATATCACGTGTGAAACAAGACGCATTTCCTTTCTTTGGAATGTTTGAAAAGCCATTGCCGTATGAACCCCATACCAACAAAGGCCTTCTCTTATAACTACAAAACAGTCAGTAGCTTTTTAGTAGTCTCCAAGCAGTTTATAGCAGCTCTTGCATAGTAAGTCTTCATTTTGTTTATCTTCTTTATTAATGTCTTGGTCATATTAAGCACAGTCCATCATATCATACCATCTGAAAAACA
Organism: Brachypetersius gabonensis; assembly: GCA_037577145.1. Taxonomy (NCBI): domain Eukaryota; kingdom Metazoa; phylum Chordata; class Actinopteri; order Characiformes; family Alestidae; genus Brachypetersius; species Brachypetersius gabonensis. The sequence goes on along the minus strand of JBBJLR010000111.1, from coordinate 31,698,032 downwards.
AAGGTAATGTTGTCTCATAGTCTTTACTAAAAGATTATATTGTATATAGGCCCACTTCTGATCGTGTACTAAATAGGAGGCAAAAATGAGATCAGCCATTAATTACATTTCACCTCCTACTCCTTCCACCCACACAGTGTTTAGCCAGCTCAGAGACCCTCTTTAATACCATGTTGTAGCGGCTGCACGACTGTTTACTCTTATTAGACAACTAGTCATTCAAAAAATCACAGAATAATCCATTAGTTATCATTACCAACATGATAATAATGATAATGATGATAAGAATAATAACAATAATAGTGGTAATCTTCTAAAAAGGTCCTCCTGATGCCTCTGCCTCTCATGAAGATCTTGGCTCTGGGAAACAAGTACAACTCAGATTAAATGCTAGTACCAAGCAATTGCAACTCTACGCACCGATAAGAATTTCAGAGTGATTCGTAGATGCTTGAACATCTGTGCTGTTCCTTTTTAAGACCTTTCTGAATTTATTTTGAAGCAGTAATTAGTAAGATATCCTCATTTTTGCTGACTTCATTAAACCCAAGTTTGTGGACGTGTCTTTTCACTGCTCTATCAGAGACTGTTGCTCTCGAAGTCTACCCAGTCTGCTTACTGAGCTGTATTTCGGCAGCTGAGCTGAGTCACAGCTTGCATCTTGTGCATTATTTCCACACTAATGAGTACATTGAGCTTTGATTTTAGCCGAAAACCCCCTTTCTTTTCTCTCCACAAGCTTGTTACTGTTATTTTTGTGCTACAGCATTTCAGGAACCATCCTTGACTAGTCGATGCAACCTTTACTTTTTCATGTAAGCATGAAAAGACAGTGCTTAATGACTTTCATGCCTAAATTATTCAGTAGTATCCCAGTAGATTACCGATACACTAGTTCAACTTATAATAATATATAGTTGTGGATAGAGGAGACAGCAAGAAGGTGCTGGATTTGTTGTCCAGCCAGTTTACATTTTCTTCCTGTGTCTGTGTGGTTGTCCTGCCACAATCACATCAGGCCAACTGGAGATGCTTAGCTGCCCCTAGGTGTGAGTATACAGGCAAATGTGTGTGTCCGTGTGTCTGCCCTGTGATGGACTGGTTACCTGTCTGCAGTGTTTCTCCATCATTCGTCTGGCCACTGGGATAAACACAGTTAGGATATACAAGCAGTTCATATAATGGATGGATATACCTTCTACCGGTGGCAACTGCTCTAAGACAAGGGCAGCTCTGCTTCCTCTACAATGTCAGAAAATAAATGTTCATATATGTTGTATTTATATTGGTTTCAATTTCATGACTAGCTCATGTGACTGCCGTTAGAGGCAGCCTTTAAGTTTATGTTTGTTAGGTGCACGGTACACAGGTGTGAAGTTTAAGTTTAGTTTCAGTGTGGTTGCCGTTAGAGGCAACCTTTTGGTTAAGCTCAGTGTGGGCGTGTTCATTGATCACGCTCACCTGTTTCTGGTTTGAGTTAGTTCTGGTGCATGGGGATTGGCCAGGTGTGACTACAAAACCTGTCCGTTCCTGAAAAACGGGACGTGGTCACGGAGAAAGTTACCCCAGTAAGCCACCCCCGTAATTCACCCAGCCTTAGGGGTTTTAGAGAAGCGTGCTGGAGGGAAAGGCGAAAGCTTGACTAGGTTAAGCGTGTTTATAGTTAATAGTGGTGGAGGAGTAGCCACTGAGAAACGTGTAAGTCTGAGGGTTGAGAAATATCAATCTCAGGCTGTTGTGAGTGTGGCTGGGAACTGTGTCTGGGGTTCACTCTCAGCTAGGGGAAGCCTACAGAACTGGAGAATGTCTGGATCCCTGACAAGCAGAGAGGAGTAACAGAGAAGAGAAGCCCAAGCCATTGCAGAGCAGTCGAGTCAAGTGTGGCTAGCTACCCAGGCTGCGGTAGTCCATCCCTCGCTCTCTCTATCTCTCTCTCTCTCTGTTTCCCATTCAGGAGGACGCTGTGTCTCAGGGATCACGTGGGAAGGTCTACCGACCTTACGGGGATCAGAGTACAGGAATAGAGTAACCGTCTGAAGGTTGCTGACTGAGAGACGGTCCTTAGAGGAAACACTGAGACTGAGGAAGTTCAGAGGAGTTGGAGATTCCTCAAAGGCAGTGACTCTCCTATGGAATGAGAACTGTTTGAGTTTGGACTTTGTGAGCTTTGTGCACTGTAAATAAACTGTCACATTTGGAACTTATGCTGCTGCTGTGTCTTCCTCCCTCAGCCAACATGACAGATGACCACGCCAAACAGGACACAGCAGCGGGTACCCACTGCAGAAAAGACTGGAAAAGACAGTAACCAAGTTGCAGCAATGAGCACCTGTGAAGGGAAGAGCTGTTCTCCGGTCACATCGAAAGACTTCTGAGAGAGCTCGCGCACCTGCTCATTGCGTGGGACGTGGCTCCCTGGAGCCAGGTAAGGCCGCCGTGCAGTAAAGTGGGGAGGAAGCAGGCAAGGGAGCCTGCCATGAGCACTCAGGCAAGGGCACCGAAGTAGAGTGCTTTTCTGGTCCTCCCACTGGGGCCTGTGCACCCACGACCAAGAGGAAGGAAGCGGGCAAAGGGGCCCGCCTGGTGTACTCCGGTGAAGGAGCCAGAAGGGAGTACACTTTCGTTTCTTCCCTGTGGGAAAGGGTCAAAGGAAACCAAGAAGCAACCGGCTGGCCCAGTAGGGCCATTCGTGGAAGGAGCGGCGTTCCAGTGGTCTTCCAAAAGACCATCCTCCTGCCAGCTGCAGATGCTTCGGCCGGGGCGAAGCTCGCCCCCACAGCCCGAAGTCAAGTCCCCTGTAACTGCTCCACAGTTCAAGCGGCCTATGCACGCTCCCCGGCTTAAGATTTCAGCTCCAGGGTCCGTAGCAGAAGCTCCCCAGCTTAAGAAATCAGCTCCAGGGTTTGCAGCAGGGAGCATAGGGGCTTTAGAAGCCGTGAACGGGTCAGGGTTAGAGTCGGTGGAAACCCCAGCTGTAAGGTCCCCTGAACCTACTCCAAGACACAAGCCACCCGTGCCAACTCCCCGGCTGAAGAAGTCAGCACCAGAGTTAGTAGCCGTTAGCATAGGGGCTTCGGAAACCTTGGATAGATCAGGGTTCAGGCGGTTGCTCCGCCCGTGGTTCAGTTCCCTGTCCCTATTCCCAGCCTCAAGCCGCCCGTGCCAGCTCCCCGACTGAAGCAGTCAGGTAAACGGTTAGAAGCAGGTAACATAGGGCCAGAGGTCATGGTTAACCCTAGCACAGGGCCTGATGCCATGGATAGCCCGAGAGTAAGGTCTGATGTCAGGAGTAGCCCTGGTGTAGAGTCTGGAGTTTTAGTTTCCCTAGCAGAGGGTCTGGAGGATTGATTAGCCCTAGTATCAGGCCAGAGGTCATGGTTAACCCTAGCATAGGGCCTGATGTCATGTGGTCCATTCCTCTCTCTCTCTCTCTCTCTCTCTCTCTCTCTCTCTCTCTCTCTCTCTCTCTCTCTCTCTCTCTCTGTGTGTGTTCAGGAGGACGCTGTGTCTCAAGGATCACGTGGGAAGGTCTACCAACCTTACGGGGATCAGAGTACAGGAACAGAGCTTCTCTGGGAGTGAATGGAGCAGTGGGCATGATGATTGGAGGAGCTGTCTAAAGGGCGGAACTCCAATTTTGAGTGACAGCATGTTTTAAGTACTAATTATACAGCACTACAGCCACTCGAGTTCAGTTCCATGCGGATTTGCAGGTGAAGTTGTATGACAAACTGCTGCACTCTGTGTTGTTTACTGGTGAAATAAACCATTTTTGTTTGTACAAATCACTCTTTAAAAAAAAAAAACATATAGTGTTCTTGACTTTGCTCCTTGTTTCAGCATTGTAAAGTTAGTTCATTCATGTAATTAAGGGAGCTTGGGGAAACTAGCCAGCTAGCAAGCTGTGCATAATGGCAAACGGTGCTAAATATTGTTGACGTGCTTTTGGCACCAGGTATGACCAGGTGAACTCTTGACTGGAAGTGCTGTGACAAAGAAAATGTACTACTGGCCTCTTGATGAAATCTTCACAGAATTTACGTACAAATAACAATTGATTGTTTTGATAAAGGCCTAATATGAGCTTCCCCTGTTTCAAAAACTAGCAACCGCCACTGCCTTCTGCATATCACTGATAGATTCCAGGTGTGTACTGTATATTCAATTCAATATGTTCATAAATAAAACAATGTCTTAACTTTACTGTGTTATGTCAGAAAACTGAATTGATCCTTGAGGAAATAGACAACAGAGACACAGAAACAAGAATGATATAAAGTCTAAACTGACCGGTTTATCACAGGTTTATGATGTTTGATGCCATAACGTTAATGAAGCATGAGGCATAAACTAGAATGACAGTAAAAACGCTGTGATATTACGGACACAAGTTGTTACGCCAAGACGTAACAGTATGTGACATCTGCCATAACGTGGCATGGTTCAAGGCACGTTTAAGTCTTTGTTATGTAAGTCTTTGTTTTGTTAACCATGACTTTATGTAGTGACAAGCATTGAGCATGTTTTATTTTGGTGCTATTTTTTTATATTTTATACCAACACTTTCTCTGTTCCAGTTTTTGCAGTGTAGGTAAGACGTTCCAGGCTTAGTCTGTAACCACACACTGCTCCTCTTAAGCCCCACTCCCCCAGGCTTATAATCAGATGAGTGCGAATGAGAAAAGTGAAAATGAGATAAGTGTTACGGGCTTTGACTTTGTGACACTTCTCCCCGCTGATGTTGATTTGTCTTTTGAACTCATGTACAGAAGAATTGATAAGAGCAATGAGATTATGCTTATGAGCATAATTAGAAAGATGGTATCTAATTTCACATGCAAATACATTAAAGCGGAGCTGGGGTAAGAGCGAGAGCCCAGCTCCATGCATGACTGAAGAGAAGGGAAATGAAATGTGAACTAGATCTTAGTGGGCGTCACCGGAGTAATTAGTGCAAGAAATATACAATTATTCCTTAATTAATACATTGTGGCAAATAATTTGTGTGAAAGTCTGGAAGGATAGAAGATGTCGAATCCTTTTGTGCTGATGAGGTGACTTTTATTAGCCTACACGTTCGAGGCAATAGGTTTGGGCCTAAAACAGTACTATCTCAAAAAACTTGGCAGTTTCTTTTGTTTTTTCATTCTAGTTATGTGAAAATAAATCAGCATATAATTTAATTTTAATTTGGCAAATATTTTTTTTATCAATCCTGCAGTTAGCCACTGATGGAATTTAATTTTTATCAATTAACTATAAGCAATGAAATCTGAATAAATTAAAATTTCATTTAGCTTAATTAACTCTCTAACAGGTCTTAAGAGCACCACACAAATCCACATATGGTTCACAGTTTCAAGTAGCTCACATTTTCTGAATGCATGAAATGCACAGTGCCATGCTATTCACATAACATACACATATATCTTAGAAATTCTGTGTTTTGTTAAGTCCGGTTTCGTTGTCATTTATGTTATTTTGCTCAGAATTCACTGATTTGGAATTCACTAAAGTCCGATTGCTGGAAGCTCCACCTTTGGCTAAATTGGGTTGCCTTTGCATTCTTTAAATGCACCTCTTGAAAGTTTCATTTGAAACGAATTACCATCACAGTTAAATTCATCGCATGGGGAGCCGGCAGGCTGTGTGTGCAGGCCCTGAAGGCTCCTGCCTCACATAAAGCTACCACTGCCCTGTTCTCTGATGATCCGCCTAGCTGACTCCTCCGAATCTCTGAGAGACAGAGGAGTCTTTGTGCAGATGGAGAGACCAGTGCAGAAGGATCCGGCACACTGACGGCTTTGTTATCTGGAATTTATTATGCATTAACGAAGAGAGCGAGAGCTGTGGGAAAGCACACCAAGTGAGGGAAGAAGAAGAGACAGCTGAATTTTTGAAAAATAGGGACTTTTAAAGACGTCTCAGCTGTCCCAGCAACATAATAAATAACATGAAAAAACTTTAGTTAAGTTGACAAACGCAGGAACGTATGAAAGTGTTTTAAGGCTGATAAGGTGAAATTAGACTTTTTTTTGATCAATTATATTATAGTGAATGTGTAATAATATGCTATAGAATGGTGAGGGATTAAATATACTCATACTGTGGATTGACACATTAAATATATTAAGCACACTCTGCTCAAACAGTTCTTTATGTATGAACTTAATACACCTGAGCTGAGTGGCATCCAGCCAGACTGACATGTGACATCTCTAATCAGGCGCTGAGTTTCAGCACTCCAACACACACGGTGTTGGAGATCAAATGGTTGAAAAATGTTTTAAACATGCAATTTATTTATTATGTAAGACTGAAGATTTTAGACCACAGAAATAGCGTCTGCATACACTTATATTCTGGGCCTCTGGCGCTAAAAGTGCACAACTACGGCAGATGTTTTGTCAGCTTCAGTTACAGCATCTAGTAATTATGTTGCTACATTTTAAATATATCATTTGATTCTGAATCTAGATTGCACAATGTAACAAGAAGACTGTGGCTGCACATGTTGATTAACATAACGTATTGTGCACCTGGTGTAAACTTCGTTTGATTTGTATTAATTTTATTGTTTTTATTCATTTTAGTTGTATTTCAACATCCGTGCAGTGAAGTTCTTTAATCACTTCTCCTGCTACTCTTTTCTGTTGCCTTCCTTGTCCCTTTCCCGTCTTTTTGGTATAAAGGACTATGCATACAGGTAGGTGTTAACAGCCAATGATGGGTAAAATGGGGAACAAATATATTAAGGGCTTATGCACTTAATCCCTTAATATCCCCTCTGTTCCTGTCACATCCATTAGAGTTTACATATTTAGAAAATTGGTGCAAAATCAACTGCTGAAAGGTGTTAAACGCATAAATTACTCTTTGATTCCCAAAATATGTACATAATAGAGTAACAAAGTACAGTCAATAGCACCTTGCAGGCCTAGTTTGTAAAACACTCACTCACTCATTCACTCACACATTATAATGATTAGCAGACTAAAGATTCTCCACAAAGAAGAATCATAACATCAATGACACTTTATGTCCTTAACCCTTTGAAATGTTTCAAATAAAAGAAAAAACTTGAGATCCTTGAGAATCATACTTAAGCACATTCTTCACTTAATTCAGCTCATAATGGATTAGCTGATGGACTAGCACATGTGGCAACACAGTAGATATTGAAAGAGCAGGAAAAACAATGTGAAGTGGCCTCTTATAGTCATGCCTGAACTCACCACAGCACACACTAAGTGAAGCAGTGGGCACCAATGAGGGGCACCTGGACAGCTGTGTGGGTAGTTGTTTTTGGCAGCCTGTTTTAATTTTAGTTTAGTCTAGGCTTTGCATCAAGCTGTCATTTTAGTTTTTATTAGTTTTAGTCACGTCCAAACTCTTTTAGTCTAGTTAAGTTTCAGTCGACTAAAAGTCTGAGCATTTTAGTCTTATTTTAGTCAGAATTATCCATGACTATTTTCGTCTAGTTTTAGTCGATGAAAACTGATGACATTTTAGTTTAGTTTTAGTCAATAAAAGTTGTATTTTAGTCTTTGTCAAATCCATTCCAGACATGGAAGACACTCTGATTTGAGTTTATTTTGCCAACCAACCATGTTAGAACTTAGAAGTACATACACATATATTTAAATAAAATAAATAAATAAAATAACATCACATCACTACAAGGTGCAAATAAAATGAAAGTGTGTGTGTCTATTGCCATAAAACCCACATTTGTAAAACTGGTAAAAGTCTGCTGCTTCAGTGTGTTGACCGGAACTTACCTGAATATATTTTTAAATACCACATATATAGTCTATACAAACAAATCAGAACAATTTAGGATCAGCTTTTTTGCATGGATATGGGGAAGGCTGCTTATCTAAATGCTGTTTGTCAAAATGTAAAAATTTCTCTCTCCCTGGCACTATATTGGCCCTGCGTCCCAATACTTTTGACCAGTCTCGATAGATTTATTTCACAGTGCCTCTCAATGGACGTATTGGGACATAACGCCATTCAACTCCAAGGTCCACATTGAGTCTCATTCTTATTCGTCAACAATATTGCGGGATATATTTCGTTATAGTTATCGTCACACCACCAGCATTTACGCCTCGCCTCGTTTTAATCACGTGATCAGTGTTCTCTGACAACGATATTTGGTCATAATTTTCATTTTTCATATGTTATATATATGATTTATAGAGCATGCCAATGTGGCATGGTGGGTACCACTGTTGTCTCACACTGCCCGGGTTGAGGGTTTGAATCTGGGGCCTGGCCTTGTGTGTTTGCATCTTCTCCTGCTTCTTGTGGTGGTGTGGGTTTCATTTACATTTACGGTTTTTAGCAGGCACTTTTATCCAAAGCAGTTTCAATTCCCTAACTACAGGGGACAGTCTCCCTGGAGCAACTTGGGGTTAAGGACCACCACCACCCACAGAGAAGGGGATGAGTAGAAACTGCTGTCATTACCATCCATGTGCACTGTGAATACCAACTCATCCCTTATAGACAGTGCAGTGCACCTTCTGTTTTTCAGTCATTTACATTTACAACATTTAGCAGATGCTTTTATCCAAAGTGACTTTCATTTCCGAACAACAGGGGGCAGTCTCCCTGGAGCAAATTAAGGGTTAAGGGTCTTGCTCAGGAACCCAGTGGTGGTATGATGAAGGTAGAATTGGAACCCATGACCTCTTGGTCCAGAGGCAAGTATCCTACACTGTTTCCTCTGTTTCCTGTTTCCTCTGGGGTCTCTGGTTTCTCCCAAAGATATGTGGACTTGTCCAAAGTCAGGTGAACTGAAGATTCTAAATTGTCTATAGGTGAACGGTGTGGGCATCCTATGCTGGGCTGGCACCATGCCCAGGGTGAGTCCCTGCCTCGTGCCCACTGATACTAGGATAGGCCCTGGGTACCCTTGACACTAGTGAATAATAAGCATTCAGAGACAACAAGAGAAATTTATATGGATTTACAATATGTTCTTATATAGATTTAACATTCCTGGGTCATTGGGTCGCTGAAACGGGTCGTTAGATCATTGGGATTGTGTTGACCTCTGCCTTCATGGCTTGGCATGCTTGTTTCAGAGCACGAGCCTTCTAGTCAATGCAGTATTTTATTGAACCGTCCTATTTTCAGCGAAAAAAAGCTATGATATCAGTCAAGGGAATCTGAAATGCTTTGTGCGAAAGTACATGCAGTTTGACACCTGATTATTTAAGTAGTTCTGCATGATACCAATTCATTATTATGCCTCCCAGCAGTAGAGTGAGAATGAGTAAATGTATTTATAGAATCACTTTGAACAGTGATGTATCAGATGATAGAGCATATAGATGGACGTTCTGAAGTGTGCACTAAGAATAATGGAAGGAGGGGAAATACTATATCACCATTAGTAACCTTTAATACTGAAAAGAGGATTCCACCCCCACTAATGCTTTAATGCTGGGTAATATTAAGCCACTGCTACATACACAACAGCAGGAAACAAACAAACGATGTTCTCCAACCTGACTAGAGCAGAAAGAAAATACATGTGTTAGTGATAAGCCTGCTTTTCTGGCACCTACTGTGGCACACAGATGATGTTTTCAACAGTTTTTAAAGTTTTCACCACCCTTTTCTCCCAGTTTCATCATAGCCTGGCCCTAGTGTGTTTGTAGGTGTCCCTGGCCTACCCAACTGAACCACACAGCCTTGTTTACCTCCTAAATGACAAACAGAGAATCAGAAATGGGAAATTAGCGGGACCTGGGCGAACCACATATTGCTTATCTGCAAGTCCAATGATCTGCATAATGACACCACATCAAAGCTCCGGCAAGGCAACAGTTCTCAGACATTCCTTTTCCCACCCGTACCCTTTCAAAACATGCCAGGGGTCCAGCTCAGTAAGAATGGAGTCAGCGACTGTGCGTTTGCAGGTTTGAAAAACAGCCGTTTGACAGCAGCAGCGGAGGCTGGGACACCACTATGCTCGGGCTCTTCTCTGCAGTCTGGACAGCTCTTTAAGATGGCCACCTGGCCCCAGGATGAGTTTGCAAATTACTCCTCTTGTAGTCAGGCAGGCTGACCCTACTAATACTTAACAACGCTCAGCCTGGCAGCGTGCCAACAGTGAGGGCCCATCCTTTTGCACTTCAATCGAGAGCTGATCTTTCCCTATTGCAGATACTCTCTCTCTCTCTCTCTCTCTCTCTCTCTCTCTCTCTCTCTCTCTCTCTCTCTCTCTCTCTCTCTCTCTCTCTCATCCTGCTTAATTATACTAATTAACTTCAACACAAAAAACAACAAAACATCCTGGCCCAGACCCACAACCGCGCTGAGGCTACAGAGTGGTGTAGAGCGATGTTTCTGTTTAAACGAATCAGACATCATATCTGCTTCAATTAGCAGAGGAACTGGATGAATCTACTGGCTTTCTTTCACCTCGCAGATTCGGAGGCAGCACTTCGAGGAGCCAGATTTGCAGCATTATCAGACAGGAACCATCTGGAACACAACACATACAGTACATCAAGCCTGGAATGGAACGACAAAAATAAGAAGTTCCCTCAAACAACTACCCTCCTGTATCTCTTCCATCATATTCACTACAATCTCACTTCAAACTTTTCATTACGTTAAAATCCATCAGCTTTGCATTGCATGAACACTAGAGCCATAGGTATTGTTCATATGTGACCCGGTCTGCCGTAATGAGTCGGAAGTCGGCGTTAAATTTTTTGAGATACGGGCTGATAATGTTATATGAAAGTAAAGGTCTTCAGAATTAATCTTTCAAAGTTTCATCATTTAAATAATTGTGAAAATGTACTTAAATGGCGATTTAATCTCAAATCTTACAAAATAATGTCAAAAATAAGTGCTGTTTTCGCCTCTCCTCTGAAACGTCACAATCTCAGCTGTCAAAGTATGGTGTTAAAACGTCAATCCCTGATCTTTTTAAACCTATCAAAATGCTTAAATCCTGTACACAAACCTTTTTCAGCCAATAGGAAGCCCTTTAAACAGCCTTGTGTCCACCCACCCCTCAACAGTGTTCTGTGTAGCCTAATGCTAGCGTTTTCTTCTCCTCACAAAGATTGGGTTTAACATTTGTATTTTGGGTCAACATCATCGAAGTTGTTTAGAGTGAAGTGTGTGGTGTTGTGTGATTGCTGTT
>JBBJLR010000111.1:31676080-31686756 GCA_037577145.1 Brachypetersius gabonensis | reverse complement strand
CACATACATTAAAAACTGAGTGACAGTGAGGATGTGTTTGATGCATAAGGACTTTGTCCTGATTAAAAATAAGTGGGTGTGCATATATATTTGCTCACCACCCATCCCTCTGTTCTCCATCTGTCTCATCTCCAAGTCAAATGCATGCAACATATAGAAGTGTTGGCATTACCTTTACCTTTTCTTTTGTTCCACATTCACTCCTTTTGTCTGATTTTCTCATTACCAGCGGCACGTGGAGTCCGGGCAGGGTGCGCCGACATCCTGGCAGCCGTGATTATGTGCTGAGGAGGGAGACAAGGGCATAAGGATTAAAGCAACCTCTCCACTTCACCAGCGCATGATAGACTCCATCAGCAAAGGGAATGTAATAGTGAGCAGCCTCTAGTGATCAAAATGGGTCATGACGACCTCAGTCAAGATTAGCTATGACTCAAAGGCAGATCCTAGTGGAGGTAAAGGGCCATGAAGCACCCTACCGACTGAATACGGTCATGAAGCCTTGTCTACTCTTCTACACACCTCTCTTTTTTTATGAATACTCACCTCTTTCCTCTCATCCCACTCGCTGTCAGGGGCCGTGGTAAAGGGCCCTGTCAACTGAATGTGAATTAAGTGCAGTGCCTGACTCCACAGTAAACGCATACAGGAAGAAAAATGAAGTGCGGAAACACTGAGTCCAGCAACTGTATCAGCAGAATATGCACTGGGATGGGGTGATGGAAATAATCATTAATAAATAGCTCCTCATTACAGAGCACACCTCCCAGTCATCCAGGATAAGCTGCAGGCCTGACCCACACAGCCACATCCACTGGCTTTAATGGCCAATTTACCCATAGTATAGCTGTCCGTAGAGACTCTCTATCCAGTCCAGCCTTATTAAAATGTGTCACTATTAAGTTCCTGGCTGATGATGTACACTCTGCTCATTGGCCTGACAATTATGAGCAAACAAATGGTCTAGGTTACGTACATAATCCCATTTCCCAGTATACAAGAACTAAACTCTGCCTCAGACATATAGCATCATCATTGCATCTGAAATCGGTTGTGCTTATTACTCATCCAAAGCCCCTCAGGCTCCACCCCCTTGCTTATTTACTGACAAATAGTCTACTTCCTTTCCTCTGTAGACCCTGTAGTGCCCAATTCCCTTCATGGAGGACTGGGGTCCAGACCAGTTTGGTGCCTCCGCTCCTTAAACACACCCACTAATCCTTGCAATTAACAGATGAGTTGCATCAGGTGTGTTTGAGCAGGAAATTACTACACTGCGATCCTCCAGGACCAGAATTGGGCCTCTCTGCCCAAGGCAATTAAGTAGACAGCATAGCTAAAAAAAGCAGTACCACATCACCTTATTGAGTGAACTGAGTTAACTCTGGGCCATTTATGAGCATTTTTGCATCCCTTTATTTAATCCCATAAGTTAGTCATTCATTCCTTATGTTGTTTTTTTTCCAGAAGACCCAGGGTTACATATTTATGTAATTATTTGAAAATCAAAAATCAAAAATTATAAATTTTTATAAGCAAATTCTAGTTTTCGCCTAGTGACATTAAGACAATGTTGTTCCGTAGAGATTTAACTTTAGAAATGTGTGGGGTAAAGGTCCATAGCCAGTGTTACTTTTTTTTTTTTTAACTGGGACACTCAATGACTTATTATAATATAAAAATATGTGCTTATTTCCAGACGGAATTTGAATTTGACCTTCCTCGGTATCATTATTAACTATTACCCCCAACAGTTACAAACATATGACACACCACCATTAAAAAAATAATAATGAACAAGCAACAGAATGAACATAAATATATTTATTATATAGAAAGACAGTGGGAACAATTATGATGAATTGTGACAAATTTGTTGCTGAATCCAACGACAAGTGTGTGGGTCATCGCGGAAGCGAAGATATGCTTTATTTGCGCCTAAAATAAATAATATGGATGTTTCATGCAGTGTGTTTTATGTGGGAACCCTTTTTAAATGTTCTTTCTTTTGCACACACGATTACTCTGGACTTACTCGGGACGATCGTATAGGGTAAGTGTTCTCGATTTTATTTGTGTATCATGCATGTTTGTTACTCCTGTCGTGAGTTATGAGTCTGAGACTAAAGGTTACAAAAATGAACGCAAAATGCGTTCATGGAGTTCAAAAGGTTAATAAACACAGTAGCCATTTTCAGTGGCAGTCCTAACACATTTCGTATTAAGGAAGATCAAACAAGGTCCAAGGATGCCCCTCCCACTTACAGTTTGTGCTTTCATACTGCTAACAGCAATATAAGTTCAGTTGGAAGCAGTAAACTGCAGAAATACCACTGATGTTAACAAAGAGTTGTAATTCCAAAATGATCATTTTAAAGATTTTTTTCCCATTTTAGCACATATTAAGACATATTTTCAAATGCATGTTGCATACTGATGACAAGAGCAGTGGGTGAGTCAGCAGAACTGGATCAGAAAAGAAAGCCTGCACTGTCATTACACCCTTTTAAAAGCTCTTACTGGGCTTGTACCCTCTAGTTCCTGTAGTTAGGGAACATAATTCTACCATTTCACATTTCAGTTCAATTGTTTAAGTTGCTCTGTCCTGGCTCCTGGCTTTCTATTCCTTTTCCACTATAAAATATCAGGCTATGAAAATGTACAAATATGTACAATTTCCTATATGTAAGGTACAAACTGGACTTCAAGGACAATGCTATAGCTTTGAGGTTGCAGTTACAGGTTTGTACCTTGACGGACAAAAAGTGCCTTTCATACACAGTACTTTTGTCTGAGTGTGTACTATTTTTCACAATGGTGATCATTTTACTGCTGCTCAGTTACAGCCTGCCTCTAACTAAGTCTGCATGTGGGCTTATATTGTTCTTGTATTGATTGGTGCTTTTTATTGCCCTGTGTCAATACACTTACACATCATCAATTTCTACAATCATGTAACCCAAGATGAACACCCTGTTCTTTATTTTTCATTATGGGCTACACTGTAAATGTGAGCTGAACTTAATAAACATGTATCAAATTTGAGCGGATTGAATTCATGGGAAGTGAACGCAGCTTAGAAACCTTAAGACGTAAATGAGAAGAAAAAAAAAACTGCAAAAAAATTTGCAAAAGAGTGCAAAATCTCACTCTTTTGGCATTATTATATATTGGTATTCTTTGTTAAGAATAAAAAGTGGTGCACTTTTATTTTTAGACATGAGTTTCTGTGTCAAAAGTTTGAAAATGAATTCAGCTGAAAGTCAAACCTGAATAAGACACATACGTTGTCATACTTCCATGATGGCATTTAATTATACAATACTACTATTTAATTCCTGCTCTCCTTCCAAATCCTAATATAATATTATTGTATTTTCTTATTGGACAAAGTGGGTATCATCAGAAGTCTAATGTATAGGGATGGATAGTAAAAATGGGTCAGTACAGTGAAGCCTTCCCTCTCTTTCAAAGAAAAAAAAATATTGTTTTGTATTTACATGGTTTTGTTTGTTTGTTTGTGTGACAAAATGTAATTAGGTTAAGATGGAGCTGATTTGCCTCTAGCCCTAGCTGTAGATTTAAACAGTCTATCTGAGCTTCAGTATGAACTGAGCTGTGATCTATTGCCTCTAGATTGTGAACTGTGCTGTGACACATTGCATGGAGTTAAACATCTCCTAGATTGTTCTACATTTGGGTCAAGTTATATTATCTGAACAATAACATCAAGCCATCAAAGCAATAACAGCAAATCCAGAGACAGGGAACAGAGAAAAAAATCAGAGTCTGCTGAAGTTGCATGCATGAGAAAGGGCTTCTGAAACAGTCAACAAATGAGATATGAAATAATATTGCATTAGGTTGTGTATTATATTTAGCAATGGAGAATGTACTGTCCCAGTAGTATCTGCCTATCGTTACCAATGGAATATATAGCCTTAAATAAGATCCCGAACCAGCTTGGATTTATTTAGTTAGACAGCATTATCACAACTAGCCAGCAAGTTAAAGCGTAAAGAACTGCATGTTTCTGGATCATCTTTTGCAGCATCACTCGCATCATTTCCTTGTCCTTTTTATACTACCATTGTTCTTTCTGTTAAATTAGATCATTAAGATTCACAAAAGCACAAAAGAGAAAACAAGACTGAATTCATTTTCCAGTCGAATCATGTGGAGTATAATTAGATGAACATGTACTGCTTAGCTTACTACCCAGAGCTTGCCAGCTGACCAGATAATTCAGTTTTTGTTCTTGTTCTTCTTCTCACGTTCCTTAATATTCTGTTTTTGTTCATTTAGGTAACAGCAGGATATTTGTTTGAGCTTGGTTTTTATTAGGTAACCGACAATTGACCCCGCCAAGTGAGGGTAGCAGAAAATAATGCTGTCTTCTTGTTTTATTATATTTTAAAACACATTTTACAGGCACTAAAAGTCTGCCATTAATGTTTCATAGTAGGACATGCTGGTGAATTTAATATGTTATGTTGTGACACCATTGTACACTAAAACCTGATAGTCGTTGCTGCTAAAGCGCAACTGCTATTGTGAAATGCCCTTTAAGCTTGCTAAACATAATTTAAAATTAATGGTTATCGATCCGCTAGCCTTCCCATCCAATGTAACCGTCTGTTGTCACTGCTAATATACAAAGCTTCTCTGTTCGCAACCTACTCTAACTCTTGCCTAATTAATTTTAGTTACCTTACGCATTAAAATGTGCCGTCAAATTAAGTGACACAGTCAAGAGTAATTGGAGCTTTTAAATGAGTCAAGACTCAGAGAGGGAAAGTTCAGCATTAGTAATTTGTACCTATATCCTGTCTTGGGCAACCTCTAATGAGGGCAGAAAATAGTCAAATTACAGAGAATGCTGAATACAGAGCAGCTGAAAGGACCCTGTTAGGAGCAGCCAGCAGTGCAGCACTGTCAGATTCTTCACTTTGTGGCATCTGATTTCAAAACTGACAGCTAGACAGTGAAATTGGGTAAGCATAGCCTACTTTTAGCATCTGTCACTGTTGAGCTTGTGAGTAGACCTAATTCAACAGTGACATAAATGATGTTGCTATGTGTTATTATAGATATTCCTTGACTAGTGTCGCTGCTTTTTTTTCCATTTTCCTTCATTTCTGATTCACTCACAAAAGATTGCCTTCTGTCTCTGACACACAGTGACCTTGAGTGTTTAGTTTGTGCATGGCAGAAGTGATTAGATGTTCCACACACAGTCCTCATTGGTTTTCTTCTAAGGGCTGTCAAATGCCGCGCATTGGTTAAAAAAAAAAAAAAACTTCAATAAAGTATGAGTAGAAAACCAGTTAGACCTCTTTCTACAACGTGATATATGACAAATAGACAAATCATTTTTACAGTGTCCCTTTTTATTTTTAGTTCACTTCTAAACCATTCATCTTCCCTTCCCTGTTTATCAAGGGTCATGTTCCAATAACGGAGCAAAACTGCAAGCGTGGCACAAGTCAGTTGCTGGAGTGCTGCAGATAAAAAAGAGAAAAAGCACATTCGTCTGAATGTTGTTTAGTTAGTTGTCACCGCACTGATCTGTAAAGTGAGGGAGTTTGAGGTAGTCACACTTGGACAGCTACTCCTCCTCCCAACTCGCTCTCTTCGCTGGAGACACGGCAGCAGCAGTAGGAGGACGAAAGCAGCACAGTGAAAAGGATGCCGAAGGATATGAACACTGATTTAGAGGGAATGCATGCATATGCGTACCTCTGTGTGTGTGTGTGTGTGTGTGTGTGTGTGCCCCTAAGCATTTGCCACCCTAGGCAATTTCCTTCACTGCCTACGCCAAAACAAATATTAGTCACTTTGATGCCATGTCAGAAGCGGATGTTATAGAAATACTATACAATATCCGATACTTTTTACCTCCAGCATAAAAATATAAGGTCACAGCCTGAGACACAAGCATTGTAGATAGCCTGGATCACCATCGGATCTAGTCATAGCCTGGAATACTTGCAGCATCACTACCAGCAAGTGAGGAACTAAACCACAGTCACTACACCATCAAAACAACAAGACACCAGGCACTACACTGTCATCAAAACTGTTGAACAAATGTGGTCTAAGGGGTGTCCAAAGTCTAGGAGCTAGCTGTAGGTCTAGCATGCCAGAGGGGGCAAGATCAATGATATCCTCCAGTAATATGATGTACACATTCTGTTTGCACTACACAGCTGAACCACTCACTTTATTGCAGAGCCACACTTTAATCTTTCGCCCTGTGTGTTTTTGTCTATTGCAGGCCCCAAGGTATATATATTCAGGCGCACCCTGCAAGTGAACAGTCAGTTCTTGAAGTTAATGTGTTGGAAGCTGGAAAAATGGCCAAGATCTGAGTGACTTTAACAACGACCAAATTATGATGGCTAAACCCGCATCTGCTCCTGGAAAGCAGTGGTTTGCATCTACCAAAAGTACTCTAAGGGAGGACAATGAGTGAACCATCAGCAGGTTTATAGGTGTCCAAAGTTCATTGTTTGCATAGAGACTGCCTGGCCTGGTTCAGGCCCATAGAAAAGCTAAAAAGCCACAACCTGACAGAAAGGTTTAAATGATAATGATATAAAGGTGTCAGGCACACAATACATTGCAGCTTGCTGTGTGCCATGCTGACCCATGTCTACCACCGAAAGCACATAAAATGGGCATGTGGGCATTAGAACAGGACCATGGAGCAATGGAAAAGGTGGCCTGGTGTAAATCATGCTTTCTTTATCCAATTTATTGCTGGGCTTACCATGGGAAAGCAAGCAGGTGGATGCTCTGGGTAATGTTCTATGGAGAAACCTTCATGAAACGTTCCTGGCATTCATGTGGATGTCACTTTAGTACAAAATTAGTTCAAACCCAGTATCCCCTTTGTAACTACGACATGCCCAAAAGGTAATGACATATTTCACTATGTCTAAGGTGTTAATCAGGCATCTGTGGGCTGAACAAACTAGTTCAATCCATTAAGTGCATGTCTCACAAATTACAGAGCTCTGCTGCTAGCATCTGCTAATGCTAAAACCAACAGCATATCTTGGTGGTGCAAGGGGGACTCCACAAGACCTCTAAAGGTGTTCTGTGTTATCTGGCACCAAAGATATTCGCAGCAGATCTTTTAAGTCGTGAGTAAGTTGTGGGAAAATGCCTCGTTTCTTTTTGCTTTTGACAGAAAGATAACCACACAATGTAGACGTAAGTCTTTTAACTGTACACCAAATGGTATTTTAGAAGTTGTGTTCAATATTCAGAGATTTTATATTATACTTTATATACTGACTGTAATTACAGAATTCTGCTGTCAAGTCTCAAATCATCTCAAATCACAATTTTTCAAATATGGGTGCTGTCAGAGCTAAAAGTCCATGATCCCCACATTAGTGTGTTTTTTCACACTCTGACTGGTTGTTAGCTAATAATATAGATCAGGGAAAGGGATCCTGTGCACTGGAGGTTTGTTTCTGGGCTGGAGTTGAAAAGGAAAGAGACAGACGTAACGCTTCAGTGATATTTTATTCTCATTCTGATGAAATTCACATAATGCAAAATGCATAGAGAATAAAAAACGCGCCATCATGATAACCTTTACTTGATTACAGAACAAAGAAATGACACCGGATCTATTCTCGTCATGTGACCTTTTACATGCATGCCATAATATGAATCTAACAGTGCCCTCTTAATGAAGACTAAAACTCTGTGGTGCTCTTCGGATTCTCAGTAGGTTGAAAAGGGATTTTTGCCAGCATTCTGGGAAGCTTGTCCGACTTCGCAAGAATTGCTGTGAGAAAGATTGCAGTTGTGTGTGGAGCATGGCTAGAACCATCTTTACACACAAAAAATGGATTTATCGTCTGTCTCGATCCCGGCATGAGGTTTCTAAAAGTTGATCCACTCCTGAGATCACCGGCCTGTGGATTACAAACACTATCTGCCAGAAGAAAAAGTAGATGGTGTTCAATTTTCAATCAAGTATCTGTGCTAGCATCATTCCTTCTGAGAGATTAAGAAGGTTGTCTCCAACCAAGTTGAGATCGTTTACTGAATGAAGTTTGTTTAAGCAGAAGAGGCCTCTTGTGTTAGAAACTTAACAGAACTGTTAAATCCTAAAAGCTTCTGAAATGAAGCATAAGTAGGACACTTTCCACTCTGAAGAAACAGTTCTGAAATGTTTGCCATGGATGCTTAAGGCAGGTGTGCAGGCATCAGTAGGAAATCCAATTTCTCAACTTAAGAGAAGGAGCACTGTCTTGGAATATTGCTCACATTTTTTCCCAGCATGGGTGCCAGTCCCGTCAGCACAGACCACTCTTTGGTAACTGCTGGCTTCATCCATTCTGAATCTGGGTCATGCAGTTTTGGGTTGAGATCTTGACAGTAGAGTGCTTGGAGCCCGAGTGTGAAATGAGCAATCGCAATGGTCTCTGAGCAGAGCGGAAAAGTGATTCATCATCATCATCATCTTCTTTTGACTAAGAAAAAGGCTTCGACACTGCCACTCTTGTGACTTTTTCGGGTGATACAGATCCCGGGATTTGAGAATGGTGCCATTTTCTTCTGTTTTCCCCGCAAAAATACAGACTTGCATCAGAAAGCAACACCTCTGCTTGATGGAGAAATGCATGACATAAAGCTTCAATAGCTGAAGCTAATTCCAAGGCTATTCTTTCAGGAGAGGAAACTAGAAAGAAAAGAACATGGTGTCCTTGGTAAATGCTTAGAATAATGCTTAGAAAAATAGCAATGTTCCAGGGGGTGGCTGCTACTAAAGGAAAAAAAAAAAAAACGGTGAATATAGAGGCAGTCAAAGCACAGCAGCATATGTTGTTATTTGCAGAAAGAGAGGAAGGAATGGGCTTCTATTAACATATATAGCTTCACTGGTGGTGCCTGAAGGGGGTAAGAATAATGTGCGTTTTATTGTATTCAGTCCTGTTCATCATAATGCTCTTTGCTATGTTAATGGGTTCCTTCAATTGTATCAGCCTGTGATGCAGCACTGAAGCGAGTGATTTTGAAAGGAAACTTTCATTCATCGGTCTAATGTGACGCATGACTGGTGATTGAATTTCAGAAAGCAGTGCCCTCTTTTGGTTCCTACTGAAGCATCCTTTCAGGTCACGGAAGTTTGAGTGCGATCAGAGCGTTAGGACGTGTCTGAATTAAAGCAAAATGCACAATGTGGGCTGTGCTGCTCAGTGGTAGGGGCCAAATGAGATAATTAGTCTTGATCTCTGTTCAAATTCGCCCACCATGAATTAGCACTGTTATTGTAAACACTGTAGCCTTCGAAAAGCTTGACAGGCTTTTGTTTTTGATTAATTACATTTGATAATGAGTCTCACTGTTCGACATGATTAATACATCAATGGGGTAATTAGTGTTTATTTTGGAGTTGGCTTTATGAATTATGCAAAGTAGCACACACAAAAAATAAGCCTCTTTGACACCAGTGTCGGAGCATGTTAAAAATGTTGACTTTAAAATAATAAAAAACTAGATTTGAAAAAACATTTTTGTTACTACAGCCACATACATTTATTTCCTTTCTGACCTCCTTCCTTCGTTCTTTCTGTATGCTCTCTAGATAGGAGGCGGGAATGAAAGGGTACCACTGGAAGAATGATCAGGAGAGATAGGAGCAATTAACGGGTCACTATGCATAGCAAGAAGAAAAAGGTAGGAAACAGAGGACAACAACAAACCACGCTGCTGTCCACCGCAGATCAGGGACACTAACAAGAAAGGAGCAGATTAAGTCATGCCAAAAAATAAGCATATTTGGGTTAAGCATGTTCAATGGCATAATTATATACCAATTAATACAGAACAATAAAGACAACAGTTAGGCACGATTAGGGGTGTGTGGAGCATTAAGCTGTAATTAGACTTGGGGGATTGGGGCCCTCTAGGCTGAAGGGCTACATGGAGACTGAAAGAAAGGAGTAGGGAAAGGAGGAGAGCCTGGTTAACACCATCTGCAACAGCAACATGAGAAGCACAGATAAAGTTCCACTATGGAAAGGAGGAGAGAAAGGGGCAGATCAGGTAACATACACCAACTCACACACACACACACACACACACACACACACACACACACAGTCATGTTAAAGGACACATTTAAACCCCCAATAAACCATAAATGAAATGGTGGTTTGCATGTTTCTATCTTGGCACAGTAGCACACAAAGCCTGCCTGTTTCCAGAGAACAAAGAGGTAAAACGTAAAACGAATTATGATTTTGGTGTTTAAACACACAAACATTAAACAGATGTCAGGCAGAAATCAGTCAACCCTGTGACAGCAAACACACACGGAGACACACTTTTCAGTCAAGAGTTTTATTTAGACCTGTCAAACACAGGCACGGGTGTCAGACTCACCTGTCCACCTGTCTGTAGGGTCACTGCAGGAGACAAAAGAAGAGAGAGAGAGAGAGAGAGAGAGAGAGAGAGAGAGAGAGAGCATAGGTGGAGGAAGAGAGAAGTTCAAACCCACAGGGATGCTAAACACAATGAAGTAATGCTGTCACTGTATGAAGTAAGCGAGCAGGAGAGGAAAACAAGACACAAAAGGAAAGAACAAAAGGGGGAAGGAAAACTCTGAGTAAGGGAGAGAGTACCACAAAGACAAAGCAAACCCAAGGGCA
>JBBJLR010000111.1:31648479-31663368 GCA_037577145.1 Brachypetersius gabonensis | reverse complement strand
CACACACACACACACACACACATATAGATATATACCACACACACACACACCACACATACCAAACACACACACCTCCATGCACACACACACCACACACACCTCCATACACACACACACACACACACACATACCAAACACACACACCTCCATGCACACACATACCACACACACACACACATACCACACACACCTCCATACACACACACACACCACACACACACACACACACCATACACACACACACACACACCTTCATACACACCACACACACACACCACAGTCTACCTGCTTCCTCCTGCCTCAGCGCCGTCCAAACTTACACACACAAACACATACCACACACACACACACACCTCCACACACCACACACACACACATACCAAACACACACACCTCCATGCACACACACACCACACACACACCTCCATACACACCACAGTCCACCTGCTTCCTCCTGCCTCAGCGCCGTCCAAACTTACACACACCTCCACACACACAAACACATACCACACACACACCTCCATACACACACATACCACACACACCACACACAAAACACACACACATACCACACACAACACACACTCACTCACACAAGCACCTCCATACACACACACACCTCCATACACACACACCCACATACCTCCATAGACACACATACCACACACACCACACACACACACACACAAACACCTCCATACACACACACCCCACACACAAACCACACAATACCTCTATACACACATACCACACACACAAACCACACACACACATAAACCACACAAACACACACACACACATACACACTAATCACAGTCCACCTGCTTCCTCCTGCCTCCAAACTTACACACACCTCCACACACACACGCATATCACACACACACACCTTCATACACACACATACCACTCACACACATACACCTCCATACACACACATACCACACACCACACACATACCACACACACACAAACAGCGCTGTCCAAACTTACACACACCTCCACACACACACACCTCCATACACACACATACCTCCATACACACACACACCACACATACACACAGAGCACAGTTTACCTGCTTCCTCCTGCCTCAGTGCCATCCAAACTTACACACACCTCCACACACACATACAGATTCTCTCTCAACCCACATGCATACACATATCAAACACACACCACACAAACCCACACCCACAACCACACAAACATAAATGGAGGCTCGAATTTCTGTGAAGTGCATGGCTGACCTTGCTAAGCTGTGTATTGTTCAAGGGGAAGCAGTTATTTCAGCTAGTAGTGCAGACAAAACCTCGAGAAACACAACTCACTGGGGGGCTAGAGAAAACAGAATAAGAAGGGGAAAAAGGTGGGGGGAACAGTCTCACTTTACCCTGTATTTCCAGCCAAGATAACAGGAACCTTTAGAGATGGCTATCAGTATTGATAAGGCCAGTGTGTGTGAGTGGGGGGATGTGGTGGAACTGGAACGGAAAAGTAGATACATATCAGCGTACACTATACACAAGGCAGGCACTGGCATTGTTGTCACAAGGCAATCATCCAGAGGGCAAAACATTGGCCAAGGTAACCAAACACTGCACAAAATGACCTTTACACAGCTCAGAGGCACTAAACGAGCCACAAATGATGACAAATTACGGCACATTACCATCTTCAAACAATTCATCTCCAAATAAGAAAGAAGGGATTCGGTCGTCTTGTTATTACTCTCTAACATCCCATTTGGTTCCAACAGGGGAATTCATCCAAGAAAATTAATAGAGCCGAACTGTAACAACAAGCACTGATGTTTGTAAAGACCCTGCTCACAATATTGCTCCTAATTAGAAGCAGCTTATCTTCAGAGTCTTGCCCTCAGTGCCAGGCTGAGGATGCATTCATGGAGTATATTGGGGTGAAGGACAACCCAGAGACAAACAGCCATCTCCACTGACCTGAGATGAAAGTTTGGGCTAGGGCCTGGAGGCATCAGTCTTCAGAGACTCTAGGTCAGACGGAACACAGTCCATGACCTAGACACCCTTATCCTAGAACGAGAAGACAAAGCACTGCAGCAGCTTAATTACAAGCATTAATTATACCCATTCTGACAGACACACCTTGTCTAACCTAGAGTGCACACACTCATACAGTACTGCAGTGAATGCAGAGTGTTGAAATTCCCCTAATGACACATTGATTTTGTCTCCAGAATTTGTGAGCTATGGACATTCTCATATCAGAGCAGGAGTGTATGAAATTGCAGGGCCCATATTCACTTTCTTGCATCTTTTCCCTGAAGTGCATTTATGACATTTGTGTGGTTTTATCAACCCCAGTTTTTATATTTTCCAACCTCCCTTTTGCCTTAGAATTTCCCAGTTGCTATTTGCATTAGTGTGCCTTTATTTACATATAATATATACTAGTCAGTCATAACATTACAACAACCTGCCCAATATTATGTAGGTCCCAGTTGTGCCACCAAAACAGCTCTGACCTTTCGAAGCATTGACTCCACAAAATCTATGATGGTGAGCCGTGCAACCTGGAAAAGCCAAAGTCCCTAAGTTGCGGTGTGGGGCCTCCATGGATCAAACTAGTTTGCCCAGCACATCCCACAGATGCTTGATCCAACTGAGATCTGGGGAATTTCGAGTCGGCACCGTGAACTTTTTGTCGTGTTCCACAAAAACCTTTTCTGAACTACTTCTAAAAGAGACCATTAGGGAATATTGGTCTGAAACAAGGTTTAAGTAGGTAGTACATGTCAAAGGGACATCCACATGAAAGTTTCTCAGCAGGGGCCGTATTACAGAATCTTCCTATCTTAAGTATGCATTTAAGATATGATTTGAGGATGATTCAAGTTAGGAAGTTTCTGTAATACGGCCCTTGAACATTACCTTCCATCAACCTGCCTTCTTCCCATAGAACATCCTGGTGGCATCTCTTCTCCAGGCAAATGCCCTGCATTCACACAACTGTCCACATGATGTAAAAGGAAACATGACTCAGACCAGGTTACCTTCTTCTAATGCTACATTGTCCAGGTCTGGTGCTCATGTTCCTATTGGTGTTTTTGGTGAATGGGGGTCAGCATGGGTACTCTGACCAGTCTGCAGTCAAACAGTGTTGTAGTGTTCGGACATCTTTCTATCATAACTTTGATGGTTTTGGTGCTCATTCGCTGGTTGTCTGTCTTTGGAACACCCCTGCCATTTGGAGCTGCTCAGTTGTCTAGCCATTACACTTTAGGTCCTGTAGATCCTGTAGTTGCCCCTTTCTCTGCACCCGACACATCAGTTTCACGAACTGACTGTTTCCTTGCTGCCTAACATATCCCACCCTTAAGATGTGCCTTTGTTACAGCATAATCAATGCCACTCACTTCAGCTGTCGGTGTTTTAATGTTGTGACTGACCAGTGTATATAACTGTCTTCTGTTCTGACTGACAGACCTGTCCAGACTGAATTAACATGATTGCATGGATATATGTCAACATTTAGGCGAAAAACAGTCAATTCAAAACAGTTTAGTTTCCTTATATGGACTATATATAAAATAAGTAGATTTTGAACTAAGCTAAACTAAAAGTGATGAAGATCTGTTTTTTCTTCATGTGGGCCCTTTAATGTAGAAAGAAGCCTCCTCAGAGCAGAAACCAGGTAAGGGCCAGCTGTCAGAAATGGTTATAAACCTTGTCTAAAAGCAAGACGTTCTGTCTTAAAAGAACAGGACAAATGTTGACTAAACATTGCTAGATGAACCACCCGGGTGGAGAGAAAGGCTGGCGGAACAGCATGCTCTTGACAGATGAGCTGAATTAGAAGCAGCTTGTCCTCAGAGTCCTGCTCCCAGTGCCAGGATGAAGATGCATTCATAGAGTGCAGTCACATTTTAGCTACAATGTACAACACCATGCTTGTTGCAACCCTGACTTTCAAGACATTAATAATACAATACTGCGTCCTTGTTCAAAGTTACTGAAATCTGTTGTTTAAAGCAAGCAAAATAATTTATTTAACAAGAAAAACAGACAAAATCTCTCTACTGTTGGGCTGCCAGTTTGGTTGTGCCCAGGGGTGTTTATAGTTATAGTCAATCTAGGTAGTTGCCTAGGGTGGCACCAGCAGAGGGGGCAACGATTGGGAAGTTTGATTGATTACCGCCCCCATACCCTCTCCTCAAGGGTCGACAAAGGCCCTGGTCAATAAAGTTTGCCCAGAGCACCTAAATGGACAGAAACACTACTGGTTGTACCACTAAGTTGTTGCTATCTCGTGTTCATGGTGAGCTAAAAATTAGCTAAATATCTAACCAGACCAACATAGACCATTCAGCCTTTCCAGCTTTTGCTCGAGAATATCACATCACCCAGGAAAATAACTCTTTTCTCTTTTGCTGGAATTTAGTGCATCGCTCTGACATTACAATTACCTCCTAGTAGAGGGAATTAGCCTTTTTGTCTTTCTTTTTAAATGATTATTTTATTTTTTTACAATGTATAGAACATTTCCACTGGAGTTGTACATCATATTACATTATTTAAGGCATACACGTCTTAACAGCCAGGGTTCACTTTATGGCTAGAGATCATTCTGGAGCTTCCATACATCAGCAGTTATTTCTGAGTCAAACAAATTCCACAGTGTTCCAGAGAATGCTTTCAGAAGAATGTCTGAAAGCAGAAGAAGGCAATCCGTCAAAATCTGATAACAACTTAAACGATTTCACTACAGAGTGGCTCCAAAAGAAGAAAATAAAGTGCCTGACAGGCCAAGGCGAAGTCAAGACAGAAAAACGCAACTCCGATACTGTGCGGAGGACTCGCAGCAGACTATACTGTACATCTAAGCATTCAACTACATGAAACACTTCTGTGTGAAGGAGGGACCCACAGAAATACCGAAGAGTCTGAAACTTACAGTACAGAGAAAACCTATGAAGTCCTTTTCATTAACTGTACAAAAACACTAAAGTTCCATTCACATTTAAGATCAGTCAAGCTAGCTGTCCTATATCGAATTACTGCTATTTCCATTTTTATCAACAAACAAGCTTTGTCAACTATTCTCTGTAAATAGAAAATCCTGCAGCACTTCCTGCACAAAAAGAAAGTACACGATTCACTACTTGATCAGGTGCCAAAGCTGTAAAAGTCTTTTGCTACCAGATTTTCTGGGGCTGAATTGCTCATATGCTCTTATTAGACCTAGGAAAAACCTGCCCACACAGAACACATTGTCTTCGGGTCATCACTGACTAAATAACAGCTCAATCATTAGATTATTTGTATTCATCAGATACAACAACACACTTTACTAAACCACTTTCTCTTGATAATTTCAGATCTGCTCTCAGTTTTTTTCAGTCACATTAACTTTTTGAATTATGAGTATTATTGGATTGCAATTAAATTGTTTTTATTAAACCGCAGCACCAATCAAGAACTGTTTCAATATTTTCAGAGTGAAGTCAGACCGGCCACACTGTGGCAGAGATATAATGATCAGTGTCAGTCAGATACCACTGTTTTTTCACAAACACTCAGCATATGATTATTATATGATCATTATACCAACTATCATGCAGTATAGAACTAGCTTCATCACAAACACTGTATGTGCAGGAAAAACTGAACACAGACCTGAAATCAGCATGAAAAACACTACAGAACCAGATCTCTGATGATTTTGACCTGTTGACCTGTGTAATGGGCCCACTCACTTTGTTCTTCACCCTATTGTGAATGTTGACAAACAGTATTCACAAAAACATTTGCATTTGAAAAGCAATGCGACATATTGAGCAACGTATTAAGCGAACCATGTAGAAATCACAGTCAGGCGTTTGCAAACACATTAGCTTTCAGTAAAACTGTCATGTTTAGCATTTCGTTGCAAATGCTTCACATTTGTCAACTGTCTGACATGTATAACAGACTGACATCAACTCCTTGTCTCTGCTGTTGATGTTCTGCCACCTCTCTAATAGAGGCATCTTTAGTTCCTGTTTTTTTACTTCAGTGATGTCTTCAGTAAGTGAATGGTGTACATAAAAGGAGTCAGGTTAACTTTGTCAATAAAGAACACTTCACTTTTTGTCCCTGAAAAATTTCCAAAGCTGCTTTCAGTGTTTTAGGTCACTGTCCTGCAGCAAGGTGAGGCATCATCCTCCGAGCTTTAATGCATTTGAGATTGGATCTGAATAGCATGATTCTCTGCTCAAAATTCTCATATGGTGTACTTTGTCTGCAACGTTTCGATAAGTGGTCACACGTCAAAGTGAGATCCACACGAATGCCAGGATGTGAGGTCTCCTAGAAGAACACTGCCACACTGCCTCCACAGGCTTGCCTTCTTTCCATAGTGCATCCTGGTGCCATCTTTTCCCCAGGTAAGTGAGGCCCACACCCCCGAATGGGATTCATCAGACCGGGTCACTCTCATCCATTGCTCCATTTTCCAGGACAGGGGTGAGCATTGGCCCATATGCGGCACGCTGGGATGCACTGTGCTCTGACACCTTTCTGCAGTCATCTAGCCATCACAATTTAGCCAGTCACTCAGATCCTCACACTTGCCCATTTCTTCTGCTTCCAGCACATCAGTTTCAAGAACTGACTTCACTTTCTGCCTCGTATATCACAGCCCTTGACAGGTGCTATTTTAACAAGACAATTCAACTGTCAGTGGTTTTAATCTTGATGCTGATTGGTGCATTTCATAATAGAACTCTCACAACATGGAATCTCATCTAAGCAAGTTAACTTCTCACTGTTGTTCGTCAAACATAGCAGAGTTATATCTGTGAATACCTTATCGATGGCTGATTTTCTCCCAGATAAGGAATCATTGGCTGGGAAAATATGACTGGAATTGCCTCCTGTTCCCTGTCAGCTAAACCTCTTTACCTCTTTCTAAACCTCACTAATAATATTTTGTATTAAACAGTTTGTTCCTGCAGAATTAGTAATGCAGTGGCTTCCACCTAATATGTAATCTGTGACCTTTACTAAAAGATGTGAAGGCAGGCAGGCAGGCAGGCAGCAGACTAAAGCTGCTGAGCTGATAGAAAGCTTGGGCGATTCCAGCCTTTTACCATCAACATCATTTGTTTACACTGACAGCCAGATACAGTCATTAAATCAACACACAAACATGATCCATGTAAAAATCCCTATAATTCATCATATAGAATATACTGGAGTACTTGTATTAATCTTGTGGTGATGCTAATTTCTCTGTCAAGTATACAATTTTGTTGGGGACAAAATTAGCTTTATGTTTTTAAGCTTGTAACATGCAAGCAAGTTTTCTATTTTGTACATGTATTATGATTAAAATGAGTTTTAGAGTAGTTGTAGTGAATCTACAGGTGAAGCTCAGAGCCACTGGGTGTTTTGTACACACCTGGGTGGAGTTATTAGACTGTCAAAGGGTTAGACTTTTACAGGACCCCCCGAATTGTTCCTTTTCAGAGTCCTTATCAGACAAACGGCAGCTAGAACGCCTTTTACACCAGAAAATGTTTTACTCTGTTAACTCAGGTCAATGTGAGAATGCTTCGCTTCAGCTGCCAGAATACGTAAACAAACTTTACAGGGGTCTATTCTGATTTATGAGCCTGATAATGGCAGCGACACAGACTCATCCTGATAAACAGCTTCAGACTTCATGCAGGTCACATTTACAATCAACCCCCATTTCAGTGTGTGCATAAACTAATGACACAAAAGAGGATTTGTATGAAAAGGGCTACAATACCTACATGGCATAGTGAAATAAAAATCCTAACACCAGATCACAACGAAGACTTGTCAATGTAAATCTAGTAGGTAATTTCTCTTTTTCAATTAAAAACTCAGCATTTCAAGTGGTTTTGGACTACTTTTAAATCCATTTTCTGTTTTCAATGATTTAGATCATCATTAGGACATTGCAGTAATAGGACTGAACTGCTTCCCATTACAAAAATGTAAAAGGAAATATCACTGCATGTGTATTCACTTGCCTCCAGACATGTTTGCAAAGATGATGTCCTGGAAGACCAGAGATAATCCAGTGACTGCTGCCGCTACTCCTACAGATCTGAGTCAACAGCTAGCAGCTGCAATTTTTAAACCGTCATTTGTCCTAGTGATTAGTGATGGTTATTGACGTCGAAACTCCCTCCATCCTGTCTGACAAAACGCAAACTTATCTCCAAAGAGCCATTATCAGCTTGTTTTACTTTTATGTACCCTTCTGAGCAACTTCAAATACTTGTCAGAAAAATAAATATTGATATTTTTTTTTTTATTAAAATGAACATGAACCATTTGCATAGCACAAAACTGACATGACCGGTAGGAATAAGAAAAACAGGAAGTCCATACATTCCTCCACGATTCAGATTGTCCACTGTGCTTTCAGTCCCAGGCACAGTTAGGCAGTCAGTAGGTGCGAGTGGTCCTTGCTTGTGTGGAGGTAAAATTTAAAGAAAACTTCATGTCTCACATGACTATGCAATTCCATACACTGGAGCCTCAGCTCAGAGACCAGCTGGAGTCACTGACTCTCATCAAACAGTCTAACTATGAGCACAACAAGCCAGGACCCAGCAGAGCTGGTACTTCAGTCAGTTCTACACATTCTCAGTCATCCTTGGAAGCTCCCTTTAAGCTGGCCTTGTGTTTTTTCTTCTCCTTCTGTCCCATGGCACGGTACACCTTCTTTCGCTCCTCCTTCAGCCTTCCCTGCTTTGCTGCCTCCTCCTTCTCCTTCTGCTTAAGGAAGTCCTTGTGCTTTGCATGCTGCTGTGCTTGGGCAGCCTTGTTTTTGTGGTTGTACACTGTGCTCAGAGCAGTGAGCAATGCTGCCACCTAGTGAAGAAAGAAAATGTTACAGGAGGCCATACATCTCCCATAAGGAACTGCGGGTCAGACAGCTATTCCGTCATAATTTAAAACTGTGCTCAGCAGCATGCAGACAGCGACAGAACTCTAAAGATTTTATTTTAATTAAAATAAATTAAATATTTGATCAACTTTGAGTATTTCAATTCACCTAAAAGCATGTATCACAGTTATCCTAGCTCTGAGGCCGATTAATTATGGGCCATAAAAATGCCTATAAAATGCCACTTTTTGTTTTTTAGCAAAGAACTGTAAACAGCAAGAGCAAATATATTAAAAAAACCTTCTGCATATGCCGAGATTTAACCAGTGATTAGAAGAATTCCCGCTGGATTTTAAGTATCTTCAGCATCTGTGCTGCTACTACAAGAAACAATTTAATGAGCTTCGAAGGTGAAATACAGAAAAACCATGGAATAATTTATTGGCATCATGCCATTTAAATGGCACACAAACATGATGGAACACAACAGCAGAAAGTAAAGATGAACCAGCTGAAAAACCTCCTGTCCTGGTAAAGAACAGGGATTGTTTGAGATATTTCATGGGGATTGGTTCTGAAATTGGCCAGCAAGCTGCCTGAGCTATTTGCCAGGAACAAGGATTAAAGAAATGTGATATTTAGGAAGCTGGAGCTCTGGGGGCATCCTCGGTGGATTAACTTTGGTCTAATGATAGGTATTAGAACACGTATGAAATGACAGGGAAATGGTATTAAATTCAGTTAGTGATGCATGAAGTCTATATAAAGATGGGTAAAGTTCAGGGTTAGCCTCCGCTTCTCACCTTCCTCTCGTGGGGCTCCCGGATTACAGCAGGTCTCTGGAGGTCTCGGGGGGTTTTGCCCTTGGCTTGCAGAATTTTGGGCTTGTTCTTGAAGGGCAGGGCCTTCTGCAGCTCTTTGGGGATGTGCAGTGGGTTGAAGTGACGCATCTGCCTCTCCACCGGCTTTAGGAATCAAAAATAAACGTTTCTACTGATACTTTTTGTCTGAACGACTGAAATGGTGCAGTATAAACATTTCTACATTAATAAAGTCAACCTGGTTTTATATTTATGGTATTAAATAAGAATGTTTTAGTCTTACCTTGTAGAGCGAGTCCAGGTTGGGTTTGTTCCGCATTCCTAAATCGTGTTTAAGTTGTCCCACTGTTCTCATGCCTGTCCATGTGTTTTTCTCACCCGTTGGCATCAGCATAGATGTCACTGGATTATACAGCTGAGGAACCATCACGGTGTACCAGGAACGCAAGAACACAATATCTACACACACAAAAACAACATGCAAATATCATATCTTTAGTAAATACACTCAAACTTGTGGTGAAATTATTAGAGCTTTTTAAACTAGTGTATTTAAATAATTCTGAGGTAATACCAAGAAACGTCTTCATACAAGCCACAGAATGAACGCATTACAGACCTGCAGCGAATACACAAAGTTGCATGAATGTGCTGATGCACACTTTTCCATGTTCTCTGTTCTACTAAGGGTGGCATCGCAAGTGGTAATAATTTCCCACCATTTTGTGCTGAATGGCTCTTTAGGGAGCCATTACTTCCACCAGCTTTCCTGGTGACTTTGGAAGACGAATACCAGTCCCAATGGAGCACCCTGAGACTTTCATGACACAGTTATATGTTGTAAAATAAAAAAAAAGGCCACCTGCTGTGAAAAATATCTGAGGCGAGACAAAGCTAAACCAACACAAAGTGGCACAGAGTAGTTCATTACTAAGCAGATAGTACTCACCACTCATCAGGAGTCTGTCCTCAAACGTGGCGCGGAAGGCCCCAGGCGGAGTGCGCAGAGCTTTTTTTATCTGACCTTTGATCCCGCTGACTGTCCGAACAGAGGCGCCCTCGAACTTGGCGACCTCCAGCACAGTGTTAAACATTCCCTGAGAGACAGAGAGACAGTGGGAAGGAAGGAAGGAAGGAAGGAATGAAAGAATGAAGGAAAAGAAAAAAAATGAGATGACATGAGATGACTCCACAAATGCACAGGTTATTTAACATTTCCTGGTTCTTCTTCCCAATTTAGTCACATCAGTCCATCTTTGACCACCTTACATAATAGTTTAAATGCTGCATGTAGTATTTAAACACATGGTTATTCACATTTTGGTAGAAGAATGTAAAAAAAAAAAAAAAAGGTTTCTTTTTGTTTTTTGGTTTGTTTTTTTTTTTACAAAACAGCGATGAAAGCATTTTAGAAAAATTCCGCCTTGTCTCAAAGCCAAGAGAAAAGAGTAGCTACTTTGTATGTGTATACATACTGCACTGTGTTCAATTCCCTAAGAGACAGGAGGATAAGCCAAACAAACTGAGTGGACATGGTTCTGGCCAAAGGCTTTTTTAAGCACTGGTTATTTAACAATGAACTTCCTCTGTATCCTCTCCTAATTTAGCCATGTACATTGTCCAGTATTTCCCATTTCCATCCTCTTTATGACAGTTCCTCCTGTCTGGTGAGGAGAAGGCTAGCATACGCCTTCACTAATACACAGAAAGCCTGTCACTGCATCAGCCATCAGCCAGGCAGAAAGAAAAGGCCAAGTGCTGACCTCCCAACCGGCTCTTACACTACTAGTACCAATCAGACAACGAGAACATTAAGAACATTCTCGAACGCTCTTGTGGTCAGAGATGACATATTGCACAGCTTCATCCAAAAACTGGCCTTCACGCAACTATGAGGAGCTTTCAGCAGGAGCAGTTTGTGAGGATGGCCCAAGTATTGGGGGGAAACTCCGCTGCTCCAAAGCCAGAAAGCTGCTGACATTTCAGGAGCCGACTTTTCACACCTATAGAGAATTCCCTGACAGTGCAGCCCAACCTACTTGGATAAAGCAGGTGTTCTTAAAAATCTTGTAAGGGTATCCGATTAGCTTCAGTTTCTTCACGACAGTCACGGATTTGTCCAAGTCCAGGATGACGCCAGTGGCTGCGATGCGGAAATTTGCCTGAGGGGAGCAAAAAGATATCGATTCAGAGAAACTGATGAGAGTGTAGCGGCTGGCAGGGGTGGGGAGTTGTTTGAAAGGAAACCACAG
The DNA here is from genome assembly GCA_037577145.1 of Brachypetersius gabonensis. Classification (NCBI taxonomy): domain Eukaryota; kingdom Metazoa; phylum Chordata; class Actinopteri; order Characiformes; family Alestidae; genus Brachypetersius; species Brachypetersius gabonensis. Next base: position 31,651,412 of record JBBJLR010000111.1, on the reverse strand, counting down.
TGGTTGTCAAACTACAATCCTGGATTGAACTTATGACTGGTATTGCTTGGCTACTTTCGTACTTTATCTATCTCTGTATTAAAGCTCATACCTGAGTCCCTGCAACACTCTGAACAGCCAAGAAGCCAGTCCCCTGAGGTGTGATGGGCCCTGAAAAAGAGAGAGGGATAGAGAGAGGTGCATCCGAAGGGAAGAAGCAGTGAGAGAGTGAGAAAGGGAGGAGAGAAATGCTGATCTGTCTAGGGACTTATTTTCTTTGGAGAGTTCACTGTAGCTACGCTTGCAGTGCAAGTGATAAAATGAAAATCTACTACAAAAATTATAAATCAGCATTTTGCAGCAGAGAGATACATTCTTTACACGACTTGATTCACAAGCACAGATAGGCAAGCAATGGCAGTTCCGTCAAAAACTGCTACTGGATTGTGTTTGATATGGTTACAAGTACGGGGGGGTCCTCGGGTTACAACACCGTTCTGTTCCTACGACACTGATGTAGACCGAGATTTTGGTGTAAGTCAAAATACACCCTAGAATAAGTCACTTACTGATTCGAACACAGTTGTAAAATCATAATCTAGAACAGGGGCCACCAACGTGGTGCCCACAAGGACCACATGAGTAGCCCGCGGATCTGTTCTAAAAACAGCACAGCTCACCAGTGAGCAGCGTCTAACATGCTATTCTTCCTTAATTACGTTTGCGTTTATGTTGATTTGAAAATGACTATCTGTAAAAAGAATTTAAAACGTGTTTATTGTTTATTATACGCGAAGTTTAGATTAGTTTAAGTAAACTCTGTTCTAGTGAATCAGCTGGTAGCCCTTCGTGTGGCTCAGTCTCCGTGAAGTAGCTCTCAGTTTCAAAAAGGTTGGTGATCCCTGATCTAGAACATAAAAACACAAGCTAAGCCACAAAAAAATGTAAAGAACAACTCCTTCACTGCTACTGCGACCGAACTAGCTCAGTCATGTAGTCCATAAGCAAGACATTTATGTTTTTTTACCTTTTCCTCTCCATCTGCCTTCCTGACTGCGCTATTACTTCATTAAGAGCTGACTGAATATATAAAGTGTCACTTGATACTGGGCTGTTTAGTACCAGAGATGACCTTTCATATCAATTAGCATCTAGCTAACCTTAGCAGATCATTCTGGATCAGATAACGGAAAGAAAAAAAAATAAAACCAATCCAAACAAATCGAATCCCAACACGTTACACGCACTTACCCTGTGCCATGCCATGTTTTAGATGTGCATTTCTTTCTATGGGATAGTAGTGTGTAGGTAATTTGAGCACAAGCTTGCTTTTAGAGATATGAGATTGTTATTGGCTAGTGCTCAAACAACATAGACATTAGTATCAGATAACAATGTAATATAAGCCTTCTATTGCAGCTAATTCTCTCCGCTGGTTTGTTGTAGGAGAGGCAACATGGTGAAAATCCCGTCACAGGACACTAAATTTACGCATAATTGCATTATTTTTCCTGTCAAAACATTTCCACTAGACTACAATTTCTCCACTAAAGTTACTATGTTACGAAGTTTCTCAACGGAAACAGACATAGGAGGAAATAATCATGATCCTGCGTGTTGAGTCTCACCCCAGATGGAGGCCCCACAGTGCATGTGTTCAGGCGTGTATTTAAGCAGACGGTGGCGGCCGTTATGGTCCTCAATGTGGTAGAGAGGCATGGTCTGGAAACGCCTCCAGCCCAAAGACAGAATGAGTGGGTCCCGGGTCTTAAGGATACGGTTATACCAGCGATGTTTCTTCAAACGCATCTATTACCAAACAGAAGGAGAGGGGTGGTCAATTATATAACGAAAAAGAAAACTAGATGCATTTCTATGAGAAAATGTGAAGTGTGATTGCGTGGTTGCTATAACAACCAGTATTTAGAGAAAAAGAGTTTTCATAAAAAAAAAAATAAATAAATAAAAAAATCTAGCACCATTGATTTGAACTTAGATCATCTGAGTCTGAGGTTGGTGCTTTAGTGCTGGGCCACAGAGAGGGGGGGATTTGCTAAACACGCATGCAGCCATGTTTACAAGATGATTGTTTTCAATTAAACAATCAGTGACACCTTTTTAATATAACTGACCTGAGCTTTAGTGTCCATTTGAGTCAGCTGTGTGTTTTGCTCTGCGTTACATTTGTGTTTCAGTTTTTTGTCGTTTTTTTGCCTTGTTCCATCCATGATGTTACAAACTCTCTCTTGAACACACATTTTAAAGGCGATTTGGCAGTCTTCTATCTCTCCTCATATATAACAGATGGGACTCAACCACCAAATCACACTGATCCGTTCCCACTGAGAATGGGTTCCACCACACACACACGCGCGCACGCACGCACGCACGCACGCACGCACGCACGATTTGTCTTTTACGAGTTTCATGCATAAAATGTTACATTAAAGTCGGGAGCCAAGTTATTAAACTTACCTGGAGATAGCCTATATTGCCTTCACTGGCTCCTAAAGAACCAAGGATGATAGGGTAGTGGGGGTCGAAGTTGGTGACAAACTCACACGGCACATCAGGAATCTCCACACGCACATACATGCCTGGCCGGAACCCTTCATACTGAACCCGAGTCTCATCATCCATGTTTTCAAACTCAGCCCTGTTCAGCTGTAGACAGACAGAGAAGGCTTCTATCAAACCTATTATATACACAATCCCGTTCAAATACTCAAAACCAATTTGGTGGCAGATAAATGTGTAGACCTGCTTTGAAGGGTCCTTATTCTTTTCAGGAAATCATTTTCCAGGACTTTTCACAGACAAATTCTATTATATACACAACAGCAACTGCTCAGAGAACGTCACCTTAAAATGATACACACCTGCCTGAGCCAGTCCACAAAGAGCTTGTTATGTAGCTAATGAGTTGCTGGACTGGGATTGGGAAGCCTTATATA
>JBBJLR010000111.1:31615468-31632190 GCA_037577145.1 Brachypetersius gabonensis | reverse complement strand
TATATATATATATCATTAGATACAGTTCTATCTGATTAGATACAGTTATAAAATTAGATGTGTCTACCCTGCAACATCTGCAAATGAAAAATCTGCAACATCAGAGAAGGAACAAGTGTTTATGCATCTTCCCTGGTCCTCTATGACAAGCAGCTGGCAGAGAAGAGATGCTGGTTTCTCTGATCATATTGCGAACATCACTGACGCCACACTTACATCAACTGGCAGGCAGAATAAAATGGCATCTGATGTGGAAAACGAATCACAGAATCATGGAAATAGAAACGAATCCACTCTCATCAGGCTTCATTTTATCAGTCCATTTCAGTAATGTGGACTGACAGCAGCTCTGGTAAGGCTTTCTCATCTTAAAGAGTAAGTTTTATTGTTGTATTATAATATTTCTATGTATTATTTTACATATATGTGTATTAAAGGAGTAATTACTGAGTACCTGATCTAATACAGAAATGTGATTGCAGAGGATGCAACATGGATTTTATTTTTATGTAAACGTCTTTTAGACTCTTTCACACATTTGGCTTATCGTTTTTCATATTTTGTATTTCAGCTGTAGGTCATTCTTTCATCACAGTGTAATATAACTGTGCTACAAGGCATTGCAACATAATGATGAACCACAGATCTGTTTTCCCACAATTTTCAGAGACTGTAAACTGTTTTCATCTTCTGTTCACTTGAAACTAAAGAACATCTAAATATGGTTGAAAGGTTCTGAATTTGATCAACATTTGCAGCTTCTTCTTTAGAACTTACTCCACTTTACTGGCTAAAGTCAGTTAAAGCTGAAGACAATTCAAGCATCATATTTGCACCCATTTGGATACAATAACACCATTCAGAACTTAAAATCTGTTTTTGTATTATAAAAACTGTTTAAACACTGCAGTGCAGTCTTAGGCCTTGTCCTAATAGACAACCATGACACAGGCCAGTGAATGTTTATAGGGGGTGTCTCACTTCCTTGTTATTGTTTTTATTCCGTTGCTTGGTCTTGTGAAATGATTCATTTAATTATGCAAAAGCTATACATACAGTGCCCTCCACAATTATTGGCAGCCCTTGTAAAGATTAGTACAAAAGGTTAGAAAAACGCTTATTCTGGTGAAGTAGCTTCATCTCATGCTGAAAGAATGAGAAAAATCCAAGAAAAACTAATCATTAAGGAATTCTAAAAAAAACCCATGTGGCATAATTATTGGCACCCCTGGAAATTATTGCGAACACAATTTAGCTGAAGCCTTTCCCACTTAAATGTTAAGTTTTTGAGTTGATTGGGGTGTGTAAGAACTTTTCAGCCATAATCAATACAATTCCCTTAGTCATCCATCAGCATGGGAAAGACGAGAGAACACACAAACCAAATGAGAAAGAAGTGAGCTGACCTTTATAAGTGCAGGAATGGTTTAAAAAAAAGCTACTTCAATTTCTACTGTTAGAGCAATACTTAAAAAATGGAGATTAGCTGGAACTCTTACAAACTTGCCTGGAAGAGGACCCCAGTTTGTGCCCCTATGTACAGTGAGGAGGATGGTAAGGGAGGCAAAAAATCCCCAAGGATCACTGTTGGTGAATTACAGGACAAAGTAACATCTTGGGGTTCCCAGGTCTTCAAAATCACCATTACAAGCCACCTCTATGCCAATAGATCGTTTGGAAGGTGTGCCAGTTTGTAGCCTAGTGGTTAGTTCTCATCACCCTGCGATCAGAAAGTCATGGGCTTGATTCCCAAGACCGCTAGGCACCTCTGAGGTACCCTGAGCAAGGTACCATCCCCACACACTGCCCCCCGGGCGCTGTGTTCCTGGCTGCCCCCTGCTTCACATGGAGAATGGGTTAAATGGGTTGAATTTCACACTGTGTGCGGTGGTGTGTTTTCGTTTGACAGAATAGTCATTCCATCGGAAAAAAGTCTTTTCTTTCAGGTAACTACAAACTTGCAGCTGCAGTTTGCAAAACGATTCTACAAGTGACTGGAACCTTGTTCTATGGTCTGACGAAACAGAAATTGAGCTTTTTGTGAATAAACAGTCAAGATGCGTTTGGCGTAAATAAAAAGATGGTTATAATCAAAAGAATCTCCTCCCAACTGTAATTTGTGGTGGAGGATCTGCGATGTTGTGTTCCTGTTTATCATGGAAACCTTGTTAGGATACACGGCATCATGGGCTCCATGAAATGCCAGAAAATTTTAAGTAAAAATCTGACTGCTTCTGCCAGGAAACTAAAACTGAGTCGTCACTGGATCTTCCAAAACGCATGTCCAAACCAACACAACAATGGTCAGCTGACCACATCAAGCTTCAGCCATGGGCATCTCAGTCCCCTGAGCTGAACCCCATTGTAAACCTGTGGGGTGAGCTGAAGTGGAGAGTATACAAGAGAGGGCTGAGGACCCATAAATTCTGTATAGAAGAATGGTCTCTGATGCCCTACTCTGTATTCTCAGGGAAGACTCTGTGCTGTTTTACTGGCAAAGGGAGGTTGTACAAACGATTCAATGCAGGGGTGGCTATAACTGTGCCACATGTATTTTTGTAACAGTTATTTCTTGATGAGGGATTTGTGTTTCTCTGAATACATTTATTTCAATGAAACGTTGGATTTTTTTGTGAGATGAATCTATTTTGCTAAAAGGTGCATATTTTCCTTTTTACTAATCATTACAAGGGGTGCCAATAATTGTGGAGGGCACTGTACAGGTCTGCTCTCCATGGGCTGAGGCTTATAGGTGTTACAAATGCCAACAAAAAAATGAGCATGTTTTAAACTGATCTGCTTCTCCAAGGTCCTGGTTATGAAGATGACACTTCAATCCCCTTCTGAGAAAATGCATAAAGTAAAAGAGTTAGAATTTCCTGTTTTGTAGATTCAGCCCAAAAAAATGTGTTTTGCAACTTACGGGGCTTTGTGTCCCTTCTGTACCAAATGAACAGTAATGATTCCCACAAATGTGCAGCGGCCCCATCCAGGGCGTGTCCCTGCCTCCTACCAGCTGGCCTCAAGAGAGGCTCAGGGTACCTTAGTAGGGATTAAGCAGTTACAGAAAACGAATGAATGATGGGATCATTCCTACATATTTCTCCCATGGCAGTAAATGTGTGCACTGTGCAACACCTAAAGTCACCTTTTCACCCTGTTGGTTCATGTTTTTTCACTTTAATCAAGATTCCGGCACTGTAGCAGTGAAAAGACAAATATCTCACTTTGCTGTAGTCTTTGATGGAAGTGTTACTTTTGCCAACCTTGAAAAGAATTTTGACTACATCATCATGCACCAGTGGTTGATGCAGCGCCATTAAAAATAACGATTTACTTCATTTTTTCACTACCCCACTTACTATCAACAAAAAATGGCAACTATCTATGCAAAATGGTAACAGTGAATTAACATGACACTTCAAGTAATCAGGACTAATTATGGTGTCTTTGTTGTGAAATATGCAGTTGGTCAGAGGATGTGCGTTAAAACGGTCTGGGCACAGATTACATTCATTTTGGCAGCTTTATAAATTGATACTTTTATTGTCCTTTAGGTTGATTTTGCACTGCCACAGCAGACAGTCTGAAAATATATGTGGATTAAACTGTCTGTGCACAGATTAAATTAATTTTCTTGTAATGTGACATTTTTGTGCTTTTAGGTTGATGTTGCCCTTCCACAGCAATCTCTGATAAAATGAAACTGGATTCAATCAGTAGTCAAGATGAAACTGGATTAAACTAGCTCCAAAGATAAACCAGTAGTCAAGATGAAATTGGTTTAAATCTGTAGTCAATTTAAGAATCTCAAACAAAATAACACAAAGTACAGGCCATGTTTTTTTCCCCTCCAAAATCAACCAGAAGCTCTCAGAGACTCCATGAACATCGATGTTGAGATAAATGTTAACACTGGCTAGTTTAAAGAGATCAAAACGGAAGAACGCATTGTGGTGACGGCCATGTAAAATGGCGTGCCGTGTTGGAGCAGCAGACATGGCGCCCGGAAAGTCTCCACTCAGCTCTGTTCTCTCAGTGGGCTGGGGCTTATAGTGCTGTTATAAACGTCAACAACACAAACAAGAGCGTGTTTTAAAACTAATGTGCTCCTTCGGGCTCCTGCTACAGCAATTAGTTGTTAAGACGACACTTGACTGTCTTTCTGTGGAAGAAACGGACCAAAATAGAAAGAGTTGGAGGACAACCTAATGAGACTTTCAGGTACAGAGCCATGTTGAGTTCCTGCTTCACTACATACACAGGCGCGCGCACACGCACACGCACACGCACACGCACACGCACACACACACACACACACACACACACACACACACACAGACTCACACTCAGAGAGCCGCGCGTTACCCGGATGGAACTGTCATGGCCGCCATCACCGACCTGCCAGCCTGAAGAGAAAAGAAAGGTAAATTCATCTAAACAAGCTTTCTCGGAACATTCAAACACACACGTCGGTTTTCTCCGTTTGTCGTGACTGTGGAGAACACTTGCTCGCAATCTCATCTTATTCCTCGACTCCTGGGGGCGTCCTGAGCGTGTGATGTCCTGCGTGGGTGGGGGCGACTTGCTTTATTTTGTGTGGATTTTCTTTTTGCTTAAATAATGGGCTGCTTAAAAGACTGACTTTGCGTGGCCTTTCAAAACGGCCCAAGTCTGTTATGTCGGTCGTGGGGTGCGAGGGAGCGGGGCTAAGTTGCGTGCACTATTCTCACGGCACTTCCTCCGTGGTTTTTTGTCTTTTTCTGTGCATTGTGCATGTCCGCCGCGCTCAAAAACTTAACTCGTAGTTCTGTCAAATAAAAAAAAAGCCATGCCTTAGCTTTTAGAGGCCCAAGTCATTCCTCAGGCGTGGGCTGCCTTGAGTGAGAGGGAGGGATAGTGAAGCAGCATCATTCCAACTATGGACGAAGAGTCACCACAAGTGCCAAAAACTTGCCTTGCGGTGAAGTGTATGGGCTAACCTTGAATTATCTGCTCCTCACTGGCCTGCATGGACTCTCTCATCCAGAAGTTCACTCAGATAAGCTTTTTCAACTCTGGGGAAATAGGAAAAGACATGCTCGAAGTTTTGGATTTTTTTGCTTGAAGATTCAATGATGTGCAGCATCTCAGATGCATCATTGATGTGCACTGGAATTTTATCTGCATCAGCACCAAGTCTACTGTTTCACAAGTCTATGCAAAATTTGGTGGTCTGTTTAGTTAAGACCTGACATTTTTTTAAGGGTGGATGTTAAAATGGCATTTTTTATTTTCATTATCTGATTCAGCAAAAAATAAGTTTTGCAAGTTGTGTGTCAGTTGTTCTGTAGGAAGTTTCAGTATGTCCATATTTCGCCCCCAGCAGTAAATATGTGTACTGTGCATCACCCAAAGTAAACCTGAAATCACAATACACCTTATTGGTGAAAGTCTTGTCACAATCAAGATTTCTGTCACTGTTGCATTAAAAAGACACATTTCTTACTTTGCTGTAGTCTTTGATGTAAGTGTTACTTTTGCCAACCTTGAAAACTGCCTTTAAATTTTGATTACGTCACCATGCACCAGTGGGTGGGGCAGCGGCGTTCAAATAAGGTTTTACCTCCATCTTCCACTACCGCACTTACTATTGAGAGAAAACACTCTCATACTGTGTTTCACTCGGAAATGTGTTGTGGCACAGAGAGAAAATGTGATCCATATGGAGTTTGAAGTGATCTGCTGAATCTAGCTAAAGGGTGTGCTGGAAATAGGAGTGTGCAAAATGGCAAAAATGTAATAACACGCCACATCCAGTAGTCAGGATTTATTACGCTGTATTTGTAATGAAATATGCAGTTGTTCAGTATTCTTTAGGACTGATGATGTCCATGAAAAATGAATGCTACTGGTAAAAATCTATACCCAACACTGGCTGGACAAAAAGCTACAGTCTGTAATGTAGGGTTGTTTTTTTTGTAATGGTGTTGTAATACAAATATTTTTAGCCCTCTGCTTTTAATTTTACATCGTAGGAATTGCCTTCTGAGTATAAACTGTTACTGTTTAGTTGGAATGTGATGTTTTATATATTTAAAATCTTGACCAAACATTTCCAGACAAGTTCATCGGTGGGTGGTTCAGTTTGAAGTTAAAATAAGTTACAAAAGAAGATTCTTTTAAAAAAAAGTTTTACAGAGCATTGGGTATCATTTTGATGCTCCTGATTTTTGCATTGTTTCTTATGGCTTCGCCTTACATTGGAATTGTGTCACAGAGACAAGGCATTCTTAAAGAACGCTGGTGTGTTCTTATTTCTACTTTGGCCTCTGTTGCTCACAATCCAACAGAGCATCTGAAGCTGAGGTAGTGTATTAAACCATGCTGTTGATAGAGTTTATACTCTATCAACAGACAAATTTAAATATGCTGCTCTTTCATTTTTTTATTATAATAATACATTTCAAATACAACTGACTAGTTGGGAGGTATAATGTTACAGTATACACTGTAAGGGCAATTTGATGGATGCCAAATTTGTAACGTGTAAAAATAGCCTAAAGTGTAAAGTGACCATACTGTCATCCGTGAACACACCACAGCACACGGTGTGAACTACACAGAAATCTTCCTCTGCATTTAACCCATTCTCCAAGTGAAGCAGTGGGGAGCCAAGTACTTCAGAGGTGCCACTAGCAGTCTTGGGATACAAATCCACGACTTTCTGATCACAGGGTGAACACCATAACCCCTAGTCCTCCAGCTGCCCCAGTATCTACTAGTTTCATCAAAATAACCACCCCTTGCCTTTATCACAATAGCACAGATTCACAGCATCCCGTGTTGCAATTTTTGGAACTAACCTCCCAGCACCTTTTCAAACATGCATGCAGTTCTGCCTCCTTTGCTGGATGCTCATTTTGAACTTATTAGTCCAGTTTATCCCAAGCCAGCTCAATGGGAGAAACATCTGGAGGCTTGGTAGGCCAGTTCTCAAAACTCTTTGCTTTTCTTTGTACTGAATATAATTTTGGCACAAGATCATTATCCTGTTAAAAAAGTATTCCAGTGATCTGTAAACCAGAAGAATTGAGTGCACTAAAGACAGACCTGATATGTCAAAATCTTTCTGGTGAAATAATGTATTGCTACAGACTATGAAACACTGAAAATCAGTCAGTTATATTTGTTTGAAGTATTTCTGTTGTTTTCTTTAATCAGAATTTGAAAGAGCATTCTATCTTTTTTTATTTCAGAGGGGCCCTAACTTCTGGCCTGTAGTTTTAAGTATAAATATACACTTGCACAAATCATTCAGTATGGTTGCTACATAAAATATAACAATTAAGGATGCACTGAATCAGCCAGTCGACCACCGACAATTATCATATAAAATCAAAACATCCCGATCTCCATGCAGAGTATGAAGCACAGAAGACCCTTCAAGCACACCCACTCTGTTTGTGGCAGACGTTTTTGAAAAGGCAAGAAAGTTTTCCAGTACACTATTTTGTTATAGGCTTACAGAGAATGTCATATCTTTCAAATGTTTTTAAAGCACCTATTCTGGATGCACTTCATTCAGAATATTAAAATGCGCTTGAATTCACTTGTTTTATGAGAGAAAATATTTAATTGTGTAATGTTTCAGCTACCTTGCTTTTAGGCTATTCTTGAGTGGGGCCATTATATATTTTATACTGTGCATTGTTTGAATGCTAAATACATATTTGAACCAAGAATATTAATTCATGCAATTGCAAAGCTTGACTTTAGTGAGGTAAGTATCTTTTAATTATGTTTGAGTATCTTTAAAAGCGTTCTATAAAAAAAAATGTATTATTATAAGTACACAGTCCCAGCCATAACAGCAATATTACAAAAAATTTGGTATAATAATTTCTTTCGGTGTTTCGGTTGCCTTTTCAAAAACACAGATGGAGTGGGTGTGCTCTTGCCTCTTCTGTGCTTCATACTTTGCATGACGATTGGGATGTTTTGATTTTATATGATAAATGAATGCAGAGATCTGTGGCACTGCACGCTTTACAAACGGCTTTCCGCGTGTCTTAGATGTATTGAAATGCACCACACGGCAGTCATCTCTAATCCAAATATGCATCTTTTTGCCATTTTTGGTGGCTGAATATTCGGTGCAAAGGTTTCTCCAGTGTCTGCTCAGTGTATGCTTAGGTCTATAAGAAGAGATAAATCTTTGTGACAGATTTCCTCTTTCTTGCAGGAACATTTGCTACAAAACATGGAGGCCACTCCAGATGACCCCCTGGAAAGCCATGACCAGAGCAAGGATGATGACAAGAATGACGCTGTGGTCCAGGCATGGCCTTCTTCCACAGAGCTTACAAATCAGACATCAGAGACAACATACAATGACCATAGTGATCAAGATGAAACCCAGTCCGTGGAGTCAGGCATTGATATTTCTCAAACAGAAAGTAAAGCCTCTGAGAAGTCACCTTGTAAGCTGCAACAAGGGGCTATTTTCTCTGGGAAGATACTGAGTTTTTGCTGCTCTGAATGCAAAGATGACACCACTTACAGCCCCAATGACTTGCTGAAACATTTTCAAGCAACTCACAAGGGATCACTTCCAACATATCCTTGTGATCTTTGTACTTTCGTCACCAATGAGTTCCCTTCTCTCCAGCGACATCGCATTGGACATCGCGACACTTTGGTAACATGTGAGATCTGCAATGATGGAGTACAATACTCTCTACTTTTACTCACCAGGCATTTCATTATGTGCCACAGCTGTAATGGACTGTTTCGCTGTAAAAAATGTGACTTTTCCACCAGAGATGCAGGCACCTTTGTTCAGCACATTCATTATCATAACGAGGGCAGCCACAAATGTGTAAGGTATCCACCCTTGAGTCCCACACATGGGAAAGTCCACTCTGGCACTTTTCCTTTCACATGTCAGTTTTGTGGCTATGGTGCTGCACGGAGGGAGTATCTGAGTAAACATCTGACTGTGGCTCATGGAGAAGAAATGGATAGAGCAAACAGGTGGAAGTCAACAGAGGACAATTCTGGAGTTAATGCTCCAGGACTGAAAATGCTGCTTAAAAAGAGTCCTACTGGAGCAGCCAGGGACCCTCAGTGGATGACAAAGCTTAATTCTTTTCCTGGAGTTGGTTTGCTTGACCACAGTGGCAGGTTGTTTAATCCAGAGAAGACACTAGAGGAAACACAGCAATTTCTTGAAAGAGCTGTCGGTGTGAAAAAAGAGAGTAATTTGTGGAATAAATGTCCCCTCAAGAGCGAACCTCAGTGTTCTTACCCAGTCACGCCAACTACTCCACAGCCAAAGATACAAGAGAACGAGCTCAGTTCTGGATCTGGACATTTGAATCCAAGTAATGGATTAACTGTTCTCATGGTCAAAAACAAAATTTCTATCCCTCCTAACTGTACAACAAAAGTCATGGGCTTTAAGATGGTAGATGGTAAAAAACATTTAGTTTTAAAAGTCATACCAACAAAACAGGAACCCTCTACCAAAAATGAAATGTCACCTGGCGATGTTTCTGAGGATGATAAAAAGACAGCTAGCTCTCTTTGCTCCACATTGTCGCTTAAATCGAAGTCTCTCTTTGGTCTGGACTCTGAGAAAAAGAAAGATTCCACTACTTTAAATAGAGTTGAGGCACAAGAAGTAGAAAAAGACTCAGAGGACCGATCACCTATATTAGAATTTGAAGCAAGGCTGGATAGAACTAGTTTAACTATAAACCAAGTTGGCACCGAAGCTTTAGAAAAATCTAGCCAGTTACTAACTCCTCCATCAGACTCACATTGTGTAGATTTAGTTTCCAGTATTACCAAAGAGGCTTCACTTTGCGTGAACCAAGAAAGTCATCCAGATAGGAAGTCATCACAACATGAACGTGAGCTTTCTGTCCCTGATCCATTTGCAAAAAAAACACACTCAGCAGATACATCTGCAGCTGAGAGCACAACCACAAATATGCTTAAGGAGAAAGAAGCTCAAGAAGCTCCTTCAGAATCCTTTACTAAGCTGGAAACTGTAGTAGATACAGGTGAGGATGAAACATTGCAGTCAGAATCAACTGCAGTATCCCTCAAAACTAATTCTGATGTGAAATCTGACTTAATGCTGGTATCGGCAAGTGATGCTCCACCATCTGCACTGACTTCTAATTGCATTGCAGATGATGCCACAAACGGAGTTGTCTCAGACGAGTCAGTTGACCAGATGGGTCATTTAGTGGATGATAAAAGTTGTAGTGATGAATTCACTGGAGAGTCTAGTGCATGTGAGAACATTATACTGCAGAGTTCACCAAGCAGCCATGTGAAAAAGAATCAGTCTTCAGTTTCAGAAGATAAAGAGAAACAACCCCTTATTTGTGATGAAAGTACAACAGAGAGTACACCAACTATATCCTCTTCCCCTATGTTATCACATGAAAAGACCTCTCAGGTGGATTCTCTCATTGACCTTATGCTGCCCACTTACACCTCTTCAACCAAGGAGCAAGTCCCAGATAATGCAGTTGTGGATAATGAATCCTTGAGTGTTACTTTAAATGGAGCGACTGTCTTAGACATAAGCCCACAAAACAGAACAAGTATAGATGAGTCCCCTGATGCCAAAGACTGTAACACAACGACTGAAATTCTTTTGCAAAATTCTCCAAGTCAGGAGGTGTTTAGCTTTCACAATTACTCTAAAGACTCTTTTGGCAGTTCCCCTGATTCACTGGAAGGTGACGAACACTCACCAGAGGACTTGGAGGAAGATGAGTGTGAAGATGATTTTGATGAACTAAAGCTAGCTTCGGACTGGAGCTTGACGCTACCTGCATCCCCGCCGTTTGCAAATGAACAGTCTGAAGAAGAAAATGTAGGAAGCATGGAAGGTAGCACAGGGGATGATCTCGTTTTAGCAAATGACAAGAAAGCACTTGAAAGGGTTTCAGATAGTGATATAGAGGTGGATGAGTGCATAGCTACTGTTGATGATGATTTACCTATCCCAGAGCTGCCAGAGGCTGAAAGAGGAGCAGCCTGTTTATCAGAGCCAGGAAAAAAAGATAGTGTTTCTTCAGCGATCGAGAGAGGAACTTCAACTTTGAGTAATGCAGCTGTTTTGGGCAAGATACTTGAACAGCACTCGGATGCTATCATCAGCCAGCAGCTCGAGAAAGAGAGGATGGTATCTTCAGCCGCAACACCCGATGCTATTAGGTCTACCAAAACAACTCTTAGGATCTTGCAGATGCCTGAGGGAAAACAGCAGATGTTCCTTAAAACCACAGAGACCCCTTATGCTGTGCCAGTCCAACTGAAAAATAGTCCTGGGTTTAAACTCATTACAAAGTCCTGTGCTTCCACAGTGAATGTGTCCTATGTGAAGCCAGGAATTGAAAGGCCTAGCAAAGGTACAGGGTTGTCTGTTACATTAAATGGAGGCAGAATTGGAATTTCAGCTCAGGCTTCAGGTGGTGAAGGTGAAGGACATACATCACTCCTGCAAGCAGTAAGCAGTAGTGGAGGCCGTTACCTTGTCAGTTCCTCCGCCCTGAAAGGGCCTCTTCTCTTATCAAGTGCTGTAAAGCCACCATCAGGAGAGCAAACGGCCAACACACAGCCGACATGTTATTTAGTTCAAAGACCACTTCCTGTTGTGCCAGTAAGTAAAGAATCAACTGGTTCGACCTCTAAGACTGTGCTGACCACCCACCCAATATTGGCTATGCCTGTGAACTCAGCTGATAAAGGGACTTCCTTGCAAACTGGAACGCAAGCTTACTTGGTTAGATATATCTCTCCAGCTAAGTCGGGGATACTACTAAATAGTTCAGATGCGAAGGGAGCAAACCAGAGTAGCCAAGTTACTGATGGAGGTAAAAACAAGGTTTTCCTCAAGATTGTCAGAAGTCCTAATGGCACTAGGTTCCTCTCGACTGCCCCATGCAATTCAGACAAAAAACCTATTTATGTTGCTGCAAGTTCTCTCCAGTCACCTTACTTTCTTATGTCCTCAAATAAATCTTTAACTAGTTTGTCAGCAGGACTGAAAACCTCTAGTACTCACGAACCCATCCCAACAAAGTTTAAAAACATTTTACCACAGTCAAGAATTGACATTAAAAACAGGGTGGAGGACAGCGAAGTGCATCAGAAGTCACCGCTGATTCCCATGCACACTCGTCCACACAGCCAGCGAAAGAGGAGGAGGAGATGTCTGTTTGAAGATACATTTGAGATCTCTCCTAAAACAAGGAGATTCTCAAGCAAGTCATCTGAGGTCGCCTTGCTGTGGGAGCCTGCAGCAAAAGATGTTGAGAGAACACTCAGGCTTTTCCCTTTCAGCCCACTTCAGCAAATCAAATGTCCCCATCGAAACCAGCCAGTGGTGGTGCTGAACCACCCTGATGCTGACATTCCTGAAGTGGTGAACATTATGAAGTCGGTTAACAGGTACAAAAGCGAAGTTGTCAGGGTGGTGTTGTCTCAGAGCACAGTCAAGGCCCTCTCTGAGTGGAGCCTCATTGGTCCAGAGGGTACACTCTCCAAGGCAGGTTCAAGAGTTCGGCCATTAGGGAGCAAGGTTAAAGAGCATTTCATCTTAAAACTGAAGTTAAAAAAGACAACCAAGAGCAAATATGAAGTAGTGAGGCTGTCCTCCACCAAAAGATTAGAGCAGACGCCTAGGTTCAGTTGTTGGTTTTGTGGCCGAATGTTCAACAATCAAGAAGAGTGGATTGGCCATGGACAGCGGCACCTTATGGAGGCTACAAGAGACTGGAATAAGCTGTTCTAATGTAAACACAAAGCCCTCAGACTGGGCCACAAGCTGTCCTCTAATGTAGAACTGAGACTGAAGATACACAATTCTGTTTATTTTTTATTTTTTAAATAATACAGTTAGATACACTTAGGTTGTTAATATTACTTTTCCATAGATATCCCTCCAGATGTTTTTAAAGGATATAGTGTAATAGAAAGAGTTTGGTACCTGAAACCAATTTATATGTAAATAGTTTTAACCCATGTATATTTAAATCTCAGCCCTTGTGTATGTACAGAATGGAACTGTGAAAACTGGACACACTGTATGTCTATGGTGCAAAGCAAAAAGATCACTGGTATAAAAAAAAAAGAAGGTGCTGTCTGTGATAGACCTTTTAATGCAGTCAGATAACAAAATGCTCAGGTAATTTCATAATCCTTAAAGTAAACAGTCCAGTTTATAAATAGATGCTTTATATTAGCTCGGCAGCAATGTTCAAAGTGTCTTTAGGTTGGCTGCATACATTACTCCTTAGTAGAGGTCACAGAGGGTATTTTACCTATGGTTTTATTACACTTTAATTGTAAACATGTCCCTGTTTAGCATTGAATCTTGTGGCAAAAGTTACCACTTTATGCAGGCATACATGTAGGTCTTTGATATTGTTTAAAGAATACTGCAGATTGAACTAGAAACAAACTTTTAGGTTCCTGTGGAAGGTGCTGCTTCCAAACAGTTATTTTATTCATACACTGTATTTTTCGTTTCTCTCATGATGTTTTGTTGGTGCGATTGCATCTCCTTGTTACACATCAAAATTGACCCAGTGTCGTTTTAGTAGCAATAATCAATCCCACATTGTTTTAAACAGCTGAGAAATTGTGAAGGCCAGACTCTATATTGTCTTGTTTTTCCATGTCGATTTTTTTCCTCTCACTGTTTTCCTGTTTGAATGAAGTTGGGAACCTGCACAGCCCGGTTACACTTCAATGAACAAGAGAAAAAAAAGTGGAACATGTTGAGATGCAAGCCAACAAACCTCAAATGGCCAACCAAACACTAACTGCGTTTTGTTCTCATTCTCTATGATACTCGAGTGCCTCGATCTGCCTCAAAGTTTTTACCAAGCGGTTGTTCTTGTTCTCAGCTAAACTTGTGACATTTGTGCGTGCTCCTAGGGTCTATGGGTTATGTGGCGATTACTTCATCCCAAAAACGTTTTACGTTTTGCATACAGGAGACACTGCAGTAGTGTAGTGCATTGTAATAAACAATAACTAGTCTGAGTTTGGCTGAATGTCAGTGAGGTAGCTTGGTATCGCCACTAGAGAGAGAATCTACACCCTAACTTTCTGGTCTGTCTTTGTGGTTATTAACTTATGCAAATCTTCCTGCCAGCCATTCACAGTAAGATGGTCAATTTATTAATGACAGGTTCTACTTTACCTCACTGTTGCTGCCAGCATTCACAATGTCATGTGCATAAAAGCCAGCAAATTGATCAGTTTTCAGATCCACATTTCCACATCCACACATTGTTTAAACACGTGCTTGTTACTGCATTGTTAACAATGTTTTAAATCCGTCTTTTATGGTTAATTTTAGCTTGTTGCTGTCTGTTCACCACTTGAACTAGTTTGGTAAAACTTTAAGACGGAGTCGTGATTATTTATGTCCTAGTTTGACTCATCAGGTTCCTACCCTTCACCTTTGAGATGACAATCACAAAGCTGTTGAATGAAGCCAGATTGCCACTGTTATTTGTATCTGAAGTTTTCCACCTTTGGCTGACTTTATAGGTGTTCATCCATAATCTGAAATCTCTCTTTAATGTTCTCAAGTCACCATCTTCAGATTTTTCACTCTGCTCATGCACAAGTGACCCTGCCTAACACTACCACTACACTATGCCATCAGCAAGCAAAGAGCATGACCCTCATCTTGTCACATACCAAGGGGACAGCAACCAAATAATTTTTATCCCGAGGCAAAAAAGTCGTTTGATGTTTAATGTCATATTAGGCTCTCTGGGTTTTATTAGGATGTGAGAAACAAATTTATTTTTTTATGATAAGTGCCTAAAATGTGATGCACCAGGTTGACACTATATTGTACTGTACTTGCCTCCTTGCAGTTCCTCCTTGAATAAATGTAAATACTTTGAAAGAAACCTCATTGTTTGTGCATAAGTCATATGGTGATCATATGAGCTTCTCCGTTTGCAGTGTTATCTGACATGTTGGATTTGTATTTGCTGCAATCACACGGACTTTTGAACAAAAGTAATAATATGGCCAAGTATGATAACTTGCCTTTGCATTGTAATTGTGCAGGTTGCACTGTAGGGGGCGATACATTATAAAGAATTGGCATAGAACACAACCCCCGACTTTTTTTTCTTTCTGCCTTCTTCAATTCTTTATTCTCATGGAGGTCTTCACAATGAACACTTATTCTGCTAAGGAGTGACATGCTAAATATGGGACATTGGGGACAGAGAGCATGTTTATACACAGTAGCTCAATCCCACCAGACCATAAATTCTAGAATAAACTGAAAGACATAAACTCTTGCCTTGTATGCTAAGCTTTAGCGCGAATGACAGCATGATTATCTTGTGCGTGTCCACTGTACGACTATTAGTGTTAAAAAAGAGGATGCACATGAGACCCACTATGCAGCCTCAGAATACAGCATTTGTAACAGTTTCAGTTCGAAAATCAGTATGGATCCAGAATATAGTTTTGAAATACATACTTAAACATGCGTGTACATAGAGGATCAAAATTAGCTTATTTAATCATGGGATGGACTACATTTACTATTTTATCATAATTCCTCATCTAACATAACATGCATGTGAAGCCTACCACTACAAACTGAAGAGCTGAAACTGTTACATGTCTGATTACATGCAGCAAATGGCTATTTTCATTGATTATTGAGATATATGTTGTTGCTGTGAAGCATTAGGCAATTTGATGCATTACAGTTATTACAGTTAACATGCGTATTTTTATACTTCCAAGTTTACAAGCTGTCAGCAATTAATTAGATTACCTAGTGACAACTGATGCATTGATTGATTAAGAACTTGATTGATTTTATGCGCCATCATTCAGTGACAAGCCACCGAGAGCCAATCTGTGCCTACCAGATAGAGAGGAAGACAGTCCTGCAGGCTTTTGCAGGATTTAAATAGGTCAGGCTTGTAGCAGAGCTGTCTGTGGACTGCTTCTGACTTCATGCCACAGAAGTGGTTCAGGCCATGGAGTGGCCTGCAGGGAGGGGGGTGGTGGTGGGTTATTCCATGAGAAATGAAGCGTTAACGCACTGAGACGAGAAAAGGGAAGAAGAACAAGGCAGCAGAAAGAAAGAAAATTCTGATGAGACGTTCTCATTCTCATAGTGTCGGCGCTGTTGCACGGTTAATTTGAGTGATAAAGAAACTGCTGATGACTTTCTGCATATATGAAATGTTGAAGACCAGGCCTTAAAGAGTTGACTTTTGAATTAGTTAACTGTGCATCATTATCCTTTTCTTTCCCATTTTTCCAGCCACTGTTATAGTTGATCACTGTTACATGTGAAGACAAAGCCTTGTTATTTCCTTTCATGTCTGATGCAAGGAAACCAGCATTAACTACACTGGATATGCATGAGCTCTTATGCCAAGTCAGTATTTAGTTTAAATATATTTTCAGTTTAGTTTAAAGTAATAAGCATTTCTAAATACAGTAAACCCCCAGTTTTACGCGGATCTGGACTCGCGGATCCAGTCACACGCATTTTTTTTTTCGAGAACGAAACTGATCGTTTTACGCGGAATCTGCAAATATTCTCCACTTCTTTTTAGCTTTTTCCATGGCAATATGTTTTTTTTTAAACTCATTTTAGTACTTCTGGCTCCCTGTGCATGGACTTTAAACCTCTCTCACTCTCTCTTACTCTCT
>JBBJLR010000111.1:31598785-31615368 GCA_037577145.1 Brachypetersius gabonensis | reverse complement strand
CATTTGGGGGCATATTTAGAGTTTACACTATTAAAATAGGCATTTTAAGGCATTTCTTTGACCAAAACACAACGCGTTTTTTTCATTATACGCGGGTGCTCGTGTAACCTGACCCCCACGAATAACGAGGGTTTACTGTACTTCATTTATTATTCTTCTTATTACTATAGTTGTATAATGTTTCTGAGCCTGCGCTCTGTGTGTTTCTAATTAATTAATGTCAGATTTTTTTTTCTTAGACCAAGCCCCATCTGCCCAAAAGCATCACAGTGTTAAGATCATCTTTACTGTTAGTGCGCAAAGGACTGCTTTCTCCAAGGCATCAATACTTTTGCTACAAATTCTTACTTTATAATCTAAAATTAATAAGATCTTCAACAGTCTTTCAAAAACTGGGCCTTACTTTTGATTTTAAGACGTCACTGGTAAAAATGTGCTGCCTCTGACCTTCACACTTTTGACGTGGATAATGTTGAAATCCACTAACAGTAGGTCTCCTTATACTATGCTAGTAGTGGCATTGATCTACTCATGCTTCTTGCTTTACTTCCTCATGTTCTTTTCCAATCACTCTCGCCAAAAACGTTGCAGCTGCTGTCTGTTATTGCTTTGCATAAAACAGAAACAGCATTCGCAAAGCTGCGACAGAATCCAGTCACCATTCATGTCTATGTAAAACATTAGACAAATAAAATGCAAAGTCCTTTGAAACTTTAATTTGGTAAGTCAATTCGATGAGGTCGGTATTTCTTGCAAGTAGAAGTGCTAACGTTTGCAGAACTGCCACAGTAAGGGTGGAGGTAGCTCAGTGGGTAGGATACTGGCCTCCAGACCATGGGTTCGAATTCTACCTTCAGCACCACCACTGGGTCCCTGAGCAAGACACTTAACCCTAAGTTGCTCCAGGGAGACTGTCTCCTGTAGTTAGAGAATGAAAGTCGCTTTGGATAAAAGCGTCTGATAAATGCCATAAATGTCAATGTAATCTAGTCTGGGGGTCTTTAAGCTCTTTTTTTATTGCTTGTGCAAGTTTTATATTAAGAGTAGTAAACTAGCAACCACCCTAGCAAGCTACAGCTTAGCTTGTAGCTCACTACCTACAGCTGCTCATTCAGATGTACAGGTTTTTTATGGCCTTGTAGGCAGAGCTGTGATGACTTTTAAAGTAGAGTCGGCTACTCTTTTATCTTTAGTTCATCCCATTTTGGCTCAGTATTCAGCTGTATTCAGGTCTTGTAGATTGAGGTGTAGTGGCACTATCCCAGTAGGCTATGTTTACAGTTCATTGTGCTTAGCTCATTGTGGCTCATTTATTCTTTTTTTCTTCTTCAGTGAGACAGGCCTAGAGTTGTACGAACACATTTGTTTCAATTTATGGCAAGGCTACACCAATCAGCCATATCAACAAAACCACTTTGCTAATATTGTGTATCAGATCTTTTTCTCAGTCTGAATGAGATGGTGAGCCTTCCTTCCAGATGTGCTGAATAACTTCTGTGCATCATTTGGCAGAAAGGAACACATCTCTTCCCCCAACAACCAGGTGCTCAGCCTGACAATGGCTTATCCATGGAAGGCTGCTGGGCTAGAAAACATACGTGGTCAGGTGCTCAGAGGACATGCAGACCAGCTGGCAGATGTTCCTATAGGCAGCTTCAGTATTTATCTGAGCACCACTGTTGTCCCATTGTGCTTCAAAGCAACTGCCATCATCTCTGTGCACAAGAAGACTTGTCCTAGTTCAACTACTGACCCGCATCATCACGCACACCAGAGGCGGTTTCTATAAGACTACAGGTGAAACAATGTTTCACCAAGAAAAATAATACAAAAATGTAATAACTATCACTTTTTATTGGTGTGAAACAAAGAGATGCTTATAAAAATAAGGTTGCTCTTCTAATTTCAGCTCCTCAATAGCGTTACAGTTGTATTCCGCTCTGGTCAAAAACGTGAAACAGCGCCACCTCCCAACCGCGGTGAAACAGAATTACAGTGAAACATGTTTCACTAGCATCCCCATTCATTTTAATGTAAATCTTCTCAGACCCGACGGCTCGAGGATTTTCGAGGTTTCAAACAAATCCCACCCGTTATACAAGTGACTGCCTACTTTGATTGGGTAGTTCTACACTTCATAATGACTGACATAACACTGTGGTCAATCACTGCCTTGTTTTCACTTATTCTATTTTACGTACTGAGCACTGACATTGTGAGAGAGTGTGAGACTGAGGTAACAAAACGTGTAACATATTATTTACTAGTATTTAATAATATTTCCATTTCTTTTATATGTTATTATTTGTCTAAGAGTGCACCCGTAGAAGGGCATTAGCTTACTAGCTTGACCTCTTGCTAGCGATCCCCACCACCACCCAGCCAAGCTAGAACTGGAGAAATCCCTGAAAAAAAATCCCTGCTGGTCTGACAGAGTGATTAACAACTTCACCAAGAATACCAGGAGGGTAGAATTAATTTATAAGTTGAGAAAGAATTTAGATATGTTTTCTTTACATATTGTTAATTATCTACTATTGTTAATTATGTTATGGTGAAGTACTTAGTGCAAGAAAATCAACCTGCCCAGGGGCAAGGCGAGGTACTGAGTTTGTTTTGCAGCGCGCAACGGGAATTAAGGGTGATTTGTTTCACCAAAAATATTGACCAGGAGCCGCCACTGATGCACACCTATCATCAATAAGTGCTGCAAGAGGTTAGTCACACAAAGCTCAATCTGCCTTTTTCTAGACCTCCAGGAATTTGTGTATCCTCCCAACTGTTCAATGGATGATGCCATCACCACCACCCTCACCACTTTAGATAAAGAAAAAAAAACCTATGCAACTAGATCCTGGATTTCCAGACTGGGAAACTTCAGCCAGGAACAGGGGCAACATTTTCAGCAACATCACACTGAACATGTGGCTCCCAAGGCTGTGTGCTCAATCCACTGCTTTTTGTGATGATCCATCACTGTATGGCACCTCAAACCACATTCTCAACTTCCTTGAAGACTGTGGTGAGTGTGACTTGTGGGAATGACATGTTAATGCATAGAGAAGAAGTACAGTGGCTACAAGAAGTACAATGGATTGGTGCAGAACCAATTCTCCTGAAAAATGATAGTATCTGGCTTCAAGACAGAAGACTGAGGAGCAGCAGCATCAAAACGTGGCCTGGGAATTATTATTGTGTTACATTTTTATCCTTTAGCTATTATTTTTTATCACACAGTGTTTATCATTTCTCAGTATTTATTACTGTTATCTCTGTGGTTTTTGCTAGAATACAGTGTCTGGCACAATATTGTATTCACTCTCTGTACTTTTTGTTGGCTGCACTGTTTGCAGTCCTGACCTGTAATAAAATATTGTTTGCTCTTGTGTTTTGAAATCTTGTTTTGCACTCTGCGTTGCCCTGTCTGCACTTGAGTTGTTTCGTGTTTTATGTGGTACTGTGTTCCTAGGGGAGTGTTGTTTGTTTCAATTTGTACAGACACCGACCTGACTTTAGGTTCTGTAAGTGAGGTGGGGCCTCCTTCCATTAGACAGGCTTGTTTGCACATTCTCAGAGATGCTCAGTCGGATTGATATCTGTTGAATTTCTTGGATAGGTCGAGTTTGCAACAAAGTAAGACCCATTGTTTCCTAGCAGAACTTTGCCAAGAGCATCACACTGCCCCGATGTCAACTTTTCTTCTGTTCTTCAGACCATGCCTCCATGGTCCAGTTCTGAGACTCATGTGCCCTCTGTAGATGCCTTCAGCAATGGACAGGAGTTAGCATGGGCATTTAGACTAGGCTGTGGCTAGCTGACTGCGATGTACTTTGTGTTCTGGCACTTTTCTATCATAGCCAGCATGTTGCTCTTGTTCTGCCCTGTTTTGCCATTGTGTTACGTTCTGTTCTGCTCTTGTGTTGCACCATGGTCCTGGAGGAACATTGTTTCATTTTTACTATGTACTGTGTATATGGGAGAAATGACAATAAAATCTACTTGACTTAACTTTAACTTTTTCAGGAGTTTGTGCTACCTTCGCCATTGCTCCCCATGTGAATCAATAAGCCTTGAGCACCCATGACTCAGTCACCAGTTCACTGGTTGTCCTTCATTGGACCACTCATGGTAGGTGTTATCTACGAAGTACTGGGAACACCCCACAAGACCTGCCAGTGTGGATATGATCTGACTCGGTCATCTAGACATTATAATTTGGCTCTCGTCAAAGTTGCTCAGGTTCTTATGCTTGCTCACATCAACTGACTGTTCGCTTGCTGCCTAATGTATCCCAACCTTTTGACTGGTGCTACTGGTGCTAAAACATGTTATTCCCTTCACCACTGTCATTGGGTTTAATGATATGGTGTATAGTCCTTGACCCATAAAGTCAGGACAAAAAAAGATCCGCAGCCACCCAGCGAGCGCTTCACCCTGTGACACCATCACCCAAAATAAGCTGTTGACCTGCCGCCTGTCAGAGCAGTGCTCGATCAGACATCATGTGAGAGCACCAGCAGATGGCAGTGAGGAGCAGCAACAACAGCTCTCACGATTTTGATGAAATGCAAAGTGAAAGCCCTCATCTCCTTGGAACATTTTAATGACAGCACCCAACACTAGCTCAGTGAACTCAGCTTTCATTTCCCCCCACAAAGGCGTGTGAATTAGTCGTGTAGCTTGAGTGGATTTCTCTGTCTCTGTTATCAGAGCCATGCTAAGAAAGAGCTCTCTGGGTTTCTCTGCTTTGCTCTTGATTTGTGCCAACCATAGCTAAAAGCCACTTAGATGTCTTTAAATTTTACATTCCTGCGTTATGAAATCTTTAAGATGGAAACAAACTCGCTCAGAGTGGGTTGATGTGAAATTGCCCATTATATAGGAAGTTTTCAAGTCAGAACTGTTCCAAGCAGTGCTGAGTGGAGCCTGACATCCCAAGTATTTAATACCTCTAAAGGATACCTCTCAGATGATTATTGCATGAAATGATGTGTCATACCCAGCCAGATGTCAAATTTGATTTGATGGTAGTTCATCTGATGTTGCACAGCTGGCTGGATATTTTTAGTTGGTGGAATATTCTCACTCCAGCAGTAACACCCCACCCCACCCCCAGATGTTTAAAAACTACTTTGGGGGTCTTGACCAATAATAAATGAAGTTAGCTGAGCTGATTAACGTTACAAAGAAACAGATGAACTACAGTTTGTAATTGTGAACTATCAAGTGCACCTAAATGAGTAAAGCCCCTTAAAGTCACACATGAACGCAGCACAGCACACGGTGTGAACGATGTGAAATTCTTTATCTGCATTCAACCCGTTCACCAAGTGGGCAGCCACCTTGCTAAAGGTACCTCAGTGGCACCGCTGGCAGTCCTGGAATTTAAACCCACGACCTCACAGAGGCAACTCCCTCACCACCAGGGCACCAGCTGCCCAAGTGGAGCTGATAAAACGGACAATAATTGGAGAAGACATATAGGTTTTTGATGGTAAATGTAATATTTTATTTGTGTTGAGGACATTGTGAACCCTAGCTTCCCATCACCCTCACTGTAAAGAGCTGGTAAGTTTTTATAAAATCAATTTCTCCTCAGTCCACTGAGAACGTTTGCATTTCACAAATACTAGAGCGTTGTAAAATCAGAGAAATTCTTCATTTTAGTAAAAGAAAAAAAAAATAGCTTCATATTGTTTGTGTCAAAGCATGGATGTGGCATTAATTTATCTTACATTTAGAACAGAAAGAGTTCTGCACAGTACCACCCTAAAGGTTTGTTGAGATACGGTAACAGAACCCTTTTTAATTGATACCTAGAGGAAAGGTTCTATACACAAGGCCTCCATAATGGGGTGGTAATAATAGATGCAAGAATTAGCAGTGCACAAATAAAAAGAACAGGGAAAACAATCGAGTATTAAATTGTTTTAGGCTTTTCATCCTTTCTTGATTCCTCCTGCACCACGGCTGATGGCAGAGTCCTTGACAACAGACTGCATGAGAGGGGATCAGCTGCAGCATGGAGGGGACTGATGAATAAACAATCGTCTAAGCCCTGCAGCCCTGTAAGCTGTCAGCATAGGCTGAGACACAAACAGCCATGATGAGCACACGCCCAGTGCCAGGCCAAGGCTGAGGCTCAGCTTCGTGCTGAACTCCTGGCCCGAGGTAGGCTGGACATGCAGACCTTCAGATCACGCGGCAGAACACCGCTGGTGAGGAACGAGCTTTTAAAAGAAAGACCTTGAACTACGAGGGTCAATTCCTTCGCTAAAAATATACAAAATAACAGACTGTAGCTCCAGTCTACAACAGTTTTACACAAAAAAGACATTCATCAAATATATTAGTTCATGCCTTTTCATTGAACAAGGTAGAAAACGACAAAAAAGACTTGAGAATTAAACATGGTGATAAAATACATTTATTGGAAACAGTGGCAAATGTATAAAAGAAACAAAATGGCTGGCTTTGGGTTAGGTCACAGCACAAATCACATGTACTGTACAAAGATCAATGCAGCGCTTTCATGTCCTATCAAAAAGAGGTGGGTGAACATACGGCACAATACATGGTACGCAATGCAGGTCGACATATTAGAATTTCCTTTCCATGAATGAAAGTAAAGGATGAGAGCATGTGAAGTCCATCTGTTGACTTAAAGGCAGGGCAGAGACACGGTCAGTGTGGGCAGTGTATAAAATGACTGCAATTCTTGCTTTCCTTTGAGTGACACACCATGGGGTACATATGGGCTGACAGTTCATTGCATGCATTTACAGTATTGGCGTGGCTTTACCAGTGACAATAAATGTAAGTTGATCCCTGAGCTCACAGAGAAACACAGCACATCCCAAAAACTAAAATAAAAAAACCCCAAGGGCTAGACTATTCAAAATATTCCGTATGACTCCGATATTGATGTGTTTTCATTGTCATCCCTGTCATTTATATGACAATCTATTTAATGCCAATCTTTAAAGCCAAGACAGATACTATCTCATAGGATTAACATCGTATTTCTCATGTGACAGATTGCAATTCTACACAAGATCTGAGCTCTGAAATGTGTAGCTACTGGCATATGCCCTATGAACATGTGGTTAATCACATTTTTTGTTCACTGCACATTTCACAGTAAGATGAGCTTTAATTTCAGGCAACATTTTAGGTCTCGACAGCTTCAGCATTTTGGTGAGCTGACACTTGTTAGACAATTGCTACAGTGAAGCATTAAGAATTTAAGGGGACACGGTAGCTGTGGACAGGCATCAAGAGTTGCGACCAGATTTGGAGAGTATGTTCCGAAAAGACAAACACCTTGGAAAAACAAAGCCAGCCTTCAAACTGCTGGCACACAATTACTTTGTTAATGTTTGTTAAGGACTCTTCCCACCCCCACATCCCCACTGTTGCACTAAAAATGATCCACAGCAACATAAAAAGCTAGATCAATGCATAACCGAGGCTAATAAGGCCATTGATTTGGATGTGCACCTCCAGGAAAACACTATGTGCATATCATGTGCAGTTCAGGATGCATGCTGGTTGGGTACCTCTTTTCATGATCTGTCACCATGGTAACAGACAGAAGACTATTTGTTTAGCTGTTTTTATGGCATGGAAGAAAAAAACCCTCAATGTGGCTTAATAATAATGGACGTAGCTTGATCATAATCTCCATAGTAAAGAACTGCTAGGGATCAGACTCCAACTGGTGCTGTGGGCTATTTTAAAAAATAGTGTTTGGCAAATCTAAACCATGACTTTTCATAGTGATGAAAAGTCATGAAATTCATAGTGACTTGGTTTCCTTTGCATGAACCCCATCTTTTCTCAGTGACAATTCACAGTTTTTTTAGTTTTATTTTTTTTGTGAGAACACACAACTTTTAGAGTGCTGGTGTGATCACTGTTGGCAATAAATCTGTAATTATAGGGAATCTCTTCTTGCACAAAATCAGGTTTGCACATACATAAACATGAACGCATGTTACCACATGCTCATATGCACCGTATGCACACAAACACATGCACTCAGACACACATTCACTCACACAAGTAATTGCACATTATTCAGAACAATTAAATGTACAAAAACAATATTTTTTCAATAGAACTTTAAAAAAAAAACAAATCTGTCAGATTAAACATTTTAAACTGGCTAAACGGAAGGATGCACACGGGTAAGAAGTGTGTGACAAGCAAAATATATTGAAATCTAGGATTTTTCAAAGCCAATATTCTTTTTTTTTTTTAATAAAGTATTTAGTGGTAAAAGTGACAGTTTTGAGGTTTTGGGGAGAGTGCAGATGAGAGCCACAATGGAGGGACTACACAGTAGTTTAGTTCAGAGGTCAAAGAGCCTTCTTTTGGGTGGACAGCCCTGGGACTACACAGTAGTTTAGCTTGAGGGAAAAAGAAACAGGTTGT
This sequence comes from Brachypetersius gabonensis, assembly GCA_037577145.1. Classification (NCBI taxonomy): domain Eukaryota; kingdom Metazoa; phylum Chordata; class Actinopteri; order Characiformes; family Alestidae; genus Brachypetersius; species Brachypetersius gabonensis. Next base: position 31,606,932 of record JBBJLR010000111.1, on the reverse strand, counting down.
TAACCATCAGTCACGGGACTACACAGTGGTTTCGTTTTTCCAAGGCCCGGTCCTAATGTTACCTGTGGAGTCGGAGCTGTAGGCGTAGTCCTCGTGCAGACTGCCATTGCGGCTCAGTGTCCCTCTGCGGCTGAGGGTGCCCTTCCTGCTGAGAGTGGCCTGAGAGCAGGAGAGGGCTGACCGTGGAGGAGGGATGTCCAAGTGCAGAATGATGTCCTCTTCTTTATCTGCTGTTTTGGTGCTGCTGTACATCAGAGAACTTGGTTCGGCATCTTCCGGCTGACAGTTGCTGGCAAAAGGCTCCGCTTTGTGACAGCAAATGCTGGAGAAAGGGTCAGCCTTGGCGCAGCAGGTGTGTCTGTGGCAGCTATGTCCATCGTGGCCATCCAGGTCAAGGTGCACGCTGTGGCAGGAGATGCTGTCGTGCAAGCTGTGTGAGGCCAGGCTCTCCAAGTGTGGACTGGGGCTGGGACAGCGTAGCTGGTTATCTGGATGAGGGCTGTGGCAGGACAGCTGGCTCTCCAGGTGTGAAGTATGGCAGGTGAGTGGGTTATCCAGGTGGACACTATGGGGGCTGTCCAGGTGCGAGCTGTGCACGCTGCCGTCCATGCTGGTGGAGGTCATGTGGTAGGCGTAGTCTCTAAGGCAGGGGCGCGGTCGGTTGAAGGAGCGCGACTTAGTCCTGTCCTTCAGGCAGCTCTGGAGGGGCAGGGTGGGCCGGGGCAGTTCGTCAGGAAGAGACTGAGGGCGGGAGGAGCCCCCCAGCATGGGAGATGAGGTGTGTAGAGCAGCGCAGCAGGTGCTAGCATGGTTCTGGACAGAGGGCAACGTGCCAAGCTTACAGTGGGGTGAAGAAGTGTGGAGGTGAGGGGAGAGTAAAGGTTTAGCAGGGCAAGGCGGCTCTGCTGGACAGTGAATTTGAGTCTGATTATGGGATGGAGGGCTGTGGCTTTGGATTTGGATTTGGTTGACAGCGTTGCCCGGTGCCTCTCCGTTCACCTCCACTTTCGGTTTGGAGGGGCAACAGGCCCACCAGCGATGCCACACGTCATCCCGTTTGGCACAGTGCTGGATCAGCAGAAACAGCCCCAGAGTGACTGAAAATGCACCATACAAGCAGCTGAAGATCATGTCCAGGAAATGGCCCTGAGACACAGCCAGTGCCCCGAAGGCCCACGTGGCCAGGAAGAGGAAGAGGGTGAAGGCGGTGGCCCGCAGCTGGGCCTTGAAGGAGTGTTCATTGGCCAACATGGAAGCAGTGATTGCTGTGCAGCCTGAATGATCCCCGTGTTCTCCATGCTCTCCATGGCAGTGGACCATCTCAGCAGTTGCGAGCCGCTGCTGCTCCTCGGTCATGGGCTTCAGTTCGTATTTCCGCTCTGGGTGACGCTTCAGCTGCACAAACGTGCACAGGAAGTAGATACACATCACTAGGACCAGGAAGGCAGAGGGACCATAAAAGCCTCCTAGACTGGGCTCCCACGCCATCCAGCAACTGAAACGAGAGAGAGAGGAAGAGACAGTGAGAGAGAGGTTCAGTTAGAAAATCATTATTATAACATTTCCCTGGAGCTTCTACAGTGCAGCAAATGGTCAAACTATTGGAGAAAAGTGGCCTTATCACACAAGCAATACCATGTGAGACAACCACACAAATCACCATTGTACTTCAATTTGTTCTGCAAAATCATGCCAATAAAGCACCGTTGAACATGAAGAGAGAGAGAGAGGAAGAGAGAGACATGGTCATTAGTGCTCCTCTTCATTAAATCCCAAAGCACATGGTAATTTGTATTATTAATTAAGATATGTCTCTCCGAATCAATGATGCTTGTAAGGAGTTATTTACAGCCTCACTGTTAACTAAAACACATGACAACTGAAACACAATTGAAACGGGTAGTACTGCTGATCTGATAAAACAGAACAATCCAGTAGCGCATTATCTAAACTGACCAGTGTCGACCATTTCAGTGCCCCCGTCCCAATTACAATTTGAAAAGAGTGCTCAATGTTAAACGGAAAGCAGAGGAGGCAGAAAATCAATGTGAGCACGATTAAGGCTAAGGTTGTGATCTCTTGACAGAGCTGGTGAACCGTGCACTTACTAAGGGGCATCATCTCTGCTCCCGTAGTTGTCCAGGCTAACAGCTGCTGTGACCCCTACAATAATGAGAGGGACTCCACCACTGACCAGATAAAATCTGAAAAGGAGACAAAAAGAACAGTGTAGTGGGAAAACAGTGATAACACATGTTCTGGATATAGGTGGAGAAAGAAAAGGCATAAAAAGGGATTTCTTCTTATCTTCACTAAAGTTGTTTTGCCACTGAAATCTGGTCTGTTCAAATGAGTGACAGCACACGAAACCTGCAGACACCTTCTGCTGTTGCCCTGGTAACTGCCTATAACCCCTGCTTTTTCTTTCTCTAGAGTGGTCTTCTTCAGTTTCTTGAAATTTTTATCCCAATAGTCTTTTTAAATTCACCTTTCCCCATTATTATTCATTCATAAGGGCATCGACTTTCAGCATCAACAGACCTGACAAATTACAGATATATTTAATGTGGGGTGATAGTAGTCGTTCATTTGATTTAACATTATTATTGTTGTGGCAGCACTTCTTCATATTCCCAGTTCAAATGCCTTTTTAAATACACACTGCAAAAACTGATCTCATAAGTGAAAATAAATCTAAGAAATGTGTATTTCATTATTCAATCAATTTCTAATCAATTTTTGATAGTTTTCAGCTCGTTTCATGCAGATACAGTTAAACTTATGTCAAAAATGTTCAAAATTGTTTCTTTAGAAAATAAGTTTATGTCCTTCACTGAGAACAAATGTAACTACGGCATTTTCTTGCACCGTTTCTACAATTTGCACATTGTGTTTATTTTTCTAAAATGTTAAAATGAACAAATGAACAGTAACTAACCATCACTGATTGGCGATAACATTAAAACCACTTGCCTAATATTTTGTCGGTCCCCCTTGTGCCACCAAAACAGCACTGAACTGTTAAAGCATGGAATACACAAGACCTCTGAAGGTGTGTGGTAGTATCTGGCACCAAAACATACATCAGTAGGAGATCCTTTAAGTCCTTCAAGTTGTGAGGTGAGGCCTCCATGTATCGGAGCTGTTTGTACAACATATCCCCCAGATGCTTGATCAGACTGAGATTTGGGGAACCTGAAAGCCATGTCATCACTTCATCATTGCCAGCTTCGTTAATCGGTGCAAATCTGTGTAATCATGTTACTTAAACCATTCAGTTTTTCAAATGTGGCAGGGTGCATTATCCTGCTCAAAGAGGCCACACCCATTAGAGAGTACTGTTGCCATAAAGAAGAAACAATGACCTACTGCTCATCTAAACGAAAAAACATCCACATAAATGCCAGGACCTGAAGATTTCCCAGCAGAGCATTACCCTGAGCATCACACTGCCTGCATCTGCTTTTCTTTTTCTCATAGTGCATCCTCTTCCCCATGGAAGCAATGGGAACACACACAGGCACAGACACACACTGTCCCCAAGATGTAAAAGAAAACATGATTCTTCAGACCAGGTCATCTTCCTCCATTGCTCCATGGTCCAGTTCTGATGCTGACATACTAATTGTAGCCATGGCAACCATTTTCCCTAATGGCAGTGGCCTCTTTCAGCAGGATAATTCATTCTGCCACACTGCAAAATTATTCAGGAACGCTTTCAGGAACATGACTAATGACAAGATTGTTGACTTGGTTTCCAAATTCCTCAGATCTCAATCCGACTGAGCGTCCGTTGGATGTGCTGGACAAACTAGAACAGCCCATGGAGGCCCCACCTCACAACTATAAAGGAACCACTGCTAACGTCTTGGGGACAGACGCCAGAGTGTAGCTTCAGAGATGTTGTAGAGTCCAAGCCTCAATGAGTCAGTGGACTTCTGGTAGCACAAGGGGGGCTATTCAATATAATACAGGCGATTGTATTGTAATGGCTGATCAGTGCTTACAAGCTAAATAATGCAACAATAATTCAGCAAACAGTGCAAATAAAGTGTTCCCCTAATACAGAAAAGTATTTAGTCTTTGTTTATACTCGAGTTATGCATAATTACCTCTTATTTCCCATCATTAACGAAAACAAATCTCATTATTAACTACTAAATGGAAGTCTGTCATTTCTGGAAGCTGTTTCGTTGCTTTACCTGAATATGGTGGCTTTGGGGTGAGGCTGTGTGGGCGGATCCCTGCCCTGAGGTGGGGGAGGAGCCTTAGAGACCTCTCTACAAATATTCCTGGCAGTGAACACCAGCCAAAGCATGGTGGAGAGAGAGGAGTAGTGCAAGAGGATGCCAACCTGGGAGAAGAACACACAAAGACAGTGAACACAGACGCAGCCAGGCCAGGCGCTGGGGTGAGTGTGTAACCGCAGTGCAGCTCAGTGGTGAGCGGATGGCCTCTTCTGAATGCGAGAGAGCATGTGGAGTACTGCTTGCTGAAGGGGAAGAGAGCACCCAGGTGCACTGTGTGGAGAGGTTGAGGTAATCCTCCTCAGACAGCTGGGCCATGCAGGTGTCCTCCTCGCCTCTGCGAACACAGCACTAAAGCCAGCAAGCTCACCAATCTTACACACACACACGAGAACACCAGTGGCTGCCAAATGTGTGCAAGCAAGAACAGACCACCGTTCAAAAGTTTACAATCACCTGTCATATGATTAACTAACTTCACTGTATACTGTGCAGAATACCAGAATACAGTATAGAATGAAAAAAAAAAAATCACATATGATTATACACTGTAGTGCAGTGGCCCCCAACCTTTTTTGCACATTGGACCAGTTTCATGTAAAACAGTACTTTCACGGACCGGTATAGACATAACTAAAACAAAGCGCATTTGTTTTTGTACCAATTTTTGCCAGCTTGCAGGCAAAATATTTGATATACCATATCAGGTGACAGAGACAAGCTTTTTTTTCCCCCATGATCTTTCAATAAAATATTTCTTATTCTGTCTTTCTGTGTGGCCTGGTACCAAATGGCCTGGTGGTTGGGGACCTTTCTTCTAGTGCATCTGTGTTAGACTGTGTAACGTTCAGTCTAAATCACTTTAGAGGTAAGCTAATGTAGCATTAGGTGTCTTGCCCAAGGCCTCTTGGTTCCTTCCCTATAAAACCCTTAACTACAGGGAGGAGGACAGCCATGTTTCCCAAACCCAACTGTCATCTAAAGACAAAGGCAAGGTCATATCCATTGAAAATACAGGAGAGCAAATACATGAAATTTGAAAATTATAAATGGCCTCCTTTCATGCAAAGACTTACTACATACGTGTCGAGGCATGATGTGTGTTCAGTGTTCACTAGACTGTGGTTTGTGCAATATAGTAGATAACACCTCTGGGATTTGAAGCACAATCAATCTGTCCTAATAACATCCTAATGCTACATTAACGTCAAACTGAAAATTTGCCCATTTTTTCCCCAGTACTTTGTTGGGTTATTGCTCATAGGTTTTTTTAGGTTTTGTTTTACTGACTCCATACAGCACAGACTAAATAATATACAGGTTCACTGAGGCCTGTTTTGAAGGCAACAAAAACATGACAGCTCAGTGGACTGTGGACTTATACATATATAACACAAACCTATAATTAGTGCACGACTAACAAACATGCAATCAAATTAGTCCGATTCACTGATCTGCATTATCAGCAGCGCGGACTGAAGAACACATCTTGCACTGTGGAGACAATTCCCCAACCATAATGCATTATCCTCTCCCTGCTCAGCAGCTCAGGCAGTGGGGGACTGTGTGGTTTGGTAAATGGCAGCAAAGCCAATTGAAAAGTCAAAGAGGCCATATGTTAGTGACTCTGAGCTTGGAGCTGGGGACACAGGGCATGGATAATGGAGTCGAGGCAAGCCATAGAGGCGGGGTGGTTCTAGTGGGGGGAGCCTCACCACTTGGCAGACGACAGGGTACTTGATCTGGTTGATGCCTCCTGCGAAAACCCCAAACGTCATGGCCGTGTGGAAGAGGAAGTTCAGGAGCATGTGCCATCCTTTCCTGCTGATTCGGATCACGCTTCACCCAGAAACAGATGAGAGAGAGAAAAAAACAACTCATTAAACTCCATGTGCCCATATGGGATTCCACCCTTCAACAGAATTCAAATCGCTCCACCCACAAATGCGCTCTTTCGTTGAATGAGGTTTACAGACTGCTGGCAAAAATAACATTCAATCCAATCAGAAATCACAGTGCATGAACTTGCAGCATGTTATTAATCCAAATGATATTTATTTTGTATTTGTGTGAAAGGTCACACTATTAGGGCTGAGTGGTTGAGAGTGGTTATTTTTTTTATTGCATGTTTACGCTCACATTAGCACAGTGGCAAACTCAATGTTTCCAGTCTGCCTAGTTTTTACTGGTACATCAAAAGAAACATAATCCAGTAGAGCAGTAGTTTGAATTTTAAACAAGAAAGTATTTTTTATTTTGAACAGAGACTAAACTCTAAACTAAATGCATTAGACTGAACAAGATTGTTGCAAATGCACTACGAAATTTGTCCAATTAATAGAAAATATCTGAGTGGAGTACACACTCACTTTCAACTTGCTGTTAAATAATAATTCCTGCTGGAAAAGGCAGACAACAATCTCTCCCAAATACAAAACAAATACAACATATTAAAACATTTAATGATCCTGTTGTTATTTAGGAAAGTGATGCTTGAAGATATTTTGAAAAATATTAATAGAACTCCAAGCCAGATGTAAAGGTCTGGTGGTGCAAATCTGTGTATCTTTTAAGCAGCAGATTTACTTCACACTGCTTGGCATTCACACACTGTGTGAGCATGAGAGAGAGAAAAAAAATGTCAGTGTTAACTGATATTACTTTTATTGCTGGAAACAGCATGCATTTTACTCGGTAAGGATACTTCAGATTCAGTGTACATTGACGATAAATACACAAAGAGTCAGTAACTGGAAATAACTTTGGTTACATCAAGAAAGCTAAAGGAATGTCTTAAAACATACAGTACATGTGCAACAGAGCTTCAGTGTAGAATTAACTTTTATTTGACACCCCTGATTACATTTATTAGCTTGACAGTAGTTACAGAATTAGTCAAACTTTGTCATTATTCTTTATCAGCTACGAGTTGGTAGAGGAACAAGTTCTGGAACACAGTGTTACATTCAGCACTGACTAAGATTAATAACTGTTGTAGAGACTGCAGCCTTCTAAGCACCCAGCCATGACTAAAGATTGGGGTCCTGGAGCAAAAGTGTCTCAGAGGGGGCTGCTGGGCTCCAGGTCACCAAACTTGGCTTTGTCCCTTTCAGGGTGGCAGTAGACCTCGATCCTTGCAGCAAATGTTACTCACTGGGCTCAGCTGTGACAACCCAGGCCATGAAACTATAAACATTAGTAATGTGACTCAGGCAGAATTCTGCGCCATGACAATCTGACCCAAAAAAAGTGCCCCACTGAGGCTCTACTCAGCGAGTGACTGTGCATGAAATGTGCCCATGTAGTGGTGAAGACAAACCTCCAGCAATTTGACAACTCAAATGTACAATATGGAAAAAAAAACTTCACCTGCAATGGAAATAAAATAAATTAAGACAGCTAACCTTTAAATTGGCACAGAAGATAATGAGATGAATGCCACAAAGCAACATTAAAGTCATACCTGTGGTGTATGATGTATGTCATAATGGATATCAGCAGGCAGAGCAGCATAACTGCCGTGCAGGCATACACGACTGGGTGCAGGTAGTCCCCTGGATATGGAGGAAAGGAGAGAACCCGCTTTAAATCCTGCAAAACAAGAGGAATAAGGATGGGATGAGTCAAATCAATCAGTTAGAGTCAGAGAGAGAGAATGAGAAATAGACAGAGAGAGAGACAGAGAGAATTACAGAAATAGAGACAGACAGAAAAAAAAGAGTGAGTAAGAGAAAGAGAGAGAGGAGGGAGGGGGGAGAAGAAAGTAGAGAAAGACATATAGAGTGAAAGAGTGAGAGAGGGAGAGAGAGAGAGAGAGAGAGAGAGAGAGAGAGAGAGAGAGAGAGAGAGAGAGAGAGAGAGAGGAGAGGAAAAAAAAAAAAGCGGGAGATAGAAAAACAA
>JBBJLR010000111.1:31581193-31594888 GCA_037577145.1 Brachypetersius gabonensis | reverse complement strand
AGGGAGAGAGAGAGAGAGAGAGAGAGAGAGAGAGAGAGAGAGAGAAAGAGAGAGAGACTCTATTTAACACCAAGCCTGAAGATTTCCCTTCGTTGTGTAACTGAGAGCCTCAATACCCTCTGGCATGCAACACACACATATATATCCCTCTTTCACTGCCTCCTCCTCTCTTTAAATACACCCAAGATACTATATAAGCATCCCAACAGTCTGTCCTACAATAGTCATATATATCTCCAGCCCATAGACCGCTCCACCTACCCTTCCACTGTGAGTTCTGTGCACATGGTGACTGATCCAGGGGTTGGAGATTAGGCACAAGAGCTACTGGGCAGGAACTGCTTGTTTCAACTTCTTAACCCTTTAAACCGAAGGCTTACAATCCACTTACTAGCCATAAGACTTATTTATGGGTCCTTGAAATTGGCAACAAAAAGGCAAATCTGTAGTTGCCACATTGTATCTCAGACAATAATTTTCATGTCTGCCTGTAATTATAAAACACACATTTTATGGAAAGAAGTGGACACTAAAGCACTCCTATGATAGGAGTGGGTTGAGTAAAGTTAGTTGTTAATTCAATGAAACATCAACAGTGTCTGTTAACAGAGAGATTGAACACTTTTGATTGACTTTGGCATATTATTTTAAGAGATCTACTGCTATTATAATGATCTGAAAGTAGAAATAAATCACAATGACTGGTGGGAGGTGGGGGGGGGGGGTGTCACATGTCAAAACTCAAGCTCAACTCAACTCAAAAGTGCAATGGAGAGTGTATGAGCCTTTTCAAGGATAAGGATGGATTATGACGTTCTAGTATGAATAATGTAAAGGACAGTCAAGTTGACAGCCACTACCAAGTTACCTTCCAGTAAACCCCCAAGGCTGGGGCTAACAGCAGCAGCCATCACATGCTTCAAAGCTCAGATGAGGTCAGAGTCTTAGCTACTCGTTATCTCCTGCTATGCACCATCCGCCAAAAGCTGAATTCCTTGCTAGCAGCTCCTCACCACATTATTTGCTCTTTGTGCTTGCCTCTTTGTTCATTCACACACACAATTATTGTAAAAGCTGTTTCAATGCAAATGCAGCAAGACAAAAACAAAACCCGATGGCTAACTGTTCACACGTAATCTGACAAAGCTGAAGATGAACATGCTTTTTTTGGGCCCTTGAAACACATTAATGCAGAGACTGGCATGTTGGTTAATGGAAAAGTAGTGTATGTTTACTCCATACATGATCTACACGCATCATCAAGAGGGAGTGGGTGATGTGTGCCACATGCCTGCAGTGGAAAAGCCATAAATGGAGATTGCGGAATGAACAGCTGTTTTTTAACAAACGTTAACATTTTAAATGTTAACTAAATTCATCCCTTATCTGTGAAAAATGAGATCCATTCAGTGTAAGGCTTGCCAAGTAAGGACTGTCTCTCCTTTCATTTTCAAAAGACAATTTGTACTTTGTCCTTCACCAGTCACCACAAACCCTGTAAACATCAGTGGTGTAGATCTCGACATAGCCAAGCCAGTTTCACATCCAGATCATGTTAAATTCTTAAATATACTGATAATGGTTACTAAAAAAAATGGTATACCTTTACATTAGTTGGTGGTTTTCCTCGCTTAGAATTCTCAACACTTTCTTCAAACCCATTTCCAAAAAAAAAGGAAAAAAAGACATCTATTGAAGGCTCTTTAAGGAAAAATCTATTGAAAGGTTCTTCTGAAAGAGGTTCTTCTGTGGCATTACTCCAAAACATGCTTTATTATAAAGAGCATATGATTCCATGAGGAAAGTCCTGGCATAAGTCAGACTGGATACTGATGTGCTTAGCTTCAACTAAATCACTAATTCCTACTGCTGTTCCACACAACTACAGCGCGAACGTTAAACGCATGTTTGACAGCTCAAGAGATGAGGCTTAATGTAAGTCACCACCACATTTAATGTGCTTTTGTGCAGAACAAAGACTAAACAAATGAGGTAGACGCACATTAAGTAAAGAAATCTAAAAAAAAAAGCAGGTCAAAGCATTGCCAGCCTCCGGTATGAGCAAGATATTTTAGCACTAGTGGAGAGACAGCAGGACTGGCTGTGCAGTGGGAAAGGACCTGCTCTGCATCCTCCATTAGCAGCTCACCCTGCTCCTGCTCAGGCCTGCTCCAGCCAATCAGCACGCACGCAGAAAAAAGGTCAGTGCACAAAGGGTGAAGGCTGAGCTGAAGCTGTGCAGGGCTCCACCAATGGACACACGCAGAGAAAGAAGGTCATCACTCACTCAGTAAGGACAGATAGCATTCTGTGCACTGACCCCGTTTCTGCTTGGGGAGACTGCTGCTCCAGGTAATGCAACAACCAGTCAAGGACGAACCTTAGTCAGAGGAAGGTAAATAACACGAAACCAAACATGTTAGGGTTTAGGTCACAAATATATCACCTATAGACATTTCACAAGGCTGTAGTGACAATTCTACACAATACAGGCCTAGGCTAATGCATCGAAGAATGCAGATCATCTCTGGTTCAAAGAATTGAATCAATTAACATGAAGATTCTACTAGAAGATGAATTTTAAAAGATGATGGTCAAGGTTTCTCTATGACTCAAACAGAAGACCACACGGTGCACTATAATTTAAAGAAGGTGGACATACAGTATGTTATTGTATTGAATTCTTTGAAAACACATTATAGTGGTGCAGGTTTTTGGGACAGGAGACTTTCACATACTTTACACACAAGATCCCAGTTCAATCCACTGACTGGCTAGTTTGTTGATGGTAGTTGTTCAGTTGTCTACATAAGCTTTAGAATTGGCTACACAGTCATGGTTAAGTCACTCTGTACATGAAAAACTGGGGCTCAAGACGGTCTCAGAGACAGTAAGCCCCAAACCTCCACCCACCCCTCAGTCCTCGCTCTAATATTAGGCAGCACATTCCTGTCAATCTGCTTACATCATCCTTACGCTGTGAGCATGTGATGTTATTAGATCTGTTCTGTCATGCCATTCTTTCTGTCTTCATCATAAAAACGTATAACAAAAATACTACAAATCCTGCAGCTGTAAATATGTAAATATGTCAATGCCAGACCAAAACCTTGTATTTTGTCCATTTTTTGAGAGAATTTGAAAACATTTGTTGACTTTTACTTTACGTAAAAATGGCAGCCGATATTTACAGTGACCTACATTAATTTACACGGAAAGAACACATTTTCTCTCTCCTATATACTATTTTATACAGGGTTTTTTTTGACAGTGGATGGTTTGCCTTTTGTCACACGAATTCCTCAGTCTATTCAAGCACATGTTTCATTTGTCCTGTTTGTGAGGTAGGCTTTGGGGGATATAATGCTTTTCATTTAAAAGTACTGTGACCATCACACATCTAGTAACACTGGCATGAGGTTACTGGATGCTATCCTGACGTTGGCCTCTGTTAGTTGTCTCCGTCCCTCATCCTATAACTCCTATCCATCATCCTAATACTTAGGCACTTCCCATTGTTTTCTAACTGATTATCAATGTATAGGACGTAAGGTTTAATAAGCCTGGGAACTCGAAGGGTTTGGTGTCTCTAATCTCGTCAAATATTTTAAACTGTTGAGATAATATCAGTCTTCCATGTGTGAAGAAATAAAAGGGTTATCTTTCTCATATCTCAAGCAAAGCGAATGTTCTTCCCGCTCTTTGCGTGTGCCTCAGTAAGCACGCTCAATTCAGAGTCAAAACTTGGTCGATCATCGTGCTCCAGTGAGCCGCTCTCTCTGACAGAACATGACTGCCTGTGTTTGTTACACTGGCACAAACACACACACAGTTTCACACTCTACCTCTCGCTCCCACAGGTACTCTGACCTAACAATCGGATGCAGAACTTTAAAATACCCGTAATATGAGCGTCAGATTCGTACCAACACATGCTGCAACAATTTCATCTTGCACCAAAAAAAGGCGAGTGAGTCACTGAATCCAGCCCATATGGCAAACCACTGTTGATTACAGTGCGCAACCACATTTATATTTCACCAGATTACAAGCAAAGACAGGGATTTGTGAGAACCTTTAATATGGGTTGTGCGTGTTCTTCCAGGGCTGAAAGATGCTGATCCTGGTGTCTTTTGTGATCTGAAGCTGCCCTAATTATTCCTAAACCCATGCTGCTAATTCTGCAGCACAGATGAATATAATGGGGTGTGTGATTAAACAGAATTATTGCCAGTTATGTCTTGAATTAATAGAAAATATCAATTATATACACACACACACACACACACACACACACACACACACACATATATACACACACACACACATATATGTGTGTGTGTGTGTGTATATAATTGATATTTTCCATCAATATATATATATATATAAATCTGAATCTATTGTCAATGAATTGCTTATACCAGTGATTTTTTGCATTTGTTAGTATAATATCAATGTTTTCGTTTTTCCATTTTCCTTTGCTTTTTAGCCCCAAGCTAATTTTAGCCTCAAGCTAACACACTATAACATGCAGGTCACAATATGATACAATACACTGTGACAACTTATATAATGTATTCCAGTACTAAGAATTAGTAAACATAGGAAACAAGGTCCACTGTTGTAATGTGAAGAGCACTATTTACTTCAGCATCACCTCACAATGAACATGTTTTTTTTCTTTGAATAAGAATGAAATACCTTTTCATTTATTTATGTCTATCACTGTCTCACCACAGGCTCCCCTTCTCATCTCTGTCCTTGGTGCTTAAGCGTGCTCTGCACGGCTGGCCTTCTCCATGGTGCTGACAGGCCTCTATCAATTGCTGTAATCTCAGGTCTTTTGTAATCATGAGCTGTACCTGACTGACAAACCCATACGAGCGGACGGACAGAATATCGATCGACCTGGGATCTGTACAAGCAGGAGCTACGTCATAGAGCAAGTAAATGGACATGATTAAGTGCTCATGATTAATGACGCTGTGCACGTCAAGGGACAGACGAGTCCTGCAAATAGAGGATTTGGCATGAAGGAGGAGGACCTTACTGAAAACAATGTGGGGGGGGGTGTCTTTATCCGCATAATATTTCTCAGTATCCACACCAGGCCACTGAAATGACTCATGTTTTGTCTAGTAGACTAGATAAATAGAAAAAAGGCCAGCAGGGGTCCATGCCTTTGTCACCCTATTTTTTTTTTTGGGCTTCCATTCGAATTCCCATGCACCTCCGCCCCCCTGTGTTAGTCCCATGAGCTCCAGAAGGAGGAGCGACCAGGGCTGTCAGCCACCATTGATATTCAACACAAGCCCCCTCTAGCTTCCACACTCACCGGCGTGGTTTGCCCTCCAAGCAAAACGCTTGTGTGTCATGTCTACCCGCCTTTGCGAGAGTGAAAGCACAGAAACGCCTGCTAAACACACACGTGAAGCGAATGACTTCAACACTGTGTGCAGCCAGTGAGTGAGGCCAAAGAGAGAGTCAGGCTGGAGCCAAAGATCCAGTTTGGACAGATCTGGTAAAAATGCAACAGTTCACACATAACTAAAGTAGCCTTTAGTTTGTAACTAGAACAACCAAATGAAACAGACATGCAGGCATTTGTCTTCTGTTGTTTCCACACTGAGTCTTACAGAAAGGGTATAGCTTTTTAAAAAGCAAATAAACAACTAAAACTTTCTTACTGATCAATACAGACCCAAGAACATACAATTCCAGTACATGCAGTGTTTAACACACCAGTATATCTACACACACACACACACACACACTCTATAGGAGTTAATTCATCCCACTAAAAGTCACATCAATACCGTAGGTTATTGGATTTCAATCATTTGAATGAATTAACATTTGAGCTAACTCACATCTGAATTCTTAATTCAACATTTCCAGGTGTTACTCAACAGGAAGTGCTAATTCATCAGCTGCTGGTGTCAATTCAACACTTAACAGCTGGTTTCCAGGACAGAGTCTTCTGAATGTTCCACTTAAGGGAAAATTCAGGGCTGTAATCCGTGTCCAAGAAACTGCCCCTAAGAGGTCACTTCCCACTTCAGCACTGTAGCTTCTCAACAGAACACATTAATTGTACTCTGCAGAGATAATCATGCAGAGGTGTTAATTCTACACTGCAGGAGTTGGTTCTGCATTGTATAGAGGCAGCTGGTGGCTAGGAACCGGCCTCTGCAATCTTAAGGTTGTGGGTTTGAATCCCAGTGGCATCACTGAGGTAGCCTTGAGCAAGATACAGTCCCCACACACTGCATTCCTGGTTCACGTGATGAAAGGGTTACATACAGAGAAAGAAGTTCGTGCTGTGGTGTGGTGTGATAAAAACTGACACTTTACAGTCTACATGTTATGCAGCTGTGAACTCAGGGGCTGCTCTAGTTTTTCAGTCACCCCAGTTGGATTCTCCAGACCAGCAGATGACCATGCACTCACCATCAGCTCTGAGAAGAGGTGCTCCAGCTTCAGTGCAGTGGTGTGTGCACTCTCTCGGGGAGGCCGCGCGGCACGTGGTTGGAGAGCGGTCCGGCTCGCGAGCGGCGAGAGGAGGCAGCGCGCGCTGCACCCGCCGCCGCGTCCATCTGCTTGCGCGCACGCGCTACAAGCAAGGGGGGAAGAAACAGAGCAAAAAAAACCCAGAGACCGTCCAGGTCGAGATTCGTCCTCAGGTAATCAGAAATCAAATCAAATCAAATCAAATCAAATCAAATCAAAGGAGCGCAAAGCGTGGCAAAGTGCGCTCGCAGGCTGCGGAGTCACGCGCCGGGGCGTGACGTGGGTCTGAGATTTTGGGGTGAAATTTAAAAAGGGGGGTGACGTCCTGATGACGACAAGCCAAATTGAGAAGCGGGAAAAAAATCAGAAAAAGAAAAAGACTAGGAACCGAGTAGCAGTAGATCTTCGTGGTCTGCACTATCAGAGGTTAGTCACAGTGCTGCGTGTGTGTGTGTCTGTCTGAGTGTGAGTAATCCAAGCCAACACCCCAAAGCTCAGTCTACGCAACCACATGCACAGCCTGCTGCTGCAAATTGCTCCTTAATTATCTTTGTGAGACGCCAGGCTCCTTCGTGGGGTGAACATCAGCAGAGAAATCGCAAGCAAGAAGTGTAGCTGTTCACTCCCAACACTTTTTTTACCTAATTGAACGAGAGCAACTGGTGTGGAAAGGCTTCTTCTGCACGTTCCACCATCTGAGAGACTGGACAGGGGGGTGGGGGCTGAGGGGAAGGGGAGAAAAAGCTCCAGCCCTTTGGAAAACCAAATAACGAGGCTCGCGAGAAGGCTCTGGGCTGTGCGCGCGAGATAGCTCTTTTTGGTACACAAATGAAATGAATAACTAAAATTTCAAAAACGCGAGAAATTCCTCGCGGATTTGGTGCCCCCCCCCCTCTCAACAAGGCGATTGATAAGTTTCCACTTGAGCGTGGGCGATACCAAAAGGCAGAGGGGAGACTGGAGGGGGTTGAAACTGAGGAGTCCCTATTGCAGAGGTGGAAATGGTTCTTACCGCGAGCACTGGAGGGCATATCATCTCTGCAGCACTGATTTAAAGCGACAAGCTACCAGGTTTTAGCCTTCACACACGGCTCAGTCCGGGGAATCTCATCAGAAGAGAGGGGGTGCCTCCCCATTACTGCTGCTGTGGAGATGCTACGGTGGAAATGGTACTGCCTTCACAGTGCTACACCGTTCCGTGGGCGTGTGTGGGTGTATGAAATAGAGAGAGAAAGGGACAGACAGAGAGAGAGAGAGAGAGATTTCTGACACACTGGGTTAAATGTGTGTTAACACCGGCTTCCTGCTGGAGGTAGTTTACTATATCAGTCACAGACACAGAGCATGGCAAGTCATATTCCACATGGGTTTACTCATAGCCTGCTCACATACCAGGCAATATACTATAATTATCCAATGCCAGGATTAAATATGTAACTAAAAACATTAGGCCACTCTACTTCTTCAATAAGCTATGCTGCTCCCCATAGAATGAATGAAGGAGACTGCATAATCATGCCTGGAATATTACAGGTGTGCCTAGCCCTCTTAACATAAATTATGTGCAAATGTATGCTGACATTTCTAATTTGTGAATTCTTTGAGATACACTCGTTGCTAATACAGGCGCACACTGTGTTCTTACTCTCTCCATAGAAAAACGCATCCAACAGAACAGGATGCTGTGGTGCAGCTTCCCTTAGGCCTCGTCCACACGGATGTTCGAAATGAACGCGCTCTGAACGCCAGAGGCGTTTTTGTGGCGTTTGGTAGCGACGCTTGATCGACGTCAGCAAGGCGTTCGACTCGCGTCTGACGCCGTTTAACGCCAGCCTGACGCCCAATCTGTAGTTTCGTGTATTATTTTGACGCCAAGAAAACGTTGCATGCAGCGTTTATTTGACGCCATCCGAACGCGCAGCAGCCGAACGCCGGTGCTGAACACCGTGTGGATGCTTTGATTTGCTTTAATGAGCAGAAAAACGGGTGGCGTTCAATAGGCGCTCACCTGGAGTCACGAACGCCAGAAAAACGCCTGGTTCACACGTCCGTGTGAACGAGGCCTTAAGTCTAATGGCACCATGCCCAACACCAAGTGTCGGCTAGAAGAGTGTAAAGGCCCCTTGCACTGGACCGTGGAGCTGTGGACTGTTCTCTGGAGAATCATCAAATATCTCTGGAATTAGTTGGAGTGGCGTTTGGGGTCCAACACTGACATTCCAACTTCAGTCATTCAAATCCGAGGACCGTCAGAGGCACCACTAAGGTACCCTAGACTAGAGCAAGGTACCATCCCCGGACACTGTTTCCCAGATGCTGTGTTCCTGACTGACCGTTGCTTCACTCTGGGAAATGAATTAAATGCAGAGAACAATTTCTCGCTATTCACTCTTGTGTGCTGTGCTGTATGTTCACGTATTAGAAATGGAAACTTTACACTTCACACACTTACTATGACAGAGCCGCTCTTGGCTGAATGCAACTAAATTCTCACAGCAATGTTTTAACATTAAAGAGTAGAAACGATTACTGTAGAAAATAGGAAAACTGTCCTTTGATTTAATCAGAAATACTGGATAAGCAGGTGTCTGCAAACTTTAGAATAACGAGAGCTCATGTTCTTGACCAGAGCATGGACTACACAGTACGTCTGTAGGTGTGTGGTAGTAACGGGCACCAATGCGTTAGCAGCAGATCTCTGAAGTCTTGTAAGTTGCAAGGGGGGCCTTGCGCAAGTTTTCTTGCGCATCCCACATACAATTGAATTGAGATCTGGAGGATTTGGAGGCCAAGTCAACATCGCTGTCGTGTTCCTTAAATCATTTCTGAACTGGTTGTGGCAGTGCGGCTTTAGGGAGTACTGTTGCTATGACGGGGTGTACTTGGTCTGCAACATTGTTTAGGGAGATGATGTTTCAATGTAAGATTCACATAAATGCCAGATTTCCCAGAACAACTCACTACCTTCCCTGAAGTGTCTCCTCATGCCGCCTCTTCCTCAGGTAAGTGACACACAAGCTGAAATAAAATAAAATGTACTTCATCAGACTGCTGTTTGGTCCAGTTCTGAAGATGATGTTCCCATTGATTCAAGATTCTTTATGTGTCACATGCATAGTTATAACAACTACAACTGTTTTTTTTTTTATGACTGTGCCAAAGTTATAAAATAAGTACAAATTTGAAATCTAAATTTAAAAAACAAATCAAAGTTACAAGAATTTAAACAAAGAACACAAGTTAAGGGTAAAATATTTAAGCAATTTTTTTTTGTTTGTTATTTTTAATTATAAGTAAGTTAAGTGTAGCAGCGGTCCTGGCAGAGTAGACAGGATGAACAATGTGCAACATGGGATGTTAAAAGTGCAATGACTGATGGGCCACGACGACTGGTCTGTGGCTACATAGCTTCATGCAGCAGACTGTGATTGTTAAAAAAAAATTCCCAAAAAGGGACTTTGATAAACGCTTATAAAAGGAAGCTCACCGCGAGACATAATAAAATCAAAAAGCAATTATTTATTTCTTGCGGCAAGGGAACAAAATCACAACAGTTAGAGAAAAGTCTAACAGAGGAGTTGTTCAAAGTTCTGAGACTTAAAAAGCAGTTAATATCTGGTTCCTAAGGCTGTGATTACGTAACATCCTTGTTTGTGGCTAATTGTCAAAGCAAAGGCTGCAATCAAGCTAATGTCAAACAGTGTGCTAATACAGAAGGGGAGGATTCCATGTGAGACTGGACCAGATGGGCTAGCCTTCACGTCCCACGTGCATCAATGAGCCTTGAGCGTTCATGACCCTGTCACCAGTTCACCGGTTGTTCTTTCTTTGGACCACTTTTTGTAAGCACTAATGACTGCTTACCAGGAATAGCCCACCATACGTGCCTGTTTTGGAGATTCTCTGATCTAGTCATCTGGTCCTTGCCAAAGGAGCGCAGATCCTGCTCAGACCCTACTTTCAATTTCAAGAACTGACTTTTCACTTTCTGCCTAATATCTCTCACCCTGTTGGCAGTTGCTATTGTAAAAAGATAATCAATGCTATTCACCCGTCAGTGGTTCACCCTTCTGTATATGAAACAGCATTTAGTCTCAGACTCTCGGTCCTCGGTGGGAGGTGTAAAGCCTGGGAAGTTTGGGTTTTTTGGTTTTTTTTGCATGATTAAAGCCCAAGCTGCTAATGACTTACCTGTCTTATCAGCTGTAGAACAGCTGCAGATTTAATTCAACACATTTGCTTTTTTTCCAGAAGCCCTTCTATTGTTTTTTTCCCCCTTTCCTTCAGACCCATTATATTCAGTTACAGTACAATGCCATTCAATATGGTTATATTACATTTACATTTACATTTATTAGCATGCTAATTGAAATTTAAAAAATGCGATTGCCCTGGAGAATGCTGAAAGGTCCCTGATCCGGCCGTTGTCGGCATTAAAAGCATAACTAGTCAAGCGTAATTAAACCCTGCAACTTGGTTTCCATGCCAACTGGCCTGCCACCTCCTTCACAGTTTCAGTTTGAGCTTAGAAGAGGAATGTCCTCCGAGGAAAAACTAAATGAAAGTGAATTTTATTACGTTATATAAAGATTAAATAAACTGACCACAGAATTTCCAGAGGCACATTACAGCAAAATGCTGACTTTTGGTAAAAAAAGCCCTAATTTATGGATGTGTGCCAAGCAGTAAGTGACTAAAGCTTTGTTGTCATCTCAGCCATTTACATACAGTACACAGTGAGATGAAATATCGTCCTCCTGGACCATAGGTGCAACATAGAACACAAGAGAACAGCAGCACTCAGACAGATGAGGGTAAAGGGTAAAAAGTGGGAATTTCAAGTTAGCCTATATATTCATAAATATATAAATAGTTTACAAATACTACTCTTAAAAATAAAATCCTATAAAATACTATAGGGGGCCATATACAGTACAGTATACAGAATTTTAGTATAGATATAAACATTCTTATATATATATTTACACTTACATCTATATCTATATAGCTATACATATGTTATGTATAGAGCAGGATGCTGTTGGGGTGGTGGGAGTTGTGTGTAGAGCAGGGTGCTGTTGAGGGGTGTGTGGGAGTTGTGTGTAGAGCAGGGTGCTGTTGAGGGGTGTGTGGGAGTTGTGTGTAGAGCAGGGTGCTGTTGGGGGCATGAGAGTTGTGTGTAGAGCAGGGTGTTGTTGGGGTGGGGTGGGAGTTGTGTGTAGAGCAGGGTGCTGTTAAGGGGGTGGGAGTTGTGTATAGAGGGGTTCTCCTGACTCTCTCCACTATGGCGCCGTCGATGTTGACTGTCTGGGTCCCCCTGAAGTCAATAATTAGCTCGTTTGTCTTGTCAACATTCAGAGACAAATGATTGTTCTTGCATCAGACTCTCAGCCGTCGCACCTCCTCTCTGTGCACCATGTCCTCATTGTCCTTGATAAGCCCCACAACTGTGGTGTCATCTGCAAACTTTATGATGTGGTTTGTGCCGGAGCTGGAGGTGCAGTCGTGAGTCAGCAATGTGAAGAGTAGTGGACTCAGCAGACATCCCTGGTGATCACCTGTCCTCAGTGTGATGGTGTTTGAGCTGGTAGTGTGGCTCTGGACTGTCTGACGTCGTCCAGGTAGGACGTCCAGGATCCAGTTGCAGATGGAGGTGTTCAGTATTGGAGGTGTCCAATACTGACACATGTTCAGTTAAGCTTTTGCCAATAGAATTGGACACTCTGGAGCAGACAAACATGTGTCATGCCGACCTCTAAGCTTTGGATGAAGGTGAGATAAAGCCCCCAATATCGGGCTGTGGAGCGGTGGAGTGATGTACCCCTGTGCAGTTCTTTTGAGGTGGGCTGAAGTGATGTTTGTGATCCAGAACTATTCATCCAGCATCAGTACCTCACTAGAACTCTGTGACTGAATACAATCAAATCATTTCAGCATAAAATGTAGTGTAAAGCGTTCCTAGAGAAGTAGAGGCAGCAAAGGGACAAACTGCCTATTAATGCCCTCGATTTTGGAAAAGCCTGATATCTACAAACTTTTTGTTGTTCATGGTCAATGAGCCCATTGTGTAACACAGTGTTGTCCTCAAGTAATTTAGCAGCATCTCGATGTAAATACACCTGAATGAAACTTGACAGCCTGGTTTAATTCCAAATACAGTAATATCTGCACCTTGCAGACCAACAACTAAGGCTTATACAAAATATATATGTTTACCACACACAGCAAATTCTAGGGTGGCTGTGGTGCTGGTTCAGCTTTTGTCCAGATTAGGGCTTTAAATAGTTACCTGTCTGGCAACAATGCTGCAACATAGACAAAGAAGAAATGAATTCATCAAAATGTCTCAATAATAACAAGTAAAATAGCTCAGTATAAATGGCACTGAAGTAAAAAAAAGCAGACAAAAAGAAAGATTTTTGTTCACATTTTCTCCTAGTGTGCAAATACCTGGGAACCCGGCTAAAAAATTGTACAATAGTTTTGTCTCTCAGGCTGAGAGTCACATTATTCACTTTCAGGCTGCAGTACAACATACTTGGCCAGTGTACATAGCCTCATGAATACATTTATTATGTAAGTAAGTTACAGTAAATGGTTTAACAGAGCATAAAAGGATCCTAAGTGGCTTTGTGGGTACCTTAGAAAAGCGGAAAGCAACAAGAATCCAAGGATTGCTGTTCCGAGCAACATTTCGTGCACAACAAGTCAAAGGGCACCCGGCACACGATGCAAGCTAAGCTAAAGGAGAGGTGGATTTGTTTCTGAAACTGAAAGGGGTTGTGCCAGATTAAATAGAGTGAGACTCTGTCATTATTGAGAAGTGATAAAACAGAGCAGCTCTACGGGGGAATTTGATAATGTCACATAATGTGGTGTGTGAGCGCTTCTAAAGACTGATGACGCTAAATAGCTTTAGAGAGGCCTGGGAAAGGGATCAAAATAATTGGATCACTCTGAAGTTGTGCCTGGCCTCCACTGCTGCGCAGGGACACACTAATGGATGTGTCATGTCGGAGTCACAAAAAGGGTCACAGCAGACCCTCACTCAGGATGCTCAAGGGCTACATGCTCTCCACTGGGCTTCAGCGTTCACCTGCTTTGAGGCAAACGGCTAATGTTAAAATTGCACTGCTTTAAAAGTAGAGGCTGATGCACGTTATTGCAGGGATCCCTTAATTCACC
>JBBJLR010000111.1:31559535-31570811 GCA_037577145.1 Brachypetersius gabonensis | reverse complement strand
TAGACACGCGGGCACACACATGCATGCATAAAAAACACACATACACACCACATACACAAATACTTACGAATGCAAACACATACACACACACACACACGCCCACATGCACACACACAACCATGCGTAGACACGCGGGCACACACATGCATGCATAAAAAACACACATACACACCACATACACAAATACTTACGAATGCAAACACATACACACACACACACACACACACACATGCCCACACGCACACACACACACAACCATGCGTAGACACGTGGGCACACACATGCATGCATAAGAAACACACATACACACCACATAGACAAATACTTACGAATGCAAACACATACACACACACACACACGCCCACATGCACACACACAACCATACATAGACACGCGGGCACACACATGCATGCATAAAAAACACACATACACACCACATACACAAATACTTACGAATGCAAACACATACACACACACACACACACATGCCCACACGCACACACACAACCATGCGTAGACACGCGGTCACACACATGCATGCATAAAAAACACACATACACACCACATACACAAATACTTACGAATGCAAACACATATACACACACAAACATATATACACGTGCAAACACAAACACACATACACAACCATGCGTGCACACACAAACACGCATATAAATATAAAAACAAATACACACACATGCACACGTAAACAAATACACACATACCCAAAGAAACATGCATGCACACACAAATCCCAACCCTGTTAGTGTCATCACCTTTGAGCAAGGTACTGTTCTCACACACTGCTCATTCGTGATTCAGTGCTTATGAGTAAGACAAGAAAAATATTTTTTATTTTTTCCCGTAATGTTCCTACAAGCTCATCCTGTGCAAGTCCATCAATGGTCACGAGTTTTCATCCACGTCACATGCGATGTTCTTTCTAGCGATGCATCTGGGAAAACACTTTCTTGAAAGCCTTGCTGAACCTTGGCAGTGCTCAGCAAGAATATCTTGGCACCCAGCATCCATGGCATCAGGGACATGTTGTGATGTAGAAGATTATAAACCTTCCATCTCCATGCAGAGAAGAAAGTCTCTATAGGGTTTAGGAGGAGGTAGCATGGAGGCAGAAACACCCTTAGGCATTTTGGAAACCACTCTGTGACTGCAGTGGAGTGGCGGAATGCCACATTATCCCACACTATAAGATGTGAGCAAGATGAGGTATTCTGTGTTGTCTGGGCCAATGACTGATTTATGCAACAGAACACCATCATTGGATATAGTCAAACACATTGTGATACTGCATATATATATATATATATATTGTCATATAAGAATAAAATAATGGAACATAATGGGCTCTTAATATGTAACGTTCTGCTGCTTGTGGAATTTGAGTGAAAAAAGTATCCATTCATTTTAGAGCATGTAGTGTCTGAATGCATTTTGTGTAAAAGCCATGATAAATGATCCACAACTCGGCCCAAATGGAGCATTATTGTGCTTACCGTGTAAAGAGGTTGTAAACGGGCTGGAAATAAAAAGTGGTTGGAGACAGAGTGAGGTTATGCTGTGATGGTATGCACAGCCTGTTCACCTTGTTTAGTTGCTGAAGTGTCTTGTATGAGTGTCAGGTCATGGGCGGGGCTATTCTGATGAGGTGAGCTGATTATCGTCGTGGCAACCTCGGTTCTGCATCCTGGTTTGGTTTCTGATAAAGCAGCCACCTGGGTGAATGCTATCCCTCTGACACAACCGTTAACAGGCCTATTGTTCCAGCATCATGTGCAAACCATGTTACATCCACAGAGAACGCCTTCACAATACACCTGGTTACCAACAGGTTAGATGCAGGAGCACTGCTTTGAATAAAATGACCAAAATAGCCAAGACTCCTGAAGATGCATTCAGATTTTTATTTATTCATCATCATTATGTTTTTATGAAGCGTGGTTACTGTAGCTGTAAGTTCGATCCTAGAGCACCACCATGTGGTAGTGGTTCAGTGAAAGAACTGAGGCGATCTGTTAAGTGACTGGTTTTGCCAGTTTTTAGTGCTTTGTATTTACTGTAATGTGCTGCAAATGAGAGAAATGCACAAGCTCTTAGTTTTCAGTAAAAACATTTTATTTCCCTGCAACATCAACTTTACATGCATAGTGGGTCATGAAGTATATTACAATGACTGAAACCAAGAAAAAAAATGAGAAGGTGCCAAGAATATGAATTATTATTATTACTGTTATCATTACTACTATTATTATTATTATGCTTCATTGGTTAAAAATATAAATATAAAATCCCCGTTGACCTTGTTATGTTTGCAAGAGATAATCTATTGAATTTACTTTCAAATCCGTGCATTATATCCACATAAATAAATAATATACACAGAATGATTGCCAAACAGAAGTCAATTGAAAGACTAATGATGTAAAATATTTTATTCATGTTGAAATCAATATTTTATCAGTGATTAGTCCAGATTGTGTTCACGGTAATCTATGCCCTTTTACAGAACCGGCACCTTTAATGTTGCAATACACTGAAACTGTGTGTGTGTGACACGCGGAGTGAGTCGGGACTGGTCCAACTCACTGCCAGCTCACTGCCTGTCATACTGACCCATACACTACTGATCAGTCACAATTACAGTTGTAGCACTTATTTTTTATAACTTCTGAAATGACCTTCTTTGGGATGGGGACACGTCCCATTTGACTGTACAAAGATCACCAAAGACAGCTGACTTTTATCATATACCACCATAATACCACGCCATTATATCCATAGCAGTTCATGCCAGATCACACCGCAGGCAATAGGAGATGCCCTTGAATTTGGTATTGAATATGTTCTAAAATAGAGGCAGAAAATAAAAGAAATTAGAGAACTGCAGCAAAGTGAACTGGTTCAACTATCATTTACATTTACATTTATGGCATTTATCAGATGATTTTATCCAAAGCGACTTCCATTACCTAACTACAGGGGGCAGTATCTCCCTGGAGCAACTTGGGGTTAAGGGTCTTGCTCAGGGACCCAGTGGTGGTGCTGAAGGTAGTATTCGAACCCATGACCTCTTGGTCCAGAGGCAAGTATCCTACCCACAGAGCTACTTCCACCCTATCAGTCTTTTGTTTTGGGAATAGTACGCCTGTAAAATATTCAGACAGCTGCATAAATTGAACTTAATGGAGAGAAACGAACCCCTTAATCACTCATTCTAAATATTAAGTATAGAACTGCACATATTGCCACTTTCAGAGCAGAACCTCTTTGCACAATTCAATGCCAGTGAACCAATAAGAATAGGCCAGAAAGAAATTCCATTAACCCACTGTACATCTTTTCCTCACAGATACAAGTGATATTAGTGATATTAGCCAAATAATCCATAGTTACTGAATAATAAGGATTTCCATGATTACTTTACCAACTGAATAATAGCTCTTGGATTGGATTTAATGAATGAATGCTAATGAAATGTAAAGACTTAAAGGGCTGTGAAATCACCCGTTTCAGAAGAATACTTGCTAATGTCCCAACTTCTCCCTTGCAGGGGCTGTCAGAGCAGCAATAATGAATACCTTACTACAGTAAAGGTAAGTTAAAAAAAAAAAAAGGAAATGAAAGCCATTTTGTCTCCTTTCTTATAAACCGCTGTGGAATCGGTGCGTTAGATTCGTCCATGCATGAACAACATACTGCAGCTACATGATTAATCTTTTAACTTTTATTTTGTTCACTACACAACCCTCATGCATGACTACTGAAATACTTAGCCTAGAAGGGTTCTTTGTGATAGTCAGAAAAAAAACTGTTGCTAATAAATAACGCATTTGTAATTCAAAGTTCATCAGTAGGAAGACATAAGCTGGTGTCTGTACAGTTGAGATGAAACACATCAATATCCACCTGTAAGAGGCGTGACATTCACAGTTAAAGAAGAGGTGCATGTACGTAAAGAAAACATAAAACTAGCACAGCGTAGGTTCTCAACCCTGCTCTCCACATTTTCTGTGTTCTTTCTACTCCTGGCACACCTGATCCAACACGTCAGATGATTAAAAAGCCTTTTCTGGGTTGAAAAGAATGTCCTAGAGCAGATAAACACTAAACGATGCAGAGCAGGTGGGGCTCCAGGATCAGGGTTGGGAACCTATGACCTACACAGTGCTGGAAAAGTGGTAAAAATGAAACACTGCTAATTATGTACACAAAATAAAAACCATCATAAGACATTTCCTATTGTGCAACAGGTATGTCAAATTGTGCTAATATCAGTAACACGTTTCACCTTTCATCTGTACATATATTTGAAATTTGCCTGCCAGATTATGTTGCTCTAAAATACTCGAATTCAATACTTAAGATTGACCTCGTCGGTTTTCATGCATAATTAGGCAGTAGAGAAAAACACGGCAGGAGGAGGTTTCTCCTCTCCTCAGATAAACACTCAGAGCAGGAACAAAGTCACCTGCTGGAAGGCAGCAAACCACAAAACATGACATCAGGCTGCTTGACTGCTCAAATTACAACAGAAATCATCCACATGATGCAAGATGTTCAACTGGTGCTAGCATGCGAGACTGAAGTTACATGAATTCTTTGGTCCTGCTATTCACCTTTACTACGTCTGAGAAACTGCTCTACAAAGCAAGGCTTATATTCTGATGGAAAATAGCCATTTATCTATCAGTTCTCCACTCTTAACTCGCGGTGTATAATTTGTAATACATTAATAGTATGCTTAGTGCTGGCAGGCAATTCAGTTCCGACAAACGAATCAAGCTGGTTTTTTTTTTTCCTGACTAAAATTTGTGGACATTTAACATGAAAAGAAAGAAATGGACAGATTCCTCATGTTATATGTAGAAAATTTTAGACACATTAGATATCTTATTGCAGTTTAGAGCTCAGGACTTGGATTAAAGTGTATGTAAAGCTCTACTGGAAAACAAAGGCCACATGTTTCCGGCATAAAAGTGTACCATCAAGGCACACACACACACACACACACACACGAACGTCCCCACAACCCAGGCCAAATTCACACACAACTGGCACAGCAAAACGAGTCGAATAATACACACTACATGCATAGGTCACATGTAGCATCCACAGAAACACATGCTGAGATTAAAAAGTGTACAAATAAACCGCTGTTTAAGAAGAAATGTATCATTGCTGTCCGAACAAAACCTCATAGCTCAATCAATAAATGTTTTCAATTTTTCAATACATTTCAGTATTTGAAAGCACCAGCCCAGCTGCCTTTTACTTAATGTGAACATTTCTGAACCAATAAAAATGGTCCAAAAATAACTTACAAGATTTTTTGTTTTTGTATTGGATATAGAAGATCCTGTTCCAACAGCAACAGATATGCATTCATCCCCACTGGCCACAATCACGCTCACAGAATCACGCCACACACAGGCCCTGACCCACACTAGAAGTACAGGTAGTAGGTCCAGTAGAGCAGGTTAATGAAGATGAAGGACAGAGGGAAGGTCAGGCGTGAGTAGTTGTCAATGTAGTGAGGGTTTTCCACATGGCAGCAGTTCAGGAAGCACAAGATACGGCGCGCTACTGACAGGGACTTGGTGCAGCCGCTCTGGGGCTGGGAGGAGGCCTTCTCCTCTTTATTGTCACTCGGAGTGGGGCTGCTGGTGCTGCCGGCCCTGGACAAGATCTCCTCCCTCTTGCGTGCCCGCAGAGCTGCAGCGCTTCCGATGGAGGTGACGATCCCATTCATCTCATCCTCACGCTCCTGCATCTCCTGCCCATACTGATAACCAAAGAGACACGCAAAGCAGCTCAGTGGACATAGCTGTACAGTGTGTTGAGAAATTAATTTTAAAGTTTAAATATATTTTTTCCTATACGACATTCGGTTTGTTTTTACATAATTCATTTTTCCATAACCTTTTCCAACCTCTCTTTATACCTAGGAATTAAACATACTGTGTTTATTGCTGTGCCCTCATATAGACTTGTATGCAGTGCTGTGTATTTCTACAGTGTAAGTGAAGTGTTAAACAGCCCAAAAAAATTGTATGTAATTTGCCTATAAATGGCTTTAGAACATTTCTACAATTGGCAAAAAAAACCCTGACAACAGTAGTGTAACCAGAGGTAGAGAAAGGGATTAATCTAAGATACACAATATATTACTTATAGAATACTAATATAATACTATAATTATATTACTTATATTATATTATAGAATATAGAACAATTAATTCATCGTTTTTTGTAATGTTGGTGTATATTTAAACAAAGAAATGCTTACTGTCTAGATAAACGCACAACTTCACATTTTCTTAGATGCCTTAAACAACTGAACTGTACTTTCTCTAAGCAACTTTAGCCCTGACTGGCCGGATCGTGTCTCATTCGTAAAGGAAAAATGGGTGTTGAAAACTGGGAAAACTGCTGAATTTGTGGTTTTGGTTGTGACATCACAACTATGATGAACTGAAAATGGGTTGTTTTGCAGGAACAGCATGTTTCTAACAATGTTCACATAAAACTAGCGGAAAATCTAGGGTTTATATTATTATTATTATTATTATTATTATTATTATTATTATTATTATTATGATTATTATTATGATTATTATTATTATTAGTATTACAACAGGTTTAAAATACACAGCAAACTGAGGCACATGTCTATGTTATCCTCCACCCAGTTTCTCCCTCCATCTTTTTCCCTCCCTTACACACAAAGAATAAATAAAAATGCAAGAACATTTAGTTTTCTGTGATTGGACCCATGATGATGATGATGTTGATGATGATGATGATGATGATGATGACGACGACGACGACGATGATGATGATGATGATGATGATGATGACGATGACGATGATGATGATGATGATGACGATGATGATGATGACAATGATGATGATGATGAAAACAATGGTGATAATCATGATACTGAACGTGTCATCTAGAAAACAACATATTTTTAATGATCAAAATGATGTTGCTGAACTGATATTGCTGAAGGAACAATATGTATTATTATACATGAAAATAATTATTAATGGGCCAAAGGTAATAATGACTGTCTCCGTGATGATCAAGTCTTACCATATATGCATTAGCAGCATTTGGCTGATGCAAAGTACAGAAATGGGCAACAGCGTACTCGATAAGAGCTCCAAAGATGAAGCTGAAGCAGATGCCCAGGTACACATCGATAGCTTTGATGAAGCAGTTTGCATTGGGCAGAGAAGTGCGAGCCCCCATCATCAGCGTGGTCATAGTCAGGACTGTGGTCACCCCTTGAGGAGAATAAACATGGACAGAAAATGGACAACATTCTAAGAAGAAAAATTCTTTACTGTATATAAATTTACAGGGAAAGCTGAATCAATATAGCAAGTATTAATTTGTCACTCTGTTCGGGTTTGCAGTAAATTACAGAATTAAGAATACAGAATACAGAATACAGCAATAAAGAAACTGAAGTGGCATCATTTTATAAAACGTTTAGCAGAATACAGTACAGAGACTCCTGCATTCATACCTATGCAGATGCGAGCAGGAACAGAGGACTGACTGATCCAGAAGGAGACCCAGGACAGGACCACCAGAGCGCTGGATGGCACATAGGTTTCCAGAATGAAGTAAAGGATGCTTCGTCTCAGTTGAAAGTGGAAGATCAACTTCGGGTAGTTACCTGCAAAGGTGCAAAAAGGTGCAAAAAGGTGCAAAAACTAAGCTGACAGCCTTCAACCTCCATGTACAGCCTTGCACGCGTCAAACTAAACATGATGATTTGTCAGCATTAATTCTGCAATTTAAGACTCATTGATTACAGTAATGTTCAATACTATATTACTAAAATGTTTAAATTCAGTGTGGAATGTTTTGGTTCTAAGAAAAAATATGGTGGATTCTTTTTTTTTTTGCTAAATACCTGATCCATTAACTTTAACAATTCAGAGTTTGTATTTTTTAGAACTTTTACAAAGATTTGCTTCCCAAAAGAATTAGTAGTGTCATATTTTGGCGTGTTGAGATATTTACACCCCTGATCATTCATACAGTGTACTTTCAGATCCAGAATAATTGGCACTCCTGAACATATATGGAATATATATTATTTATATTGTATATATATATTGTATATTAATATTAATATTGAATACATGTGCAAATCCCTTTGTCATCAATCAATATGCCTTAAGCCAAGAAGCTGTTAACTTGTGACAAAAGGTTGTGGAGCTACACAGAGTTGGAAACCTTTAAGGCGTATCAGTGCGATGATTATAAAAATACGAAAAGCACGAAGCAGTTGATGAACAGAAATGAATGAGCAAACTGCCCCCATGTACAGTGGAGACAAGAGAGGAAAACAGGAATCCTGATTAGTCAAATTACTGGACTTTTACAAAAAATTCCACCAAAAGCTTTTAGAAAAGTTACAAGAAAGAAGCTTTTCCCAGTCAGTTTAAGTGACCTAAAATGTGACGATCAAAACTGCCTATAAAAGGAAACCTGAAACCTACTGTCAGTTATGGTGGTGGGTTATTGATGCTTAGGGCCTGTTTTGTTGTTAGAGGTCATATAGATTCCCTTTTTAGCCCAAAATCTGTTTACCTAGGCCAAGAGGTTCAACACTGGTGTTGGTTGGTACTTTCCACCAGATACTGACCCCTACCACCCAT
The DNA here is from genome assembly GCA_037577145.1 of Brachypetersius gabonensis. NCBI lineage: Eukaryota > Metazoa > Chordata > Actinopteri > Characiformes > Alestidae > Brachypetersius > Brachypetersius gabonensis. The sequence goes on along the minus strand of JBBJLR010000111.1, from coordinate 31,562,114 downwards.
CATAACCTTCACAGAACACAAGACCAAATCAAATTACATTGAAAATGGTTTTAAAAATGGTTTCCCACGGGCGTAAACCCAACAATATCATGTTCTGCCTGGAGGAGTGCTATAAGATCAGGTTTTCTCCAACATCTCCAATCATTACAGAAATAGTAACAATATTAACCAATATTTTTAAAACCCATTTGTAAACAAACAGACAGACAGATAGATAAATAAATAGATACAGATATGCAGCTTAACAATTTGTTTGAAACTGTAACTGCATATATGGTTTATTTACATTTATTTGATTGATTATTTAATTACGGGTGCCAGTAATTCTGGAGTTGGGTGTTTACTGTTTTTGTATCTATGTGTCCATTGACTAATTTGTAGCCATTGTGTGTATGAACATTATATAACATGGCACTACCTTATATTTATTAGGCAGGTACTTTTATCCAAAGCAAACTAAAATATGAGAAAGCACTCAAGTTTCAGAACTGTGCAAAAACATACCAGTCTCATAGACGGCTTCAGACTCAGAGGTATAATAGTCCTCCAGTGTGTACTGGGCCAACTGTAGAGTATCCAGTCCACTAACTGACTGGTTCCCCCGAGTCCAATAAAACACCACATCTTTCACATTATAGCCCCCTGCAGGGAGCAAAGCACAGTGTCAATTAAAAACTAATTATCATCTCATAATTCCAGCTCTGCTATGATCATCCTGTAGTCAATTATATTTTATGGCCCTGCCAACCTACTACAAAATTAAAGTACTCAGTCAATGCTAATGTACATTTTAAACATTAGTCTCATGCATTACTCAAGATTATATTATAAACATAAACTCCACCGGCAGTATTTAACAGTCACCTTGTAGAACTGAAGACCCACAACAAGAGGGCACTGTTTAGTCATCTTACGCCTCTCAGGTATGATTCTAATTGCATGAATCATTTCGCTCACAACGTTTTTGCATTAAGGAAAAACAACTTTTCCTGTGTGCACCCAATAAAGCACATCCTATGCTAAAGCTGCTGGCCCAAATTCCCCACCAGGCGAAGCGTATTTTACAAAGAAAAGAGGCATCCATAATTGATCAGTTAAGGGTGAAGCAACTTTAGCACGCTTGCTTTTTTGGAGCACTGCACCTTATTTATCTCTTCTGCATATGGTGGTTTGTACAGGCTCCCATCAGGCCACAGAATCCACCAGAATGTCTGGGCAGAAATGTTTAAAATGCTCAAGCACTGAGTTGCATAAGAATAGCAGAAAAATGACTACCCAGTGCCAAGGAATACATTGTGAGTGTTTTTTCTTTTTCTTTTTGGAAAGTGAGCTGGTGGCAGTAAGGCACTGAGTGTTCAGTGTGTGGGCAGCACTGATGTATTTCTACCAGCTCTGCATATACATCTGACAGGTGTTAACCACGTGCCTCAGAATCACAAAAGCAGACAACATAGAATAAGCCTCTTATGAAAAATGCATGTATGCCAGGGTGTGTTAATGTGATTACAAGTGTGTGTGTGTGTGTGTGTGTGTGTGTGTGTGTGTGTGTGTGTGTGTGTGTCTTTGTACACATGTGTAGTTAGTGACTTTAGTGACTAAAATGTTAGTCACCCACTTCCATCAGGGACATTAACCTTGCATGCAAATTTAATGGACCTTTTCTTGACATTCTGCCTATTTTATTATATTCAATTCTATTCGTTCCCCTAAGCAAGCTGGTTTTGTTAACACATCTCAAAGGACTTCTGTCTCTTCAGTCTGCAGTAACAACACTCCTTATCACTTCAGAAGCAAAAAAAAATCACTGAGCTGTTAATGGCTGAATAAGAACTCATATGTAAGTAAATAATAATAATAAAAAACACTGAAATACATTTTTAAACATTAACAATGTCTACTTAAAACACTATCTACTCTAGTAAAAAACAAAGGACATTTGATTTCCCTTTAAAAGCTATGCTGGGAGATCTGCTTTATGCTGGAAGCCTCAGTACAAAACCTACATATGAAGGACTCATGGCCCATTTATGTATCACCACTTTATCATCCTGTGTGTTTACTCCAGGAGATGGAGAAGATCTGAAACTACAGTGAAACGCTAAAACCCCAGATCTACTGTGACGATGGACAGAAAGAAGCGATGTTATAAGAAGCATGAGCCAGCACCAGCAAACCGAGCCAGTTTCCTACACTGTAGCCCAGCTCTACACTTAAAAACATTAATAAGGCTAAGCTTAATTGGCGTCTGGAGATCTTCTCTCCTTAGATTATTTTTCTGGTTAATTCATTATGTTCACTCATTAGGGGCTTTAAATAAAGAGATCTATTGTAAAGAAACATTGCACATTAAATTGAGAGGGAGAAAAAAAGCAGGCTGATTTCCACCATGAAATTTATGCAAGTTATAGAAAGGCTGGAAGGGATGAGCGGATGAATATTTCATAATTAAGACTCACAGCTCTCAAGCTGAAGTGTGCAGGTTTGTTTATCCATGGGGTACTTAGTCAAGTCCATACTGCAGGCCACTGTGGTGGTGATTCTGAAGAGAGAGACACGGGGGGGGGGGGGGGGGGGGGGGG
>JBBJLR010000111.1:31509567-31524346 GCA_037577145.1 Brachypetersius gabonensis | reverse complement strand
GAGCATGCCCAGTCGAATTGCAGAGGTCCTGAAAAAGAAGGGCCAACACTGCAAATACTGACTCTTTGCATAAATGTAATTGTTGATAAAAGCCTTTGAAACGTATGAAGTGTTTGTAATTATATTTCAGTACATCACAGAAACAACTGAAACAAAGATCTAAAACTTTTGGCCACGACTGAAGAGGGGAGCGGGCCAGGAAGTCCCGTGGGAACTGTCAGTGTCCCCAGGGACTCCGGGGACACTGGGAAATAATCATTTGATCCCCTGTTGAATTTGTAAGTTTGCTGACTGTAATGTATGAGGTAGTTTCATTTTTATGGAGAGAGACAGAACTTCAACCAAAAATCAAGAAAAAAAAATCTAGATGTGTTTAAAGCACACCTGTCCACAGAATCAGTTTCTTCCATTCCAACCTCTCCACCACCACAGGCGAGACAAAGATCTGTCAAAGGACGTCAGGGTTAAGACTGTAGACTTGCTCAAGGTGAGAAGGTGACCACTGTTGGTGTGATTGTTCAGAAATGGAAGAAATATAAAATGACCATCTATTGCCCTCAGTCTGGAGCTCATGCAGTATCCTGCAGAGCTCATGCCATCCTCATCTCCAGATGAGGATGATCTGGAGAAAGGTGAGGGATCAGCCCAGAACTACGCGGGAGGAGCTTGTTAATGATCTGAAGGCAGTTGGGGCCACAGTCACTAAGAACACCAGTGATAACTCACTACATCATAATGGATTGAAATCTTGCAGTGTCTGCAAGGTCCCTCTGCTCAAGAAGACACATGTACTGCCAATATTAAGTCTGCCAGGGAACATCTAAATGATTCAGACCAAAACCGAGAAGAGAAATGCTGAGTATGATCCGAAGAACGCCGACCCCACAGTCAAGCATGGAGGTGGAAACATTATACTCGGGGATGATTTTCTTCTAAGGGTGCAGGATGACTTTACTGCATTGAGAGGCCAATTGATGGGCCATGTACCATAAAATCTTGGACGAGAAGCTCCTTCCCTCAGCCAGAACACTGAAGATGGGTTGTGAATGGTCTTCCATCATGACACATACTGCAATGGTAGCAAGGAGTGGCTAAAGAAGAAGCACATTAAGGTCCTGAAGTGGCCTAGACAGTCTCCAGACCTCAGTCCTATAGAAAATCTGTGGAGGAGCTGAAGCTTCGAGTTGCCAAGCAGCAGCCAAGAAACCTAAAGGATTTAGAGAGTTTTTGTAAAGAGGAGTGGGCCAGAATCCCTCCTGAGATGTGTGCAAATCTGGTGACCGACTACAAGAAACATCACTGCTGCGCTCGCCAACAAGGGTTTCTCCACCCAGTAGCGAATTATGTTTTGCTTGGGTGTCAAATACTTCTTTCACATTGCTTGATTTGTGGTTGATATTCTGTCTCTCCTCATCAAAATAAAACTACCTCATACATTAGAGGCTGTTCAGGGGATCAAACTGTTTTTCCCCCACTGTATAGACATTATGACAGTGCAGGTGTCTGTTACAATGACATGTAAACTGGCATGGCTTATGCAATTGTCCTTAATGAGAAATCCTATAGAAACGAATGCACTCTATAAAAGCCGCAATACCAAGTTTCAAGGAAGGAATTCAAGAAATTGCCAGTGTAACAGCAGAGGGGGGTTAGGCTGCCCCTGGGTCATGTTCTGAGGTAGGCATCAGAGGAAAAGGACCTGCAGCTGAAGTTAATATTTCAGCACTTTACTATATGATCAGCCTAGCAGAAACCTCAACACTGCCCTGATCTCATGAGTGAGATGGAGACAGACAGGACGAAACACACTATTTAAATTATAAACCAGTCTTCCAAACCTTCAAACCCCACTGTATGGCACCCTGTACATCCTCTATCTTTCAGTGCTCTCATCAAGGACAGGAGGTCCACCTCACAAATTCATGGCTTTCACAGTAGAGGGCTACTCACCTGCTAACTTTGGCCTTGTAATATTAGTTCATATTACATTCAGATATACTAGAAAGTCAACTACACATCTGGCAATTTTTGTATTGATAGCCATTTTTGTATTGATAATCATATTAAAGGGCCCATACCATATTTTGGGTTGATGGTACATGACCACTGTTAAAGTTTCAGCATTCACTCCCTGGTGAATTCAGTCTTTATTTAACTACAAAAACTGCCAGACTTGAATTTACTGCATTTATGATGTCCTGAAAACCATAGCATTCACATATACCTACTTCTCTCTATTCACACTGTAGATATGTTTCAGTCTGTACTGCCTTTTGATTAAAACACAATAAAACACAATTACTGAGCAGCCATTAAAATTAATGACGGATGGTGAGAATAACACTGATTATCTCCCAAGTGTAAGAGTCTAAGCGACTCTGACAAGGGCCAAGTTGTTGAATACTGACAACTTGAGCGGTATTCGCAGTATGCAGCAGTCAGTACCATCAACGGTAAACCAAAAAAGGTCATGAGCTCCCAAGGCTCTGCTGGGAAGTCTTGGGTTCTGCCATTCGTGTAGATGTTACTTTGACATGTAACACCTACCTGAACATCATCACAGACCACCCTTTCAATGTTCCCTGCCACACTACATAGAGTTTAGAAACAGTTTGAGGAAAATGAGTTTAAGGAGTTGACTTGGACTCTCAATCTGATCGTGCATCTGTGGGATGTGCTGGATAAACTAGACCAGTCCACAATTTACAGCTTAATGCTGCTATAGTCTTGCTGCCAGATTACCAGAGTCCGTGCCTTGAGGGTTCATAGCTGGTTTGACAGCACAAGGGTGACCGATACAATATTAAGCAAGTGGTTTTCATGTTATGGTTGATCAGTGCATACAAATAAGTATTAAAGACACAAAAACAGCCTGTTCAGCTCTTAAAGATGAATGGATCATGACAGTTTTGGTTAAGAAAACCATGCAAATGTTGTGAGTGGACCCCAGGAAAAATATTCAAATGCATACATACAGACATATATACATAAATGAATACACAAATACATTAAGAAAGAAATAAAGATGAATAGAGATGATTTTTTAAAAAGCAAAAAATGTATGAAATGAGCCTTAATGAAGATAAAGATCAGAAGGAAGGACAGCCTGAGAAAACATGCTCTTGGCACTCCTTCATCCCAGCATTGTGAGCACGAGGAAATCACAGGGCATTACTAAACCATTTGTCCTTTCCATTCTTTGGAAGAATTAATTTTATTTCTCTTGTCTGGAGAGTTTTGTTTATCTGGAAATTCCATTAAATGTATTACTTTCTGATTGACCTTTGAAACATAATTTATTACTGTTCTTCCTTCATGTGTGTATCCTTTGCATCTCAGAAAATGGAATGAACGTAGTCTGGATATTTCTTTGGACAATAATTAACTCCATAATGTAGACATTTAATCTTAAAGTGAGATGGGAGTAGAATTTAACAGAGATACAAACATCGCTCTTAATGAAGTCGGCCGCACCATGAGTCAGCATTACTGAGGGGGTGGCTTCAGCTTCACATTGCTGAGGGTAGCATATCACAGCATCATCATTCAAAAAGAAGAAAAAAAAAAGTTAAAGTGGTCTGAAAGGTGTGAACATCTAAAAGGGAGGTTAATATTTCAATGAGTTCCTTAACGTGCCATGGCATCTGTAATTTGGTGATGTGTTTGTGGTATTTGAACGTCAGTACAAACGGCAGACCGATCGGATAAAGGACAACAAACAGAGGCAAGATCAAAGCTAATACCTCAAAGTGGTTCGGCCCACTAAATTAGTCTGGGAGCAGAAGATAGCTCAGTAATACTGCGATTCATTACTTTCAGCACGCTCAATCATTCATAACATATATAAACCGCACACATTGCCATCGGACATTTCATTTAATATTCCTTCTCATGGTCAGAATATAATTTTTGGGCAAGGCAAACAAGGCAAATAACCTTAAACATAGTCTAGTTCTGCTAAACGTATGCATTCACATGTTAAACAACTTCTGATCACTGAAGTTCATAATGATATAATTATTAATAATATATAATTATATAATAATATAATTATAATTATTAATGATATAATAATAATGATCAATTATTATTATTATTGTTGTTGTTGTTGTTGTTGTTGTTGTTGTTGTTATTATTGTTGTTGTTTTTCAAGTCAAATAGTTTTATTGTCATTGGTGATGCTGTCATCCACTGAAGCAATGACATGGGGTCCAGTTAGAGAGTAGTAGGGTCTTTGTGTGACAGACGATGGGTCTCTCAAAGCACTTTATGTTGGTTGGTGTGAGTGGGACAGTAGTCCATAGGGCAAGACACTGAAGACTTCTTGAGCTCATGGATCTTACTAATGTTTTTTTGGCACATTTGAACAATAATGGTCCTCAGAGACAAATAGATCATTTATGTCTGTGAATGTATCTTCCACCTGGTCTGGCAGCCATTCATGGGTTGACTCTGAAGCCATGGTGGGGCGTAGCACCTGGTCGATGGGGGGAGGGGTGGTCCTCCTCGCTGACATATCATTCTGGGCCTCAAACCATGCACAGTTCTTAATAAGGAACTGAAAAAATACACTGACTACAGAACTGTTCGATTTAAATTAAAGTGTTAGGGCTTCGGGGCTAATTGCATCTGACACTCATTCGCTAATTACTGATATTTGCTGCAAGGTGTAGCAGTGAATATGTTTGGACCTGTCACTGTTTTCACATACTCTTTAATCATTCTCCTAATATGAGTCACCTAAGGGCTTTTTCTGCTGATTAGTGACTTCAGTGAAGGAATCACATGCACATGAGTCTTTATATCATTGCCTCTCAGAGTGAACTGATAGACATTATATGATATAATCAGTATATATGTGTCACTCCCTTCTAATCAGTCGTTTTTTCTATGTCAACCACACTTACAAGTGCAATAAATTAAGCCTTCAGCCATTTCCATAAACAAACCCTAGGTTGTACTAATTGACTTTTAACATGACACTGTGATAGGTTGCCGATAAGTCAGTCTATGAAATTTCTTCTCTTCTAGAGCTGCCCTGGTCAGTTGTCACTGTTGTAATTGTAAGGTAGAAAAGAATTGAATTGAACAGGACTGCTGAGTTAGAGTACCTACATATTTTAATTCAAAGCTGTTTTTGTTGAAATAAGGGACTGTGCCGCTTAGTAGTATTGCCAAAAATAATTTATACACATATATAGGAGAGAGTGAGGCAAGTCAAGTCAGTGGGTAAGTTGATCCACCCACTATATTTAAGAAATGGTACACATTTGTTATCCTGTGATCATACATTCTGCAAGGAGCATTAATTTCTTCTCGTCCTTGATGGAGAGACGCAGATGGTGCAGTGGCAAAAAAAAATTTTTTGTCAAAGTAATTGTTTTAAGCATCAGCTGTAATAACTGTTAGGTCGAAGCTAATTTATCCAGTACAGCTGGGTTTAATTTGGTTTAAGTGATTGTGTTTTGTTATAGGTGTGTTTGAGGATGTGCATTTAAGTTCAGTTTAGGTGGACCAAGGTTGTCGGTCCATCATTACGACAGGTGTAAGAGTACTTATAGTCTGTTTGAAAAAGTTTATGTTGGCCCTCGTGCCTGGTTTTGTTATATTCTTTGAAAAATAAAGTTATGGAATATGGAAGCCTGCCTGACTGCCTGCTCTCAATGGCAAAGAGAGGGGAGACGTAACAGATACGTGTGGATGATTTGTGTATTAAACCATGTGAACTATTTATCAAAAGCTAACCCTGAAATCCTGAGACAGACTGCTTTTTCAAAAATGTTGGCTGTGGGGCAAATCAAGGGGGGTAAATGGAGCCTCTGGTTCCACTTAATGTACTGAAATGTAGTATCTTAACGGGTGGATGAGATCTAACCCAGGCAAAACAGCTACCCAATACAGGATTGACCGACGTGTAAACAAGGCCTTTCTGTTAGTAATGACACCACAGAATATAATTTCTGGATTCCAGTCCACAGGGATTTCCCCATATAACAGAGAGACCCCCTGATACAGAGTTTGAGCCATCCATGGTGTCAGATAGGCCGAACCCTAAGCCCCAGTTTGGCACTACAGATGATTCACCCACTGCCTCAACGCCCATCGCTGCCTTCATCAAGCTCCACACATGAATGTGTTTCACCAGGTCACACAGATATGAGTCCTAGTCGCACTGCATATGTGTCCACAGATGAAATCTTACCCTTCCCTAGAAGTCTGCATCCCAAGGCACAAACAAAGCAAAAAGTAAACAGCAGGGGAAAAACTAAAGTATCATCAAAGAAATCAATCAAGAAAAATCGTTGGAGAGCAGCAGCTATGAGGAGAGGAATGTTTCCATCACAGAACCCTGAGGATAAGAGAACCTGGCAGCACAGATCTGTTAGTTGCTGACCTTGTTATTGTTCAATTTGAAACCAAACACACAAGCTACAGATACGTTGGCGTGATTGAGAAAGTTGAGTGTGACGAAGCGAGTGCCAAATTTCTCATATGAATCTGGGAGAGCAATGAAAAAGTCACGTTTTCTTTCAAGGAAAATGACGTGGCACACTTTCTACAAAGTGATGAAGAGCTACCTCGACCTGAAAGGGTGGAGGAACTGCATGGAGACAGCGACACTTCATTCTGCACAGCAACCCCGAGCAGTGGAATTTGGAGTAGTTAGTTGTTATGAAAGTGCGCTCAGTTGTTCACTAAAGAGTCAAGTGACAGAATTGTTCTTGCCTACAGTTTAGTTGTTATAGCCCTGCACCTACTGATGTGGTGGCAAAGTTATCACACTTGAATGGGATAAAATCACTCAGGTCTAGGTATTAGTTTTGTAATTGTATGCTACAGTTACAGAAGCATTTATCCTCTGTTTGATGGGTGGAATTTTTCAGTTATGCTCAAGTTTACACGGTAAAAAGCATGCTGGTCAATTTACCCCTCAGTGCCTCAATTTACCCACTGCCTTGGATCAATTTACCCCTAAACTAGGGCAAGTTAAGCCATTAGACCACTTTTTTTGAGAAGTCATATTTGCATTGCCTGTTGTCACAGATGAACTCTGTGTTCCATTGATAGGAGACACTCTTTTTATTGTTTTCTACATTGGAGATTAAAATTTAAGTAAACAAATGATGAAGCAGCTGATGGTATTATGCGGTAAAAAAAGAGTTAAATATACCAGAATACGTTTTGTAATCATTTTTCCTTAGTTAAGTGGTTCTTGCCATAATGTGCGGTGGAACAGGATCACTAACTGTGGACCAACCCGACCGTCACAACTGATGATTCCAAATACATTAAGAAGGCAAGAAATTCCACTAATGAACTCTTGATGAAGAAACCCCTGTTAATTAATTAGCATTCTAAGTCAATTCTTAACTAAAAACTGATTGAAAAAAAGGCCAAGAGTGTGGAAAGCTATCATCAGAGCAATAGGTGATGTTTTCAATATTAATCTACAGTGTAGCCCATAATAAAAACAAAGGAAATTGTTGAATGAGAATGTGTGTCCAAACTTTTGACTGGTAGTGTATCTCTAGAAAAGAGTGATATAATTGCAGGTAAACAAAAATTAACCTTGTTTTACTGATCAAACAAAAGATAAACAAAAATGCATATTCTAACTCAGGGAATAGATAGGACACCCTACCACCTAATAGCTAGTGTCCCCCCTTTGGCTGAAATAACAGAGAGACACTTCTTGTAGCCATCGACCACTTTCTGACATCAGTCTGAGGAACATTTGCCCAACTCCTCACTGCAGGGTCCAACTTCAGCTTTAATTTTCTAACAGATGATCACCCATGTTCCTGCAGCATACACTTGGTATACACTAAACGTGTCCTCTGTTCCGGCGTTCAAATAATTCAGTTTTAGACTCATTAGTCCAAAGAACATTTTTACAGAAGTCCTGTTTTTTGTCAACATTCTCACTTGCAAAAATTCAGCCTGACCCTCATGTTTCTCTTAGAGAGCAAAGTTTCCTCCTTGCATACCTGCACCTTTCTGGTTACACCAAGCAACAAAAATCTGTTTCATTCCTTTTTGTAGTGTTTCTTATAAAATCTCGGCACACTGATTTTGGCGGTAACATTTATTTTCATATAGCTTCAAAGGTTTAGTTAGAAACTAAACTCGGCGGCTCTGCTGACGGTCTTTTGTTATCCCTATAACTTTTTTGCGTATTTTTTTGGTTTGTTTGTTGTACATGTAGATAACAGGGTTGCCAACTCTCACGCATTGAGCTTGAGACACACGCACCAGTGAGAATATGAAAATAATAGTGGTGTTATAATGAAAAATGTACATACAATTTAGTTTATATTTAGGACCACTGAAGGGAGGAAAAAGTTGATGTGATTTTCTGAATCAGCGCAAATTTTACATTACATAAAAAATTGTTACTCATGAAAAGTAGAGGGAGCCTGCTGTAGGTCAGTGATGACGTTTTATGGTTTTTGGAGACTTGCAGTCTCCTCTTGGTCAGTCAGCCATACTTGGGTACGTTGTTTTGAAAGTCCTCCACTTGTAAACTATTTTCCAGACAGTGAAATTGCTGATTTCTCATTTTTTTTTAATCCCATACCAGGTTCATAATCTTCTTTCTGAAGGCATCAAATAGCTCTTTCAATTTCAACATGATGTTCATTCTCACTTCAGCAAACAGGAGCACACCAAACTAAATGTCTGAGGGTTAAATAGGGCAAGCCTCCTTCAGAATGCTGAGTAATGACGTTTTAATCATGTGCACCTGATGTGATACAACTGTGCGTGACGTGAGCCATTTAATGTGGGAATCCATTTGGGAGTGACCTGATATTTTCTTCTCACCAGAAATGCATTCCTTTGCAGAAAATCTTTTCTTCGGTTTTAATTGAATCTCCCAGAATTTCCATATGTCCAAGAATGTTACAAAAACACACAGGCTTTCAGAGGGTGCCCTCATTTTTCACATGACTGTATACACACACATCCTGTTTTCTTGTCTAAGCTGGTGTTTACATTCTCGATGTCACTTCACTTGCCTGATCCATGTGACTCTTTAGCCCAGTCCCTTGTTATCCTGTTTACCTGTGTTTTGTTCCTGCCCAAGTATTCCCCATTGTCTAGTCTGTGCATATGTACACTTCGTTTCAGACTGTGGTTTAGGGACTCTTTGTAGAAATGGCTTGTAGTGCCATACCTTGTGAATTTCTTGTAAAGCTCTTGGTTTATTTTGTTGTATTTCCTAGCAGTTTCAAAACTCTTGGTGTTTTGCATTGCTTAGTTTTTGTTAATCCACAGCAGTTTGCATTATTGTGTTTATTTGTGTCACCTCAGACCCCTCATTTTTGTTTGTGTTTTTGTTGCTTGTCTTTTTTGTGTGAAACCTTTTGCATCTTGTGATTTCATTCTGTCTGTCTGGACCAGCTACAATTCCTTTGGTTCATTTAGTGTTATGGAATTTGGAACTGTGATGATTTTATGGACTCGACTGGCCTCAGAACAAACTGAGATTGTTTTTATTCCCCAATACGACTCTCCGTTTTGCCAAATAAATGTTTTCAATATTAAATAGGTCGGCAATCATATCGATAGATGGGTGTGTGGATAAATAGATGGAGAGATGGGTGAATTAATGGATGGATGGATGGAAACTGTGCCGCACGACTCTTCATAATATCCTAAAACTTTCACATAGTAAAGCTGAAGCTGTTTACCATCATTTATTAAGGCATGCTGATCCTTTATTCATCAACATGAGCCTAAGAGTATATATTATGGAATAAATGAAAATAATGAATAAACAGTGCCTTAAAATGTATCATAAGTCTAAAATCAGCACAATGAATTTCCTTTACCAGGGTCAGATATGTGCAAATGCCTCTGGTGGACCACTGTACATCCTGATCCTTCAGCAGTATAACAGGACTATGCCACATACAGGGCAGGATGAAGTTAATCTATAAATGTTTAGAAAATCTTGTTATAAAAAAAGTATTCATGATTTTTTCCAGAGATCTTCTTTACAAAATGCTGCCTTCTACTAATATAAAAAGCTAATGTTGCTAATGCTAAAGCACTTGATCTAACCAATCAAGACATTTGAGGTTAATTATTTGAAGCAGGTGTGGCAGAGGGTGTTGGGAACTAGGTCCTGGGTCAGGGAGCATTGATTTAACTGTTTTAATTGAACCAAAAGCAGAGAGACAGCCTTAACCTAAAGGATACTGAAACCAGACAGATGAGGTGGATTACAATGATTATCTTGTTACAATGGCACCTGTCAAGGGGTGAAATATATTAGGCAGCAAGTGAACAGTCAGTTCTTGAAGTTGATGTGAAGAAAGCAGGAAAAATGAGTGTGCATGAGGATCTGAGTGACTTTGACAAGGGCCAAATTGTGACGGCTAGATGACTGGGTCAGAGCATCTCCAGAGCGACAGGTCTGGAGGGATGCTCCTTCCGCAACTATTGTAGCATAAATTGTTGCATAAAGAAGGTTAATGCCAATTGTGATACGAGGGTATGAGAACACAAAGTGCATTGCATCTTGCTGCGTATGGGCCGCATAGCCATAGCCCATTCAAAGTGCCCATGCTGACCCTTGTCTAAAGCAGAAAGCGCCTACAATAGACATGTGAGAATCAGAACTGGACCATGGAAAATGTGGCATTTGTAGAGCAAGGATGCACTAAGCAGAGGCAGAGTGGTGTTCTTGGAAATGATCTCCTCGAAAATCTCAGGCCCTGACTTTAATGTTAATGTTACTTTGACATGTACAACATACACAATATGGACAAAAGTACTGGGACACACCTCATGAATTCACTTGGCCCCGTACTTCCAGTGAAGGACAGTGCTAATACAGACATTTTGGACAATGCTATGCTTAAAAACATAAATGCTTTACGAATAAATGGCACAAATTCCCAAAGAAAAACTCTAAAAAATTTGTGGAAGATGGGATTGACTCCTTATTAATGGTTATGTATTGAAGTGAAATGTCATTAACACCCAATTGGTGTAATGGTCAATATTTTGTCAATATAGTCTTCCTAAACATGGTTGTGGACCAAGTAATTTCTTTAATGAATAAGAACTTTGACCCAAACTTGCATCTTTTAGTTTACACCTTTTGGAAAACCTGCAATTAGCCGTTTGAAGAAATGGTAAATTGTTATATTCTAAACACGGGCTATGATTTAATTTTTAAAAGTCTGAGTATACTGTTACTGTCAAACTTTTATCTCTCACAGTATTTTTGTCCAGGTATTAATGTATCATGTATCAGTCACAGCAAATTCTGTACTAATACAATTTGCGAATCCTGCGGTTTTTCCTCTGGAGAATGCTGATTCACAAAAAGCTCTGGGAAAGACTTATTGCACAAGGCTTTACATATTTCATCATCACCACTCAGAACACATGCATTATTGACCCTGTTCAGAAATAGATTTTCATATGTTAGCTGGATAATTTCAGCAGTTTAACAGAGCACTTTTTATTACAACATATGCATAATAAGCTACGATTTTAAAAAGAATCAAGTGTTTATTTATCTAGTATTTTACATTTGCATTTTTTTTTCTTATAACTGGCACTTGTTTGCAGGGATTATATAAAAAACCCACTAAAGGCAAATTACAATCAATAAAATAACTTCCCACAAAGGTTGACCTTGTCTCCTCCCTGTATTGAGGTGACCTGCACATCTGGGTGTGATATTATGTTCATTTAATTCATTACTAAGTTACAATGCATAGGCTGCAAGCATAAGCTTTTTTAATCAAACAGAACTTCAAATCAATATGCAGTGCCAACTGATTAAAGCTTTTATTTCAAGTCACATGCTGCCTTATTTTAGGCTTTAACATCCAACCAGAACTCAAGCCCTATGGCTACAGACCTTGATTCTGTTTGAATACACTTCTACTAACTTTGCACACCTACAGGCAGGACTAGTTTCCCATTCATCCTTATAGAATTGTTTAAACTGTCAAACTTTGTGACGACCTGCAGTAGACGTTCCTCTTCAAAGTCACTGCAAAGATTTTTCTCTGCATTTAGCTCATAGGTAATCGCCTTCCTGTCCATCACTGCACAGTTGCTTTAGGGTGTGCTTTGAATCTGTGTCAAGCATAAAGCATCCCATCTTCTGACTAAGGGCAGCAGGTTTCTTTTTAAAATCCTTTCTGCATTTTGTGCTACCCACCTGCTGCACCATTGATCTGTATTGTCTATCTTCCAGAATCCCCACATTCTCCAGGATCAGCTCTACCCTCAACAGGATGTTACCACTACCAGTCTTTACTGTGGGAGTTGTGTACTGTGGTTAATTAGATGTTTTGAGTTTCTTTTATCCACTGTGGAATTTTACATTCTGGCCATGATCCTCAACATCTTTTGATCACTGCTCTTTTAATCTGGGTCCTGTGACAAACGTTCCACCTCCAAATGGCTCTTAATGCTGGTTTTGACTGTCCTCCATGCAAAAAGGCCTTAAATGAAATTTATACCAGTCCTTTGACTCGGACCTTTGCAAGTTCTTTTGAAAGCATCTAACTTCTTTGTACTTTTAAGCAGAGAAATCTGAAAATAACTAATTTTATTTTAGACTGTGGACATATAGGAGCCTTGCAGTGGGTGAAACTCTAAAATGAAAGTGAAAGTTTTGCCATTTGGAAGGTTTTAAGAATGTTTAGAATTCTTGTCTTTTTATGACATGGACTACTGTGTGTAAATTCAACTGTAAGAAGCACCATTTGCTTCGTTTCAGTTGTGAACTTCTACACTGACAGAAAACGCTCAGTACAGCGCATATTTACGATATTTAAAAATTTGGTACTGCGCATATTTACGGTATGTGGCTGAAGCATTTCATGGGTTTTTTGAAGCCCAGCTGAAGTAAAAAGAATAGTTTTAGATTCAGTAAGATTTTGGATGCAAAGTAAGGCAATTTATTGCGGTGGTTTGGACTGTAACTAAACGGTAAACATATGACTATCATATAAAACTATAAAACTGCAAAATACAAAACAACAATATAAAACTGTGTAATTTGAGTAACTGGTAAGTCTGATATACAGATTTTAAAGAGGACTAATAACTGTTACGATTTGACTCCTGTTCTGAGGGTCAGTTTGTATTGTATTTTTTTATATAATGTACAAATCTTGTTAGTATACCAAATTTCTGCATGTGCATCATAAGACAAATCTCACTGCTGCCCGACCTACATGAGCACTAAGAGTGATATTTAACTAGGCTGACTTTATGAATAAGAGCACAACCTCAGAAAACTGTGAACTGGAACAATTACTTTCTTTGTTACTGGGAATGTGTCCCGCTTTTTGGTGTTGTTAAAAAGTGATTTTAAAAGGACATGGTTAATACTGATTCATTCAAATTCTGTGTTTTTTTGTTGTGGTCATCCCATTAATGTCTAATAAATTGAATGAACCTACATAGTCTATTATTCTTTGGATAAATATCTAATAGTACCTATTTCGTTTCTATTTTTAAACGTCCTTCTCTTCTTTTTTTTTTACTTTTATAATGAACTAAACTTTATCATTATAAATTACAGTTTGACTGATTTGAAAACTACATTTTTAGATTTGTACTGAGGTAAGCTCTGGGTATATATGGACCAACAGAAACCTTTCAGATATGGATACTAATGAGGTAATCGTTGATTCCAGAGCTTGCATTGCAGTGATGATATAGAGCTACAAAGGGAAAGTATTCATGTCACTCGGGCATTATTTGAAAGAGAATTTGTATTTGCTTCAGTGGCCACACTCCTGCAGTCCATATAAGCCCCCTTTGTGTTGCAAGTGTGGGCCCTATGACCTAGCAAGGGCTGCTTTCTCTCTTCTGGCAGTGGAGTTCTCCTATTAGCAGTGACCTACTTGAAAGGTCAAAAACCTGTCTGAATTCTAACTGAATCTGCAGAGCTAGCGTGCGCAAGCCCAGGCTGCATGGGTTTCTAGGACAGGATTCCCTCTTTCCAAATACATTCTGAGGCTGCAGCTGAAAGATGCCGTCTCAGGAAGCCAGGAAAGACATTTGCATGAATACGAGACAGAGAAGACAACACGTACACGCTCACACTGACAAAGAAAAGACTGCACAGGGCACATAGAAATGCATTGGGGAAAAATGGAAAACAGAAAGAAAGAAAAAAAATCCACATGCATGAAGTCGGTGCATGCATTCCAATGCTTTGAGCCTAAAATTTTAAAGAACTGATCATTCCACTCCTAGTATTACCATTACTTTCAGAAACCACAAAACAAGGATTAACCTTGACAAAGCAAATAAATTAATACTGATAAAAGTCATTTTCATGCTCATTAGGATGTTAGCAGCTTTTGTTTCCACAAATATTACAACTGATGTCTTCAGGTGTGTTCCTGCTTAATGTACCAGATCCAAACTGACTAAGAAAGACCAGAGACTTTACATGAAGTAGCATTTGAGAAATCTTCTCTGCTTTGTTTATTTATGTAAATTGTATGCCTTTTGTATGTATGAGCCGTACAGTGTGTTACAGACACGTATAGTACCCCTGGCCTTTTGAACCAAGTGCCACATTTAAATCGTGAGCAACGTACAAAGTGGCTTGCGGAATTAAACCAACATGTTACAAACGTAAGAAAGAATTTCAGATGAATAACCCAGATGACATCAGCTTCTTTCAGTTTTTTTTAAACATAGGGCAGTTTAAATATAGGGCATAAAACCTGTGTGTGTGTGTGTGTGTGTGTGTGTGTGTGTGTGTGTGTGTGTGTGTGTGTGTGTG
>JBBJLR010000111.1:31497013-31509467 GCA_037577145.1 Brachypetersius gabonensis | reverse complement strand
TATATATACACACACACATTTTCCCATGTAAAATCATGTGGGAGAGATTAAAGCTTGCCTGTCTCCCCCCCACTGATAGATCTGCACTCGTGGGTGAGGATTTGGCTCTTCCCTCCACCTGGGACGGTAACAGACTGGGGCCTAGGGAAATCTTCCATCCAGGCGGCCCACACCAAAGAGAGCTTCTGATTCTGAGAGAACAAACAGACCTCTAGGCATGTCACAGTCAAATTTCACCAAAAGAGTTTGTTCTCCAAAGCCGCTCCGAAAGAAATATATGCAGTTTCCTAAAAACAACTTCATCCAATTCATTGAGTCTTGGACACAGCTGTATAAGGCCAAAAAAAAGCTATTGACTGTTTTGAAATGTGTCTATTGCATAAAAATAAGTACCAGGCGGAATCAAGAGTATTCATACTGCAGAGTATCTTTGTTAGGAGATATGAATACTAGCGAGAAAGCAGAGTAAAGAGTTAAAAGAGGAACAAGAAAGAGTTTTATATATTTTTTTCAGAGTTACATTTAAGCATTTACTGCTCTGCTAAGTAGCTACAGTTCATACTGCAGCACTTAGCATGAATCTGGTAGAAGAATGGGGATAATCCACACTTCTCACCTGCAGCCTGAAAAGTCACGCCATGAATTTCCTTTAAAGAAGAAAACATTCAAGCAGGCACTTTTAGGCGACCATCAAATGATTCAAAACTGCGCTCCAAACAGTTTTCGCCCCTGAATTTTTAAAGTTCATCCCAGAATCTTAAGTGCATATGAAATATTGAGTTCAATTGCTAACAGAATGACTAAATTGAGCTGAAATTTTGTAATCTTTATGTCAACTTTCAGATTTTTTGTTTCCATATAAAAATGTTACGACATCTTCATGATTTAATACACAATTTCTAAATGTTATTTTTATTTTAAAGTGATTTACCAAAGTACCAAAGTGATTTAATCTGACATTTTAGATACAGGCGGCACGGTGGCGCAGGGTTTAGCGCTGTTGCCGCACAGCGAGAAGGTCCTGGGTTCGACTCCCGGGTTGGGCGCAGGGTCTTTCTGTGTGGAGTTTGCATGTTCTCCCGTGACCGGTTTCCTCCGGGGACTCCGGTTTCCTCCCACAGCCAAAAACATGTGTGCTTTGGGGAACAGGTGAATTGCGCACTCTAACTTGCCCGTAGGTGTGAATGTGAGCGTGAAGGGTTTTTTTTCATTTCGGCTGGGGTAGGCTCCAGGTCCCCCCCCCCCCCCCCCCCACCTCCGACCCTGAATGCAGGAGTAAGGGGTAGATGATGATGGGTGGATGGATGGATTTTAGATACATGGAGAACAAAACATTGGAAAATCATGTTGATGGCCAGAATATGAAACATTACATATTGATGGCCAGAAACATTACCAATATGTAATGTTTATAAACCTTTTAGGTTAGATTGTTAGTTGTGAAGTCATTTTAAGTTCATGCTGTAAATGAAATATTGCATGCAGAACTGAATCATTTTTATAATGCAGGAATGCTACACAAAACTTCTAGCTTGCATAAATCATTTTGAAATTTGAATTTGACTACATTTTAGAGATTCATTTCATGCAAAGATATGAAGACTACTAACATAGGAACATATGAATAATGAATTATTATCCTTTCTAAAATGTTGTATTAGTATCCTTGTAGAATTTCCCTCAGTCATGTCAGTCTGCAGAAAGTGAAACTGAGTATTTCCTTTGTGATCTAGAAGTTCATTCAGAAAACACTCAACGTCTCTTCAGTAATCGACTGTGTGCTGCTCCAAATCTTAAACTGCACATATACTCACAGGGAATATACTGAAACTGAAATGATGGCAAAATAATCCGAATGTTACTACTAGCATTAGACAAAAGAGTAGAAATAATCATGAACTTTTTTAAACCTGGTTTACTGGAGTAAACTGCTATTTCATCACATTTTTATTTGGTCAATCCAGTCAGTGATATTACATTGCACCCCCATATTACATAGTGATAGCTTTGGCATTTTTGAAAAACAAATTCACACAATTTTAAACCTTCTTCAAATAGGATTCATGAATAAAGTCTGTTTATATTATATCAACTAGGGCAGTTGTTTCGGGCCCAAACGAGTACATGGACACATGCACTGGCATAGCACAGCAAAATAGCAAACATCAGACTGAATGTATTCTCTAAGTAGTGTGCAATGCAGGAACTACAAGAAAATTACAAAAAAAAAAATTAGGAGCATAAAACTACACTATAATCAATAATTGATACAGACTGTACTTTTCTTGTTGGCCCACATCTAAAACAGTTCGTATTTTGGCAATACACTGAGGAATGGCTGTCTCCCAGAGAATGTGAACAAATACGGTCAAACAAACTTCACTTATTGCATTAAACCCTTATTGTTCAGTTCTGTCCATTCTTTTTCCTGTTTTTCATTGCTTACACTCTGCTGTGCTGCAGATACACAGTAGAAGATAATCTAACCTTTTCTGTTATGAGGTGACACGTCTGACTTCATGAAAAACAAAACTGTGAAAACAGTCACGCCCCATGAAGTCCTTCAAGGCTCTAAAAGCGCTAATAAATAAAAGGAGACATTTAATTTTTCCCCCATAATAATATTGCTATACAGTAAAGTATGTGTGAATGTTTGCAGCAGATTTCCAGATGTCACAACTCTAAAATAAGACATTAAAAACATGCCAACACCACAAGAGAGGATTAAAGGTGAGTACAGAGAAAACACTTATAACGTACTTCCAGCAGACGACATAGAAATGTAGTTACCTCTCATTCATGGACACAGTTCCACAGGACAAATAGCACATTGGTAGCACAACATCTACACAGTCAGTAAGATACAGCGAATGGGAATGTGGAAGAGTAGAGACCAACACAATATTCACATCATACACATGCACTCCTCTAGAAAGCATGTCTCAGCTCAGCTGCTTTACAGGTTGAGTGACAGGAGGAAGGTTTACTGAGCTGAGAGGCAAGGCTACAGGTCATTTCACAGAAGAAAATGCTGCTCTATAGGGGACACACTCTGTTCGCTGACAGCGGTTGTTGCATGGAGCCCCCATTTTCATTCTGGTCCTGCTCGTCTTCTTCATCTTCTTCTCCAGTGTTCTCCAAGTTGCTCAAGGCCATGGGCACACGGGCAGCGATGGTGGACATCTCTCCTATGTGGCTCTCGGCTGTGCCAGTGATGGCCCCTTTATCAGAGGTTTGGTTCATGTGGGATGAGTCTACAAGGGTGCTGTTACCTTTGAACATCTGAATCAGGCACTTCCTGAACTGAAAAAAAAAGAGCAGGCATGATGAGCCGATATTCACATTAGGACTGCATGATATTGACAAAATACAGCTACTGCAAATATATTGCTACATATTGGAATGTCAAACGCCCATTAGAAACATAAAGTTGATGAACATCCTATACTTCAAATTCACACGTCGTTGGACTTTGTACTGTAAATATGAAAAAAGCATGTAATTTTTAGCATAAAGGGGAAAAAAATGTAAAATACAATCTAAAAAATGGATTTATATTAAAACATCATTAATCAACATTGACAACAAGCTAACGACAAAAAAGAAAAAAAGCTATTCCTACCAGAAACATTAATCATCCCTATCAGTGCATTTGCCAGTGGGAAATATTCACCAGATGGGTGTGCCATGCAAAACAAATGATAGGGAAGGTAAGAGAGAAGCCAACAGATGCTCAAATATAGTTGCAGAATTATCTTAAAGCTGCCAATTATACGGACAATACTTAATGAACTGTACCGCTGTCATCTCTGTTTAGCTATTCTGCTACAAAACGAAGTGCATATTGATATTCCATAAGAGCATTTCGACAAATAAGAACAGCGTGTTTGGATCAAATGGCCCCAAAAAATGCAATAATAAAAGGGTTATGTGTACAATGCCAAGAGCAGCATAATCACAGTGAAGTACAGATATGGTTTCTGGATAATTACACGTCATCAAAGGAAACATGAATGGCGTGAAGTACCAGCAGATATCAGAATAGAATTTTGTCGCATTGCTGGCGAAAGGGAACACTTGAATCCTTTTAAAATTTCACTTCACCTCATTACTTTAAGGAACTGCCAACAAGAGCTAAAATTGTACCAAAATTCTGCAAAAAGCAAATGACGTCTTCCTATAGATAAACTAATGCAAGCCTATCTTTTCATGTTCATGAATTCACATTTTTCATATGTATACAGTATAAAATAAGTATAAAGATTATGTGTAGATGTGTATACACTGGAAGTATATTCAGTTGCAAAAACACTTGTCTCCCCTCACTGTAAAGGAAGCTCCATTGTGGCGATGCTAAAGGAGACATATACACAGGCCTACGTCAATCAAAACAACTCACTCTCCATCTCTAAGGGTAGAAGAGATCTGATTCACGTATGAAAAATAATCATTAACATGTAAGTGTGCAGCAAAGTCAACACCAGGGGATATAGTGTGCTTGCTGAAGTCCGGCATTAAAAATCAACAAGGAAAAGGTCATTAAGCAGGATTTTTTTTTCTGTTTTAGGGAACTCTGGCCTTAATTAAAGAGGAAAAGGTCATGGGCACAATATGCATGCTTTGCACTATACATATTATATGTGTTTCCTCTAGGCTTCAGAAAGACTGGCTGAGAATGAGGTACCATGGGTAATTACCATGGCATCCCCTTCCTCAGCTGAATTTTGGATGCGAAAGGGTTGAATTGAATGTTTCAGTGCACCTCTACACAAAAATGGCATTCATGTCGTATTCCTGGAAATAATATAAAGACCTCATCAACAAAAGGAGAGTTTGATAAGCTAGAATGCAAACTGAACTAGTTTTAATAGCAGCAATATATGTAAGTGTCCGTCAACATCAATTTGTTTGTTTTGTTGATTTTTCTTTTTTTGATGTACTTATGTTCCCACAGAGGAGAGGAACCCTTCTTCAAACAGCATTCTTGATCTCCAACTGTATTCCATGTCTGCTCCACCTCTCCCGAAACCTTTTTGTTTTAAAAGTCTTCTGCCTCTTGTTCAATTTTCTATGCGGAATTCTCAAGAGTCTTTTCACTCTCTCCTTCACTCGCAGTTCCTTCCCCGCCATCACTGTGCACTATCTATTAATTACTTTGGAATATCTAGTGACCCTGTGACCTGAATTGAGCTTTGGGAACAGCTGGCCAGTAACTGGGCCAATTCTGGGAGAAGAGTACAGCTTCAGGGGCTCAGCAGTTCCAACTCAGGCACAGCTCCAACCCACCTGGGACCCAACCCCTGGGGGTGGTCATCAGATTCACATCATGAAAGAGGGTCTCCAAGACTTCCTGCTCATCACACCCAGACTGCAGATGCTGTCAGCTTCTAACCAAGTATGGCTTCCCCCCGGGAATAAAAAACTGAGAATCTCATGAAGAAAAACATTCAAAAGCATTCAGATGTTCAGTCATAAAGGCAGAAGGAGCGTAGAGCAAGGAAACTAAAGTCACCCAGAGTTTACTGGTGAAAGACCTACGTCTGGGGAGACAGAAGAGCACATCATGTAATTTTAATCAGACCTGCCCCAACCACTCTAAGCCTCTGGGTTGCACCTTTAAATATTCACGCCTGATCAATTATAGAACTTAAAAAAAACCTAAACACTCTTAACTGTGGGTGCCAGCTGCCAGTTTGTCAGATGTTGATTGTTTGTCCCTGTTATGAACGGACGCTGGAGAGAAAGCTCACTCTAAACCCATCCTCAGTTTGCTCTTGGACCTGAACACTGGCAGGAAGGCCGATCACAGCCATACTGTGACGCCACAAGTGCAGTTAAGCAGACAAGCAATCGACAAAATGTCATATTGTGAATATATTGTCTTAAGTCATGCCATCTTGCATAAGCCCATTAAATCCTTTCGGAGACCCGGGTTAATCTTAAGCCTGAAAATGTCCTATTGTGATTCACCACTGGCACTGCAACGTCCTGAAAACTCGCCTTCCTTAAGGACTGTATGTGGGATCGCGCTTTGATTCCTCACTCCATAACTGATTCCTAACTTATTAGAAAAGGTTACGACCAAAGCCAGGATTTTAAAATGAGCCTTCAGCATTTATTTTCAGTCCAGAAAAGTAGGCATTCTGGTCTTCTGCACCAGAATAACAGGCCTGGACCTTAACTGACAGAAAACAATCCCAATTTAAATTTCGGTAACATTGTTTAGAAAAAAAAAAGATATTTCCCACAAATCATTCAGCCCTAGCTGACATCAACAGATATATGTCCAACTTGTGCTTACTTTTATCAAGGATACTGATGGTTACTAATTGTAACTGAATAAGTCTTAAGACTTAAAACTGACTAATAACTCAACAGTTGAAGGGATTAAACACACAATGACATTCTTAATGTGACGCTACCATGCTGCTCAGCATATTTGCAGTGTTTATTGTTTAGCGATCTTTTGCATAATATGGGCTATGGCTGACATTGTGATAACAATTAAAAATCGTGTGCATCCCTTATTGTCACTGTTGAAAGTTGTTATCTGTTATTTTCTGTTAAAACAAACAACATTTCTCCAGCTTTACAAAAAAGATTTAAAAAGCTGGCAATCAGAAATGCATGAAGTAGCAGAGAAGCATCAAAGCAGACAGTGAAGACATACCTGTTTGTTCATGAACACATAAATGACAGGGTTGTACACGGCTGCAGTCTTAGAGAAGAAGGCTGGCGCTGCAGCAACACGAGGGTCAATGTAGATGGTGGGACAGGCCGTAACGGTGATGGAGAATGCAGCATAAGGTGTCCAGCCGACCATATAAGCAATTATCATTACAATCACCATCCGTGCCACTGCTCGGTCCGGCTTCCGAGCATTACCCAGCCTTCCGTGGGTGTTTGATACCTGAGAGAGAAAATCCCATTATAAACAAAAAACTAGTTCATAGAAAGTGCATAAACAGCATAATAACTGTAATAACACAGAATCAATCAGAAAACGTTATTGATCCCGGAGGATATTGCCTCTAATGTTATAATAACGTTAACATAACAATATAATAACACAACAGTGATAATGATGTGGCTCCATATTCACATTTTCCAACAGATAATACATTTTTGAAAACCTTTGACTGTTCCATATAGTGCAAATCTATGAGAAAGAGAGACTGAAGCAGAATAATGTTCCAACACTTCTTGAAATAAAATCTCGATAACTTACATTTACAGTCAAACATGTTTTCTGGTCTTGTGTCTTCCCACCCTTACTGTAACACAATGAAGTCACGAGAACCCACCTTTCTGAGTTTCTGCATCAGTTTACCATAAGAGACAATAATTACTCCAAGAGGGAGGATGAAGCAGGTGACGAAGAAGGCGATGATGTAGGTGTGGTCATTGTAGTCTGTCGAGTACCTTAGAGAAACAAGCAGAGACTTAAGCAGAGACTTTATTTATTGTCTGTTAGAGTCAACAGCTTGAATAATGTCGACATACAGTGTGTTACCGCTGACTTAAGTCTCTGAGTTACAGCTCTCTTGGTGCAAAGCTAAATAAGAAATGAAGTGACAAAGAGCCCCTGCAGGCCAAACACCCGAAGAGATTATTAAAATGTCACAGTACAAATTACTGCTCACCATGGTCTGTGATACAGATCAACACAGACTATTTTTCTGCCTGGCTTTAACATGTCCTGCTGTGATTACATTACGCTCATGTAGACATCCCAATGACAGAAACATGAGCATGAGCTCCCCCTATACCGAGCCTTTGATATAATAGAGAGCAAAAATTGCACCTGGAGTAATGTATGTTTGTGTTTCTCCCTGTTTCTCAAGGACACACAGCACTGACCTTTGGAATTTCAGAAAATGTTTCAAAGCTGCACAGAAAAACTTTACATTGACGATTGTCCCATTTTTTATAAACCAAGCAGGTGGCCTTGAGCTTTTAGCGACGTGAGATTGCTTTGATGGATATGATTGAAAATAGAAACAGATTCCTTCACAGAAAAAAACACACGTAAAATTGTTTGCAGTTTTTCAAGCAAACGGCATTTTAGAAATCTAGAATAGAACGTCTGATTTAAATAGTGCTATGTGCATTTCAGTCATAGGACAGAGACAGAGAGGGAGAGAGGGAGAGAGGGAGAGGGAGAGTGAGGCAGAATAGGTGAAAGACACCTGCTGATTACTTTGAACTCACCAGTTTGGTTCACAGGTGGTCCCAATCTTGCTGACTGTGTAGCTATTCCAGCCGAACACAGGAGGAATAGTGCAGATGAAGGAGAACGTCCAGACGAACAGAAGACCGAACGCTGCATGCTTCCCACCCAAACGGACATTTTTCAGTGGGCGACAGATCACAAAGAAACGCTCAAATGCCAGGATTGCCAAAGACCAAAGAGCCACAATCCCTGCAAAAAAGGAAACAATATGCAATCTGTCACATGATACACTGCACTGTAGCGCTTGTATGGTTTTTCACACTAAACTAGACTGAATCTGATGAAAAGCACTTGTATGGTGGTAAGTAAGTAACATGTAATTTTGCTCTAGATGTTTATCAGAGTATGATAGGGGGTTGGACACTGGGATATTCGTTTAAGGGGCAAGATATATACAACAAAAAATAATGGATAGTGGATAGATTGTGAAATTGGTGTGCTTTCCTGTTATATCTTAATTCAGTCACTTTACAAGATCCAAGTGGACCTCCAGGCTTTATGCTCTTCACTTTGTCTTTTTCCAGTTTAAGAAAATGAGCCACAGGCTAGGAAGTTACTGGCAATGGGGTAAAAAAAAAAAATAGAAAAGTGAAAGTAAAGAACACGCTTGTTTATATCACTATCACGTTCTCTCTGATGTTATTAATATTGAATTAATTATTAATTCCATAAAGCAGCAGGGATTTACAAAAAAAGTAACACCTTTTTAGAGTCTGAGGTAAACAGTAAATTTGATTTTTGATATTCTATGTTATGAATGATGCATATTTTACAAATCGACAGTATTACTATCCAGGATTACTCCTACAATGTGGATCTCACTTCTAAACGGTGTATTTCAAAACACGCAGTTAAGCCTGTCCTTGCAAAATAACGAATCAATATAAAACCTTTGTCATAGTATTTGCCCATATTCAACCCCGAACACTGAAATACAGCCATCACAAAAGCACAATTAAAACATGGACAAAATATATACCAAACTCTATTTTAACTGAAGAACTGTTTCAGTTTAATGACCCATTATTATTAATGGTGGCATAAAGTAGCAGGAAAGACTGTAAATGAGACCAAAGTCGTTTGCGGAGATTGCTTCCAAAACAGTTTTGCATTTCAGAAAACCTTTTTCTTTATTTCTCAATACCCTTTTAAAATTGTTCTATCTCGCCTTGCTCTGGTGACCTGCTCACCCTGCAGAGATTCTGCCTGATCTCCTGGTCAATCAACACCAGAGGAGGGAGAGTTAGATATACTGCTAGAGTTTAAAAAAAAACAACTTTTTTCAGCATTATACTGGAGTTCTCCCAGACATGGAGAGAACTGCACCCTGGTCAGCAAACAACACTAGGGGTGAAGGGAGAAAGACGTGAGTGAATTAGATGGCTAAGGGATTGTGAAAGGACACTGTGAGAGGACAGGTCTCCAGGGGCTGGGATGGGAAGCCCTTTTCCCAAAGACTCACCAAAAAAAGTAACAGCAAATCCCTCCAGCACGCAAGCCCACCTGCCCAGGAAGAAGTAGCCACACGCATTGGTGAGGAAACTTATGGTGCCACCGATGAGCGACATGAAGAAGTCTGCCACAGACAGGTTGACGATGATGTAATTGAGCGGCTGGCGCAGCTGCTTGAATTTGAAGGTTACCAGCATGACGGTGAAGTTCTCGATCAGGGACACAGAAGTCACTACGAACATCAGACACGCCAGGAAAGTGTAGTTCCACGGGGCGACGGACTTCAGGGGTCCGGAGAAAGGGTCTAGGTTCTCCGAAGCATCTCCAGTCTCCGTGATCGTAGTGGTCTCGGCGGATAAAACCCCTTCAACGGACGCCGCGTGTGATTCCATGGCCGAGACTGTAAGTTAGGGCACTGATGAGGGGGAAAAGTTCAGAAAACCATCCCTGAGGGGCTGCTGGGGAGCCCACGCGATGCACCAGAGCGCGCGTCTGTAAGACCTGACCTAACGCGTGGGGAACCTCTGAGGAACCTTCGCTCCTGACCAGAACATGTTCTAGAGCAGTCCAGCAACCCTGTCGGGCTCCGAAACGGTCCGGGACTAGAAGAAAAGAGGGTGAAAGTCACGAGCTCCCTGAGTGTCCGCGCGCTCCGTCCACTCCTCGTCGTGGGCATGTCCACCGTGGGCTCCTTTTTATACACTCGGCCATTTCCAGCCCTCAAGGTGTGCGCGCTGCTCTCGCTTTCGCCTTTGGCCAACTTCAGCCCAGCTTCAGCGGCATCCGTGCCTCTGCCCCTGCCCACCCAGACCCCCTGTCCACGCGCTACGAGGGGGCTGTATTCATCAGTGCAGGGTCCTTCACTTTACCGTGAATGTCACACATGCTCTTTAAACACCTGCACCTGCAGCAGTTTCCAAGTTTGCCTGTTTATTTGTTTGTTTGTTTGCTGACTCGGAGACATACATATAAAGTAGGAAGCAACACTGCAGAAACAGTTTTAACAGTTTTTAAAGTAATATTATAAGTATGGCCCTTGCCATCTTCAAAGGGTCGTTGTGGCCTTATGGGTAGGGTACTTGCCTCTAGGACCAAGAGGTCATGGGTTCGAATCCTCCCTTTAGCAAGCCATCACTGTCCCCTGTAATTAGGGAGTGGCAGTTGCTTTGGATAAATACCATACATGTAAGTAATCTACAGTGCTGAAAGTGGGCTTCACTTTTATTAAACATTAAATAAGGCAGTAATGCAGTGCTTATATTAATGAAGTTAGTAAAATATGCATGCATGAGTTAAAGGAAATTTCAACTATTTCTCCAAGAAACGTGCTAAACGTGGAATTAAGTCTTTTTTTAGTGTACTTCATAAGGCAGTAATGCAGTGGTCATACTAATAAACGTAATATAAAATGCATGTTCCAGATTTTGCATTGGCTTTTATATGTTGGCACACATCTGTATGGGTTTTCTGTATGTGTCTAGAAAAGGGAAACACATGCACTGTAGCTCAGAGCAGAATCATACAAGAAGTGATAAAATATTAGTCAGGTTTATAAATGCACACAAGACAAAGTGGACTGCAGTGAACTACTATGCATAAAGATCTGTTTTCACTTTGTCAGGTAATACTGATGTATATTTATTCAGAATCAGAACCAGAATATATATATATATATATATATATGCAATGTATATTTGTATACAATAGATGCTTAAAATTCAATTGCTTAACTATGGGCAACTTTGTCCTGTTCAGTCTTGTTGTTTGTTGTTTTTTGCCTATGTCAGGCAAAAAACATCTCCGGCTTATCATTCTGTCACACACATCCATTTCACTCCATTTTATCTCCTCTGCACAACACACACACACACACCCTGTTATTCTAGAAGTTCTAGAAACAGCAGATCAGATACACATATTCTGTCTAGGTGCATATTCAAAAATCTGAAAATGTTTTTATTGCCCTAACTAAGACTTGACAAATTGGTCTCAGGTAGGAGTTTTCTAAGAAAGTTATTCTGATCATTTTTGGTTATATCTAACCATACTTATAACCAGAGACTTGAAGAAAATGAGTGAGATGTTTTGAAGCCTGTAGTTTATTACATGTCCAATAGATGGCGGTCCTACTAAAAGCATGGGAAAAAAAGCTCACGTGTGATTATAATGTAGATCCGAAATGGTTATAACGTGATGGACAAAAAGGGTATGACTTCTAGAATTTTCTTAAACCGACTAAAAACTGAGTAACTGACCTCAGTCAGGTTCTGTTTGTTTTTGTCCTCAGCTTTCTATCTTTTACCAAGAAATACAGTCACTAGGGTGAGTGATCTTTCTTACCTCACAGCAATCAATAGTGCAAGAGGCAAGGACGGGTGAACCCATTACTCCATGTAACCTCCTGGGGCTTTTAAAGAGTTCTGACATGTGTTCTAACCATGTGGGATTTTTTAAAGTTGAAAGTGTCTCTAGTCAGTAAGGTCAGTGCATCCTTTCATTCTTTACTGGTTGGAGCTATTGAAAGCTCCTCTTTTTGTGGGAATTCCCAAAAAAAAGGAGATCTGGTAAACAAATAATACAAAACTTTTCAATTCAATTTTATTTATATAGCACTTTTAAAAATGGTCATTGTCACAAAGCAGCTTCACAAAATGAAATACATTGTGTGTATGAATGTGTGTGTGTGTGTGTGTGTGTGTGTATGAATGTGTGTGTGTGTGTGTGTGTGTGTGTGTGTGTGTATGAATGTGTGTGAATGAAATGCCTCTG
>JBBJLR010000111.1:31485320-31496913 GCA_037577145.1 Brachypetersius gabonensis | reverse complement strand
CCTGGTAAAGAAAGTCCCAGTCCGCCGCTGCTCGTGTTACTTCGGGGAAAGCACCGACTTTCAAAATAAAAGGATTTCAAAAACCTGCGTTAACGCGCGATAAAATAATTGTCGGCGTGAAATAAATAATGCGTTAACGCGATAATAACGCGTTAACTTTCCCAGCCCTTGTACATATACAGTGGGGGAACTAGTTATTTGATCCTCTGCTGACTTTGTATGTTTGCTGACTTACAAAAAAAACCCAAACAGTCTCTAGTTAAGTTTCATTTTTATGGAGAGTGACAGAATATCAACCAAAAATCAATAAAAAACATGTTACATAAAAGTTATAAATTGATTTGCGTTTCACTCATTTGAAATAAGTATTTCATGCCCAAGTAATGGGTGGGTCTTCCAGCATGGCAGTGAAAAAGACATACTGCAATGGTAGCAAGGAGTGGCTAAAGAAGAAGCACATTAAGGTCCTGGAGTCAGTCTAAAGATCTCAGGCCTATGGAAAATCTGTCGACTACAAACCTGGTGACCGACTACAAGAAACATCACTGCTGTGTTTGTTTCTCTGGGTGGAGAAACCCTTGTTGGCGAGCGCAGCAGTGATGTTTCTTGTAGTCAGTCACCAGGTTTGCACACATCTCACGAGGGATTCTGGCCCACTCCTCTACAGAAACTCTCAATCCTTTAGGTTTCTTGGCTGCTGCTTGGCAACTCGAAGCTTTAGCTCCTCCACAGATTTTCTATAGGACTGAGGTCTGGAGACTCGCTAGGCCACTCCAGGACCTTAATGTGCTTCTTCTTTAACCACTCCTTGCTACCATTGCAGTATGTTTTGGGTCAGTGTCATGATGGAAGACCATTCACAACCCATCTTCAGTGTTCTGGCTGAGGGAAGGAGCTTCTCGTCCAAGATTTTAGGGTACATGGCCAATCAATTGGCCCCTCAATGTGGTGAAGTCATCCTGCACCCTTAGAAGAAAAATATTCCCAGAGTATAATGTTTCCACCTCCATGCTTGACTGTGGGGTCGGTGTTCTTCGGATCATACTCAGCATTTCTTTTCTCGGTTTTGGTCTCATCTGACCACAGCACTTCCTCTCAAGCCTCTGAATCATTTAGATGTTCCCTGGCAGACTTAATATTGGCTGTACATGTGTCTTCTTGAGCAGAGGGACCTTGCAGACACTGCAAGATTTCAATCCATTATGATGTAGTGAGTTATCACTGCTGTTCTTAGTGACTGTGGTCCCAACTGCCTTCAGATCATTAACAAGCTCCTCCCGTGTAGTTCTGGGCTGATCCCCCACCTTTCTCCGCATCATCCTCAACCCATGAGGCAGGATACTGCATGAGCTCCAGACTGAGGGCAATAGATGTTCATTTTATATTTCTTCCATTTCTGAACAATCGCACCAACAGTGGTCACCTTCTCACCTTGAGCAGGTCTACTGTCTTAACCCTGACGTCCTTTGACAGCTCTTTGGTCTCGCCTGTAGTGGTGGAGAGGTTGGAATGGAAGAAACTGATTCTGTGGACTGTTTATATACATAAATTAAGATCAGGAGTATCTGCAATTGATAGATTGGTTGTAATCTGTGTGCAACATGGACACACAGCCAGTCTGTGAGAGTTTATAACTTTTTTTCTTGATTTTTGGTTGATATTCTGTCTCTCCATAAAAATAACTTCGTAATTAAAGACTGTTATTATTTCCCTCTCTGTATCCATCCATCCATCTTCTACCCCTGTTTATATACATACACCGTATGGACAAAAGTATTGGGGCACGTGACCATTACACCAACAAGGACTTAAGTGATGTGTATTTTGCTGTGTTGATACATTTTGGTGTGTTTCTGTGGGAATTTGTGGCCAATTTCTGTAGAGCATTAATGAGGTCAGGCACTGATGTTGGATGAGAAGTCCTGGCTCACAGTTCATCCCAAAGGTGTTGGATGGGGTTGAGGTCAGGGCTCTATGCGGGCCAGTCAAGTTCCCCCACACTGAACTAATCCAACCATCTCCTAATGGAGCTCGCTTTGTGCACTGGGGCACAGTCCAAACCCTGAAAAAAAAAGGTTAATGGAAAAAGAAATAAAGTATATATGTAATTGTGTGTGAGTGACAATGTGTCTTATCAGAACTCAACAACAGAAGCCCTGGTAGCACACTGCCATCAAGTGGCCAACAAAGCAAGTACTGTAGGCCCCAGACCTGCTGGATCTCACCACTGAATGTTTGCATTTCTGTTTGTTTTCTTGTTTGTTTGTTTATTTGTATGCCTTATGTTTGTTTTAGTTATGAAGTATGAAGTAAATTGATTGAAAAAAGTCTTGTAGAACTGCACACTGAGAAACATGCATTGAAATGATCTGTTCAAAATTCCACCCAGCAGTTCCATAATCAACACAATTATAACACAAGTAAAAAGGCAAAAGTGTCAGATATTTATTTGGGCAGAAAGTATGTTTTCATTTGAATCAAATCATTTAAAATAGTGTTCAGCAATTTGGTACAGTGTTTTTTCAGTGCTGCATTAACTCAAAGCTTATTGTTTAAGACAATCTAAAGTAGAGGCCACCAAGAGGTTTTAATTTGAAAGGTAAAATAGGTATCCATCGTTATTTCCTGTAGTTTTTACTGTGATCTGAGCCTACTCTGAGTTATCAGCCTACATGTTTTTGGCACCACAGTGTATATAAATATGCCCAGTGGCCCATATTCATAAACAACATGAAGTGGTCCCAACTATATTTTTACTTCAATTAAATGTTAAGAAGAACTTCCGATCACCTGTAAAGTTTAAAGTTTTGAGATTTTGATCCAATAGTGACAGAACATATGAAAATAAATGCTATTATGCATCTGAATACGTACTGTGACATAAATTATAAGGGAAGTTACCTACAGGCAAATTCACTGCCTAAACAAAATACATCAAAATAAAGCATACAGTCTCTCCGCACATCCCTACCTTGTGCACAGGGTACAGAGTAGGTTGTTACAATGAGTTCTTCTGGATCGACTTTATAGAAAGACTGCTTTTAGTTCCCCAAAGAAGCATTTAATTTAGTGGCTTCACCAGTTTCTTTGAAGACCATAAAACAGTCAATTGAAAAGTTTATAAAATGAACACATTGATAAGATAAACATATTCATTAGAGCTTAAGCAGTAGAAGGTTTGAAATGTATTTGATCGTGTTGAATTTAAATCACTTTTAAATAATTGGTTTTTATGATTTTTTTTATTATTATTTGTGTGGCTTAACTAAAAAACTTTTGCTGTCTACATGATGGTAGAGCAACGCACCACTGATTTCATAGTTTAAAATATCATTTTATGCTTGACTACTCGTGTAGGTCAGTGTGCTTCCCCTTTTTTGTTTTCTAAATGAGAATAGCTCCTCTCACTGTTGCACTTTTACAGTTATTTACAGCCTAAACCACTCAGACATTCAACCTTGAGGACAAACCAGACCAGATCACCTTTTTCCTCGCTGTAGCTTAGTGTAAAAAAGTTACTTATTGCAAAATTATACAAGCACCTGCATCGCTCTTATCTGGTTACTATGGTCACAGTTTATTTTTTATCACCCTTCGTTTAACCAGGTTTGTCGCATTGAGACCACACATATCTTTAGCAACCAGAGACCTGGTCAAAATAACAGCAGCACAGTTACAGTCCGACAGTCATGGAATAGAAAAAAGTACATTAAAACATATTTCTATTAAACACTTAGATACAGAATGCATGACCTGAGCTTTAAAATCCTTCAGGAATTCTATGTTTTGCAAATGAATTTCAGACTGAAGATTGTTCCAAGCATCATGTGCCGAAAACCTAAAAACTGTCTTTAACAATTCAATTATTACTTTTGGAATGTCTTTATTTCAAAATGTCTTTAACGGAAAATATAACCTCCTCGTTTCCATATCAAAAGTGATAATAAATAAGATGGAATTTTCCCAGAATGGCTTTATAGATGAACACACAGTGAGTGCGAAAACTACAGTTTTTAATAAACCTCAGTGCCCCATGAGACTCTATCCAACCTACGAAGAGAATGAGCAAATGCATTCCGAGATAGTAAATCTCCATAATCAATAACAGGCAAAAAGGTTCATTCCACCTGTTTCTGTTTTGCATGCAAAGAAAAGCAAGATGTATTTATTATTTTATTATCTATAATAAAACCCTAATAAGAGCTGGCAGCTTTTTTACTACACGCTGAATGTGCTCCTTACAAAACACATGGTCGTCAGTTAAAAGTCCTAGATATTTAAAAGCAGTTACCAACACTATTTTTTGACCACGTTCCATCACAATTTTCCCCGACAGTGCTGATCTACCTGTTTTCGAAAGAGTTTTGTTTCCTCAACGTTTCAAACAAGTTGTAGATGACAAAGCTATTCCTGTTATTACAGTTACACTGTGGTTTTTGGCTCATGAGTGATATTCTCTTATTTTGCACCCACACAAAAAAGTACCTTTAATACTAAATTTTCAGTTTCTCTCACTAGGGTGCTCATATTCCATTGAAAAATGAAAGAAAATGTTCTACTACATTGTGTATGCTCTGTCTATTGGCTTTTGTTTTGAAATGTTTCTAAAAAGTGCATATTTTTTAAGGATAAGTGAACCTGCAAAACTTAATTAATGTTCCCAGTAGACCTTAAGACCTTTTTTGGACCTTTGAAGACACTTACATTGTTTGTACCTATACGGTACCATTGAACCTCCTCAGGCATCAGGGATGGAAACCAGTTTCTCAGTCTGTTCTTTTTCCACTTGCTGTTGGACCAAAACTTTATTTATCCTGAGTGGTAACTTAACAGAAGGAAAAAGGATTCTATACTTCATTTATTTTGTAACAGTATTTATTTTGGACTTAAAATGATAGCACAATGTCGGGTCAAAGAAAAAAAGAAAGAAAGAAGTCATTTCATTTTCATTGCCATTAATAATTACAAAATGCACATGTTCGAAGATGCTTGATAAGTAATTTCTCCCTGGCAGCTGATCCTCTGCATCCTCCTTTATTCTTGTCAGGATCGTTATTAGCGAGCATTACGTTTGCAACTGAAAAGCTTCCAATGCACACAATATGCTAAACTTTGAATGTTTAACATTATTCAAAATCCTTTAGTGCATTTGTATGTGGCACTGAGAGTTACACACAATGCTGCATAATTCAAAGGTGAATAATATAAGAAGTGGTCGATTCCTCTATTGGGACAAGTTGTCACGTACAGAACTGTTTACTTCCTCAGTGATTCCATTTTCTGAAACAGAGGAACAGCAAAGAAACACAAATAATACACAAATAAATAAAGTAAATGAATAAGGAGGTAACGAGGCATTATTTTAAAACGGCAATGTTCAAATCAGAACGTGAAGAACAGATCCAGCTAACCTTTCATGCGGAGGTATACCAGGAGGTCTATGAATGGATAGAGATAGGATTTGTCTGTAAGAGATCCTAAATGGGAAGAGATCAACGTTCAGAATGTTTTCATTTCTGAACCATCACACTTTCTTGAAATTTCTAGCCAATTGACATTTATAAAAGTGTCATTAAGCTACAAAGTCTAAAGATCATTGAGCTATGCATCACCAGGGCTGTCCAACCAAAACCATGGATCTCCATTTTTGCTTTTTTTTTATTTAACTAAAATTACAGTTAAATAAAATCTGATCTTAAGAAAATTCTGTTTTTCTCCTGTAAAGCTGCCTTTATGGAGATACAAGGTTTCAATAGTAACAACATAAAGAAAACACACTCACTGTATGAAGGCTGATGTGTTGGCTTGTTGGGGTTCTCCTCCCATCTATTCCTCTTCCCCACTCCACCTCCATGCCTTACAGTTAGTGTTCTCTGAGCATCTGTGGTATAGTGGGGATTAGTTCAGTGAACTGGTCTGTCGACCAATAGGGAAACAAGACTTGCTATGATTACTTACATGGTCCCAGTAAGTATCCAGCACTGTTCAGTGTCCATCCTCTTTTCTCCGGACCCTGAATATGATATATACCAGTGGACATAAAGTTATGTAAGATCTACATACGTACAGCTTGTTTACACAATTGAGGTTCTCAAAAAAAAGGTGATTAGTTTAAAGTACCATTAGGGCCATGCCATGGGTCTTTGAGAGTTGAGCAGATAGGACCCACAAAGAGACACAAAGCAGGGCAAAGCTCATCTGCATCTGCCAAACATTTAGATGCAAAAGAAACAATGGATAATGTTTTTTTTCTGTTCATTTTCCGAAAGAACACAACCATTAAGTAGGAATGTTTACACCAGGGCTCCAGTAGCAAAGGTGTCTTCTCCAATGTCCAGTGTCTCCAAAGAAAGAAATAATGTTAACAACATTAACTTCAGTTCATTAACAACAACATTAACAATATTAAACTATGTTCATTTTATCAGTGTACACTCATCCACTTGAAGAGTTTCACTTTTCGAACCAAAGTCAGTTAAACATACAATAAACATAAAACTTCACAAATGAAAAGCAAAATAAGAACCACACCTACCTTTGGAGCAAGGACTCTGCTTCCAGTCAGTATAGGTACAACTGTAGAAATCCTTGATGTGAGATCAGTGAGTCTGGACCTGTTATTCCTCTTAGTATCTCAGTATATAACTTGGATGAAGGTACATCTATCTGAGCAGTGCATGAGTAAATCTATGTGTGATGCGTTTGTGCTATTGCATGAGTCTGGGGGGTGAATGACTGCCTTTTATAGAGCCAGGGACATGCATCATATTAACATAATGAAACTCTATTAGTATGAATTTCATTTATCATAATTGATGGTGTTATTACAGAGACAGGGGAGCGAGCGGATGGAGGGAGGGTGGTGTGGCAAAATTAATCACACACACACACAAACACAAACACACATGCGCACACACACACACGCACGCAATAGAGAGAGAACAAGCTAACTCAGATAGAAGAACACAAAATGGCATAAAGGAAATCATTCTTACAGTTGCACTCTTAATAATAAAAATGCCATCGAAGGATCACTTTGTGGCATTCCAAAGAACCTCCCAAATAGACCATGTAAAAAACATTTTTGAAGTTTGTGTGAAAGTTATATGCCAGTTGTGTTTTCTTTTAAATCAAGCCCAAGAAGCATTTAGGAACTTTGATTTTTTTTGTGTATTAATGAGATAGTAACAGTTTTTTCAAACTGCAGTTCAATATAGTAACTGTTATTTCAAGCCGCAGTGATAAGTAACTGATAAAACGATGGAGAGGTGGATGGATAAATGGATAAATGGATGAATAAATGGATGGAACTTTGATTTTTTGTGTATTAATAAGATAGTAACAGTTTTTTCAAGCTGCAGTTCAAAATAGTAACAGCTATTTCAAGCTGCAGCAATAAGTGACTGAGAAATAAATGGAGAGGTGGATGTATGGATAAACAGATGGATAAATAAATAAATAAATAAATACATACATTCATACATACATACATACATAAATAAATAAATAAATCGCAGAGTCCAACAATTTCTATACAAAACAGGCATTTTTAAAAAGATTTGTAGATGCAGACACCGTCACACTCAGAAGTCAACATCCCTCACGCTCTCCCTATGCAGAGATCCATTTCACTGCATGATGCTCTCCTCTAGCTAATGGCTGTACCTTGCTCCAGGTGTAATTACTGTACCCACCGCCCCCTACAATCCATTAACAGAGAGGCCCTAAAACATTCCACCTAATTACTGACCACTAATAATACACTGAGCTTCAGTGGATCCGCAGGGAGCCTGCTCACGCAGCTCACTCTTTTCCAGCCAGAGTGACGTCTAAAATCTCTGCCCTCATGGGAGCTTCGTTCTGACCTACTATCAATTTACTTTTAACTCCGACCCTCATATTCCATCACTTTCTCTTTTTTTTTCACGTTCTTCTACTCTTACACTTCGTCTTTATTCCTGAGTCACTTAGAGTTGATCATTTCCTGCTTGCCCCCAGAACGCTTTGCCGTCATTTGCCCAGGCACAAACTAAAAGGATGAGGATGTCCACAAGAAAAAATACATCTCTATTTAAGGCTCTCTATTTAATTCCCTGCATCTGGATGTTCTCATAGTACAACCAGGGTGTAACAATTTGTGGATGATAATGTGGTTGCATGATGACACCAAAATGTATCATAATACATAAGTCGTGAATAGTGATGAGACCATGCGTGATAACTGATATTTCCCCCCACATCATCCACATCAGTGACACATGCTGAGAACTGATATCGATGTTTGACAACGAGCAATATTTTCCACATCCTCACAAGACGATATTTGATGGCAAATGATGCTGATGTTTGAGGACAAATGATGTTTTCCCACGTCGTATAAACAAATATTTGCCACAGGCCGCCCGGCGTCAAAGACTGTAAGTGTCTTTGAAGCTGAACACCCTGATAACGATGTAAAGACTATGTGGGATCACCATCATTAACAGCTCTAGCATCAGCCCATAAGCACTGATTTCTGAACTAAACTTTTACTGTAAAATGATGAATCTAGACCTGAAACTGAAGACTACTTCTCATTCTGTCTGTAAGTGATATGGGGCTGATATATTATTTATGGAACAGCGAAGCACTTTCGAAACCTGCTCCTCACAAATGTTTTGCATGCGGACTGGAGCTGTGAAGTCCGTGATACAGAAGAAGATGAAGCATTCTATGCAAAGATTCCTTCGCGTGGTCTCATACGAGATTGTCGTATTTCACTCAGACACTGTGATCATTTTTTGACTTGGAAGTCAGGCACATAAGGTAAGTTGTAGATTCATTTAATAGTAAAAGCAGTGTAAGGACTCTAGAACGTTGCTTAATTGTGATATCAGCTACTTATAGAGACTAATTTGGAATAGATTCTTTTTTATACTGATAATTACTATATACTTCATCTTAAAGAATGACAAGTAGTCCATTAGAAGAGAATTTGGCTTTTTAAACATTAATTAAGGGTTAAGAGTTACATAGTGTGTTTGATAGTGTTTGGGTGTTTATCATAGTGTTGAGTTGATCAGTACGATGACCCATAAGAGGCCTAGTGTATGGATAGATAACATGAGGCAGTGAAAGATGATCCGAGGGCTGGTTTCTTACTCTTGTTATAGTAATGTGAGAGAGCTCCAGGTGAGGGACTACCTGGTTTTGTTCTATTGTTTGCTTGTTCTTTTCCAGCATGGGTGGAGGCCTTGTAGCAGTCCTTCTAGTTCACACTACACCAGCCATGAACAAAGTCTCTAGAATGCAAATGAACAAGAGCAATGGACCATGTCACTAGCTTGACTCTGAATAAAACATCCTGTTGTTTTAAGAAGTTCTGGCTGTCCATTTTTAGCTGCCACATCATGTTTAGAAAACACCACAGGGTTTCACCTTGAAGAAGACTGAAATATGTAACAACACATGTGTCATTAAAGACTAGTAACAGTTTTTTGATTTGCAGACATGGCATCTGACTTCTGCCTCAGTCTCACCAAATACTTCATGTTTGTCTTCAACCTGGTCTTTT
This sequence comes from Brachypetersius gabonensis, assembly GCA_037577145.1. Classification (NCBI taxonomy): domain Eukaryota; kingdom Metazoa; phylum Chordata; class Actinopteri; order Characiformes; family Alestidae; genus Brachypetersius; species Brachypetersius gabonensis. The sequence goes on along the minus strand of JBBJLR010000111.1, from coordinate 31,487,360 downwards.
TTGTAAGTCTCTTTATTCAGCTATTACTTAATTAATCAATAAAATCCCCTTGCATAGTGGTTATATATATATATATATATTAGGGCTGTAACGGTACATGTATCCGTACCGAACTGTCCCGGTACACGGGTCACGGTTCGGTACATGATGTCTCTCGGAGAATACACAGTACGACGGAGAAGACGTGACTGAAGTAATAGGGAATCACAGTGGGACCAAAAAGCGCAAGTAAATCATACACCTGGGTCGTAGTGTGGTGCAATAGTGCCACCTACTGGCGTAACACTTCTGCTGCCTTACACACACAGGAGAATATAAGAAAGAGTGTGTGTTTGCTGGTTAATACACTGCTGTTTATTTAAGATAAACGAAAACAAACCAAGCCTCATTCTTTAGAACTTTTTGTTGCTTAACCTTGCTACCTTGCTGTATCGTGAACCGTACCGAACCGTGACCCCAAAACCAAGGTACGTACCGAACCATGACCTCTGTGTACCGTTACACCCCTAATATATATATATATATATATATATATACGTTTTGTTTTATCTCATAGTTTTTAGGCTCAGCTCTCTTGTCACTGGGATTATGGATCATGTTTTCTCAAACAAGCGTTCTCAGTGAGTATTATTTTGTTTTGTCTAAGGCTATCCACTGACTACTCTGGCTATTTAAATACATTATTTCTCCTCTTTGCCTATTTTTGTTCTTATTCTTCATTTCCACCGCATCATACAACCAACTGTAGTTTTTTTCATGAACGTGTTTAAGACGTTGAACCATAACCAGAGGTTTCTTTTAAATGCTAGGAAATTTAATGGAATCAATTAATGACTTTTTTCACAGTACCTGCCCCTCGCTACCTATCCCTGGCTCTGTTCTCTTATCTGCTGATCCTCAGTGGCTCTGTCACCATATTACTGGGTTTCTTTGGTAGCCTAGGTGCACTGAAAGAGATCAAATGCATGCTGGCACTCGTAAGTCATGACTATTTTTGCACACAGTGTTAATGTACTTGTTTTTTTAGAAATTAGCTATGTTTAATTTATAAGGTACAGTTCAAAAAAAGACATGTACATGTACATCATTAAGAACACGTAATATAAAATATAAGAACACTGACAAACATGGCAGAACAATGGCTGCCTTGTACGTTTGTTTTGAGTGAATGTTTTTTATTGGAAATGCACCAAAATTATTGTGCTGTATACTGGCTGTATACTGCAGATGTATGTGATCAGTTCAGATCCCATCTCACTTAATAATACAGTGAGTTGACCTGCTCCACTGAGCTGAGGTCTCGCTGCTGACCTGCCCCGTGTTTTTCTGCAGTATTTCACCCTGCTCACGGTGCTCGCTGCAGCTCAGACAGTTGGTGGAGTTCTGCTCGTTACACAGAGGAGCACAGTAAGTCAAGCAAGAAAAGAGGTCACACCCAGATCTACTTACTTCTTGTTTTTCTTCCTTTTGTGGGGGAGGGGATGAGTTAATGTCTGCCTGGCTTTTTTTTGACCATCAAGACACGTACCGCAGAAGGGGGTCTAACAATTTACAGTGGTGTTCTACAAAGCAGATTCATCAAAAGCCTTTTTTCTATTTCTTTTTTCTCATTAGTTTCAAGCTTCTTTAGACCACAGTGTGACCCAAATGATTGAGGGATTTCGAATGAATGAGTCAAGCCTGCGAGATTTTGAACAGACTCTAATGGCCCTTCAACAGGAGGTGAGACTAAAGTTGAAGAACACGTACACAAAGCATGCAAGAACCAAAACAGGCACCACACTAACACTGAGCTTACTTGGACGAATCAGCTATTCTCACTGATACGGTGCCAGCAAGCAGCTCGTTGGACACAGAAGCAAAGCCCTGACATCTCTTTCCCACACATTACTACGTATTTGCAACAACACTGGTCAAACCGGAAAGTTTCAACGCAAAATACACATCCATGATAAATAAAACAACAAAAACATCATTTCAATGCAGGTGGCGCAGTGGTGCAGTGGGTAGAGCATGGGTTAAAACCCGATTCAATTCAAT
>JBBJLR010000111.1:31460320-31480320 GCA_037577145.1 Brachypetersius gabonensis | reverse complement strand
TTTCAAGGGCTGATGTGTAGCACAGAGCCTTAAACACACTCACTAAACCTGGAAGTGTACAGGTCAGTTGAAGTGGGTGTGCTTGAGAAGGGAAATCATCCAACTGTGCTGGACACCGGCCCTCCAGGACTGGAACTGGGCACTCCTGCTGTAGAGGATGTGCACTTATTTTCCTTAATCGTTCAATAAAACATGCCATTTGTCTGGAATGCCAATAATGAAGCAATGCCTTTCTTCTCTGTTCTGTGCTAGCTGGGTGAAAAACAGTCCTATTCAAACTGAACCAACAACTGAATAGAACCAATTAGCTGCTTCTACACTGGCTACTGTATCAAGTTAATGTGTGAAATGAAATCTTTTCTATAACTCCCTTATGCATGTATTATCTGCTGAAAGTAGCCTGAATGTGTACGATGACAATTCGTTTTAATAAAATTGACACTGATTTTAAAAAATTGAGTATTGAATTGAGTTTGAAATATTAAAGTATTCTCTAAACTCAGCTGCTCAGGGCCTTAGGTGCAACTTTTGCAAGGCTGTCCACAAGGACCACACCACCTGTGATCCGTCTGAAATAGAGGAGCGAGAATGCAGTCTGGGTCTCAATTACTGCATCAAGATCACAATGAACGAACCGGCTTGTACGTTTGTATAAAAATGCATTATATGGCCTATGTCAATTTATTACTATGCATCATGATGAGTTAACCTTTGATTGACCTTAATTTAAAGGCATTTAAGCAACTTAAAAGTGATGTTTTGTTTTTTTAAGCAGTTTACTAACAGCCTTTAAAGTGCTTTAGATGTGTTCACTAACAATGCTGTTGCCTTCTTGTTGCCTTTTAGACGGGCAAGTGCTCAGATGTGCCAGTGAGAATGAATGTGAGGAGAGAGTGCCTCATCTGGTGGACAGAAAATGCTGTGACACAGACCTCTGCAACTGACCTTATTACAGGCTACTAACAGGGAATACAGCATAAGCTTAATTAGCCATATGACCTCTGTCCTTATTTATAATTAGCATTGCTGCTTGTGATTTTTAACAAATGAATAGCCGACATTTAATTCATTCTAAATGTATGAGAGTTACAAAATCAAACAAAATAAATATCATGCATGTCCAGCAAAAAGAGTATAATGGCATTGTTTAGCTTATTTAAAACAGGGCTGAACATATCAGTCTGTTAATTGTTATCAGGGTATTGATATCTGCAGTTCTGACGTCACAGAACAGAGCAACTGACCAATCATAGCTCTAGGTGAGTGTTACTGGGTGTTCTATGAATTGAGGTATTCATATAATCCAATAAACGTCAAATTGTTTTGATCAGTCATTAACCATTAAAGAAAACTGATTTACCACAGTGTTTTTTGAAGGGCCCATTTTCTACATATTCTTTCTGTTTCTTTTTTTTCATGACGATCGGGTGAGTTTGTTTCATTTATACGTATATGACCACTTTCTAACCTTAGAACACTTTCTTATCGCTTTTTTTCAGTCCGGACAAGTTTCATGTAAAACAATAGTTTCACGGGCCGGTATAGATACAACTAAAAAACAAAAAGCAGAAAAATACAAAGAAGCTCCCCAAAGAGCTTTTTATTTTTTTTTACTCATTTTTGCTAGCCTGTGGGCAAAATTTTTAATGCACCGTATCACGTGACCAAGACGAGCGCTTTTCAAAATAAAAAATCTTTCAGACTCTGATAATCAATAAAATATTTTTGATTCTGTCTTTCTGCTGGTACCAAACGACCAAAGGCCCGGTGGTTGGGGACCTCGGCCTTATAAGTTTTGTCTAGTTTTGTTACTGTGCCTTTATGGCAGATACTGTACCAGTTAAAAGTTTGGAAACAACTTCTCATTTAACGATTTCCTTTCTTTTTATTATCGGCTACATTGTAGATTAATACTGTATCTGAATCATCACTTTTGCTCTCATGACAGCTTTGCACACTCTTTTTTCACTCCGATTCATGAGGAATCAAACCTGGAATGGTGTTTAATTAACAAAAGTTCTTTGTCAAGAGTTCATTAGTGGAGTTTCTCTCCTTCTTAATGTGTTTGGGATCATCTGCTGTAATGGTCGGGTTGGTCCACAGTTATTGATCCTGTTCCACTACGGTTCTACTCCACATTCTGGCAAGAACCACTGAACCAAGTAAAATAAACAACAATTCATCATTCCTTTATTACAGAACAGATTCTGGTTTGTTTAACTCTTATGTTTACTGCATAATTCCATGTGTTCCTTCATCATTGTGTTTGTTTTCAATATTATTGTACAATGTAGAAAATAATAATAATAATAATAATAATAATAATAGCAATAATAATTTTTTAAAAAAAAAGAAAAAACACTGAATGAGAAAGTGTGTCCAAACTTTTGACTGGGTGTATATGTGAGTGATCTCTTTTCTGATTGGCTGCCATGTATTGTAGCTCATTCAAAAGGCAGCACAGGGCTAAACTACTCCTTACAACTGGCAAAGTTTAACTGCTGTTGATACATATATATATGTAATGTGCTGATTTTATGACATCACAAAAACATTCTTTAAAAACAAGCCCTATTGCAGCTTACGTTCCAAATATGGATTGTGTGAATGGGGCAGTGAATGTACATTTTGTGCACACTTCAAACATTTTTTTAATTCCAGAACAGTGAAGACATGGGCCCTTTAATAAATAGAAAGGCACAGCAATCGCAAAATGCAGCAGTAAAATCATAATAAGCAGTAAAATAGCAAACTTCTGTATATTGTGCAGCTCTAATTTAAAGAATTATTTTCAATGAAGCATGACTTATTTATCAGCACATGCGCACACACTCACACTCACACACACACATGCCTTTACACCTTCACCATAAAACACTTAAATGCTTGACTCAGAAACACCATGCTGTGGTTGCGCAGCTCTGTTGGACTTTAAGGGCACAAATGTTCAAAACATCATACAGTAAAAACTCTTCTACAATTTTCCCCATTATTATGTGATGTATAAAATATTTGGGGGAAAAAATTAAATACTGCTTGATACTTAACAAAACCTTATTCTAGCAACAACAAAAAAAAAGACCTATAAAAAAGCCCATATATTTGTTACAGATTCACACAAGCTTAGCTGAGTTACACCTCGAGCCTTCGGGTGCAGAAGTTACAAAAGTAGTGGCCAATGAAGTAGAGACAAAACAGACAGCTGGTACAGATGACCAACATCGAAATGGACAACAGAGCATAGATGGACATGCACTTCTCTGCTGTGGCCCTCAAGACACACTGCTGCGCTGGACATCCGTGTTTTTTAACGTCACACTGGAAGGACGTTTGGTTCAGTTTGGGCAGATTCCAGTACAGCAAAACATACACGAACCAAACTTCCACCACTATGCGCAGCATCATGCTGAATAGGTAACAAAGAACAGCTTTTTTACTTTCATGCATGTCCAGCATCATGGTCCCTGTTGGGTTATTGGCAGCAGTGCTTGTGCTCTTCAGCTCTCCGAGGGAGTCCACCACTACCCCACTCCTCTCGCTCAGAACCTTCTTCTGGAGAACAGTGCGCACATGGGCAGTGAAGATCTCCATGAGGATGACCGAGAGGACCAGGAGGACGAAGAGAAAGTTCCAGGCCATTATCACAGGCTTGTCAAAGTGTTGGTTAAAGCAAGCCTTGGTGCACAAATCTTTGGTGATGTTGCAGCTGAAATCGGAGTCCAGCTTGAACCAGGGCATTTCAGCCACCACAAGGGTCACGAGGCGAATGCAGAGGAAGCCGAACCACAGTGTCCGCCCTTTGTAGGTGGTGGTGGAGTCCACAGCGGTGCGCAGGATAGGGATGAGCCCAGTAACTATAGCTGCCATCGCTCTTTCAATGAAGTTCTCTCGTCTCAGACTGCAAACCAATATTTGTATGGTCACAAACGCGGACTGGTCATTGTTAGTTGTTTCACAAATACAGCATTGTTGGTGAAGCAAAAAAGCATTATAAGTAAAATATTGGATGCCATTAATACTTATTCTTTTGTGACAATCAGCTGCAGCCTTATGTCTTATAGCCTTATACTAAGAAGTATAGCCTGTCTATTTATTATTTATACCAGAAGATTCCTGTTTAGGTTCTTCGTCCAAATTCTAATATGCAAGACATCAATGTACTTGCACATGAAACAATATTTCTCACTGTAAACACAAATACACTTGAACTGAATCTTAATAAAACATACCTATGGAGAAATGTGGCGTGAGAACAAGTGCACCGTCTTCTCGTCTTCCAGCAAAGATCTCGTTATTTTCAGACACTTGGTATATAAGGTTCTAAACTGCCAGCGTCATCAAAATGTGTTTTACTCACTGTTTACTGCACTCATTGTAGGTCACACTTTTTTTGGATTGGTTCCTGCAAGAAACAGCACTGTTGCGTTTCTATATTTTGCAATGGTGTACTCGAAAAAACATCATAATAAATAAATAACTCCAAAAAGCAATGAAAACAATGAAAATGAATCCAAAATTGCCTCATTCAATGTGTAAATTTATTGATTATAGACCTGTAATCGTACATGAATGACCCGACACGATGAACTGCCATTTGCAGGTGTAATAGTGGATACAAGCCAAAGGAAGGAAAATGACACCACTGACTTTTTTTATATATAAAAAACTGACCTGTGAGGGTGGAATAGGCACACGGGCCAACTAAAACAGTAAGAAACTTTAGATTAAAAACAATATCAATTATGATTTTCATTAAGAAAAGAAGCTTTTCGTTCTCCTTTATGCCAGTTGTAATACTGGTGGGTAAAAAGAGAAGCAACAATGCACAAATTACATATAGTCCTTGTACTCAGCTTAATTCATATAAATAATGAATAATTCTGACTAAGTTTGAATCACTACACTACTTTTACAGTGTTTGTCAGTGTATAAACATGGTCAGTTTAAAGCTATGATACAAAAAATGGTTGATTTCCATAAGGACACTCTTTGATTCCGATCAAATGCATGTGTGTGTGTGTGTGTGTGTGTGTACTGCCTTTTTTGGCAAAACTGCATCTTTATCACAAGATCTTCTCAATAACCATGGCTGAAATGATCAAGGCCACCATACTATCAACAGTTTAAAGTTCTTCTGCTTTATCTATATACACATAGGGGGGAGACATTGTCTGGAAGGCAGACACCGGTACAGTATCAGGTACAGTCAGAGAAATGGAAGGGGGGTCGCAGTCTGTCGGGGAGGCTGCAAGTGGGGAGGGAAGAGGCTGGGTGTGTGTTATGCCGGCTTGTGCCAGGGATGATGAGGACTCAATGTCGCGGTGGGTGCGTAAGTGTTTGCGGAGGTAAGCGGCGAAAAGGAAAGCCTTTCCGCACACCGCGCAGCAGTGCGGGCGACTGGTGGAATGAATGCGCTGATGTTTCCGTAACCCGGCTTTGTTCAGGAAACCTTTGCCGCAGTCATCGCAGACATGGGGTCGTGGCTTAGGGTGCATCTTTTCATGTGCCTGTAAAGCGGACAGCTGAGTGAACTCTACTTGGCAGGTCATACAAATGTATGGGCCCATGTTGACAGGTGTGGCAGTGGAATCGGATGGTGGAGAAACTGAATGAAGGCTGGTGTGAGCGTGCACCTCCTCCCACGTCCCGAACACCACATTGCAGTGACCGCAGGAAAACCGTGGGCTGGTGCTTTGAGGGAAGTCTTGCCCAGATTCGGACACTGGCTCCTGTTGCAGCAGTGGTCTCTCTGTTAAATGCGTCCTCTCGTGCTTGCGCAGGCTGGAAGACACGACAAACGACTTGAAGCACATCGGACACTTAAAAGGCCGCTCTCCGGAATGCACCCTCCGGTGCTTGTTGAGGCTTGAGCGCTCAGCGAACGATTTGCCGCATTCTGTGCAGGAGAAAGGCCGCAGACCGGTGTGCACCAACATGTGCCGGCGCAGGTCCCAGGATGCAACGAAGGCCTTATCACAGTTCTGGCACTTGTATGGCCTCTGACCCGAATGCACACGCTGATGCACGGCCAGATCAGCTGGCTGCCGAAACCTCTTGCTGCACTTGTCACAAGGGTAAGGCTTGAACCCCTGATGTGCCCTCTGATGCCGGCGGAAACTGGAGGGGTCCGAAAACATCTTGCCACACTGCGGACAGAGAAAGGGCTTCTCCCCTGAGTGTGTCCGCTGGTGAGACTGGTAAGAGGAGAGCTGAGTGAAGCCTTTGCCACACTGCTGACACTGGTAGGGCTTGCTCTGAGAGTGAATCCGCAAGTGGCACGCCAGAGAGGACGATCGGGAGAAGGCCTTGCCACAGTCTGAGCACAGGTACGGCTTCTCTCCCGTATGGGAACGCTCGTGGTTCTTGAGATCCTTGAGCTCTGTATATGTCTTCCCACACTGGTCGCAGGAATAAGGCCGATGGCCTTGGTGGTTACGCCGATGCTTGCGATAGACAGAGGGGTCGGCAAAACTTTTCCCGCACTCGGCGCAGAAGTAAGGCTTCTCTCCTGTGTGTGACCGCTGATGAACCTTCAGTTTGGACAGTGTAGGGTAGCTCTTTGCGCAGTGTGGACATGAGTGAGGCCGCTCTCCACTGTGTTGTGTCATATGAATACGTAGACATATGGCCTGCATGAAGGCTTTGCCACACTCAGTACAGACAAAGGGCTTCTCTCCAGTGTGGGAGCGGCTGTGGTTGCGCAGCTCTGTCGGGGTCTTGTACGCTTTATGACATTGCGAGCACTGAAACGGACGCTGCGCAGAATGAGAGCGCTGATGCTTTGAAAGCTGGGCTCGATTGGAGAAAGTCTTGCTGCACTGCCCACAGGTGTACGGCTGCTGCTTCTCTTTACTGTGAGCCAAGAGCTTATGGCTGCGCAGAGTGGATGGGCTCAGGAAAGCCTCCTGACAGGCTGAGCATTTGAAAGTGTGCTGGGACTTTCCTGGTCTACCTTTGCCTCTTCTTTTTGGTGTCAGGTCCTCTTTCTCTTCACTGGTCTCAGGAGGTGGAGGGGTGTCCTGCTCTACTGGAGGTGGGCTGCCTGGTTGAGGGGAGGCCATCCTTCAGCTGTAGGTCAATACACCTGTGTTAGCAGAAGACATGATTGTGAATGCATTAAAAAAAAAACAATTGAGTAAAGTGGAGAGAAAATGAATAATGACTACAATACAACACAAAATGGCCGGCATTAGGACCTCAGGGACAATTAGGCAAAACGAAAGGAAGTTAGAAAGCGTCCAGGCAGAAACTCTTCACCTTGTTGAGCTGCACCCTCTTTAGAAAGAACGGATAAATCAGTCTTAATCAAACAGTGCATAAACGAATTCTGGTACGTAAAGGAAACATTCAAGTAATGTTACATTATCCAGCTAACAGGACACAAAATGGCTGGCTTTAGGACCTCTGAAGGAGCGAGAGAGGCTGCATGGTTGAAGATCTGTCTCTGGACGGTGAAAGTTGCTGCGAGGTTCTGTGAGAACAGGTTCATGAGTCCTTACCCGTGACTGCAGAGTTGTGGTCGTGGCTGTGATGAGTTTCAGGTCTGTAGGTTCAGGGAGAGGCTGAAAGTGGAGCTTTAATACAAGGAAGGCTTTAGGACCACGACGAGAGGATCTGATCCAGCCCGAGTGGCCATGAAGCCGCCTACAACACTTCGGACGCCTCGGTTAAGATTCGTGAGACATTATGGTGGAGAGAAAAGGTCGAAATGCAGCTCGGCTTCATTGTAGGTTCCTAGCACAAGTGGAGATTGTGGTGTGGGAGGAGAGAGACAAGGCTAGCCGGGTGCTCAGCCCTGCTTCTGCTTCTGTTTCTGTGGGGTAAAATCAGTGTTAAAACCTCAGATTTGCTGCACAGCCGGTGGCCCGTCCGTGCCTGGGACTTAACTACAAAGCAGCCGTCGATATTTTTTTTTTCCCAGTGATTTGCACACTTAAGTAAATTTCTGTAAACAGCACAAGAAAAACAAATAAACAACAACTTCTCGTCGGATCGTTCTTGTCGGTGCACATTTCCTGTTTCCAAGCAACGGCAGCAGGAAGTCGGAGGGGGAGAATGGAAAAAAGACAATTGGCGAGAAGAGAACGCCCTCCGTGCAAAATCAGGTGAGTATACCGCAAAAATCCCAACGAGTCTGCAAATGAACAAGTAGGACCTCTTTAGTGTCGTTTTAGCCAACGACTAGACACTGTTTTTGCTGTTATGGGGTGTTTTTGCCTCTATCCGGGCTCGGAATCCCAGCCGGCTAATAAGCTAACAGGCTAACTTCGGAACGCGAACGCGTGTGGAAGCTTAAAACTTCGCATCTCCGTGCTTTTTAGTCGAGATTTCGTCAAATAAAGCTCACACCAACCGCCTTCGCCTTGTAGTCAACCACAGTATGTTTCAAGCGACTGCTTATTAGACATTATAATGCTAAATAGCCCGCCAACAAGGTGATGTTTGTCGAGCTAGCCGAGTTAGCATGCAAGGGAATTGTTTACTGTGTAAACAGACGTCCATTGTGTTAGCTTGCTGGCTAGCTATGCAGCTTACTCCAACTTCTCGTCTCTTTTTATCTTAATTTGCAGTTAAATACGGAACAAAGCAGATAACCGAGGTTTGTTTTGGTAGAAATAAATAATTTTATATACGTCTTCAGTCACGACGGCTGAAATAATCCTAAGAGTCTTTCTTTGGATAAGCGCTAGGGCTGTTAAATGCTACAGGCTCATTTGTTTCCACTGAAGTTTTTCCTTGCCAGCTGTACTTAAGTTTTGTAGCATTTTAGCCACAAATTTAATTGTCATTTAAACTATTTTTTGAGTAATTTAATGTCTAATGTATAAAAAAACTAAATGGGTTGAACTTTTTGTTAATCGAAATTAGCTTAAAACGATTAATTTTAAAACACTATTTGCACACACGCAGCACAAATGTCCCTGTACAAGTTTTAATGTTTCCCCCTCCCTTATTTTTCTCTCTCCACAGCATCTGTCCAGTGGTTTTACGAACGTGAGCCCACTTATTTGATTCTCAATGGCATGGAAAAGAATGTATTCACTACTTTTGTGAATGTGGCTGTTGCATATGGACTTTGCTTACAACGGCGCTTTGCAGAAGGGTGTCTCCCTTTACCATTCTCAAACTGGCTGTTAATAATAGTTTGTATCATTCTCTTGTACCATCATGGATATCCAAGAACCAGACGGGACCAACGGCTTTTTATGCAGGAATTGTGGTGTTGCATGTCCAGACGTGTCCACTCTTTTGGAACATTCAGAAATTTGTCAACAGTCGGAAAGCGATCTGAAATTTAAATGTGACGAATGTGGACGTGGATACAGGCATGCTGGCAGCTTGGCGAACCACAAGAAAACACACGAGGTTGGAACCTTCCAGTGTCACATATGTGCCAGGAAGCTCTCTAATGCATTAGCTTTAAAAAGTCACTTGCGTATTCACACGTCACGAAAGAAATATTCTTGCATGGAGTGTGGAAAGGCCTTTCGCTTGTCAACTCAGCTGGCTACTCATCAGAAGGTCCATCGCAATAGAGAGTTGAGGGGAAGGACCAAAAGAAAAGACTTGACAGAAAATCAGGCTGAAAGTATTTGTGAAGATGACCAACTGCAGGATTTTAGTATGATATCAGATTTGTCACCAGACATAGGGTTAGATGTTGCCCCAGAAAATAGCTTTAGCAATGGTATGATGTCAGAGCTCATTCCAAGCTCTGCCCCTGAAGGTGACACCTTTGCAAATGGCAGTAATGGGGACCGGCCATTTAAATGTGATATGTGTGATAAGACGTATAGACATCATGGAAGTTTGATTAACCACAAGAAAACTCATCAGATGGGAATATTTGAATGTACCGTCTGTTTCAAACAGTTTAACAATCTTGCTGCCCTCAACAGTCACCAACGAATCCACTATAAAATCAGAGGTCGACCCAGCACAGGAACCCCTGTGACCCCTGAGGCTCCCTACCAAAACTCTAAGTCAGAGCCAGAGTCTAATGTGCAGCAGAATGGGGCCACAAGTGTCCCTTTTTGTCATTTATGTCAGGTAGCATTTGCTACTGATGACGAGTTTCAAAATCATGTTATGTTACATAACTCTTCTTCAGTGTCCTTTGAGCTTCCTACCAGCATACCAGAGGACCACAGTTTTTCATATGATCACAGTATTACTCAGTCTCCTGACCCTAATCCGTATCCATCTTCCAGTGACACTCCACCATTGCCCCCGTTACTCGATAAAGCTGTTGATTATGACCAAACCCCGGAGCTTATGGAAAACGGTCATATATACGTACCTCACCCCATAGGTGATGACTCATCTGTTTTAGACACTCAGGGAGAGCCTCTGGCCCTACCATTAGATAACCTCAACCCTGAACTATCAGAGCAAACTACTGATGATGATAAACTAGATGACTCTGTAAGCTCTGATCGCCGTTTCAAATGCCAGATCTGTGGCAAGAGTTACAGACATGCAGGCAGTCTCATTAACCACAAACGGTCCCATCAGACAGGTATTTTTCAGTGTTCCATTTGCCGCAAGAACTATCCACATCTTGCTGCCCTGCGCAGCCACCTTCGCATCCATAAAGGCAGGCCTTCCTCTGTAACTGCCACTGCCGAAGGGGACTGGCTTTCCTCAGAACCACTTACACATGAAAATCAGCATGGTGGTGGCTTTCCTTCTCATGAAGATGATGTAAGTGATATTTTAGGCCTCTCTCAGGATCTGGGAGATTCGGTTGGCATGGATTCTGAGGAGGAGCTGGATAGCACAGAATTCCAAGACCAATTTCACAGTTCTTTCTCTGAGGACAGACAAATGCACCTACCTCAGGATGAAGCCCTCATGGAGAGACACATGTGTGCAGACTGTGGAAAGACATTTTCTGATATTGCAGGGATCAAGTCACACATGTGCCCCCTCCTAAACCAGCAGTATCAGTCTGTGTCCAATGGCTTAGATAGTCCCATAGACTATAAGACTGAAACTCAGCAACAGTCTTTGGGAGAACCAGAGGAGTGTATTGATTTTGAGGGACAGAATGGCAGCACAGCTGGGACTTACTTTGCAGGGCAGAACTTTCATGACACTATGCATGGCCAGATAATGAGTGATCATGACGATAAGGGACATTGTGATGATGATGATGATGATGATGATGGTGGTGATGAAGAGGAAGATGATGGGGAAATGTATCAGTGTTCTGTTTGTGGAAATCACTACACTAGCATGAGGGCATTGAGGACTCATCTTCGTGGTCACACTCAAGCCCATGGTACTCCTTCAACATCTGGCCCCTCTTCAATGTCCTCCCTCGAAACAGAGAAAGATGATGAACCAAGTGAGATTGAGCAGGGTGATTGTAGTTTGATTATTTGTAGCACTTGTGGAGAAAGTTTCTTGAAAAAACAGGACCTACTAGCCCATCAGCTACTGCATAGCAGTACAGCAGTTGGACAACCAGAGAATTATGTGAACGAGAACCAGAATCGATTCAAACCAAAAGAAGAAACTGAGAGCATAATATGTGGGAAGTGTGGTGTAGTCTTTGCCAGTCTTGATCAGCTTGAAACTCACAACTGCACTGGTCAAAGAACTGAAGAACTTGAAGAGTGTGATGAAAAACCAGAGGTCTTTGGCAGTGGACTTGGACAAGAAACTAGGTGTTTCAAGGAGAGTCCAGACAGTGGAGATAGGCTGTACAAGTGCGAGCAGTGTGGACGTTCGTACAGACATGCTGGCTCGCTCCTGAATCACAAGAAGTCGCACAAAACGGGCGTGTTCCGCTGCTTTGTTTGCCAGAAGCGCTTTTACAATTTGCTGGCTCTGAAGAACCACCAGAGAACACACTTCGATATTAAAAAGTAAGTGAAAATTTTATGTATATTGTTTTCAGATGTTGTTATTGCAGTTGCAGTGTGTTTAGTTGCATAACTTTAATTTGTCAACAATATTTTTGATGTACTTTACATCTTTTTCTTTTCTTCTCCACCAGGCACAGTTGCACAGAATGTGGGAAAGCTTTCAAAATCCACAAACAACTGTTGAACCACCAGAGAGTTCATCAGGAAAACAAGGCCAAGATTGAGGAACTCAACAAGCAGATCCAGACACTCATGCAGATGAGTGGGAATGTGTCTTTGAGTGGAATGCAGCCTCTCAGTACCAACAGAAAAAGGAGCAGTCGTCGTCGCAAGCAAAAAGACACTCCTGTTAGTGACCATTCCAGCCCCGAAAAAGATGGACAGCCAGGAGATCCTAATGACCCGCGGCCTTTTGTCTGTGACCAGTGTGGGCGGAGCTATCGGCATGCTGGAAGTCTGGTCAACCACAAAAACTCTCACAAGACGGGAGAATATTACTGTGCTGTGTGCAACAATACCTACTCCAATCAGTTGGCAATGAAGAATCATTTACGTATTCACTTCTCAGTCAAAAAGCACTGTTGCCAGGATTGTGGGAAGGCATTCCGTGGAAAGAAACAGCTATTGAACCACACTTGTTCACGCAACCGCAAAAATGCAGCTGCAGCGGCGAGAGGAAAGGGTAGGGGTCGCAGACGAGCAAAGACTTTAACTTGCAAGGATTGCAGCTTGGTATTTCCCACTGCTGACCAACTTACAAGCCACATCTGTAGCAAAGAGCCTGGCCCTCGTTCTACACCTCAACAAATTAAAAGTGACATTGCACCTGTAAAAGAAGAACGGCCATTCAAATGCAACATTTGTGGACGAAGCTATCGTCATGCAGGCAGTCTGTTGAACCATAAGAACACACATAAAACTGGTCATTTTACCTGTTCTTACTGTGCCAAGCCTTTTTCCAATCCCATGGCACTACGTAATCATACTCGCATCCACACACAGAAAAAAAAGTATGTCTGCCCAACCTGCGGAAAAGCGTTCCGTCTCTCTAGCATCCTCTACAACCACCAGAAGATCCATGCCAGGGGAGTCGCCCATTATAGCTGCCAGACATGTGGTAAGAGCTTCCAGGGAAAATCTGGACTCAAGAGACATCGCTGTTATCGAAGTGGCAGATCAACCTCTGCTCAGAATCAGGATGGGGGAGACAAGTGTTACACGTAAGTAAATCTTTGATTGTTGATTTTAAAAGGTATATTTGGTGGATTTGTGAGGGTTTTGTATTTTAACCAGCACTTCTGATTTTTGTCATGGAGTTTTGCAAATTTGTGAGGCCTGTTGCCTTAAAAACAAAGCCTAAACTGTTTTTAATGATGAGTGGTAATGCTAAATTGAAGGGGCAGGATTTCTGTCACATGCTATGTTTTAATTAGATACCATTAAAATTAGGCTGGTTAAAAATAAACCATTAAAAATATATTTCATTTGACTGCTTTGTAAAGAGTTCTCAATTTTTTTTCCATTTGCAGGTGCGATCAGTGCGGGCGCTCCTACAGACACGCTGGCTCTCTTCTTAATCATAAGAAGACTCATTCTGCTGACCTTCTGCATTGTACTCTCTGCCTCAAAACTTTCACTGACCCTCTAGAACTACAGAGCCACTCCCAGATGGCTCGCCACTGCTGCCCAGATTGTGGGAAGACCTTTTGTGAATTTTCACACTTGCAGAGCCACATGGAGGGCCACAGCAAGGGACTCCCTTACTACTGCAGTCTGTGTCAGCAGAATTTCCCCAATATGGCCAGCTTCCAGCAGCACCAAGAGGGGCACCATAACATACAGGGGCAGTCACGTCATCAGCAGGGCATGCAAATGCCACAGGATTTGGATTGGGAGTCTGGATTAGACCAGCAGATGGGGCTCCAAGATCTCCCCAAGATGGATCCAGGTTTCAGCCAAATGCAAGAAGAGTTCTCTGAACAGCAAGATCCACATGAGAGCAACGAGGAGTTCTCAAGAGAAGAGAAGAGCCACGTGTGTGAGCATTGTGGACGTACTTACCGACACGCTGGATCCCTGCTCAATCACAAGAACAGCCATAAAATGGGCTCCTTTGTCTGCTCTGTGTGCCAGAAGAAGTTCAACAACCTGATGGCGCTGAAGAACCACCGGCGTATTCACACAGAGCCTAAGCGCTACCAGTGTCTGGAATGTGGCAAAGCCTTCCGGGTGTCCACCCAGCTCATCTGCCACAGACGCATACACACCAAAGAGAAGCCCTTCTCCTGCCTACTCTGTGAGAAGCGTTTCTCTAGCAAGTCAAACCTGCGGCACCACCAGAAGATGCATCAGAATGCCCAGCAGTCCTTTGAGTCCTCCTTCAATATGGACCCAAATACCTTCATGGAACTGGGTGTGGACCCTTTCCTCTGAGGCAGGATTTGCAGGACGCACACTATGATCTCCGTGTTCCAAGGGAAGATATCAGAATAACACTTCTCTTATGAAACTCATCCCCCACCCAAGGCCCAATGCCAATAATCGTAAAACATCAGGTTTTTCTGCTGTATTTGTCAAGATGGCGTCCAATCCAGATGCTGAGCTTGGCAAGAGTTGCCTCCTGTACTGTTGTATTTTTAAATATATTTCTTTAGAGGACACTTAAGACTGGCATTGATGCGATACTACCTCTGGTAGGGACAGTGATACTGTAGAAACTTTAGAATAAGTGATGGTGCCTGTCAGAAAACCGTTTTAGATTTGAATGTTTCATTTTTTACATTTTTTTGTCTTCTCACAGAGTGCACAAAAATGAAACAATTGTATGGTACTATGATAGGTCTCCAACTGAAGACTAGGGTGGTAGTATATTCACCCTGACTTTACCCCAGCGCTGCCTAGAGTCCGACCGATTATTTGGTTGATGCCAAAAGAAAGAGCATCGTCATAAGAGCAACAGGATGCATCTGGCCTGGTGACTTAGTGACCTTGATGTTTCAGTGGAAGAGACGAATATCCATATCTTTTAATGTGCTTTCATGTTTTCAGGTCATTGTGCTCATCATTATAGAAAATTAGCTCGATCACCTCATCAATGGCTCATTAAATACAACTTAAACATTGTAAATGTCCTTCACTTTATAATAGATGACACTGTTAATGCTGTTAAACAGCAACAATAGAATTAGTAGCGGTTTCCTGAGACCTATTAAAGATATTTATTTATTTATTTAAAGATGTATTTATACCCTATGTTAATAATTGAAAGTAAAAACATTAACACCATTTAACGTGGTGAAGTTTTATGCATGGTATTAGATGTGCTTCAACAGTAATTACCTAGGTATTGTAGATGATGGTTCTAACACGTGTAAAGATACCTCCTCCAAAAGCATTTCAAGATGATGTATTAGAAATAACCAAGTGATCGGGTTATTTACTGTTCATTTCTCAATGTGTAATTTAATGTATTCTCTTGTCTTACTTTTATTTTACCTAGTCTCTGACTGCTGAGTAAAAGACAACGGTTAGCCGATGGGTGAGATGGTGTAACCTTGCAGATCATGTTGGTAATGAACCCAAAAATCTACAGTCGGTCGGGCTCTATGGCAGGCAGGAACACCCTGGTGGGGATGCTTTTCAGTTGTTTTGAAATTGCTCAGGTTTCACACCTCAATCAGTAGAAATAATATAAATAATTACACCATGTTTTTGTCTGGTGCACGACGCATCATGGAAAGGCATCTGTGTTTGTTAAGGCCATGATGGTTTTAGGTGCCATTTCATATCATTGCCCTACTTAGAATAAACTTAATAGTAGTTTCCATTTATGCCTATATTTCAGTGCTTACTGATTGTTAAGAATAGGAGTTGCAGATCTTCATTGCTTAAGTGCATTTGACATGAAACTCCACCGACTTCTGAATCTTTAAGATTCTCTGTAATCAGTTGCATATATCTTAAATACAGAATATTTATTTTTGTTCTTATAATCGATGTTTCTCTTTCTTGAGTAGGGGACTAAGCAGATACTGTTTATTTGTAGATGTTCATGCCCTCACTTCCTGGAACTGAATAAACACAGTGTAAATGTTCTTGATTTCTGAGTGTTTCTCTTCTCCATCTGAACGAGCAGTAGTGAAGATTTGCTTGCTTATCACAGAAGAGGCAGCGGTGGACCAGTTCAGCATATGCAAATGAACTGCCTTTTTTTCTCCTCTCTTGATAAGATTATATAACACGGGGGTTGTACTCTATAGATGCTTTATTTACTTCACATGAGAACTTAAAACATGCATGAGGCCTGCTTTTACAACGTTCACACATTCATTGAATATGCAAGAGTTGTTTTGATTTATTGCTTACAAATGCTTCAACTGTTCTCCAATATCGACCGTTGCAAATGCTGGTGATCTCCAGGTTACGTTAAGTATGAATGTTAGTGACGAAGGTTTGTGAGGTCTCTGTAATTTGGGAAAATACTGCTCAAGACAAACAGAAATAAGGTCAAACAATTATGGTCCACTGAATATACTTTTCTACTACTTTTTCACATGGTGAACTCGTTGCTGACTAGTTTTTACTAGACTGGAGTTCATGCCCATTAACTGGAAACTATTTGTAAATGCAAGAAATGCAGGGCATCTTAAATACAACAGGCAGGAATTGGATTTAAGATGCCACCCTAGTGCAGGCTGCTAGCACCTGATGCAGGCTGCTAGCACCTGATGCATTTTTTCCACATTTTACGGCATCTCCATAGGTGCAAACTGTCCTATTATAACACTATGGACATGCTCTTTAACCTGTCAGTCTCAGAACATTCTTGATACTACAATGGCTACATCTTAACAGTGCATATTACTCAAATATAAAACATCACGGAAACAACGGTTACACAATACATTCAATATGCCAGAATAAATCTAACGTGGAGGTTTTGTAGAAAATGTATTGCTGTATGATGCACAGCCCTTATTCATTTGCACCTCTCTCCTGGCACATTAAGGCAGTTTTCACGGAATATCTCCATAAATAAAATGAAAAAAAAAAAAGTTATAAAAAAACTGAACATGTACAGACATAGGTAGTGGGGATGACAAATGTTTGAAAAGGTATATATATATATAAAAAAGCTAGGGCCCTTGCTGTAACATTTAAAAATATAATGCCTGTCAGAAAAATGACCATAGAAAATCTACACAGGTTAGAAGTAATACATGGATCCATTTTAAGGCGTCCAATGGTTGTCATGTAGAGGATATTTCCCTCGAGTTTGCGCACACCTTCTGCTCAGTGAATGACAAAGTCTCAGTGCGACTTTGGAGATCATGGTGACAGTACGTCTGCTTATTCTGGAGTGCACTAAACACCTCTATGCTTGACCAGACTTAATAAATTAGAAGAGTTACATGCTACTCAAAGAACACTGAACGCATCAGCCAGTTGTTCAATGACCAGCTTAACAGCTCACTTAGTTGTCTTGGCTTCTTCTGTTCCATCAGATTTTGCTAGAAAAAGAAAGAAAATGCAAGACGATTTTAGAACGCTTTCAACATAAAGGCCTATGAATATATCAAGACTAAAAACCACATTAAAGACACGAGTAGGGTGCAGTGTTTGGCTTATTGAAGGGATGTCCAATCACATCCTCTAATGTGGGGGTGACAAACTCCAGTCCTGGAGGGTCTGTGTCCAGCGCAGTTTGATGGTTCTCCTCCTCAAACACATTCACTAAAGCGGAGAACTAACTGCTGAGGTGAACCAGGTGGTTCTGAGCAGGGAAATCAGCAAAACCTGCTGGACCACGAACCTCCGGGACTGGACTTGGACACCCCTGCTCTAATGAATGTGGTGTTTTTTCATTCCACGTATCCCAAGAGTGGGACCAAATGATAAGAATTGATTAGAAGAAGTAGAATTAGGTCCTTCTCATTAGGTATAAAACCTTCAGCCACACAAGAGCTTTGCAGGTAAGATTGGACACCCAGGCTTACTGCTATTAGGAACAAAGCCATACATAAAAACTAAATGAATACCTTCTTAATGGTGAACCTACACGGGATAAAGTGGTCCTGTAGTTTCCTCGATTGGCTCTGAGCGATGGAGACAATTTTGATTACTTGGGATAATCTTTCCAACTTTTTTAAATGACACTTCTTGAACAATGCATTAATGAAAACATCATAGTGGATCTATGTGTGTCGCTCTTACCACGTAAAGTCCTTCTGGACCTGCACTGATGTACTAGAATCCCTATGAGCAAAGCTCCAAAAACAACCACAGCTGCCAGGACTGAAAAACTGGTGATGGCCGCCACCTTCCAGGAATCCCCAGGTTCGCTGGTTGGGCCTGTTAAACACAGCACAATATTAGTGGAAGATCTCCAGTTCTTTGCTCAGAAATGCACAGCAAGATTCAAAGCACTCCTGGTGTTAGCAAAAGCTCTGAGCTATTGCAACACTGTTCGCTCATAATGCTTTAAACTAGAGCACAAAGGAACGAATGCGAAGCCAACAAGCTGCATGCTGCTCAGAACACTGTTCAGGGTGGTGGAGCCATCAAAGCACCCTATACTTACCAGAGTTTGATAAATAAGAAAAAACAAAGCTGTATTCTATTTGAATTTATGGCTCATTACTGTCAGAATTTGGCCTGTATAAATTAAGTAGATCTGTAAACTCACATGTGTCGCATGATGGGATTTTGGGGTACTGTATGCAATAAGAGCATAACACACATTCTCCAAGGTCCTTGCTGAAAAACTCAGTCTTTTTACAGGACGGGGCTGTAAGGGGAGGGGAAAAAAAAGACAATGTTATTAATAAGTTCAGCACTTGTTCTATGCGACAGGCAAGAGTCCGACTACAGTCTAGCCGGAAAACAAGGAAATCTAGGGAACTGCGTTAGTCTCTAATTCATATGAAATGAGCTGGGAAATTCCGTTCAAGTGATGTGGTGGAGCACTTGTGGGGAAATGCTATTACTCACGCTCAGAGTGCGTAAGCAGTGTATCGTCTGCTTGAGCGTCTGAGCGTAACCCACACTGTGATGCAGCAGCTGAGGCCTTACAGCGAAATTTTATGGGCACATACCACTGGGAGAAGTGACTTCATGAAAATGCGAGGGTTTGTGAGAAGCAGCCTGAGCAGTGCTGCAGAATTTCAACTTTCACATGCACTTCTGACGCAGACAGCTCAAAAATATGAAAGCCTGTGGTCAGACACGCCACAAAATTCACCACGATCTCTCTGAAATGAACAGGATGAGTCACAGAGGACACAACAATATATTACGGCACATTACAGTGCAATCTGTGATTGCTAAAAGATATATCTAAACAGTGTTTTCCCCAAAATAAAGCTCACTGTTTTCAGTGCAAGAACAGTCCTAACATTTCCATGCACAATAATTGGGTTTGCTTATGAAAGTAGCTGAATAATGAATGAGTGAAAATGATACCTTAGAGTCACATCCTGTGAACGCTGATATGACACAGGAGTGATGAGGGAAGTATAAAATGGGTGATTTATATAACCTATGGATATACAAACTGACCTACCTGCATTTACATCTGCACTGAAGCAGTTCTGTGTTTAGAAATCCACAAATGGATTTCTAAATGAGATTTCAGTGTGCATATTGGGTAGCTCCCACTTGTGCTGCATGGACTCCACAAGGCCTCTCAAGGTGCTCTGTGGTATCTGGCACCAAGACAATCCTGAACAATTTTTTGCTGTGTGGGAAGACATTATCTTGCTGAAAGAAGCCACTGCCATTTGGGAATGCCGTCGCAATGAAGTGGTGTACTTGATTGGCAACCACGTTTAGGCAGATGGTGCATTTCAAAGTAACATCCGTATGAATGCCAAGTCTCAAGGTTTCATCTCACTGCCTCCTCCAGGTTGTCTTCTTCCCATGGCGAATCCTGGTTCCACCTCTTCCCCAGGATAGCAAAACACACTCACTCGGCCATCCATGTGATGCTTTAGACCAGGCCCCCTTCTTCCATTGCTCCGTGGTCTAGTTCTGATGCTCATGTGTTCATTGCAAACTCTTTCAGTGATGGGCAGGGGTCAGTATGTACACTCTGATTGGTCTGCAGCTACACAGCACCTTATACAGCTA
>JBBJLR010000111.1:31414413-31435675 GCA_037577145.1 Brachypetersius gabonensis | reverse complement strand
CATGTGATTGGTTGATTACATAATTGCATTAATGAGAAATTGAACAGGTGTTCCTAATAATCCTTTAGGTGAGTGTAGATGGATGGTGGAGCTGGGCTTCGCTTTCCAGAGTGTGTTCCAGACCCTGTGTACATTACACTGCTGACGATTTCTCGAGAGCTGAAAATAATCATTGTTAACATCTTCCCAGATTTTGTGTGCATTTAACCGATTTAAAGATATTACTGCCTTAACTGAGATTATGAAAAATGTATTACAGTTTTAAACATTTGCCAAAAAGCATTTCCGTAAATGCACAAGTGAATCTAGAAAGGAGAAAAGAAGTTCGTGGCCAGCGGTAGCTTGTAGCTTGACCAGGAAGTCTTAACTGGTGGTAAATGGCTTGTATGAGGTGGTCTTTACTAGAACGTTCTCTCTTACCAGCAAACATGGCTTTGGATCTGAAACATAAACATCATTGGTCTGGTCACAGTATAGGTGCTACCATCAAATTAACCGATTTTTCTGGACAATGTTGTAAATATATCTGGATCTAGCATTGAGTTACAAGTTTGGTGAATTACTTTTCTATTCTTGGTTTGTTACCATATCATGAAGCAAAATGTAGTATCAGTGTTTTTCCATTGGAGGTGAATGTTAAGTTACTGTATTAAGTTGTTAGTGCCAGTTTTATGTATTATGTAACTACTGTGTAACCTAGAAAACCATTTTTTTTCTAAAGACAAAGCCACTACCATTTTTTGTTAGTTCAATAAAAGTAGGGTTGCTATGATTGTTGTTTTATTTCATTTGCCACTCTAGAAGTGAGTCATTTGTATTGGTGCTATACAGTATTTTGCTGCATTGTTCATCTGTCTTGTTATAGAGCTTCATCTTTCTTGTGAATTTTCATAAAAGATTTGAGCTTTTACCTGAAAGAATTTTCACGTGAACATGATTTCAGTATGTTTTCACTTATTTTTTAGACACCAAGCACCTTGTCTTTGTATTTACTGTTCTTTTATGCAGAATATAACTGTTGTAGCACAGATACAACAACCACAAGGCAACAGATCACTGTTGGAAAAAAAAAAGTTTATTAATCAGTAAAGGAACAAGTCCAGATTGCCAGCAAATCTTTCAAAGTAAACTAAAAAGAGGGGTGGGGGTCAAAGCAGGGTTAATAAGGCCTGGTAAAACACAAAAGGACAAAAATATTCTTAACACAAATAAACATATTTACAAAACAAACAAGACATAAAAAAGTGCATCACAACAAGTAGTATTATCATTAGACCAGGGATTTTAAGTACATATTTGTTGTCTAGTATCTTAAGCATGATTACCATGCCTGATCTTTTTTTTTTTTTTTAATAATGCATTTTCTTCCAGTTGATCTACTCCAAACCTATTGATAATCTTAAAAGTTGTCTCGTTCTCGTCAATTTTAGAGACAAAATGACTTTTTTTTCCCCCTTGCATATTGCACTTTGCACCAAACCAGGCAGACAGTGCTGCTTGGCTATATGTGCTCAGTGTAGATGTGAGCAATGGAAACCAGTAGGAGAGGATGGCCTATGAAGACGCACCTATTTGATGGAGATTAAGCTGAAGCTCACGCTTCCCTTTTACAGAGATTATATTTCACAAGTATGCCAGTCTTCTGGATAGTTCAAAAGCATCTTTTGTGCTGCATTAAAGCATGATCCAGTCTGACTGTGGTACATGCTAGGCAGCTTTTGGCTCTCCACTAGACAGGAAAGGGTGGTAGCGTCCTGGATGAAATTACTGAATGGGGAGACTTGCGCATGTAAAAGGAAATATATGCAAATGAACAGAATGACAAGAAATCACCTCACACATTTACATGACATCAGCTCAGTCGAATTGTTTGATGCAGCTACCACAGTACTGTGCTCTAAATAATGTGAACTAAACCAGTCGCTGTCTCTGTAGCTCAGAGTAGGAGTATCTTGTTCATTGTCCGTGTCATAATCAATCAGAAAAAGCATTCCAAAAACAAAATCGCTCTTCTACAAGTAACCACTGCAACAGAAAGATAGACATTGTTGCCAGCTCTTGTTGCTTTAGCAACACAGTAGTCCTGTAATGAGTGAGAAATGACAAAGCAGGTGACTGATGCTGAAGTTCAGCTTAACTGTACAGATTTTTTCCCCCCCAAAGATGGTCATTAACCAGTGGTTTAAAAAGCAAGTGAAACACTCTTGACAGAATTCAGGAGCAATGTGGCTGAACTCAGGCCTACATGCCCCACAGCTTATTCAACAGTTTATGCACATGGGAGGATAACCTTTAAAGGCTGCAAGGAGAGTGTTCTCACCCTCAAACCTGCAGAGAAGAAAGGACTGCTAACGACCCAGAGCTTACAGCCAAGCTACAGAGATGATTTACAGCATTGAGCAGAGCACAGAATTTGATTTATTAGTAATGCAGTGTGCATCCTTACTCAGTATTTGCTCTGTATCCCAAACTCTCATTCCGGCTTCAAGGAATAATTCTTACTCTTAGTCTTCCACACTCCACTCTGTTCCGCTCTCCCAGTTTCATGGCAATTGGCTTAACATCCAGGGAAACCCATAGTGGGTTTCAATTAATAACTGTCCAATGAGAAATTGTTGTTGCTCATTTTTTTTTCCTGTGTGTGTAAGTGTAAATACATCGGTTTAGGTACAAGTGACCACCACAACAGAACTGGGAACGAGAGAAATGCACAACACTATCTTTGGTTAGTATTGGCATGCTTCCTTTTGCCTTTGGTTTCTCAACACCTCAAGCGTTCAGGTTCCAACTTTCAAGTTCTCCTCCTCTTGTCTCCTTCAAAACGAAGTGCCTTCTTCTTCAACATCACAGGACTACCACTAGGGTATGCTCACACACCACAGGCCAGCGCTAAAGATTCTAATGATCTTCCCACGTAGATAATCAACAAGCCTGCATTTCGTTGTTTTTTGGGACCTTGGCTGAAATTAAGGTTGATTCCTACATATATTCATTTTTTTTAAAGAATCTATCAGTGTCCTCCATTGCAGCGGTTTGCCTCTTGCACTCTTTGCTCCCTCTAGATTCAATCAATCCAACCCCATCCTATCCTTTGTTCATTCTGTTCATATTCCAAGTAAAACAATGAATAATCAGTACTTAAAAAAAGCACTTCTTCAAATTTGTTTTCTGGAGAAAACTTCTGAACCAAAGAAAGAAAAAGGAAGAAAACCTAATGCAAGAACAGTAACCGACAGTGCAATTTTCTTTTCCTTGCTAGAATCTTCTCAAAGAAAAAAGGACATTTTCTTCCACCTTTAAATTTTTTTTTTTTGTGGTGGGGCCTTTGCAAAAAAAGAACAAAGCAGGTCAAGCCGCTCACTTCTTTTTGTCCTTCTGTTTCTTGTCAGGCTTACGGCCTTCCTCTGTGGTCATGCTGCGAGGCATGATGAGAACACTACCGTCAGCACCGTACTGAAGGGAATACTCGCTGGCAGGATAAGGTCTCCCTTCTTCATCCCGCAGCTGACTCAATACTTCCTGAGAAAGGCTGTCCACCTTCTGTTTCATCTGCCTGATACAGCGCAGGTACTCCACCTTCTCCTTCAGCAGCCGTGCCTTGTCACGCCGCAGATCCTGCACACCTTTCTCAAGGTTGATGATAGTATCCAGCTTTCGTTTGCGGCAGTTCTGTGCAGCCATTTTGTTTTTCCCACGCCTGCGGATGTCACGAATGAGGGAAAGCTGGGCCTCGTTGAGATGGTGCTTTGAAAGGAGCTCGTTGAACTCCTCAACAGGAAGGTTAACAATTTTATCATTGGAAAAGGGGATCTTCATAGCTCTGGCCCGACGTTCATCACGGCTAGATTGCTTGTCGAGGAACTCTCGCGGTGGCTGAAGCTTCGTTTGCTGCAGTTGCTTATCTCGACCCTTTTTACTGCAGGATCCCAGCAACTGAGGATTCTCAGGGTACGACGATGCCAGTGGTAGATTGTAGGTGTGGTTGTGATTAATGCTCTCGATCTGTGGTAAGTCATGGAAATGAGAGGGATCTTGATAGCTCATGCGGCACAGCTTGCTGTACTCTGGCTGGTAGCCTCCAACAGCTCCCTCTTCCGTTTCAGCTGAGGCCGCTTCTGAATCCGTACTGTAGCCCACAGCCCCTTCCTCTGAAAACGTGGCAGAGGTGGAGGAAGTCGAGGCAGCTGAGGAACAGGATGTCTCCGAGTTGCTGGGAGAGACTGGGCTGTGGCCAGAGTCCAAAGAGAGACCTGAGTCTGAGTCGAGCTCATCTTCCAGCTGAGAGGTCTGGGCCTGGCTGAAACCTTCTTCCATGGCAAGGTCTAACAGGCTAATTTCATCCAGCATGGACTCTTCTAAGAGGCTGGTAAATGGGTCAGGCAACGCAGGAATGGAAGTGAGATTGTTGGTACTGTTAAGGAGTGGTGGCAGAAAGAGTCCTGTAAGGTTAGTGACTCCGAATGAAGAGTTGACGTTAGATGAATTGCTAGAGGCAAGCCTTAGCAGTGCAGGCCTCTGGCCTGCAGAGGGATCTACTTCTGGGTTAAAAAGAGATGGGAGGTCTTGGCTGCAACTTGGGAGGGAGGCCTGGTGGAGGCTTACATCCTGGTTGATAAGACCGGATCGTGAAAGACCAAAATTTGCCATTGTGCCCGATTCAGTGGTATTAGGACCGGTGTTATTTGGGTTGTTGTTGTTGTTGTTGACGATGCTGTTCTCCACTGCACTATTCACTTCCATGTCCTGCAAATTAAGCAGCAGAAAGAAACTGGGAGTCAGGATGTTTGGATCAAACAAGAACTGTACCTTAAGCTTCTAAAAATATTTTGACATATTACAAACCTGCAGTTCCATAATAGCCATGATATCCTGCCATTGCTGTTCCAAGTCCAAAGGTACATCAGATTGGGGAATAGGGTCAGGCAATGGAAGCCCCTGAGATGTTGAAGGAACATCTTCAGTTGGATCTCTCAGTTGAGGGGAGGCATCTGTAGCACGGAACTAATGGAAAATAGACAGTAGAGGAAAAACAATTGCACCACATATTACATTCCAGTGTATCACACACAAAACAGAACATATTTTCATGTATCAATCGTTAATTTTAAAATTAGCATTTGTAGACTTAGATTTGATCACCACTGTAACGGAAGCTAGCTATTATTTTAGCAGCTTGACTTCAGCATCATGTATATATTAATAATAATATTATTATTATTACTACTACAACAGTCAGTAACTGTTCATGTAAAGTCACTTTACATTATTTAAACAGTACAATTATACTGATAACAATAGCATTTGAGAAACTGCAACACAATTATTAACCAGTTAAAGCTCTCTAGAAATTGTGTAGTAGTCATTTGACACTATAAGTGCAACATATTGTGTCTCCGAAGACAGATTTTGCTAGCTCTCTAGTTGGGCCTAAATTACAATAACAGATTGTTAGCATAGTAACAGGGCTGCCACTTTCAATTGTGTGACTTTTATAAAGTTCTTAGTCTTTGCATTACAAGATTACTCTGACACCGCTCTTATCCCACGACCGGAACACATGCTATGTGTCTCAGCTCAGCTACTGCTGCTTAGTTTTAAGGTTAGGTTAACACGTCACCTACCAATGTTCCATTGCCTCACTCTTCCAACAAATAGTCTCCTAATATCAGGTTTTAAAAGTATACTATGGAATAGTTGTTTGAATGTCAGCATAACTGTTATAATTATCAAAAGTTTGATGACGTGTGACTAATCATGTCTAGACTGTTTTGTATCTAATGAGTGGTACCTCTGATTCCTCTCCAAAAGGGAAGGTGGCCTCCAGAAGTCTCAGGCATTCTTGCAAGGACATTGACGTTTGTGCACCAAGGCTGGAAAGCTGATGAAAAAATAACAAGAGGTCAATACATCAAGAGAGGTCAATACATCAACATGGTCAAACTTTACAGTTACAAACACTATAATTCTTTCCACTATTTCCACTAATAACTTTCAACAAATACTGTCAGCTTCCTACATAAACTGTCAGCTTAACAAAAGATGCATTTTTCTGTGTACAGATGCACAGTGCAAGTTTACAGATAATCAGTTCCACACTAAGCACAGTACTTGTACCAGAAGGTTCACTATATTTATTATATAAATTAACCTAATTTATTTCATGCCCGTTGAGCTCAGAAGGCCCCACTTCCCATTATTATAATTATTGATGCTTGTATAATAGCTCACGCAGGGCTTCCCTGAGAATAAATCCTTAAACATAGCGAGTTCCGAAGTATAAAAAGCTACTACACTTACAGATATAGAAGTACTACAACCACTCGTACTTTGAATGCGATTAATAAAACCAATAAAGTCTATAATCATGATCATCATGCTAATTAGGCTTACAGCGGCTATTACCTGTTCAGGTATGCTCTCTCCAGTCTCTCCATCCACAAGAGTCAGGCTGTGACCCTCTTGCAAATTGATTCCATTTCTCCAGTCCTCTCGCGCACCTGCCTCCTCATGCTCCTCATTAGGTTTATCTGCTTCCCCATCCTTCTGTCTGCTGCTGTAGTTAAACACTTCCCTTCCAGCTCCAAGGTCAATATCCTGCCTCCAGAGGATATCTATAAGGTCTATGTCCTACAG
The DNA here is from genome assembly GCA_037577145.1 of Brachypetersius gabonensis. Classification (NCBI taxonomy): domain Eukaryota; kingdom Metazoa; phylum Chordata; class Actinopteri; order Characiformes; family Alestidae; genus Brachypetersius; species Brachypetersius gabonensis. The sequence goes on along the minus strand of JBBJLR010000111.1, from coordinate 31,429,042 downwards.
AAAATATAAATGATATACAGAAAGAGATTTGCAATTAAAGAAGGAAACTGTGACAATACCAGCTGAAAATGTTCTGATCGCAGCTGTATGGCAGCAGATCAGAAGTTAATTCACCTTTGCTCATTACACATCACAATGAGTGACAACTTTATAATAAAAAAGCTCTGTACAGCCATTAGGGTTGTAAATCCCCAAGCAAACACACACACCTTTGTCTGCAAAATGATGCGGTTTTTTTTTTTTCTTGTAAGGTCAGCAGACAAACAGTTGACCTTTCTTTGAAGGATGTGGCAACTGAAAATTTACAGCTGAGGGTGAGTATTAAAACGATAAAATTATTAAAGTTGAAGCTATTTTTGACCTTCTTTTGCATCAAGTCTGAATGTATTCACCTTAACACTATATAGGTATTTCATGTTTTTACTACATTTGTAAAAAATGGACAACCCCTTTAAAGTTTCAAGATCAGCACTGAATTGTTCCAACCTGTTCCTGAAAGGCTTGCTCATGTTCACTTATTGCAACAACATATCAATGTAATGGTCTTTTCTATTCTAAGTTGGTGGCCTAGTGGTTAGGGCATTCGCCCTGTGATCAGGAAGTCCTGGGTTCGATTCCCAAGACCACTGGGTACCTCTGAGGAACCCAAAGCAAGGTACCGTCTCCACACCCCGGGTGCTGTGTTCGTAGCTGCCCCCTGCTTCACTTGGTGAATGGGTTAAATGCAGAGGAAGTATTTCATGCTCTTCACACTGTGTGCTGTGGTGTGTTCACGTATGACCAGTCACTTTCACTAAAAAGAGTAAATATTGTCACTAACAAACCATACTTATACCATAAATCATATTTAGACCAAAATAATTAATAGTTAATATGAAAAACTGAAATCATATCTCCCTCATACTGGGAGACAACAGTAGACCACACCCAAGCCATTGTCAAAGTGCAGCTAGATTAGTATGAGTACCGAAGTGACTCATCTGTGTGATTTGGACAGAAGAACACTAACCAATATTGTGACAACTATATGTTTAGAAAGCCAATAAACAATAAACACTTTACCTCTTTAGAAAGATCATCACTTCCTTCTCTGTTCGATGGTTCCTGGCTGTTTTCAGGTGCCACTGCACCCAAACTGTCCTCTCCACTTAGGCTGTAGGTTGACTCAGAAGCACTACCGGCCCCTCTCATGGCCGAGGCTTCAGGGTTGTTTACGTCCTCCAGGCTACCCCCATTGTCCAGGGCAATGCTGGGACTAGACTGGCTGGTCGCAGACACCACAGTCTCCGGGTCACGGTGTACTAACCAAGCACTCAGCTCAGTACTAGGCACACGCAGGTGATCTAGAGAGCGCACCTGGTTCAGCAGACGACGAATGGCAAAGAAGCGGTCCAGGTCCACACTTTTTGGATGGATGCCATAGCCGTCCAGGGTGTTGCGGAGGTTGTGGAACTGTGTCTGGGTGTAGGCTGAGCTAGGGCCCAGGATAATTTCGCGTAGCGGGGGGAGCTGATTGCTCAAGTAGGTGTCCACGTCCACCCGCACCCCAATGATACTCAGGAGGATTGTGAACTGAATCAGACCCTCTGTGAAGTACTTTTTCAGGTAAAGCATTTCTTTGCAAAGGAAACAAAAATGAAAGTTTACAAAAGAAAAAAAAAAACAAAAATGTAACCCAAACGATAGAAGAGCAGAAAGAACTGCAGTCAGTGCTTTGTAGAATCCATACAAGGAATTTTAAAAAATGTCAAGAAAAACAGAAGAAAAAAGGAGATGATGATCTTCTGTTTTGTTTGGGGGGTTTTTTTCACACATACATTGGTTTGTTACAAGAAAGCAAAAAAAAAAAAAAAAAAAAACCAAAATGAAAACGAAAATAAATGGTCTCCTCTGCCCTCAGAGGTGAACGTCTGTTCTGTCAAGCAGACCTGGATCCACCATTTAGGGTTTGACAGCTCGTCCAATCTGTACAGGAGAAGGAATAAGAGCCCAAAATGAGATCAAGCTCCATTAAATCGAGTTACTGTATTATAGGAAGAACGTAAATATTAATGGTAGCTTTAATACTGGTGGAATTTATTGGATCTGTAGCAGCGTTACTGGTACCACCATCCCACCCAGCAGCCTCCCACTCAGCCACAACCCAAAATAACACACGCACAACACTTTCCGACGTGCACTACAAACAAATAAGTTGGAGATCGCTTTCTGAGCAACGTCCGATCCCTAAAACCCTCCTCAATCTTTCTAGAAAAGCTCATGCCACCATTTATTTTTGCCCAACGTCCAGGAAGCTCTAACACACACTTCCGCTATCAGCACTCGGCAACGACTTAGCAACAAGTGGAGCAGGGGTGACTGATTGGTTCAGGGGCTTCCCACTAGCTAATCAGAGAGCAGGACTCAGCTCCAACCTGATCTCTCGGCCAATGAGAGCGCTCCGGAGGCGGGCTTTAATGTAGGGACGCTACCGTGGCCGTTGAATAAATGAAAACAACTTCAACCATAATAAATATTAGTCTGTTGGTTAGGTTGAAATAGAGACGCGGACACACAAAACAATTGTTCTAATTCATACAAAAGTGTGAAATGGACGTATAATAACAATGTGGGCTCAAAACCTGACAATATCTAGCTAGCTTAGCTACTTGTGGGGCTAACCGGCTACCTATGTACTGTTTGTTTTCATACTTACTGACAGAGTTTACTGATTAAAAGATGACAGCGCCTGGACGTTAGTCATCGTCAGCACTCGTTAGTCACTTCGGCGAAATAAAAAAGCAACTTCTGGTGCAAAGCTTTGCCTAGTGTTGTCATAGCCCACTCGTCTCGGATGGCCCACCATGACTTGCAAAATTTCCCCCCTTCACCAAGAACTTCCCAGCTGGAGGAGCACGTTTGGGCAGCACGCATGCGTAGAATGTTCCAGGGCGCAAGGCTGAGTGAGATCATAAATCAGGGAAATATACAAACAACGGGTCCAACTCTTGTTCTCCAAAGGATTTTAGAAATGCTAAAGAAATTTGAGTTGTTCGTCGAGGGGAAAAAAGGATATTTTTTAAGCCGATTTCAACGTATCTACACGTTCTCCAAAGCTATTTGCAAATAGAGCTGGATCACTAAAAGTAGCTCACAAAATGATCTAACTATATTTAAATCATTTTGTGGTGAATCATTTGCTGCAATATGAAGAATCTATTATAAAACGTTATTGCACAACAACAACAAAAAAAATCTAAAATATATTTCAAACTATATCTTGTCTCAATTACTGGCACCCCTTGCATTTAGAACTTTGTGCTGCCACCTTTTGCCTACATACACTATATGGACAAAAGTATTAGGACACATCTATTCTACTGTGTCTGGTCTTGGCCCCTTACTTCCTCTATACAGTGTACCTTTTATATTATACTGTGTTGTACAGCTTTTATACTATTGGTTATGCTGCTTCTACTTTTGTTCTTCTTTTGTACTCTTCACTTTGCTACTGTAACAATGCAAATTTCCCATCTGTGGGACTAATAAAAGATTATCTTACATTATCTTATGTTAGTTGTTTACTTACAGCTTATTTAAATAAGACATATGCATACTACAAGTGCACACTTTAGGCATTAATTTCCAATCAGGTGAACATTGTAGCAATCAGTAATTTTTATACATACTCCCCCAACACATATTCTAGCTAAAAAAAAACATTGTGTCCATAAAACTATTTGGTACATTCCAGAAAAAAGAAATGCACCAGAGAGCTCAGAACACCCAGAAGGACCGGACGACCTCAGAAAACAGCTGTAGTGGATGACAGAATTTTTTCCCAAGTGAAGAAAATACTCCTTCACAGCAGCTGGCCAGATCAGGCACACGGTCTGGGAGGTGCGGTATTTACTCTGCTGAAGTTATCTCTTAGCTGAGGGTTTACTGACAGTATTTGTTGAAGGTTATTAGTGGAAAGCATCATAATGTTGGTGTTGTTTGTAACTGTAAAGGTTCACCTTGTTGATGTATTGACCTCTCTTGTTATTTTTTCATTACTTTTCCAGCCTTGGTGCACAAATGTCAAGCCTCAAAAACAGGAAGGCCAGATCAGAGTAAAAAAATCTATTAAACCTGTAAAGTTTTCGTATGACACCTTATGGAATTGCTCAGGGTCCAAATGATTTAACGTGTGTCGGTTAGTTTCTCTAATTACCTACATTAACAATTTACAACATTGTTGGCGTCCAAATATTTAGGAACCTGACTGTATCTACACCACAGTGGAACAAGAAGCCATGGAGGAAGCACTTGGGTTGCCTTAATAAGGTCAAATGTAAAGGAAAAATCAATGGAACATGTACAAACAAAATGTTCTTCATTTAAAGGTTAGATTTTTCCCATATTTTCAGTGAAAGACTCAGCTTTTTAACAACAAAGACCACTTTATTACTTATTTTATTATTACCCTTTTATTATTATTTTAGACCCATTTTTGTTTCAGTGTAATTATATAGAGATTACCTAGGCATAATTATCTGTTGCAATGTGTTCATCAAATGTCACACAACACCTTTTATATAACATTTTGATAATATATACAGGCCTGTATGTGTACACATACACATTTCAAACAAAAGTACTGCACGTGAAAATTTTAATAATTTCGAAATAAGCTTTAATGTGTGCTGCATAAGAGCAGTTTATGAGAATTCTGCGAATTAAAGACATGTCTGTCTAAACAGTAGGTTTAAAATGTAACCCATCACTTGTTTCTATTCAGAAACCTTCTATTAGGCTGAGTTGCAGTATTTCCTGACTGGGACTTTAAAGGAGTATCCAATAAACAAATGAGTTTTCTTGCGAGTGTTCATCTATTAATGCGTTTCCCAGCTGCAGTACTGTTTCCCACTGCAGGATTTTGTATTTTCTTACTCTAAACACATGTTGTTGCACAAGTAGGACTTAATAACAACTTAAATGATATCACTGAGCTGCAAGGAAAATTTAAACTGTGCATTCCAGGTGAACTAGACTGGAGCTGAGTAATCCTCAGTGTTTCTTGAATAGTTCCCACCAGGTGGCATTGATGGGTAAGAGTGCAGGAATAACATGCAAACCAAAAATAACAGTGAGAACAGCACGAAAGAGAGTGACTATGGTGTCACTGTAATACATCAGTTTTGTTTGCATTGTTTCACATTTAGAAAGGGGTGCAGGGCTTAGAACAGACTTACGACTGCACCCTAAGGCCTAGCTGAATAGAAGCGTTACTAAGTTTGACTCATAATCCAGCAAGACCATGAAAGATCTGTTAAACCACAGACCCCACTTGCCTAAGGTTATCCAACATTAGACGACATTTCTCAGAAATGTCTCCTTGTTCTAGGACCATCTGTGAACACCCGAAATTCATGGAAATCAGTGTTGGCGTGATAGCGTTTGACCACGATCACACTCTTTCTTCCAAGAAGCATATTTCCTTATTGATCCATGCATTCACAGTGGGTTTCTTCACTGAAAAGAAAAAGTCATCATGTGAATGCAACATTAATATGAGTTCATTTGTATTAATAATGCTAGCTTTAACAGGCCACAGTGAAATGTGTCTTGATCCAGAAGCCAACAGGCACTTCATAGAATGGGTAATATACAGTGTTACAGTACTCAAGGCAGAGTGCTACTGTAATAGTGATACACAAGGAAAGAAGTTACAAGCCTACAGGTATTAAACATTATGACCAAGGATTTTTATCAAAGCCTTACACAGTTAATGGTTTACCTGCTTAAACACAAGAGCACACATTTATGGGGCAGCTGGAGGCCTGGTGGTTAGGGAGTTGTCCCTGCAATTGGAAGGCTGTGGGTTTGAATCCCAAGACAGCCAGTGACACAACTGAACACACTGCTCCTCAGGTGCTGTGTTGCAGTTAGCCCACAAACTGACACTTTACACTTATTAAATCAATGCTACTAATCATGGACACTAGAATTGTGTCTTTTAAAACGATCCCAAATATTGTGTCTTGTGGAATGAATCATACTTATGGTGCAATTTTCAACAATCAAAAAGCTTTGCACAGTGTCTACACTAGCTGTCTATTTAGTGCTTGTCTATTGTTTATGTTGCACTGTGATCTGTGGAGAAACGTCTCAACACACTATGTAGATTGGTTGTTGCTTAATGTTGCACTGCGGTCCATGGAGAAACATCTCATTACACTGTAAACACTGACTGTTTAATGTTGCTATATGTTGCACTGTGTTTCGTGGAGAAACATTGTCTCATCACACTATGTACATATACACAGCTTCTGATGACAGTAAAGTAACCTTGAAAAGAATGTGTTGACATCTAGGGCGTGTGAGTAGGCCTCCGCTGGCCACTCTAATGATCTTTGTCGACGCCCTAAAAGCTCTGAGTTCATGTTTCTGACGAATCTAAGTTCCCCAAGCTGCAGGTAGAAGTGCAGCACACGTATGGCCCGTGGAAAACAGTGTGTGGAATTGGTGTAGAACCTGCACACCGCTGGCGCTGGACAGCTCGTCTGCGAGCCCTTTATTACACGGGCTGTCAGGAGACCACGTCCACGTCCTGTTGATCGCTGAGGATCTCCCACACGCTCTTCCAAGAGATGGAGCCGAGGCTGTGCCACGTTACGCTACGGTGCATTTGCTCCAGCGCGTGCCCTGTGATCCCCCCGTGCGAGCCAGACTCCGTCTCGTGGAGCACCCTGAAGTGCAGGAACTAAAGTAGAACCCGTCGCGATCAACAGACTTTTTTCTCCACGGGATCGGTGCCACTGCACGGTGTGAAATCCCAGAGGGGGAGAAGAAAGAGGGTTAGCTTGGTTTCTTTTCTCTGTGTTTTTTTTTTCTTTTTGATTGGTGAGAGGGAGCGTTGTGCATCATGCAGAGGGGGCACAGTTTCTCTGAGTGCAAATAAAAGAATGGGAGAGAAATGAGAAGGAAAACAAAAGCCAAGCGCATTCCTGACTACGAAAATGAAGAGGACGAGGAGGAAGAACAAAAAGCGGACGAATTCAATGTAAGATATGATGGAGACCTTTTTTTCTCTCTCTCTCTCTCTCTCTCTCTTTCTCCTTTTTTTGGAGCGTCTTTTGTGGCCGCTCTTCTCCTTCTTTTTCTTTCGGTTTGTTGCTATTATTGGAATCGTTTTGGGGTCTCAAAAGAATAATTACTATCACACAAATCGACTGTCCAACAGCACGGGCTGCAGAAACGAAGAAAACAAATGTATCCTGCCAAAGAGAGAGCTGAGGGGGATTCGTCAGCAGCTACAGCTCTCCAGAAGTTGGAGATGAGGGTTTGAGATTTTTTTTTTTAAAAAACTAATACTTGTGTTTGTGGTTTTGGTTTTATTTTGAGATGGAAAAAAATCCGACCTCATTCAGATGAACGACTGAATGGCCACTTTTTTAGGGTCTGAGAGGTGTATAAGAGAAGAGATCAAGCAGCACTGGCCTCTTATGGATCATTTATTGTTCCCTCTTGTACTTTTCTTGCACCCGGTGCAAACCCAGAGAGAGCAATGCAATGATCTCCAGCAGCAGTGATGTGAGGCAGGGCAGGCAGCCATGCCTGCTCGCTAATGGAGAACAATAGGGTAAAGCGTGGTGTACACAGCAGATCAACAGCCCAGCAAACATTCTCACTTACATGCATCTGCAGAAGACTTTGCTGCTTGGCTGTGGTTAAACCTAAACCATGCTGTGATTTTAAAAGTTACTTGATAAAGTTTCATTTAATATTCCCTGTCACTTTCCAGTGTAGTTACTTTAGGACATGGTGGTATTTTGGTTCCTTTTTTGTCGTCTCCCCCCCCCCCCTTTAATTTCAGTGCTGTCTTGTTTTGATAGGGTTATGAGTTTGACTGCTCTCCTGCAGACAACTTCAGTGACAGTCACTCCACTTCTGAGGTAAGTGGGAACCTGCAGCACAGGTGCTCTCAGCTCTGCGCACACCTGACTCCAGGCACTCGGCGCAGGCATGAGCTGTGGTTGGTTTTGTTTGCAGCAGGAGGCTGATTATTTGCAGTCGTACTCGAAGATGGAGCTGATTGCCATGGTCCTATGCATGCAGAGGGAAATGGAGAGCTTGAAGGAACAACTTAGGTGCCTTACAGGTGAGTCGCATCCCTTTCTTTCTTTCTTTCTTTCAGATCAGTTTCTTTCTGATCTGCAGTGTGGTTTGAGTTGTTACACAAACCTGTTTCTTAAAACATAGTTTATTGTGTGTTTTTGGATTCAATTCCAGTTCTGCACAGAAAAGCTGTTTTGGATCTATGATAAAAGTTCATCTGAAATCAACCCTTTTATCTTCGTTTATGTCCCTAAACATATTAAGTGTAATTTGTCACAATAACAAAAAAAATGTGTTACGGAACACGGAAGTGTGCTGACTTTTGGACACCAAGCAGAGATTGCCTGCTTGATTAATAATTAATATTATTATTCATAATATTAATGTTAATAATTACCTCCCTCTGAACATCCCCCTCTTATCATGAAGTGAAAATCTCAGCTAGCTCAGAGACCCTCCCAGCTAAAGCGGTTCATTTAGAGACTTTCAGATTTTTCAGTTCACTTTGACTTTAAAATTAGCCTGGCTCTGCAAAACCAGACCAGACCCTAATAAAATGTTTTGAAAAATGCAGAAAATGTCTAGAATGATCTGATTTCTTGTTGGATTTCTCAACAGCATGTGGAAAGCTGGCCAAAAACCTTGAGGCCCTGATCGAGAAGACCCAGATGTGGCCTAATGGGGATAAGAAGCCCTCTCTCGCCGTCTCCCCCAGCCCAGTGAGAGTGCCTGTGGAAGTAGATGCTTTGATGCCAACTGTGCTGTGTGCCCCAACTGTTCTGAATGGGCAGTGGGTCAAGCCAGAGACTGTGACACAGAAACCTAATGAGACCTCCCATAGGGAAGGGCTCTTCTCAGAGGTACTTCAGTCATTCGGGTTAATATCTTATTAATCTTTCTATTTGTGGTTTTTGGTGTCTCATGTCATAGTGTGCATGGTTTATTAGCCTTTAAGGTTTACACTCTGTTAATCTTTTTAAAGGAATCACTCAAGTTTCCCTTTTTTTTTCCCAAAGTAGCCAAGACATGTGTCTAAACTGCTTTAGTGATGTGCTAGAGCTGCAGGCTTGTATAGATAAAACCCCTGTCACCCAAAACCCACTGCAAAACTATTGATCATCTGTGTTTTGAGAGTAAATGATGCACATTTTAAGTGAACCTGAAACTCACAGAGCCATTTTCGTATTTTTTTTTCCCTTTCAGTTTATCACTCCCGACCTTTTGGAGAGATGTAATACAGGAACCACTGCCCAAAAGCTGACCAATGATCTGCTCCGTGGACTTTATGAAAGAGACTGCCTGGCCTCACACTCCATTTCTGGTGTTGTGTACAACAAGAGAGGTCAGCCCAAACCTGCCCTGCCCCCTGAAGAGGTCCAGGCTATCTTAAGTAAGGAACCTCACTAATATCTCCCACAGCTTATACATTTCATAATGAAAGCAACAGCCAATATTTTTCAGGCTGCTGAATTAAACCCATGTCGTCTTTGCCCATATGGCTTTATTTGTTAAACTGTGAAAATGTACCAGCTTCAATTCTGCATAGACACCTAAACACTGAAAAGAGTGCGGTCATTGAAACTGCAGGCTTTGGATATTTCGCCTGAAGTTGTATACATGTGCTCAGAAACAGTAGATCGTCATTTAGATTGCACAGCTTTATTGTCATTCATGGCATACTTTAATCTATATAATAATCTCTTACAGGAACTGTCCAGTACTTCTTTCCTGGGAAGACCGATGCAGAGATAAAGGGCTACATCCGTCAGAAACTGCAAAACGAAGCGAAACGCTTGAGGAAAAAGCCTCCTCTCCCAGGTCCAGAGTCCAGAGCTCTAAGTCTGCCTTGCCCAAGATCAAGTGTTCCACATTTGGATTTAATTGGACATAAGTCAAATGTTTGATTAGTAGTCATCAGTTGTGTGTTGTCCGATGAACTAGCCTTATTCAGTGTTAAATATGATCGAGATCGTAAGTTCTTGACATATATCGATAAGAGATGACTATATATATAAAAATATATATCTTGTTCTGTTTGGACTGTCCTTGAGAATGTTACGATCACTTGCAATAGTTGTTTGGCTACAGATCGTTGTGACAGTATTGATGTCAAAATGCAAATAAAAGGGTTTAAGCTCTGATGTCGCATTCACCAACGTCTCCACTTAAGAGCACAGTCACTTAGATATTGATAATGTGAGTCTGTAAACGTTTTTTTTTTTTTCTTCATTTTGTTTTGTATTTAACAGGTGTGTGTGTGTGGTTGCTATACCGCACAGTGTCAGAAGGTGTGAACGTTACTTTTTTGCTGTGTTTTAAATGTGTTTCTTACTCTATGGTGGTCCCTATGACTCAGACATATTTTTACGTATGTAACCTTTTGTTATTAAATCATGGAAAAATCAAGCAAATTAGACGTTTGGATCAATATTTGTATTTCCCAGGATTTTGAGCTGTGCGTGAGGGTGGAAGTGCATGAGAGAGCGTGAGCGATGGGAGAGATACTGGGTGCATTAGTGTGTAAAAACCCCTGCGAATGTGAGCTATGGAGAACAATGTGTGCTGCATGTGGAGAGCTGGTGAGATGGAGGTAATCAATGACTGAGCGACACAAGCAGAGTGACAACAGCAGGGGTGCTGGGCCAGTTGTCTTGGCAACCTCAGCCTTCTGGGCCACAGCAGTCTGGGTCTTACCCTGGCCAGTGCCTCCGAGCATCTGCCTACTGCAGGGACGAGGGGAATTGCGGCAAACAAATAAAGAATGAAAGGCAGAACGCGAGACTTTAGGGAACCTGAGGAAATTAGGTCCGCCGTCCAATGAGGGGAAGGCAGTTAATTTGTAATCAGGACGAGGATGGTGTTGTGGTGGGCTTTTGATAAATATCTGGCCCTTTGTCTTATTATTCTGCTCTTGTCTACTGGGGAAACAAAGTGTTTGCTATGGCTGCTGTTGAGCTTTGGTGCGTCTGGCCTGATGGATAGCTCAGACAATGACTGGGCAGAGCACAGCCCCTCTGCTTATCATAAGCCTCATCAGGGCGTGGGGGGGGAAGGAGGGGGTAGACAAAGAAAGGGGACAGGCGTCTGCGTGCGCGTGTCAGAAGCTAGGGGAATAACACCGAAGAAAGAAGAGAGGTCGAGGCTAATAAATATGTGTTTTGTTGGATGTGACCTAGATAGGACGGCGGAGTCGCGTAACCAAAAGTTCATGCAGAAAACAACGCTGGCATTATTTTTGCAATGAGCATTTTCAAGCCTTAATCTGAAAATGCCCTTTACTCTCGCATAAATTCTCAGGGTAGTGCGCAGAGGGGATGCGCCACAGTAGCAAGATAATGGCCATTAGGTCCTCAATCTTGTGAGCATAATGTGTTTCAGGCATGTGATTACTCTGCCTGCCCTGGGGCAAGAGGGAGATGACACGGTGATGGAGAACCAAAGGCTGCTGGTAGATTTTACACAGCTCTAAGGGACGGGTGTTGCTTAAATAGAAGCATTTTTTTTTGTTGCGCTGGCAACATGGGCAGGATCAGGCCTAGAGCTGGGTAATATGATGATGTTTTTTTATTGTGATAAATTCCATCACATCATCACAATACACTTGGACATACTGTGGACACTGTCAGCACTGAAAGAACACGGAACGACTGCATGTTTCGAGAGCATTGCGGGAAATGTTGCGGAAAAATCATTTTTGCTCAGTTTCTCATAACATTTTTCATACCGCTGGTGCTTTTCTTGTCTTTCAAGCTTTTTGTGCCTGGAAAAATAATGTTGATATAATGCTTTGGACATTAACGAAGTTACATATTAGCTGTAAAATGAAGGTTTACTGAAGGTAAAATGAAATAATGAATAGGAGGTGAAAGTGCAGATTTTCAGCTTTAATTTAAAGGCGTTTACAGCTAACAGGTAAACAGAGTAACTCCAACCCCCTGAAGAAGTTCTAAAGAAAGGGGTGGAGGTAGCTCAGTGGGTAGGATACTTGCTCTGGACCAAAAGGTCTCAGGTTCGAATCCTACCTTCAGCACCACCACTGGGCCCCTGAGCAAGACCCTTAACCCCAAGTTGCTCCAGGGAGAGACTGTCCCCTGTAGTTAGAGAATGGAAGTCGCAAGCGTCTGCTAAATGCCGTAAATGTAAAGAATATGGCTGAATCAAGCAGATAATACTGCATTCATTATGCTGTTTTTGTCAGCAGTCCAGTTAACAATAAATAAAAGTCGAACAGATCCCTTAGCAACTGCACATTTCCATGCCTCTCACATGCTTGATATTTGAGATGGATGAGAGCAATTTCTTCCTTTCTCCTTATTTGTCTCATCCCATCAATTCAATACATGTTAATATGTCTTCTCTATCCTTAAGCAGATATTCCACAACTGTTGTGATTTATAGTAAGGTCTTTCTACAATACATGGACAAAAGTACTGGGACACAGCTGTTCATCAGAGTTTGGGCTAGGCCTCTTACTTCCAGCGAAGGGCATTCTTAATAAGTCAGGATACCAAGACATTTTGGACATTGGCATGTTTCCATCCTTGTGGACACAGTTTGAGGAAGAACTTCTGTTCCAGAGGACTGTGTCCCAATGCACAAAGCGAGCTCCGTAAAGACATGGTTGGATGAGTTTGGTGTGGAAGAACGTGACTGGACCACACAGAGCCCTGATCCCAACCCCATCCAACACCTTTGGGATGAACTGGTATGGAGATTGTGAGCTAGGTCTTCTCGTACAACAGCAGTCACTGATCTCCTAGACGCTCTACAGAATGAATGGGTACAAATGGGGGACCAGCTCTATATTAAAGTCTGTGTGCCTGAATGCAATGTCATTAAAGTCCCTGTTGGTGTAACGGTCACATAGTGTATTTATGATGACTGATCATAAAGTGACTTACATCATGGGGTAAACACTACGTATTTGCTCTTGTGGAGTTTCTTGTGATCACTGACTTTGGCAAAGAGTCACCCATCTCCTGGAGACTGTCCCTGAACTGTTGTTAAGGATTTTGTCTTCATTAAGGTTCTTTCCCACCACAAACATCCTTCTGTGTTTCTGAGCCTACTAGTGTGCCCCTTATTTTAAAGAATGTCTTATTAGTTGACTTTGCCGTGTTTTTGCTGTCTCTCTGATACGTTTGTTTTGATTTTTCATCCTAATAATGTCTGGAGTCAGTAAGGCAGCAAGTAAGGCTGCATGCTATGGACATGAATATTGCAATTATAATAATAATACATTTTAGTAATAGGTGTCTTTCTAGCACCCAAGTACACAGAACAAAAACTGCATATTGCGATTGTGATGGCTTTCAATATTTTAATAGGTCAGTGTGTAAATATTTTCTACCCCGTCCACACAGTCCACATGTGGAAACTCCTTCTTCGGCCTACAGTGGTTTTAAGGAAGTATTTCAGCCCCATGCTGTCTTTTGAATGAGCTGCAATACGTGGCAGGCAATGACAAAAAGACTGGCTATACAGATCAGCCTTAAACTCACAGAAACAGAAATCTCTTTAACTCTTTAAATCAGTCTCTTTAATTCTGTGGTTGGAAAATGGTCACGTAATAATTACGATGAATTATTAAACCTTTTTGGTGCACAAACCCATCAAACATAAGGGAAACAAATTAAATATTGAAAGTAGAATATGGGCCCTTTAAAACATACCTCAGCCAATTACATTTACATTTATGGCATTTATCAGAGCTTTTATCTAAAGCGACTTCCATTCTCTACCTACAGGGGGCAGTCTCTCCCTGGAGCAACTTAGGGTTAAGGGTCTTGCTCAGGGACCCAGTGGTGGTGCTGAAGGTAGGATTCGAACCCATGACCTCTTGGCCCAGCGGCAAGTATCCTACCCACTGAGCTACCTCCACCCAATTCGTGTCTTTAGTGGTTACAGATTGGCCAAACTGATTGGACTATTGTTAGATTATATGAACACTTTGATTTATCAGGATACTCAGTGATTCAACGAAAGATGTGATTAGCCACGCTTTGCAGAAAAAGGTACGAAGATAACGATTAACAAACAATATTATTGTGCAGCCCTGACAGCAACAGATTCCCAATGCAAATTCCACACTTGAAATGAATTTATCTGTTTATTTCCCAGTGGAACGATGAAATGAAAAACCTGGCCCTAACACAACCCAGTCAATCGTCCAATTATGTTTAAGTCTTTAAAACCATTCCCCTAATTTGGATGAATAGTCTGCATTTTGAGCTCATATTTAATCAATTTGAACTCTAATATGCTGTGTGAACAACTAAAATAGCAACAACTGTCCTATTTATAGACCATATATGGTAAACAATGCACAGCTGTTCAGTTATCAGTCATTTTTAGGGCAAATGTCAAACTTGGTTTGATGAAAGGGTGACAGCATGCGTAATATGTTGAGTGTAGCTCAATCCTATATACTGTATCCTATAGCTCATGCTAGTATATTTAATTATACCAGCATATATATATATATATATATATACACTGCTCACAAAAATTAAAGGAACACTTTAAAGAAACACATTAGATACATCAG
>JBBJLR010000111.1:31378846-31403790 GCA_037577145.1 Brachypetersius gabonensis | reverse complement strand
GTTTTCTTTTTTTCTTTCTCTCTCTCTCTCTCTCTCTCTCTCTCTCTCTCTCTCTCTCTCTCTCTCTCTCTCTCTCTTTCTTTCTGTGCATAATTTAGATTTTTTCAAAATCTTTTTACTAATATCTTTTTACCTGAAGTGGTTAGTTTTGTAGGTATTTTCTTTCTTTCTTTGTTTGTTTGTTTGTTTCTTTGTTTCTTTGTTTGTTTGTTTCTTTCTTTCTTTCTTTGTTTCTTTGTTTGTTTCTTTCTTTCTCTTGGCCCTGTGACCATAATGTCGTGGGTTTGAATCTCAGGACTGCTAGTGGCACCACTGAGGTAGCCTTGAGTAAGGGACTGTCCCCACACACTGCTCCCTGTTCACTCGGTGAATGGGTTAAACGCAGAGGAAGAATTTTGAGCTGTTCCCACTGTGTGCTGTGGCGTATTCATGGATGACACTATTGGATGTCACTTTACACTTTTACATTTTCTTTCTTTTTCTCTCTCTCTCTCTTTGTTTCTATGAATATGTATGATTTGTTTAAATCACAAAATCAACATCAGAGGAATCAAAGACTGGTGGAACAGGCAGTGTTCACTCTCCCCATGTGCTGGGCAATGATTTAAAATGTTGTTGTGTGGTTCAGCAGGAAAACTCCATTGATTTTTGTTTAATGGTTTAAAGAGGCTCGATTGTGAAAGTCATTGACGGCCCTTTAAAATCTGCATTGCCTTATTTTGTCTGTAAGGTGAGATTTGCACTATGCCAATGTCACTACCATATAATTCATGATACGAAGACCAATAAAGCACTCCAAAATGAGTTTAATACCTCTTATCTTTAATATCTTACATAAGCAAAGAATGTTTTGGGATTTTCTCTTCATTCAGAAAGTTGAGTGCCCTTTTTATTTACTATGCAAATTTTAAATCAACATTACGCTCTCATAGGATTGGTTTAGTTTAACAGATGCAACCCTCCCCCTTTCGCTCACATGGCTATAACATTTGCTCAAGTTGCAAAGGGCTGTCCCTAATGTTCAGCTAGACTGCAGCATTTGTGGGAGGCTGTGTGTGTGTGTGTGTGTGTGTTTGAGGGTGTGTGTATCCGGTAGTTCGTGTCAACCCCTTGACACTGAATGCAAGAACTTAATCACAGTGAGGTCCCTTAAGAAATGAGAAGGGAAAAGTGACAAAGCTTCAAGGTGTTTGACTGGGAAAAAGGAAAAGGAGAAGAAAAGGCATGACAGCAAGCAGTTGGTAGATTATAAGTGCAACATTATTCTGACTTCATGTGGACATCTATTCGCCTGAAACAGGACCACCTTTGAATCAGGTAAATCTTAAAATGACTGCAAATTATATAGCAAATTATGGGCAAGTAGAAAAATTAGGCTCCTAAAATGGTTCTTTAGACTTAGACCTACTTTTGATTAACTCTAGTGGGTGAACAACCTTTTTAAAGGTTAGTGAACCTCCACATAATGTAAAAGTTCTATACCAAGTAATGCTTTTTCTGCTAGAACCCATTGTCCAAGCAGAGAACAAGATAGGAACGTTTACTGTAAGTGCAGACACGAGAGTGCAGTGTTAGATAAACCACTGCAGTTGTGCAAGTATTATTTGTCCAATGAAACATACAATAACAACATGCTGCTCTTATAACCTTCTTCTCCACTTAGCATACATGATGCCTTTTTCCACCAATAGCATCCTATTTGAACTCATAACATTCGGTGGAAGTTCTCTTCTTTAGGCAAATGTTAATTAAATTCTTCAATTTGTTATTAAACCCATCATTTGAGTAAATGGTGTTATTGAAATCCTCATTTGTGAAGACTATATTATTAACATCTTTACTGGAGTAGATTGTATTGTGCAGGAGGAGTCAGATACTATCATCATTTCAAGTCAAATGAAAAGGAGAGGCATGGGACACCAGCCATCGCAGCAAAGTGGTCATGGATGACCGCTTCGCTCTTTAAGGAATGAAACAGCTTAGTCAGAGAATCAGAAAGGGAATAGGATCTTGTGTATGGAAGCACAGAGTAGCCATGCTGAGCTCTGCCCCAATCCCAGGTGAGAGAGATGTTGCTGGGGGTTATGAAAGCTCGGCCCAGCCAGCAAATGGAACACCACTGTAACTGCCGCACAAGGCTGGGCCTGGCTGCCCTTGGGCTAACCCTCCTCTTGTTCAAACATTGTTTCAGCAAAAGGCTTTGAACTTGGTTATTGATTGCCAAAGTTTACAGAAGCCACAGTTTCCCCTCGCCATGCTCTCTGAGGCCGCTCAGATAATAATAATAACTTATTAAGCAAAGTCTAAGGATGATTCAGTACAGGGACGATACAGTATCAGCAAGTCCAGAACATGTACTACAGGCAATGGTTTTGTATTACCCATCATTATTCTAGAGAACCTAAAGCTGATAACATATATGTATATGCCGAAGTACCTTTTTTTAAAAATTGTAATCTACACTGAGTGCTTCTCGCATTAGTTACTGTTCTTTAGCCGGCTTACTGTACTCCAGCCAAAGTCAGGAACCTGCTGCCCTTCTCAGGAATACAAAACCAGTGACTTCTCTGAGTGAAAGAAGACACCATCCAAGAGATCTGCAGATTAGTGGGTCAGAAATGAGTGCAATTAAGGACGGGAGGCACAGACTCTAACAGTGACTTTGCTTTAAGTAAATGAGCCAAGCTGTTATGCAAGTGCGGAAGATGACATCTATTATTCAGTGAATCTATTACGCAATTCAGTTGTTTCTGATTACTTTCCAGTGAGATTTACTCAGATGAATTATTAGACATCTTTGACTCAGCGATGGACAAAGTTATCAACTGTATTAATGAAACAACTGAGATATTTTCAAAAGTATGTTTGATCCTGATGTATCTTTGTTTGCCCATTGAATGCACACTGATGCAAAATGCTGCCTTTTACATATGGTAGCACCATGTGAGACAGGATGCTGCATGCATCCATGCATAAGTTATTAATTGATCAATTATGCATTCTGTAAAGTTTAATAATGAACCTTGTCCTTGATCTTTTTCTTTCTGCTGCATTCATTTCGTTCAGTCAGATGGTCTAATCCACAATGCCATCTAATAGTTATGAACCCAACTTGATGTTAAAGTGTTTATTACAAGCTCTGTCACATTTTGCTGAGTTTTTGGTCATAAAACGAGCTCAAATGTCAGTCCACTCTTTACCGCAGTGTGGCAAGGATCTAAATTCCCCATATAATAAACCAGGATCACAAACCATCAGACTGATAATGAATGCATTACCAGTTTATTGTGTTATCAGAGTAAAATCTGCTTAGTGACTCAGAGACACACCTTGGTTGCTGGCTCTGAGGTAGAAGCAAAGCCATCTCTTTATCAGCCCTCTGCTATTGTTACCATCCTGCCTTTGTGTTTGCGAGTCCGCCGTGTTTACACTGGTTAACATCATACAGATGCATACATGGAGTCTTGACAATAACCTGACAGAGCAATGGCCTGCCACTCCTTTAAAGGTGCATGACCATGATAATGAACTCAGAGAATGCATGAGTGTGTGTGTGTGTGTGTGTATTTTTAGCACATCTCAGATCTCAAGAGACAGAAGATCAATTGGTGCTCTTCATTAATTCAGCATTTAAGAACCAGAATCAGGTGTCCTCCTCTTGTTCTCATCTAATGACTAGATAGAGCCAACCGTATCACTTCAAACGGGTGGTCTGTTCGAGCAGCTTCAGTGTAACCGACCCCATACCAAGTATACAGCAAAGTCCACTTCAGCAGTGCGTTAATTAACAACACATTTTGCGTCAGGCCACAGGAACACAGCACATCTGTGAGGCAGACTGTGTAATTAGAACACAAAAATGTGCTAAACCTCTGAGCACACTGCTTGTGTTGCAGTCACCCTGAAATCAAGACCTTTTCAACGCTGTCCATTTTAAGCATGATTAATCATATCTCACTAGATGGACAAAAATTGCTGTCTTTTAATCGGACTTTTGATTACATCACTGTGCACCAGCAGGAGGGGAAAAAAATACTAAGCAGTAGTATCATGTTTCGGCTTCCCACCACTCCCTGCAATCAAGAAAATGGCTCAGCGATGCTCCCTAATGCAGTGTTTCACTCAAAAACATGCAGAAGTAGACTAATAAAATCCTATTTATGTTGACATTAAAATGACTTCTTAAGTAGAAACATTAATACATTAATGTAAGATCTGTGTTATGAGTGTGGATGTATGTTGTATGGTCAAGGGGAGACAGAGAATGAATCTAACTTGCATTATTCTTTTTCTTTCTATTCATCTATCTATTGATCTATCCGTCGATCTAGTTATCTATCTATCTATCCATCCATCTATCTATCTATCTATTATGCGCGCACTCCTTTAAACCCTTTTCAAGAGGTGTAATTTGTATTTCACTTCTTGAAATGTTGCATCTCTGGCAGGTGATGAGGTAATCAAAACTGTACAGTACACTCACTTTCACTGAAACCTAAGCCATAAATCTCTGTGTATTGCAGGGCCACGATATTCCCCTTGTGCTTTAGCACGTGTCATGGCTGAACCTGCCTGGTGGAAGCTGACTTTCTTGAGGAAGAAGTCATCAGAGTCCAAGGTCCTGTACGAGATCCCAGCTGAATATGGCATTAACACTGGCAATAAAGAACACTCCAGCCCTCCCTTCTACCCAGATAACACTGACAGTCAGCTGGACGCCAGGCTGGAGAAGCTTGTGGACAAGTCTGCCACCAAAGGCCGCCACGTCAAAGTCTCACACTCCGGCCGCTTTAAAGAGAAGAAGAAGATTCGAGCCACTCTCGCCGAAAACCCGAGTATTTTCCCAGAATACAACAGGACTGATGAGAACCATGTGGTTGAGAAATAGCATGCAAGCCTAGAAACAGTCTCTTATCATGCAAATCCAAGCGCACACACACACACAAAATGGTAATTAGTATGAGAAATGTGAAATTCATGTGCTGGATACACAGCTTCAAAATGTCCTGCTGATCTTATGGAGCTCCAAAATCAGAGGAGTCATCAATTTTAGAGATTACATTATTTTTTTAATCATATGGGGTCTACTTTAGAAGCAAAACAGAACTCTTCTAAATGAAGTTTTGATATTTGATGATATCTACAGAGACAGATGCATCCATACATAACTTCATTTTGTACATTTGGTACTTTTAATATTGATTAATCGAGTTGCTTTATTCTTCGTTTAGGTGCTGAATGGTGTGGTGAAACAAATTGTAACGTCAAGAACATCGATTTCAGATGTTTTATTATAAAGTGTGCTTTGTTAATGCCTGCTGCATGAACTGTTTATGTCAAGGAGAGCCAGAAATGATGTCTGGAGACTAAAACAGAAGACAACAGAATTCTACAAACACAAACAGCAGCTTCTCCATCCTGCTGCTGACACTGTGACGTCAATTGGCGGACACTGCCATCTTGTGGCTAACAATGGAAAACATCAACGTGTCATACAGAAAAACGACAGTCATAAAAATGACACCGATTTGTATTATTTTTGTTGAATTAAATATATTTACTGAACCAAAATGTCCTCTTATTCATGAAGACTATTTCTATAAATGTCCAGTTTTCACCGAGACAGATGAGAGTTTGGCACAATTAAAAAGTAACAATGAAGTGCATTAGAAGGCAATTTCAGCTGATTTCTCTAAGAACACAGACGTATTTCAGTCTCTGTTAAGACAGTTAAAGGCATGCAAATGTAAGACACATTACAATAGGAAACAAGTGCCCTGCCGACTTATCAAAGGACAGCAATAACTTTGTGCTTTTTCTTTTTTGACAGAGGTCATAATGTCTAAAATGCAGTAATGACATATTTTCTATTGTTATTCTATGTTAAACAGTCAGTGACCTTGTACTGCAACATTCTGAAGGACATTCTCACCTTTGTTTACAACAAGTACAACTATTAGTCTGCAAATACTTTCCAAACAGGTAAAACTACTAAAATGCCTTATCAGAAATCATCATCAAGTAATAAACAGCCTTATCTATGCGGTTTGACATCACAGTTGCAGTAAAATGATGGCTAAATAACGTCTAGGTCACCAGCGGTCATGTTTTTAGGGTCTGCTGAAGAACTCCCATCATATTCCCTCTGTCAGGGGGCTAATCGCTGGTAGGCCCAGCCTCCCTCTGCCTGATGCTGCATTTCTTTAAGTTCTGTCTCTCCATCCTTGAGCTTTGTGAACACAATACGATCGTGTAACCTATTGGTCTGGCCCTGCCAGAACTCAATCAGGAACGGCTTCACAATGTAGCCCCCCCTGCAGAAAGAAGAACAGATGCAACACCAGCATAACCACCATCATATCTAACCAAAAATTCATTCCATACAATAAACACTTTTGGTTCTAAAATCTGACTGGCTAAGCCTCATTTGCAGACATTTTAAAATGATCAATATATGCAAACGTAACTATAATGAAATCCATATTAATAAAATATATTCTTTACTATCATGCAGGTCATGGAAACAACTGGGATCATTTTGTTGTTTGGCGGCAGAGTATTTAACACAGACATTATTTAGCTATTCAACTAATATTTTTTTGTTATTCATTAGATTTATAACTTTTTTTAAAATTAAATTACACATTACTTCATTATATAATATAGTACAATATAATATCATTCTATTTTATAAAAGTGAATTTACTAAGTTATGCCCAATACCACTACTGGGGCAGCTGGTGGCCTAGTGGTTAGGGAGTTGCCAATGCAACCAGAAGGTTGTGGGTTCGAATCCCTGAACTGTGAATGGGTTAAATGCAGGGAAGGAATCTTCCATTGTTCACAGCGTGTGCTGTGATGGGGGGTGTTCAGGCGTGACTGTAAGGGGCCACTTCACTTTACTTTACTAAAAATCATTGCAATGAATAGTCACTTGCTTTAGCTGTTCGTTCTCAAATGAATCTTTATGCTCAGGTGGAACTTCTGAGTAAACAATGCCACGGGCCAACTCCATTTAAAGCAGCTCATTTCTTAAATATGTACCAGTAATCCGGCATGGGGACCTCTGAGTCCTTGTATTTCTCCTCCAACTCTGCATTCTTCTGTCTTATGTACTGAGTATGGAGAACACAAAATGTTTTATCATTAACTGTCGTAATGGAACGCATAGTTAGAGTGGTGCGGTCTGAAGGTTAAAGATGGCTATCTCACCTCCCTGTTGGGTATCACAGTGCTCTGTCTGCTCACAACTGCACCGATCTGACTGCTCTTGGGTCTTGAGTGAAAGTAGTCACAGGAACTTTGATGTGGAATTTTCTCTACAGTGCCTTCAATGCGGATCTGTGGGGACACAATTTTGTGACCCTTTTGAATGAAAGCAGGCCTACAGTAGGGCCAATGCTTGAATTGGGCCAACACTTAGTGCTGAAAATCATTTATGTAGCAAATTTAAAACACCACAGTAGGAATAATTGAATAATGCAGGTCTACCTCCATGAAATCCTTCAAACCGGATTAAAGAACATAAGGGAGGGTGCAGTGGTAGTGCATATCATTCATCACATCAAACAGTTAAATATTTTCAAGAAGATTGCATTAGGAATGATCTCATTTTCATCAAATTATAATCCTGAAACTCTACTTGTTGTTTGTAAAGTCTAGCCCTATTTTAGCCCAGCCTGGACATCAGCTGACTTCAGTAAGTGTAGCTGGCAATGTGTAATGAGGTCCAAGTCCAGCGGTCTCATGCAAAACTCACCTGCCTGTTCAGTGGTTCCCAGTAAAAGACAAGGCAGGCATGTGGGTTGCTGTCCTGCAGGAATGCATTTCAGAAGAGCATGAGAAGATCACATGAACTAAAACAATTCAAAACAAACTAACACTCTTGGAAGGTTAACAGACAATAAAGTGAGGCTTAAGAGGCTGTGAAGACTCACCAGCTCTTGACCTTTACGGCTTTCATAGTTAGAAAAGAAGCGGAATCCCTCGTTACTGTAGCCTTTCAGAAGCACCATACGAGCAGAGGGCAGCCCGTCCCTTTACGCAAGACAGCATATGAAACGTAAAGATAAAAATAAAGCGCTTTTTTTTATTTTGTCCGTCCTGCAGAACCCTTAATCCTTTACTGTTAATGACGTCTCATGCATTGTCTTTTTAATTCCAGGCTGCAATCAAAGTCGTGCCCAGTGGGATAGTCAAGTTTGACACTGATGTTGTTTTTAGCTTCTGAAGGTGAAAGGTGAGACTAGTTCTTCTTTTGAAAGAAAAAATTTAACCGATAGTTAAAGAGTAGCACATAGCGTTCTCACTTTGTTGCTGTTGCAATACACACGGCATTGGCCTCCCCGATTTCAGGACACTTTGTAGCTTCATCAAACCACTTGCCAAACTGCTTGATGGGGTCAAGGGAAACAAGCTGATCCTCCTCAAAGCACTACAGAGATAAAAAAAACATGTTATTAGTATCAATATATGGTTCTTCTTAATATTCTTCACTAGTATTGTTTTCAGTCTGCATGAAGACACTTTGCTTGCTTTAAATTTCCTGTTACTCCAGTTCTCTAAGCATGTATCTGAAGCATTTATATCAAACCATACTGCTAAAAAGAGGATTTTTTGTATTAAGCGGGACTCACATCAGGAATATACGGACAAGCAACATGTAAAATAGTACAAAAATAAGAAATGAACAAAAAAAGATTAGTTAGAATTTTCCTCAAAGGTCTTGTAAAATGTAGCTGCTTTAGGCCAATCAGAATGAGTTCTACGCCATAAAATGAATTATGTGGTGCACAATTTCCCTGCAGGTTAGATTTATCTTATCTCTTACGACAACCAGAGTCTTTAAGAATCTTGAGCCAGTTGTTTTAAGATTAAGTTTAGGATCTCCAACCTGCTCATGGTGAACCTTCAGGAGCAGATGCAAATGTGACATGCTGACTAGGTGCAAAATACACAATGTAGACAAAAGTTATGGGACGCCTAAACACTACACCAACAGTAACTTTAATGATATTGCATTCAAATCCATAGACTTTAATATGGAGTTGGTCCCCCTTTGCAGCTATGACAGCTTCCACACTTTTAGGAAGGCTTTCCACAAGATTTCAGAGCTTCTGTGGGAATTCTAAAGGTGTTGGGGTTGAGGTCAAGACTCAGAGTGGGCCAGTCAAGATCCTCCATTAAGCCATGTCTTCATAGAGCTTGCTTTGTGCACAGGGGCACAGTCTTGGCGGAGTAGAAAAAGGCTTTCTCCAAACACGGTGTCCACGACGCTGGAAGCATGGTGTTGTCCAGAATGCGTTAAGATTGCCCTTCACTGAAAGTATGAATTCAGTAATGTGTGCCCCAATGCATTTGCTCATATAGTGTATGGCAATAACATTACAACATCTCTGTTATGGAACTACTGTTATGCACTCCTGGGTGCAGTAATGAGACTGGGGGGTCAGGGTGCAAGGGTCTGCTGCAGACATTAACATTACCTCCTCATCGCATTAACATTACCTCCTCATCGCCTTTGTATTTCTTTCTCCTGTCACTCAGGTCCATGGCTGTGCTTTCAGTCTTCGAGTGTGTGCAGGAAGGAGTGAAGAAAGCCTGGCTGCGAAGTGACAGTGAAATTCGGGACTGGACGAGCTGTCCGATGGTGCTGACGAGCCTCGACGTGCTCAAGCTCAGCACACGTTTCATGGTCGTTACAATGACGCAAACTCCTGCTCGTGACGTCAACCACAGACCAGGTCGTTACGCAAAACATCGAAAAGGTAATCGCTGACGTTGGCATGTGGTGTTTAGGATCACCATGTATGAGAGTAAACCTGTACAACACGTCGAGTGTGCTGAGATCTATACGAGCACGTCAAATTAATTAAATAAATGATCAAAACAACGGGAGTTTTGAGAAGCGATGAGTTTAACAACACAACGACTTCAGCATCGATGTGTCATCAGAAACGTGGATGACGGAGTGCAAATCTACACATCATCTGCGGCTGAAACTGGCGGAGGAAATGATTTACAAATCAGATCAGGAGGGCAGAAACGTCACGTCCAGTACAAGATGGCCGCGACCTTATGCAGCAGGGTTCTTCTCAGAACTGGTAATTTATCCTTGTTAAACGACCGAATACGTGTCATTAACGATTACTGTGGTAGTTTCATGTTTCTTTTTAGCTATAAGGCATTTACGGGAGAAACAAAGCGCACCAGTGTGGGTTTTATGCTGTTTTTGTGCTCCCCCCTGTATTTATCAGTTTGTGTGTTTATTAATCTGTTGTGCTTTCGTTGAACCTGTGTGTTTATTTATCTGCTGTGGGCTCCTTTCTCCTGCACCGAACCCTCTGTGTTAAAAGAGGAAAAACACACCTCTTGAGTGCAGGTCTGTGATCTGACCGGTCTTTCACACTGGAACCAGATTCATTTAGTGCGCCGGTTGTTTCTATGACATTTCAGTGACTTATTATTATTATTATTATTGTTATTTTTATTATTATTAATTCTCTAATGCTCAGTCCGGCTGTTCCGGGTAGAATTTAAAGATTGAAAATAATACTGTTTAAAAGAGTTTAATTCTCTAATCTAACCATAAAAATATGTTAATCTATTTATCTGTATCTACTATACACCTGTGTCCACTATCCATATATGTATGTATGTGTGTATATGTATATGCATATGTAAATGTATGTATGTGTCTGTATTGTTGGAACAATACCTCTTCATCAAAATGGCAAATTTACAGGTGTAGAATTTGTTCTTGCCTTTTGGTTCAGACTAAGGCTGCACAATATATCGGAAATTGCGATATCAACATGTGCAATATCCATATCGCCAAAGACTGACTGAACTGCTATAAATGGTGTTTTTCCAAAGCTCTTCACCCAGAGCCACAGAGAAGAGGGCAAAAACATCACTGGGCAGTTTCTTCATCTTCTATGCTACTGTTATAGATTGTTCCTTTTGCTATTTCTTCCAGGCTAAGAACATACTATAATTTTAATTATGATTACATTTATT
The DNA here is from genome assembly GCA_037577145.1 of Brachypetersius gabonensis. Taxonomy (NCBI): domain Eukaryota; kingdom Metazoa; phylum Chordata; class Actinopteri; order Characiformes; family Alestidae; genus Brachypetersius; species Brachypetersius gabonensis. The sequence continues at coordinate 31,392,771 of JBBJLR010000111.1, read as the reverse complement.
TAATATGATTAAATATTTCAGATTTTTTTCATTTATGTTCAATGATTCAAATGTTTTATGGGAGGCCTTAAAATGCTCCGTTTAAGTAAATTCTTAAAAAAAAAAAAACATGTTGGAATGGAAGTATTGCATTACATTTTTTTCTGCATAGACTAGTCAGTGTCTGGAGTCCAAATCCAAAGCAGAAAAACATTAACACTGTAAAGGCTAAGTTTTTACTTATCGCATGTGATATTGCCATCGCAACACTCAACAACATTATCGCATATCGCATGTTTTCCGAATATCGTGCAGCCCTAGTTCAGACAGTGATTCATATAATTAACTTTAATATGGTTTGGTTTGGTTCCCAGTTCTATTAATCTACACTGGATGCCAGAATCAAAATGGAGAGTTGGATTATAAACAAAAAAATCTGTGTTGGTGGGTTTGTTAGTGATTAATCCACTCTGATAACACAACATTAACTAAATACTTAATTTGACTATACTGCTCTTCACTGTACATTTATTTAAGTTTTTTTTTTTTTAAATGTAGGGTTAAACAAAGGAAAGGTGGCAATCAATATTTCTTTTGTCCAACATTTTTAGGGGTCTTGAAAATGTAGTTTTATGACTGAGAGATGCATCCAGGTTAATAAAACACTCATGAGACCAGCACTGTTAAAGACTGATCTTAAGGTATCTGGAGCTAAAACCTTATACAGTGAAGTGCATGCTTAAAGACACAGTTGAGCAGTGATACATTTTTAATGTACTATGCATATTGTAGGTACTTTTAACATATTTGATATGTTTTAGCTTTTAATCTGTATGTTGTTCTCTTAATGTGTATTTTGAAAATCCAAAAATATTCCTCACTGAAATGTACTGGTACACTTCTTAAATCCCTGAGGGGAAAAATGAGAACCTTCAATGTGTGTGAACTTTACAGGATGGCTGCCTTTGGCTCAGAGTGTCCGGCATGGCTCCAAGGCAGTCACCCGCCACAGAAAGCCCATTCATATTATCAAGCAGAAGCTGTTGGCTGTTACTGAGTACATTCCACCCAAGCCCATTGCTCCTCCTGGTGCTCTTACTCCACGCCCCAGGAAGACAGAGCAGGTGGGAACACAGTTATGATAAATCTGGTGTGAAGCCTCCAGTAGAGAGCCAGTTAGCGTTATAACTTATTTCACTCTGGCCTTTCTGAGATAAATACTTTTCTTTCAGAAAGATTAATCAGGAAGCCTTGGACATGGGTATCAATAGCAATGACATATTAATGTTAATAACATTGCTAGTAGTTAATCACCTTTATGTATAGTGGAGTTTATTTCCAGAAACCTTCACTTTCACTTTATTTATTTGGTCTTCAGTTGCCACCACAACTTAAGTACTTCCGGTCAGTTTAATTGAAAGCCCTACTTTCCAAAAAGTGTCTCAGAGTAACAGGCACGGTTATTTCATATGTGGTACACCAAACAGCGCTTTAAAAACTGACACGCAGTAATTATTGTTACATTTAAGGCCTTTGTTCAAAGTTTACCATGTGGGTGATAGAGCGTACTTTCTTAAACAAGTGTGTGTTGACCAGTCGACACAACAAAAGCCTATAGTTAAGTAAATCATTTTTGGGGACCACTGTAGACGCACACATTGTTCCACTACACATTGCACTAAATATCTAGTAAGTTGACCTTTTTAGTTGAATAAAAAAGCCTAACCTAAACTTAAAATAAAAAATAAATCCTAATACTTACCATAATACCGTTGATAATGAACTACGTTTCACCACTTAGTTTGTTAATCATTTAAGCATCTGTAGATCTGTATAGATATTCGCTAATATGCTGTACTAATAGAAACAAAGGTGTGAAGTTGTTTGATTACTTCCGCATTGTTACATATTTTTTTCCAAAAGGAAACTGGCCTGATGAAGCTGTTAAAGAAAGAGCTTGAAACGGTGTTTAAAGAGTTTAAGATGATTGCTGTGGCCCAGAACTGTGCCACCAGTGCTGAAGACATGCTACTGTTGAAGCACAGACTTCATAAACATGACATCAGAGTCAAATTTTTCCCCAACCAGGTAAAGCCACATGTCAACAAATAGCATTCCATCTTTATAAAACATATTTAAGATTTCTCACCAATGATGTCTTTGCATGGCTCTGCAGGTCATGAGATCTTTTCTGCCTGGCAGCAGGTACAGCAACATGCAGCCTCTGTTCATTGGGCAGACTGTTATGTTTGTCAGCAAAGAGCCAAAAGTGAAAGAAATGTTACGAGTGCTGAAGAGTAGCCCTCAGATGGTACTCTTAGGTGAGTTTTTCATGCTTATGTAAGGAGTACATACAGAAATATTCATTCTAATTGTATCTGCCTTATCTGTCATGTACTGTCAGTTAGCACAGACAGTCATTTTGATGCTTTTTCCTGTCATTTGAAAAGAACAAAAAAAAAGATTAACTCTAATCTCACATTTAAAAGCCAATGGGCAGTTGGTGCATTTGATGAATAAATGTTTAATATTAAATCTGTGAACTCTCATCAATGTAGGTCTGTGCATTTGCTTTCCCAAATGCTTTTTGATGTCTACAGTGAGAATCTCTGAAAACTCTACATTGTTTTGTGTTCAGTTGATATCATGTTTCCACATTTTTACCATTTGTAGAACTAGTTTAGTCACTAAGAGGACAAATTAAATTAAGTATTTAAGTATTTTTGAATACTTAAATTGACGTATTCATTGGCACAAATGTTTCAGCAACTGGCTCCTATTATTTGTGATAAGTGCCTATGAAATGACCAGCTATGGTAATCAACCATACACTACAAAAGCTAGCGATGGAGATTAGGTTGAAATCACTGCAATATTGTGTGTATCTGTCTTCTGAATGGTATTTTAACTCATTGCTACTTCTGCTTACTTCACCCAGGAGGATGTGTAGAGAACACACTGTTATCGTATGAAGGATTACTTAAATACTCCAGTCTGCCGTCTATGACCACTTTCCATGGTGAGCTGGTCGGAGGGCTGACCATAATGACCTCACAGACTGTTTCAATGCTGCAGAGGCACCCTGCCCACCTCTCCGCTCTTCTCCAGCAGTATATCAAACAGCAGCAGCAGTCTGAAGGTGCCTCAGAGTCTACTATGCAGGAGACCTCCCCTAAGGAAGCAGCCGTCTGAACCTGTTCTTGTCACCCGATTCCCCTGTGATGGACATGAACTGGCCGTCTGCGGGGTCGAAGCCTGAACTCCGGTGTTTGGACTCTGATAAGAATATGATACTCTGCTGATATTGCAAATATGTCCAGTATTTATATACTGATCAGTGTCATAAAAATAAGAATGCTGTAATTGTTGACCTCAGTAAAGCTCTTCTTTTCAGACACAAAAGGATATATTTTTGACTACAAATATATCAGCAATTTGATGTCTAATAGCCAAGAAAGTTTGTTTGGAAAAAAGGAGGGAATATGCTGCTCCCACTGAGGTAAATACAAGTGTCGCGTCTCTGGATTAGAGGTAATCTGGATTACTCAGTGATCAGATGGGTTTATTAGTTTGTTATTGTAGCAATTGTCTGTTTATCACTTTTGACATCATTGAACAATTAGACATGCTAGTATTAAATTGGGAGAATTCAACTATTTAATAATCACCGTTACACTGAAGTAGGGGGTAATGACTATTTTCAGGGCTGATGCAGGTCTTTTTAGATCAGAAAGTAAAATTTGATTTATGAAAATGCATTAAAACAGTCAGGACTAAAGCAGAGCAGCCGAATACTAGAGTTTGTGGTTCGTCCTCTTCAGACCCGTACCCTCTGCACCTCTAATTCCTATAGCTCCTTAGTCACTAATGCGGATAATGATTTGGCAGAACTGCGGTGAGAACTTCAGGTTCGGAGGATGTTAATTCCACTTGCTTGTAGAGGACACACCAAGAGGTGTTCACAGTAAATATTTAGCTTTTGAAGGCTATTGAGTTTGGACGCTTTCACAAATGGGGAAGCACAGTGATCACTTTTGTGGAAATTTCAGCTGTGAAGTGTCTCCGAGATCAGTTGGACACAGGAGTCTCAGGTAAGGTATAAGCAAGAGCAACAGTTACTGAGTGGAATTATTTTGAAGTTGTTCTCAGTGTTAACTGCGTCATAGGAAGGAATATATAGAAGAATCCAAGCATATGAGCTTTTGACCATCTCAGGTTTGTCTTTTTTTGCACCTTTTTGTTTTAGGATCGATTTCCTCCACTCTTCACAGTTTAAAATGTGTTCAACAGCATATGCAGCCAAGGCCTTTCTGAGTAGTAACCTTTTTTTTAGTCCGACCAATTTACAGAAGTACAAGCTTAGGTCAACTGTATTGTTAAAATGCAACTCAACATTGACTCATAAAGCATTTACATTTAAATAATTCACATCAAAACAACTCACTTTAAAAAAATCTGACTGTTAAAGGTATACAAGAATAGACTAAACTAAATTACTTGTTATCCCATTAAGTATTGTTTTAATTATACTGATGACATTGTGTGTTGTGTGTTTAACAGTTTATGATGTGGAATCTACTATGAAGTTCAATATTTAAGGATGCTTTGTAAAATCTGGTTCAGAGCTCCTTAGTTAAGGCTGGCAAAATGGCAGGCTTTGCTTCTCCTGTGATGAACTCATACAAATCGTTTTCCCATCAAATGATGACATTGTTTACCTGGTATCGGATAGCATAACGTATCAATACATATTGAAGAGCGGTCATATTTTATCACGTTAGATATTTCATCAGTGAAAGTGATGCCCAATAGCCTTTATTTTTCAGTGTTGAGTACGCAAAGCTTTGGTGAAAGGTAAAACCCCTTTATCTTGTTTCGGCCACATGCTTCCATCGTTAAGGTCAATCCTACATCAACGAACAAGCTTTGCATAACCCCATCCTGGCACAGACAGACAAGATGTAAACATTACTTTTAAATAGATTTCAATTGATATCAATGGATAATGCATTAGCTGAATTCTCATCTCTCATTTTTGAGATTGGTATAAGTGTGAGGTGTTGGGAGTCTTATTTCTTGTATTTTTCTAGTTTTCTTTGGCTTGTGATCTTATTAGTCCATGTTCCAGGACTAGCCATGCAACAGGCTGCTAAAAAAAGGCCACTCAAAGCCAATTATCATGATGGTGTTAATCCTCTCACCCAGAGACTGTTGCTGAAGCTAAAGCAATGTCTCGTGTTTCCTTGCTGAACATGCCGTCATTCAAGAGAGTAGACCTTAAAGGTTTCTTTTTGGAGTTTGTTAAGTCATCAAATAGATGAATTTCTCAGCTGTCAATTGTCCCACAGCTGTAGAACCTGTTAAGTTTTGTTATTTGCTCTGTGGACTTGTGTGAACATAGTTTTATAAAGAAAAGAAATGACTTGTTTGATTTCAGACACACCCACCTCTGTATGCTCCACCTCAGTATGCTCCATCTGTCGTATTTATACCATTGTACCGGTTATTTTTGTTATACTAAATTTATAATGGTGGAACGGTAAACTATTATCTACATATCAAATGTTATATGTACTCATATATGCACCTACTCATAAAACATACTCATATGACTGTTTTCATTCTGAATTTCTCTCATTTGAGGCCCATGTCTGTTTAAACTAGAAAATATGTGTCAGATTTGATTCATCCTTTTATTAATAGTTGATATCCCTTATTTCCTGGCCCTCAAAGTACATCATTTTTTTCCAGCTGTGGTCCTCTGATAGCAGCTAAATTCAAGAACCAGACAGATACAAGGGCTCGGTTTCTTTCTCAGTAAGGTTTGGCCAGTGGACACTTGGTGAAGAGTCAGTGAGATGCACTTGGCAGTGGCAGGGTTAGGCTCTAGAAGCTTTCTAGTGTTAGGTAACAAGATTAAGTGTTTCTTTTTGGGCTTTGCAGTGTCTGCATGTGCACTTGCTTTCACTGTCATTGTCAATGTGGTCAAGAATGCGCCTTTATATTGTGTTAAAACATGTCAGTGAGGGCCTGAATAACCAACGGTGACTTTTGCTGTCCAGTGGTTTTGCCCCCATAACCCTGTAACTCTTATGCTTTTCAGACTGATGGTCCTATGGTCCTGAACAAGTAAACCATATATTTATTTAAAGTTCAACACAGGCGTGTAGCAGAAGAGCACATTTTAAAAATGGAGCCCCATGGATCCACGTTAGACCATAGCCAGTTAACGATGAGTGGGCTGGACAGATCAACTGCTGGATGGCATAAACCCACCCACTCCAGGAGCAGCAGCACTGCATCTTCTCGCCACTCACGACAGGTGATCTTGTAGCATATTTAACCTAAAACTGGCCTTAATTTGCGATTGATTTGTCACCACACTTCAGTGACTTTGCAAAAAAAGTGTCATTAAGTAGTTAACCTGTTGGACAACTTCTAAACCTCCAATTAAAAAGGCAAAAGCCAAACAAGTCTTAACAAGTCCCACAAATGTGCTTTGCTCTCTGTTACTTCGTACATGTGCTGTGGGGTGGTTTTATCTGTGGGAGAAACAAAACATTATTAGATTTAGATATTACAATATTAATATTGCGTATTATTCCTCTTCTGCTGTATCTGCGGTGCTAGTGCTTCTTTCTTATTGTGTCATTTTCAGAACATAAAGGATTGGGAGATAATGGATGATCTGCAGGCAGATATGGGTACCAGTGGTGAGACCATGCAGGATATGAATCCTCCAGGCATTTGTGAAGGCCTCCTGATGAAGAGGAGAAAATGGCCCCTGAAAGGCTGGCACAAGGTTTGCTCAAGATGACAGCCAAAAAAGCAAATGTGGATTTCAGTGGAATTACACAGTAATCGCTGTAATGGGAAATTTTATTTTGTTCATTTATTTTCTGTGACGACTCAAAGCAATGCTTCTAAAGCGATCCTGTCTTTTGCAGAGATACTTTGTACTCGACAAGGGGATCCTGCGATACTCAAGAAATCAATTTGATGTAAGTGAGCCACTCTTCTTGTTTGTGCTTTATTCAGCATGCCTTACGTTGTGTACTTACTGTACTTAACATTCCTGTACACCAAACAGAGCTCAAAGGGGAAGTTAAGTGGATCAATGGATGTCAGTCTTGCAGTGATGTCAGTAAACAGAAAGGCCAGACGTATAGACTTAGATACGGGAGACAATCTCTATCACATCAAGGTAAGATTTTCTGTGCTATTCTAAAACACTTATGTAAAAAACACATGGCCATGGATGTTCAATGTTTTGTCCTTGATTCTCTTTAAGACAAAGAGCCATGACCTGTTCTACATATGGTTGACCAAGCTGAGTGCCCATCGGATATATAAGAAAAACGAGGCAGCGCATGTTCACAATGGCTTCCTACAGGCCCTGTCCCACGGCAGCAACACAGTTCAGAGAAATGGTGCCACACAGGAACTGGTAAGTCAGTTTAAGACTTATTAAGTGCCTTTTTGTTACCATGCTGTCTTCACTAATCAGTGTTTTGTGAATGAGCAGTTTGTGGATATGGTTTGGAATTTTGAAATGTTGTAGCATCACCTCACAAAACATCAGGTTCCTCTCTGATAAACAAGCTGAAATCAATCGCAAAAGAACAGAGATCACATATTAAGAAATTATGAAGGAAATCTACTTTAAAAAGATCCTTATGTTGTCATTGTTTGGAGTGTCTGTGTAAAATCTGACCTTCCACAGTATCAGAACATATCTGGATCTTACCTGGCTGAAATGGCTGCTCAGAGTACAGATGTGCCCTCAGCTAACCCTGGTGTTAATGGGAAGGTGTCTGCCTGGCTGCAGCAGGCCCAGGACCCAGACAGCTGCATTCAAGGTATTATATTACCTGGTCTTCTCTCAGTAGAGAACTTGAAACGTTTTTCAAAGCGTATATTTCTGTAGCTGTAAAACATTCAGTACCTGTGTTATTTACAATGCTTGTAATCTGTCTTTTTTTTTTATTAATCTCATATTTTGTATTTCTTTTGTATCACTTTTAATATATTCGTGTTATATTCACAGTAAACTTTTGCACTCTTTTCTAAACTTTATTTGTTTTTCAGCATTTCTACTTTCAGTACTAATTGTGCTTAGTGTAATTGCATGGAACACCATCATAGCAAAAAAAAAATCCCTGCAGGGGCACTTTACTTGACAATAAACTAAATTCTGATTCTGGTTTAGAGACTGGACAGGCCAGATCATTTGTTTGAGTTGTGGTTCATTTGCCTTTTTCACCAGACAGCCCTTGATGAGGTGTATTGCAGGTTGTTTGCTCACTGAGTAATGAAGCAGTGTCCAGCTGGTCATAATCCTGGCAGAACAGCATGCTTTTAAATTATGTTTGGATAGACATGCTGGTTGTGTTTGCCATGGGTTTGCCATGTTCTTGCCATGGACGACTCTGTCACCAGAAAAGCTCCAGCCTCTGATACTGCTTTCTTCGTGCCTAAATCACAAAGTTAATTCAAAACTCACATGCATTAGTCACATATTTCAGTTTTTTTCCCATTTAATCAGGGTAAGTCCCATCTGTTAGCTAGGTCTCCCCCCTATCATGTTATGATGTTTCAGTTTTTGACTCTATAAAACAAGTTTAGATTGGGATTAGACCACTGTCCAGTGTGGTATACCTTTAGTTTAGTTGCTTCATCACTAAACTGGTTTCTCTGTAGTTAGTTCTTTGTTCTTAGTTAGCTTTATTTCATATTACCACCTTGTTGTTGAATCATATGTCCCTACAGTCCATCTAGCTGTGGTTGTATGTTGGTACTGTACTTGACTGAATGTATTGCTTATTCAATCTTTACTTAAATAAGTGCTTTACCAGTGATAATTAATAACTAGCTGTTCATTTATGGTGTCCGATTAAAGAACTGATCACTGCACTACAGTATGCAACTCATACTACTACATTCTAAGATAGGCATAATATACAGAACAGCTCGGTCTTGCTGTATTTGTCATTTTTAGACCAGTTCAGATGGTAGAGCCATGGATTTAACTCCCTTTACTTTGCTGTGTTCTCTTTTTTACTGTCTAGAACTGAACCGCTGTCAGATGGATCTGAATGATCTGAACCGGCTGGTCCAGAAGCTGCTCTGCCTGGAATCAGGCACGGCTTTTAACAATGGAGAGCTTCAGAGGATCATCAGCATGCAGGTGAGAACTGGAGTGCAACCTTCACGGAATCCACACAATCTTAATGGCCTCTGGTTTGGTTAGTATTTTTAAATGTCTGACTACACAGCAACATCTGATTTAGCCCCACGCTTAACCCACAGAACCTTTCTCTTGAAAAACCTAAGAAGAAATGTGGCCGGACATGGGGCCACTCTCGCACACTTTCTCGGGTTGAGGCTCTTGGAATGGTGAGCCTGCTCTATGATTGCCTTCAGTTTGGTAATCAGTATTAACATGCCCAAAGGGAGTCCGCTGGGTTATTGTGTTTATCAAGACGTTTGAGAATTAAACGTGTTTCGTCTTGTAGTCTGGTTGTAGATATCTTTCTGTGTCTCTTTGTGTCAACTGTTGCAGAAACTATTTTTAATTCATGTTGTGTCAGTTAGTGCAGAGAAGCAGAACTCTTCAGTAATTTAGTGAATTCCTTTTTTACATTAAGCCACTGCGTAGGATTACTAAATCGGTGAGTCAACTCAAAACACCATTTGTGGAGTTTTGATTAACATCTCAAACTAGACAAAGGTTTTTTCATTTTTACAGAAAATGGTTTCTGGTTTGGTAGAATTCCCTGAAAACATTTTTTGGCCCCTGTGCTGAATTAGCAGCCGTGTGCTAATAGAGACGTAGTTTAGCGTTTGACCACTGCTTGGCTTTATCAGTAATACGCTTGGAACTGCTCTATAAGTTCTTTAAAAAATGAAAAGTAATTAAATCTAAGATGTAACCTGACTTCAGAAACAAGAACATGAACTTTACCCACATTTTCTGTTATCTTCCCTTCTTCAGTTATCATCCAGCCACTTGAGCGTTTCATCACACCTGGGTACTTCTGTGCCCTCCATCCCTGACTATGTCTACTCCCAGCTAGCCCCACCGGTCTACAGCTCTCCTGAGACCAGGAAGCTCCACCAGGACATCTGTGCTGTGTCCCAAAGAGGTGAGGAACAGTAGGAAACAAAGCAACATGCAAAGAGACGGAAATGTCAAAAGATGGCAAAGAGGGCCCTCTGCAGGATCTTATCAATGATTAAGCGTTTTGGAACATGCTATTGAAAAAAATGATAATAGTGTTTATCATTATAGAAAAAACTATTATTATGATTATTAACCACATCTCCTGCTGAAGTTACTGCAATGGTATCAAACTCCAAAGACTATAATAAAACTTCAGAGGTGATAATAAAAGACATGTCCTCTTTCTCACTTAGTGCATGCCTCTCTGAGGTCGGTGCATGAAGCTCTGTCTCAGGAGAGCCATCGGATGCAAGAGGCATGGACCAGTGGAGAGGTCCGACAGAACACTTCTGCTCAGATTGACAGCCTCTGTTCCGCTTTGACAGAGGTGAGACATTTATAGTGCAAACATTTAGTGCAAGAACACTTGAGGAACCATTTGTTTTACTAAATATGTATTCATACTGCCAGGAAAATGACTGATACTGCCCCAGCTTGACATGCATTCAGATTCTCAAAGGAGAAGTTCTACTAACAGACCCCTCAAGCCTGATTTTGTCTACAGGAGTTTCCCGGCAGTGCAAATCTTGAGATGCGTTTTGTTTGTTCAAGATGTCCCCAGGTGCTCTTTCCACACCGCTATGGCTGTTTAACCTCTAAGTCAAAATATGCAGGTGTTGGAACAGATGAATTCATATTATGTTTAAAGTCACTGAGCCCCAATACTTCCCCAGCAAGTGTGCACTGATGTACGTTAGACACTGATAAAAGATTTCTGAGCCAATAATCAGCAAGGAAATAGTGTTTTTGTCACAAATGTATGTAACACACTGTTTGTTCCACACTAAAACCTTGTATTTTTGGGAGAAGGAATTTTATTTTTTACTTTTCATGCAAGTTAATGCAACATGGGTGTTTGGAAAGGGATTTTAAACCATTTACATTTATCTGTTTATCATGGTATTTGTAAATTATATAAAAAACTAATACATGACCAAACTGGATATAAAAAGATTTGTTTAAGGCCGTGACGTCATGCATGTTATTTTTGTTATTCCTCATTGTGTAGACTCTGTGTGTGTGTATATCCCATCAAACACAAATCCATGGAAGGTCAGATCACTCTGAATCCTCTGAAGAATTGTGAGACAGAGAAAGGCGTGTTTAGGTTTGACTTTTCTGAAATCTCTTTACAGGTGGCTGGGTTTACTTGAGCTGTTCTGCATTCAGCCCTTCTACCTCACCTGACTTTTCCAAAACCTTTCAGTGTCACTCTCTTACTGATGCCTCTCTTCCTCAGTCTGAATCTGGTCCACGTCCTTCTGGCCGCCCACCTTCAGTAGCGGACTCAGTGGCAGAGTACTTTGACGCGTATGATGACGTATGCGGAAGCTCCTCTGAGGCATCAGATGAGTCAGGCCTGAGTGATGCCTCCAGCAACTCAGAGCCTGATGAAGGTCATGGTTAGTAAACTCATCTAATTTATATACATTTACTAGACATAACATTAATGCCATGAAGTAAATAACACTGCTTGTCAACTGTCAAGGGTTGGGATAAATTAGGCAATAAGTAATTTATCAAATTTTGATGACAAGAAGACTGGGTCACAGCATCTAGCAAAAGTGGTCCGAAGAAGAAGAACCAGTGGACCAACAACTGATCCGCATGGAAAGAGAGGACTAACCCCTTTGGTCTGATTCTATAGTATAAACTGCTCTAAAAGTTATTCCTTAATGACAGTGGCCTTTTACAGCAGGATAATACACACTGACACAAAAATAGTTCAGGAATAGTTTGAGGAATATGATGAAGAGTCAAGATGCTGTCTTGGCTTCCAAATCCCCCTGATCTCAATCTAGTCGAGCGAGCGTCATATGTTCTGGACTAACTGGCCCAAAGCATGAAAGGCCTAATGAATTTATGTCTTGGTGACACAGTACACCACAGTAGAAGTCTTGTGAAGTCCATGCCTTCATAATTCAGAGCTGTTTTTATATTAGATGGGTGGTTTTGGTATTATGGCTGATGTTTATAAATTATGTCTGTAATGGTGAATGCGAAAAATGTATCCACTGTGTATTTATTTTGGTGCTGTGCTGGTGTAACCTGCAGCAACAGCAACACGGAAGTATCGGGCCAGCCTTTCCAAGGCACATTCAAAATCCAGGCGGGTTCTGCAAAACACGGGCCGTCGAACCACCCTGCCTGCAGTCTGCCCCGATAACAGTCACGTGGGCCTCGTGGCCATCCTTTATAACAACATTGGCAAGGACCTGTCCCGTGTGTCCATGCCAGCAGCCCTAAATGAGCCAGTCAATCTGCTCCAGAGGCTTTGTGAGGAGCTGGAGTACTCAGAGCTACTGGACATAGCCAACCGGACTGATGACCCCTACCAGAGGATGGTAATGCTTCTAATTTGAAATTAAAACTAATTTTGTTTTAACCTTAGTCCTAAGCATGATTCGTCATAGCATGTCATATAAAAGGCAAAACACTTGTTTCCCCATAGTTTTCCACCAAAATGTTATTACTTCTGCTCACAAATGTATTTTTTTCCCAGTAAACATACAAACCATATGTTTCAACATTCTACCACCTCTGTCACTGAGGGAAATTGCTCAGCTAGTCTCTAATTAAGTTAAAGAATGAAAATACTAATATTACCTTTAGAATTCACTAAATACTGAGGTAAGTTCATGTGCAGTATGGCAGTTATGTTCAATAGTATGGTTAATGCTCTACAGGCTTTGGTGAAAATGGTGTCAGTGAGACCAACAGATGCCTTCAGGGTGGTTCTGTATGCAAAATGTGCTTTTTCTGTTCAGGTTTACATTGCTGCCTTTGCCATCTCTGGCTATGCTACAGCTCAATTTCGTAACCGCTACAAACCCTTTAACCCAGTTCTGGGCGAGACGTTTGAGTGTATAAGGGAGGACAGAGGCTTCCGCTACATCAGTGAACAGGTAGGTGGTCATTTTTACACAGGTCAGATAAAGAGATGCGTTGTGCTCAGCTAACATTCAACTACATCTCTTAAATGCAACTGAACCATATTGTTCTATGTAACAGATTCTGTTCAGTGTAGCTTTTGTAGATAAGCATCTGTAGATAATCTATAGGGGACTATGGAAATAAAGTGTGACCCATTTCTTCCCTCAGGTTTGCCACCACCCACCTATCTCTGCGTGTCATGCTACCTCTGATAACTTCAGCTTCTGGCAGGGTAGGTTACATAACAGACGATTATCTCTTTAAACAAGAAATAAAGGTCCGGAGTAAAAAGTAAACCGCAGTTTGTGATGATGTAACCTTTCCTTGTGTGTACAGACCAGAGGTGGAAGAATAAATTCTGGGGAAAGTCTTTGGAAATAATGCCAGCAGGGATGGTGAATGTGACTCTGCCAAGGTGAAACAATCTATTGCCATTCAGTATGTACTAAAGGTATTTTGACATTTAGAGTAATGTAGACAAAGTTCTGATCTTTACTGCCCCCCACCTTAGGTATGGAGATCACTATGAGTGGAATAAAGTGGTGACATGCATTCACAATGTCTTCAGTCAGCAGCGGTATCTGGAGCATTATGGGGAGGCCATCATACACAACCTTAACAGCTCAGTCTGTACATGTAAGATCACGTTTGTCAAGGTGAGAGTCATTTTTGAGTTGTGACTATATATATATATATATATAGTCACAACTCAATATATATATATATATATAGTCACAAGTCACAAAACACACACACACGCACTTTTTCTGTGCGTGTGTGTGTGTGTGTG
>JBBJLR010000111.1:31332646-31343995 GCA_037577145.1 Brachypetersius gabonensis | reverse complement strand
ATATGTGAATGTGTGTGTGTTTCAAATGTGTTTGTGTAACAAAAGTCTGAAATATTTCCTAAACGGCCCCTCATAGACTATTGTAATGGTGATTGGTTATAATAAACTATTGAGCTAATGCCAGTGCATTACATTGACTAAAGACTGAAGATTAGAACAAGAGAAAGAAATGACCATCATTTATTTATTCATCGTTGTGAGATGTGGAAGCTATTGTTTATGGCATAAATTTGGTCAGTTGCAGTGTGTGCAATATGTGACAGACATTTCTATTTCAGTAACTTGTTCTTTCCATTTTGTTAGAAACAAACATCCTGTGGTGGCATTTCCTTATAGATATATATTTAAATATTCAAATATATTAAACAGTACTTACATCTAGTTATATTACTAGATTTTTTATTTACAGTGATTCAGTGATTAGCAATAAGTACAACCATGGGCAACCTGTCCTTTAAGAAAACTTTAACACAGGTGCAAATGAGCCTCAGTGTCAATGCAATGATTGCAATGGTGGTGTCCTTTATCTTATGGCATTACATTGCCTTGCTTGTACCTGTGCTGGTATTGTATTGTTTACTGCTTGATGAACGTTGTCTTTCTCAATCATGTTCACTCTTTTCTACGCTGTGAACAAGGGATGCATTGAGTTTACTTGCTTTAAATCACTTGCTATGAATGAAATAAAACCAGTGCATCAGTTTCTTTGTTGTTTATGCTAATATGAAGGAAGATGCCCTTTGGTCTTTCTCAGGTGGCACATTCTCTGACCACCTTTTGAACTATGCATCACCTCCATGAGCACAGTGACTGTGTATGGGCCTAAGGCACAGAACTACATCTTATCAGCAACAGACTTGACCTTTTATGCTACAAATGGTGTGAATAAGAACACATCTATACTGAACACTGTGAGTATGTGTAAGCCTATGTTTATTGACACTATGATCAAATAACACAGGTCAACAGGTCAAAATCATCCGAGATAAGTTTATGTGGGTTTGTAGTGTTTTGATTCAGATCTGTGTTTAGTTTCTCCTGCAGGTACAGTGTTTGTGATGAAGCTAGTTCTATTCTGCATGATAGGTATAATGATCATATAATATCATATAATAATCATATGCTGAGTGTTTGTGAAGAAACAGTGGTAGCTGACTGACTCTGATTATTATATCTATGCCACAGTGTGGCCTGTCTGACTTCACTCTGAAAATATTGAAACAGTTTTTGATTGGTGCTGCAGTTTAATAAAAAATGCATGCAAGTCTATTGCAGATCTAATATTACTCATAATTCAAAAAGTTGATGTGACTGAAAAAAACTGAGAAAATGAAAACTGATGAAAAACAGGTTTAGAAAAGTGTGTTGTATTTTCTGAAGATCACAAAAACATTTTTTTTGCTGACTGTGATTAGTCTGCAATGTTAAGTTTATCCCGCAGCAGTTAATTCCTTCATGTGCTTATGATTGGCTGGATACGATGCATTAGGGTTAGGTATGAGAAGGGCAGCATATTTCATGCAAATTAGATGTAAACGCTTTAGGAAAGAAGATCCCTAGGAAGTGGGATGGTCACCCACTGCAGGAAATGTAAGTTGTGATATAAAGTGAAGTTCTCCCTTATAGTCGTGAACACAATACAGCATACAGTGTGAACTTTTTTTTTGTTTTTTTTTACAGCAGAAGTATGACAATGGTTTCTCTGGACTCCATAACCTGAATAATACTGAAATATAGTTTATTGACCAAAAGGTAAAACTTCTGTAAAAATGTAATACATAAAAATCACATTGTATTTTGCTCTATTTGCTTAGAAAATCAACAAAGCTCAATGCATTACTCAATGCCACAGAACTGAGCTCTAACTGCAGAAGTCATGGCACTACACCAGGAATGCATTGATGGATGGAGTGGTGCTCGGTGTGGCCATGTAGAATTGTGGCATGTTGTCTGAGGGGGGTCTGAGAGATGAAATGCTTTGCTGTGCTTGCTGTGTTGCTCGGACAGCGCAGTGCCTACGTTTGATGGGACAGAGCAGCTGTGCTCTCACTTACATTCCTGTGGCCTGCTCAATTGGCACAAATGATTCCCCCCAAAACCTGGTCTCCACTGACTTGGCAATGTTCCAAAATACTTTGTCTCCTTTCTATGGCTGCCAATCCTCCCGATCACTGCTGGACTCTCTGCCTCAGCCAGGCTTCAGCCGCCAAGCCCACCGGAGTACATTAAGAAATCATCACTGCTGTCATGTCCACTGTGGGACGCCATGTGATGTCACACAGGGGTCAGCAGGCAGAATACAGCTTCTGTGACTTCTCTGCCGCCACAAGCGAAAGATGACTCTAGAGGGATGGAGAAATGAGTCGCAGACTTGAGCTGCCCTGCTTCGTCTGGTCTAAGCGAAATCATGAATGAGTGAGAGTGTATCTGTGTCTGTATCTGTTGGCCCATGGCCTGGAAAAAGCACTTGGCTCTGTGTCAAGCCTCATCTGCGTTAGTGAGCCGTGACAGTCATAAATCACTGCAGAAAGCCAGTTTAAATCCACTTTTGTACATAAGCTGTAACAAGACAATATGAGCAGCGCTTTTGTATTTTAATACACACAAGAGAGAGTGGAGAGTGGCCAGGGTGAGTACGCAGATGGTGTATAAAAAGATCAGTCCTAGTACAGAGACAAAAAAAGAGAGAAAAAAAGAGAAATATATTACAAAGTTTGATGCAACCATGGTTCTGAATGCAGAGAAAAAAAAAACATTGTAAGGAACATATTCTGCATGTGAGAGCAGCTGAAATGATCAGTGACAGTATCATATTCACTGACAGTTTACAAACAGGCATAACCAGTAAGAAGAACAGATAAATAATACTTTATTTTGTCATGAGGAGTGGTCCAGAAGCCCAAAAATGTTGAATGCAGGCTACTAATCGAACTGGTTAACAGCAATAAAGCAACATTATTAACATTATGTCGTACTTTTGTGTGTGAATTTTAAACATGAAACGAATGTTTTGTGTCTCACTGCAAGTGAAACTTAGCTCTGAAGCTGTGTGTAAAGCCAGTTATAAACATCTAGAGTCCTTGAGCGCTGGAGGAAGCCTCTAACCTCTTCATGTAACATAGTGGCCGAAGGCATGTGGGTTTAAAAAGAAATGTACCTGTGTTTTGAGTGGATGCAGTGTTGATTTTTGTTGTGTTTAATGAGTCTGTCATCATTTTCCCTCACTGTTCACCCCCGGGCACTGTCGTCTGCTAAGAAAAGCAGTGGCCTTTATTAGTCACTTTCCTTGATTCCCTTTAAGTTCACAGCAGGGTTAATTGCTTCTGAAGTGCAGAAATGCCTGGACAAGATTAATCACATTTTGGAGCGATATAAATAAAAAGTATATAATATTATACATTTATTTAGAACAGCGACATCACGGGTGACGGGACAATGGACGCAAAGCCACAGCGGAAAACATCTTACTCCTCTGGCCTCCATGAGACGATGACAGATTTATGACAAAGGTAAGAGAGCTCACTTAAAGGTCAATTGGTTATCCATGTCAAGCTGTAAATTAGTATGGAAAATCTAAATGATGTTGAAATCAATGTAACACGAGCAGTCATGAGCCATTTTACATTAATTACATAATAATTACACATTTAATTACACAGTGAGAAACGACAGGGTACAAATCTATAGTTTTGAAATGTTCCTTTTTGTTTTGATGTCAAGAAATGACAGAAAAAAATATATAAACAAAATAATTTGTTTTATTACACAGGTCAAAAAAAAAAAAATTTTTTTGGTAATCATCAGAAACTACAATGCACTTTTCTAAACCAGTTTTTCATGCTGATTTCAGATCAGCTTTCAGTCTTTTCAGTTGCATTAACGTTTTGAAGTAATATTAGATTTGTTTTTTATTAAACCGCAGACACCAATCAAGAACTGTTTCAATATTTTTAGAGTGAAGTCAGACAGGCCACACTGTGGCATTCAGCTACCAGCTGTCAGTCAGCTACCACTGTTTCTTCAAAAACGCTCAGTATATTATTATCACATAAACTGTACGTGCGGGAAAAACTAAACACAGGTCTGAAATCAGCATGAAAAGCACAACAAAACCCACATAAACTTATCTCTGATGATTTTGATCTGTTGACACGTGCTATTGGAGATAACTGAGACTACTATGGGTTTAAAGATAAGTTCCCTGGTTCAGGCAGTTTTATGTCCATGTGTGAAAAACTCTTAGCTTAGGATAATTTAGGACGGTGCTTAATTAAAGTAGCGTAGGCTGCTTTACTATGTTCTATTAGCATACAAGTTTTCAGATATTCCCTTTTAATTAATTGCTGTATTCAACGTTAGGATTTAGACAAGCCATCATCTCCAGTTCATGATCTAGAATAGAGCCTCACAGATAAGAACTGAACAGCTGGCCCAAAAATAAGTGTACATAATAATCATATAATTGAAATCAGATCATTCATTATTTGTGAATAGACGGAATGTATGGTGCTTAAAATAATACTTCGTTCTGGACACACAAATGTTATCTATCTGTATAATAATAATAATAATAATAATAATACTATTTGAAGAATAAGATTTGATTATTTTTATATCGAGAAGACATCCTATATGATCGTCTAAATCCCATGTTTGTGCTAAAAATTATTCCAGAGTTATTCCGTGGACAAAAGAGAGTAACTTTAAAAGGGTTCCCACATAAAACACACTGCTGAGACTCCATAAAACATCCACACTATTTACTTTAGGCGCAAATAAAGCATGTGTTTACTTCCGCGATGATCCACACACTTGTCGTAATCATAATTTTTACCGCTGTTTTTCTATATAATGTTTATTTTCATAATAAATATTATTATTTTTTATAACGGTGGTGTGTCATACTTCTTCAGCATTAATAAAGACAAATTCAAATTCCATCTGGAAATAAGCACATATTTTTATATTGTAATAAGCCATTGAATGTCCCAGTTTGAAAAAAACCCCATATATAACAATGGCTATGGACCTTTAACAACCCCCCACCCCCACACACACATTTCTAAAGTAAAATCTCTATTGAACATCATTGTCTTGTAGAAATAAAAGAAAAAAGTAACATTTTACTAGACGAAAACTAAAATTTGCTCATAAAAATGACATCAAGATTTTATTTGTTAGTTTCACATCAAATAATACATAAAGAAGTAGCCCTGGATCTTCTGAAACAACAACATAAGACATGAATGGCTAGCTTATGAAATGTTATAGCCCAAATAAATAAAGGTATGCAAAAACGCTCATAAATGGCCCAGAGTTCAAAGGGTTAAGACTAAATCTACTCATCAATAACAGTGTACATGAGTATCACATTTTGGTGAAGCTTGTAATGAACTTTTGGGACGTTCAGGGTTTGTTTGCTGTGTTTTTCCTGAGTCCTCCCAGGTCTCTGATTTCAGGATGCTTCTGTAATACTGGTGCTCTACTCCTGTGTGCTGACACACTTGGCACAGGGGATTCGGTCGGCCTTGTAGAGTCCAGAGCAGGCACCCACTGTGCTGTGAGAGGTATATTTAGTTCTTGACTAGGAAGGACCACTGTGGGAAAACACAACCCCAGAGAGCAGCATGGTGCCTTCAGGGGGCCAAAGAGAGGGAAGACATCCTGTAATGATACATGCGTCTTCCTTTTTGCCCCTGTGCGTCCCCCAGTTCATCATTCTCACTTGGTTTAACATCTGTTCATAAAAGCTTAGTCAAAGTCAAAAAATCAGTACATGCACAGATAATATATACTGTATTTTATACAAGAAAAACACCCTGAGGATTGTTACACTATTTTGAACAACAGACAAATATAATGTCTACAACAGGGGTGTCCAAGTCCAGTCCTGGAGGGCCGTGGTCCAGCAGGTTTTGGTGATTTTTCACTGCTCAGAACCGCCTGGTTCACCTCAGCAGTTAATTGTCAGGTTTAGTGAATGTGTTTGAGGGGGAGAACCATCAAACTGTGCTGGACACCGGCCCTCCAGGACCCGAGTTTGACGCCCCTGGTCTATAAGTTAGCGAGAACATGAGACTCGTTGTCTAGTCTAGATTTTTTTCTATGAGTTGTTGCAGACAAGAGGGATGTTATGATCATGGCCAACAAATGTATGTGTCAAGACAATTATTTTCGTTCTACAAAACTTAATTTCCCCAATGTGTCCAGCTGTTCATGAACAACTGTTACTGTTTGAAAATGTTAACATTACGGGAGAAAAGTGAAAGATTCTTAGCATCTGTAATATCTTAACTGTGTTTTTTAAAAAATGTTTACTTCACAAAAACTATCCTTTGGGAAATAAACACAGTGTAAATCTGATTTAACATAATACAAAATAATAATAATAACAATAACAATAATAATAATAATAATAATAATAATAATAATAATAATGTACATAGTCTCTCTTAACACCTATCAAGCGCTACTAAAGAGTAACAGCTACCTAGAGGAAGCCTCAAAGTTTCTTTTTACACCTTCTTACTTTATTTAGTGTGCTGGGGGGCCTGAATCTACAATCAGTGTAATGAGGTTGCAATTGATTGAATGATTGACAGGCCTAGACATGCATAATGATGAATGACTTGATTTGGGGGATGGAGAACAAATACAATGATGGACAAGCACCATTTCTGGCTGTGAAGCCATATAAAGTGCAAAGGACTTGGGCCAGGGCAGATCAGATTAATGGCATCGATGTTTGTGTGATAGTGCTTAAGCATTTGTGTGTGTCTCAGTTCACCCTTAGGTTCTAGTCCTTCTCGCTCATCTTGCTTTTAAGCTGTGGCATGAAGCAGACATTGACGTGTGTGTCTGTGTCTGCGTTTATGCGCGCAAGGTTTTTTTTTGTGCTGGTGTTTGAGTGACAGCAAAGCGAAGGGCCTGAGCCGGAGGGTGGTCAGCACCAGCACTAAAGGGGCTGGGGGTGGCGGGTGTCATGCTGGCTTAAAGCGGCGTTTCATCTGACAACAGCTTGCCAACCAGCGGTCTTGCCCCAGCCTTATATCTCCCTAATTCATCCAGCTTTATCAGTATCAATCATTTGAATCATTTATTTTTAGTGGGATATGGCCTCTGCAAACCGCATCCCCAGGCTCTGGCTTGCAGCAGCCCACTAATGAGTGTCAATCTGCTGGCTCTGGCGCTTTTCCAGCAGACACCTCCTCTGACAAACGCAGGGCTGCAATCAACACGCATTACGCACCCTCACCCAAAGCTGACATGGTGCCATGCTACTGCAGAAGCTCCAAGGCGGTTTGGATGGGTGTTCTGAGGTTGGAGAGTCACAGATTCACAGCAGCCTTTGATTGCACCGATTAAAGACACTTTTGGTGTCTCTATACTCTTTTTTTCATTGATGTACCAAAAACACCACCTTGCTGACAGAGAAAGTGTTTCTTATGATATTAAACCATTTGGTCTTTCTACGCAAGAACAGCCATCCTGTCTTAGATCAGTTTCCCTGTCATATTCTAGTAAATGCTGCGGCAGTATTTCTTGTGGCTCGTTCTCTGCCTCCTCTCGCTAACAGAACATCTTAATGGAGCTATATTTGATTTTGATCTATTTATCTGAAAATCAAGAAGTCTGAGAAATACTTATTTTTCCCTTTCCAATCTTATCTGAGGTTGTTCAGGATAAATATGAAACTTAAAAAAAACCTTTTCTGATGTTCTGAATGTAATCTAGTACCGTATGCTGGTCAGTGACTCAGTCTTGAATAGATCAGATTACCGGTGCCTTCATGTTTCATCTGCTATTCGTAGTTTGGTGTGTCGGGGTTTAATGGTTTTTATTGGCCATACAAAGTCAACAATCCGTTGGAAAGTCCTTTTCAAGACCTGTGACCTTGTGTAGGTTATCCAAGGCTATACTGTCAGCTTTATATGGTTTGTCTTACATTCATGATGCACATATCATAACAATCCACAAGACTTCCATGTCTATAGTCTCACCGAGGCGAAGAAACCACTTTGTAGATTGGTAGTCGGAGACCAAAGCGAAGGTTCCTTGTCAGTGCACCCTGATGACTCTGTCCATGGCAGACGCAGTACAGGCCGCAAGGACAAGGGGATACATTTTGTTGGTTTACCTATCCAGGCTGTTCCAGGCTTCTCGGGAGAGTTCAATTTTCTAGTAACTCAGCAGACGTCATGGGGCTATTCTGGCCGGTCAGTTGTGACAGCCGGCCGGCAACAGCAACTCCAGAGCAGGAATATTTCGGGGGAGGGAGGGGGGTTTGAAGCGCTGATCCTGACAGAGGAAGTGGAGATGGGGGCTCTCTCGTTTCAGTGAGAGTGCTGTGCTGCTGGTAGGGGGACATGGGCTGTGTGGATAAATGAGGAGGAGAGGGGACAGAGACAGGAAGAGGGGTGGGCAAGGTATTTGTGCTTGGTGCCAGCAGAGCCAGGCTTCTGGCATGCTGCATTCCTTGAGATCAACACCATGGTGTTTCCTTTCACCCCCCCTATCCCCTACCACCCAAACTGCTCGCTGTCCTCTGCTCCCCCTGTACCACAGCCATGGCCCTCTGATTTCTGTCTCTGTCTCTCTCTCTCTCTCTCTCTTTCTCTCTCCTCCTTTCCTGAAATCCCCATCAGGGTCATTACAGTAACATGCCATTACTTTCACCCACACTCCTCATACTGTTCTTGTCCTAAATGCACTTTGTTAACTGCTATGCCAACATATGCAGTAGACCTGTGTGCATTCAGGCACTCTGAAACTCAACTCTCTTAATTCGTGACATGTTAGTTATTACTACATATACGTTTATGGCATTTAGCAGACGCCCTTATCCAGAGCTATGTAAGTAGTCTACGTCTGTTCTTCATGCCTGTAAAGATATACTAAAATCAACACATGCTTTGTACCAAGTTGCTGCCAGCTAAGTTACACACCTTAACAAACCCAAAAGAAAAAAGTCAGAGGTTAATACACAAGTAAGAACAAACAGTTATCCCCACACGAACCACATTTAATAAAAATAGAACAAAAGCAATCTAACTATGAACATTTAGCTGTTTTTAGAACGATATAAGTAAAGTTAAACAAAATAAATTTAGAGAAAGAGAGACATGGATGACTCTGGAATGTCTGGTTTATGAAGAGAGAGGAAACTAGTATTCAGACATGTTTGTTTTTTGTTGTTTAACATACACCAATGAGCCATAGCACTAAAATCACCGGCCTATTTTTGTGCCACCAAAACAGCTCTGGGCTCCGAGACATGAACTCCAGAAGACTTCTCAAGGTGTACTTTGGTATCTGGCACCAAGACATTAGCTATAGATCCCTTAAGTTCTGAAGTTGCTAAGACTCCATGGATTGGACTAGTTGGTCCAGCGCATCTAACAAAAACTTGACTGGATTTTGATCTGGGGAGTCTGAAAGCCAAGTCAGCACTCTCTGAACTTTTCACAGCTGAAAAATTATTATATCCTGCTGAAAGAGGCCATTACTCAATACTGTTGCCAATATTTAGCTAAGTGCTATGTGCTAATGTAACATCCACATGAAGGCCAGGACCCAAGGTTTTCCAGCAGAACCTTGCCCAGAGCATCACACCGGTTCCACTGGATTCACACACCAGCTGTCCACGTACCAGCTGTCCATGAAATTTAATTCATCAGACCAGGCCACATTCTTCCATTGCTCCATAGTTCAGTTCCAATGGTCTCATGCCCATTGTGTGCACTGTGGATGAGGGTGAGCATGGTCGGTCTGCGGCTACATATCTCTATATGCAGCAAGCTGTGATGCACTGTGTGTTCTGATACCTTTCCATCATAGCCAGAATTAATTTTTTAAACCAGATCAGGTCAAATGGCTCTGTGCCTTGGCGCTCTTGAGCTGGATCACCAACGTTTGGTAGGCACTAACCCCTTCTCATGTCAAAGTTACCTGTCCATTTTTCCTGCTTCATATACATCAACATCAAGAATGCTCTGTTACTATAGGTTTGGAGTCGTCTTAATCTAATATCTCAAAGTACATTGATGATGTGTAATTCCAGTAGTGTTTGCAGAGAAGCAGCTCTTGATCCTTCGGCCTCCGGTCTCCAGGGTGTTTATGGTGTTCTTCAGACTATATGAGCAACCCTTCTTTTTCCAAACATGATGAGCTGATTTACTGCCAAAGGAGGGCTTTGTGAGCTGTAGGAACAGAGATGATTGCAGTGCAATATGTTACTTGCTCCTGCTTATTTTAGTTGTGGTTCTATGACATTCCATATTACTGAACAAGTTGGACTAACTGGTATTTTTGGGCCTTTCTCTTATGTCAGGTGTTTAATTTGAACGTTTTGTTGTCCCTGAGAACTTTTGGCAGATATTTCACCTTGATTGCAACAAGAAATCCTCCTAATGCTTTTGGTTTATAATGACACCGGGAGCGATTCGCCTGAGAAAATAGCTATTTTTCATTTTGACAGATTTAATATGTAGAACTAAAGTGTCTTAATTCCATTTCCTCCCATTTTTTTTTATTTTAGACATGCATTGTTATGTTTATGCATTCAGACAAACAGATAAATAGAATTTGATATATAAATTAATTAATTTAATTAATTAATAAAAATGAATGCATAAATTACAAGTTCTAAATTAATATTTCTCCTCAAATGTGGCAATCAAATCTGTAAATAATTCTGTAAATAGTTTATAATATTTGTTGTTTTTAAAATAGTCAATGGCAGATATTGAGTACTGAATTAGTTGAAATACTGAACATGAATGTATATTTAAATAATCAATTTAAAGCATGTAAACTACTGTATACAGCAACCCAATAATTAACGGGACAAGTGATTCCAGGCATATAAATTGCACCACTTACAAAACGACAAACAAGTTACTGCTCTTGCTGCTGAGTGAATGCTCAATGAAACGCTGAGCTTCAAGGTTCTGAAAGTGGATTTAAAGTCTGGGGGTTAAACTGCTTGCAGCCAGCAGACTGTTTGGCAGCGGGTGTAAATTAAGCAGGTCAGGACCCCAAGACAAGATCACGGAGTCCTGCAGTGGCCTCCCGCATTCATGTTCTGCAACAACTGTAGCGCCAAATGAGCTCTGCTTTGCCCTGTTACTTCATAGAGCACGCATTCCTCCACAGTCTCTTTCAGAAAAAGAGAAAGTGAGATGCTTAAGCACTGGATTATCAACACACGTGCTGTCAGGTAGCAGAAATCTAGTGAACTGTATACCAGCAAAACCACACATTTACTAGATAATCATACACACACACATACACACACACACACACACACACACACACACACACACACACACACACACACACACACACACA
>JBBJLR010000111.1:31295014-31305256 GCA_037577145.1 Brachypetersius gabonensis | reverse complement strand
ATATATACTGTTAAAGGGAAGTTCCACCAAACTAAGATGTAAAGTTCTACCAAACTAAGATATACAGTCGGGAATATTAAAAATAAATGATATCTATAGGTTCTTTTTTGCCTCAGTGTTAGTAATGTTTGTATAGGTAAACTGGGTATTATGAGTTTGTATAAAGTGCTGAAATTCAAATGATTTTTAAATCCACTTACAAGTGCAGCCATTGGGCAGGTACCTCATATTCACGCTGTTACCATGGCCGCGATGCCCCGCCCTGCAGGACACTCTCTTGACTACAATCAGTCAGTCTTCAAACAATCACTCAGCAAAAATGTGAACTAAGTGCATGGCCCTCGTGAACACATGTATGGCCATGTCTACACTGTAAATCCAAATGTCTAGATTCTAGACATGTTTCCATAATACACTTTAAACACGTCACAGTGTTCAAACAGTGGTTAACAGTATTGTTATCAGAGATAGGTGGACCAGTCTAAATGTTTTTTAATTTTTATATGTTACTGATCCTGAAGAAAATCGCTTGTCCTATGCATTTGAAAAGTCCTCTGCGTTTAACCCATTCTCCCAAGTGAAGCAGTGGGCAGCCGACAACGGCACTCTGGGAGCAGTGTGTGGGCATGGCACCTGGCTCAAGGTTACCTGAGTGGTGTCATTGGCAGTCCTGAGATTCAAACCCACAACCCACAAATCAGAAAAATAACTTCCAGACCACCCAGACCTTTGGAATCTATAACCATAAAAATGTTCAAAACCCTGTGACCAATCACAAAGGAGCACAGATGCTGTCACAAACAGAATGTATTTAAACGGATGAAAGGAATTACTGCTTTTTTTTAATGACTGAAATATAACTGATTAAAAAGTGCATTTATGAACATTCTTAGAACTGAACTTGGGAGATGGTATAGCAACTTGCACCACCCCCAATCAGAATTATTATTATTTCACCAATCAGAATTAAGCTAAAGAGGTGATTTCACTACTGTACACCCATCACCCTCCTGAGTTAACAGCAGAAGTTTGAAGACTCTGTTAAACAGTGAGGTGACAAAACAAATAAGGTTGTGTTAAGTGCTCATGTTCTAACTGATATCGTCTAAATCAGTAGTTTGTCTAGTGTAACTATGTAATGGGTAAAATAAATGCTAAAAAATCCAGAAATATCATGACTGACAAGGACAGGGTGCATTCTGACATGCAATTTAATGTAGGGGGGCTGACCAAAAACAATAGGCCCACTCACCTTACATAAACACACTCAAGGAAAGTACTCTATATCAATTCTGACATCATCATTTGCAGCTTCCTTCTCTCTTTAGTGTTGCACTGATCATGGACTAATACATTTAATATCAGTGTTTTTTTCCCGAAAGGAAAGTTTTAAAAAATCTGTATTTTTATACTGAACCTACTGCTCCACCCAACTTCCCTATAGTGGGCCAGCAACTCATCAAAACCTTTTTAAAATATTTGACACAAACCATCTTGTTTTATGAGTAAGCAGTAACACTATTGATATTGTAACAGACAACTTGCTGGAACATTATAAAAAAGTTTGAAAGGCATAGACCGCATATGAGATGGGTTGAAATAGATTGAGACATAAATCATCATGAACCTCCTTGGAAAATGTGACTAGTAACTAGTTATTACCCACCTCTGATTTGTCTGTTTGAGAACAACAGGGGCAAGCTTGAATATAACGATTAATAAGATAAACAGTTGTGTATCACTTGGTGTTTATTTAAACGTTGTTGTCGAGCTTTCCCCAGTTCGTTCTCAAAAAGGGGAACTCAGCGCATTTGAAAAGTGTTACAAAAAAGCGTTTAGAAGCTAAACGTTTGGATTTACAGTGTCAGGAGAAGTAATGCAAGTTCATGGGAGTTTATGACTGTATTACTGGCTTTAAGAACAGTCAGCCCACAGCGGAACACTGGTGTTTAGGTAGATATGGCACTGAAAATGAAAAAGAGCCTAGCAGTTCAAAATAAAAGAATCAGTTTGTGATTACATTTTGCTTGGAAGGAGCCTTGAAAGCTTGTTTTGTCTCTTGATGGCATTAACGACACGATCCCATACACACTAAATGCTGTACATCTCTTTCGATATTACATGGCAACGATCCTTATTTTATCAGGACCTGGTGTCAACATGCCTACCGTTCCCCAGCCTGCTCTTTTCCCACTTTCACAGCATCCAGCTAAGCTTATAAGAGCTGTTAATGAGTACTGGTGTAATGAGTCTTGGTCTAAAAGAGAGTGGCGGGTTGTGACCACGGTCAGGGTGTTAGATCTTGCTGTTCTCCAGGTGCGAGTCGATGTGCTTGATCAGGGCGTCGTCAGGGTAACCGACAGGGAAGATCACTTGGCACAGCGGACAGCTCCTGACATCACTCTCCTCCTCTGTCTCCATCCACAACTACACGCAGTCCACACATAATGCAGTTATTACAACAGAACCACATGCCACACTCAATTATAGTAATAGGCAAAGCATGGCACATTTATTTATCTTGCACCTTTTATACACAAAGACTTCATATTCATTAAAGCAAATTAAAAAGAGCATGAAATATGAGAGAAATAAAATATATATAAAAGAATATCTATGAGTGAACCTCACTAGTACCATTTAACACCTTTATTCGTATTTATATAACCCCTTAAATGATCTATTCAAATGAAACATTATTTGGTAACTATTTTAAAACTAAAATGCTTGATGTATTGTTAGGAAATAAGATAATTGAACTGTGGGCCCACACACGTGCATTTTATTAGCTCCACACATTTTAGTGTTTTAGTGCTGCCAACACACCTGATCTAATTGATCAGATGCTTAACAAGCTTCTTCCAGGTTGAAGTGGGAGTGTAAGAGCAGGAAAGACACTAAGTGCTTTAACAGGACCAGATTTGCCACAAATCTGTTGCTCGTTCAAAAAACTTCAGTCTCTCTTACCGAATGCTTGGATCCTATGCAAAGCCACTCTAAATAGTCCAACAATTAGATATTTCAAGGCATCTTGCTTCCAATACTGATGAGTTTTTGTGTTTTAGTTTTAGTTTTAGTTTTCTCAGTGAAATTTGTTGACTGGGGAGTGAATGACATTTCGAAACTAACAATATGGAGAAAGTATATCAAACCTTTCAAAAAATATGGGAAACTAAATATACTAAATGCAGTAATCAACTAAAGCAGCAATAGATTAAATTTCATTTCACTGCCTGGTTACTCACGTTAATGGAAGGCCAGGACTGGGCATGTTCTGCATGCAGGTATCCAGGTGGGTGGCAGCTTAGAGTATTGGGACGTGCTGGTATGGGGAAGGCAGAGCAGGAGGCAGGGCCTCTCATGCTGGAGACAGGCCCGGAGGCACCCAGTGTCCGCGGGGGACTGATGGGGTGGGGGCAGGTCCACTCCTCCTCATCCTCTGAGGAGTGGGACGGCTGGGGGGCCGTGTGGAGTGGTGCTGGGCCTGGCTGTGGCTCATAATGCAGATGGGACAATTCTGGGTGTTGGAATGAGAGCTCCCTGGAGTGTCTCGGAGATTCGACTAGGCCCCCTTCTACTCCCACGACCTGAAGCCCAGGCTGTGAGCTTCGTCTCTGGGCAAGAATGTGTGGGCTGCCGCCATGTTGCTGCTGTTGCTGCGTTTGTTGCTGAGGCTGCTGCTTATGGTAGCTCTCCACGTAGGGCCGGGGTTTGGGCAGGGTGGAGACAGGGTCTAGGGTGAAACGAGGAGGCCGCTGGTAGGCAGACGGGTCGGCCACTTCTGAGTAGCTGCGGCGCCCTTGAAAGCTAGCCCTCAAGTGGTGACTTGTTGGCCTGCAGGAGTAGGAAGCAGGGCCATCATTGATTTCTGGCAGGGGTGAGCGCCGGTGCATGTCTGGGGAGAGGCGCTGCAGCACTGGAGAACGTCGCTGGGGAACAGGGGAGTGCCTCTGCTGGATGGGAGAATGTCGCTGCTGGATTGGGGAATGATGCTGCGGAACAGGCGAATGCCTCTGGAGAGGCACCGGGGAATGGCGCTGAACTGAAGACAAACAAGAAGTAAATCAAATTCTTCTCAAACGGCATGTCAACATTTCAGTCCAAAAACCCAAATGCTGAGCTGGTCTCCAATGCCTGTCTGTGATTGTTAGGGGTTTCTAAAAAGTTCTCCCCCATTCACACTGGTTCATTTGACTTGGAACATTTTAAAGGTCAAGGTACCTAAATGGTTCCTGGGTGAAGTGTTCAAAGAAGAAAACTAAATTACTATAGAACCTGCACATTACATGCCATTTACTCACATGCTATTTACAAATTGGCTTTTTTTTGAAGTACCACCCACTGAAAGGTTCCTGAGAAAACCAAAAGTGACTCTTCTCTGACACTGTTCCAAATAACTCTTTCTTTGCACCTTTATGTTTAGGACTGCACCTCTAATTCTGGACAGCTAATTCTAACACTGGTCTGTATTTGTGTTGAAATGCATAGTACGGTACCTTGCAAAAGTAAACCCAATTTTTTTTATTGTAAAACAAACAAGAAATAATACAAAAATGCAGGCATAACTTTTCACCACCTCCCAGAATCAATACTTTGTACATCACTCCAAGCTTGGCACATCTAGACTCTGGTATTTTTGTCCATACTTAATGGCAAAACTGCTCCAGCTCATTCAAGTTGGATGGACGCCGCTTGTGTACAGCAATTTTTAAATCATCCCAGTTTCTCAATTGGATTGAGGTCTGGACTTTGACTGGGCCATTCCAGGACATTTACGTATTTCTCTTCAAATCACTGCAGTGTTGCTTTAGCAGTGTGTTTAGAGTCATTGTCCTTCTGTAAGGCGAACCTCTGTCCCAGTCTCAAATCTCTGGAAGACTCAAACAAAATTTCCCTCAAGAATTTCTCTATATTTTCATTCAGTTCGACCCTCTCTTGGCAGGTTTGCTATGATGCCATAATCTTTCCATTTTCTAATAATGGATTTAATGGTGTTCCTTGGGATGTTCAGGGTTTGTGATATTAATTTTATAACCCAACCCTAATCTGTACTTCTCACAACTTTGTCTCTGACCTGTGTGGAGACTTCCTCTGTCTTCATGCTGTCACTAGCTTGATGGCAGCCCTTACTTAGTGGTGTTGCACCAGTGTTGACTCATCAAAACAAAGCTGCGTCCGAAATCGCATACTTTCATACTATATAGTATGCGAAAAGCAGTATGCGAGGCGAGTAGTATGTCCGAATTCATAGTATTCGAAAAACAGTAGGCGAGAAGAACCCGGATGACCTACTGCTTCTGGCCGAATTCCATTCATGCTACCGTCATTCATTCTATATAGAACGTACCATTTTGACGGTTTGACGGTTTAGACGGTTTGACAGATTAATACGTACTAACTCAAATGTAGTACGTAGTATGTAGTATGTAGTATGCGATTTCGGACGCAGCCCAAGTGTATATATCCTGAGATCATTAGACACTTAGATTGCTCACAGGTGGATCTTATTTAACTAATTAAGTGGCTTTTGGAGGTTGTGGTTGGGGCTTCAAAGCAAAGGGGGGGGGGGGGGACATATGCACCCACCACTTTTCAGTTTTACATTTTTTCTTTTCTTTTAACTTCATTAATCTGTAGTTTGTTTTCTAGGTCCATGATTTAAAATTAAATTGAAAATCCATTTAAATTCTAGGTTGTAAGGGAAGCAAATAGAGAGAATGCCAAGGGAGGTGAATACTTTTGCAAGTCACTGTAACAAATATCAACACAAGTACAGACCATGGGCAAACCCTGAGCACTGATGTAGCCTTCGTTTTACTCCCTAAGTGTCTCACATGTCAGAGTTGACTCACAGAACATAAATAACCACCAAAAGACATGTTGATGTCTCTAATGACTCTCTACCTTTTGTATTTCCTCTTTACTTGATTACAAAAAATTCTTGTTTACTTCACCTTAGCAAAAAGTAGTATTAAGTATGCTTGAGCATAAGGGTAGCAAGTATATGGACCACTAGAAAGTATACTAATGTAATACTTCTTTGAATTAGAACATTTTTAACTTTATAAAAGTTTTACTTATAAAAGTAAACTTTAAGTAAAGTTTATAAGGTATTTTTAAGTTTACAATACTATACTTTATTTAATTTCTTTATATAAGTATAAGTCAAGTTTATTTCACTATACTATTCTTAAGTATATACAATATAGTATATAAAAAATAAACTTCAAGTATACGGCCTCAGTGTTAGTATAAACTATGTATACTTTTTGCTAAGGGTCAATTTGCAAAAGAGTAGATCATTTGTCTTTTTTCATGACTGTGTAAAAGGTACAATAAGATAATTTAAGTGTTATTTTTGCTGCGACAGAAAGTGAAAATTCAAATTCAGTCCGCCATCATCCAGTGGCGTGTGTGGGGCTTCCTGAAAAAGTGAGATAGCAATCAGCCATTTAGAGAAATCATCACCTCTATCTATAAATCAGTTGCATTTTTTCTCTATCTCTGCTTCTGCTTTTGGTCTGTTTTCCTATATCGAAGGGGAAACACCATTTAAGGTTGTGCGGTTGGGTGCAGAAGTGTTAAAGAAATAAAGGGTGGACTGTTCATGCTTGGCTAGTATCAAGCAGAGACTCTTAAACCAAGAGGAAACTAGTACATGTGGACTCAATCCCACAGGAGTCAAACAAAAACTCAACAACATACATGTGGTAGAAGACCTATCTAACTCATAATATACAAAACACATGATGAGCACATTACAGTCCAAAATATCATTAGGGTTTTCTATCTGTAGACACTTGTTGAAGTACACTCCATGCAATGAGGCACTTCAGATTTACATATTTTTCCACTTAGCCCAGATGTAGCCAATCAGCAGAAACATTTTTAATGTCAAAATGTTGCTTCTTTAGTTTAGAACTTCAGCTATGAGGCCAACATTACTAATAAACACTAAGACTGAGCAGTACAAAGCTTTTCTATAAAAAATACATGCTGGTACTTCTCTCAGCCAAACCCCATCCAGACCTTTACTGAGGTAAAACAGAACTGTTTAGGACACAGTATGACTTCTGTACAACCCAGTATGAGTTGCGAGACATTTAGACAACCGCAGGGCTTTGATTTGTAAACTACAAATCTGCAGGACTTTAATGATGATCTGGATGTGGTTTGAAATGGATTAAGAAAGGTTTGGGATATTTGAGGTATTTGGGTGATTACTGGCTTCTAGTGTTTGTTAGCTACATTAGCCTTGTAGCTCCAGTACCAACCTTAACCAAGTAAAAAGCAAAACATGGCAGAAAAAATGTTCTGCCGGATCATTTGTGAATAGAAAACTATCCACAATCATTTTTTGCTGGGCTGTTGCTTTAAAGCTGGGTTACTAATGAATGTTGATGACTGTTCAGTACCTGGACTGGCCTGCTCTTGTGAGGCTTTTCTCAGAATTTCTGTCTGTTTGGCGCTGAGTGCCTGCAGCTTGCCAAGTTCCTCAGTCAGCTCAGTGTAGGCCAGGGCCAGATTCACCCTGAGAGAGAGTGCGAGAGACCAAGAGAGTGAGTACCAGAGCAGAACACATCATCCAAGTCACATAAAGACAGGGGCCTAAGCAGTTGATCTTTATACCTTTGGCTGCTACACTTGTAGACCACACTAACACGCAAACAATAAGGAAAAGGAAAAAAGCATTCGACGTCAGTGCCAAAATACCCCATTTTACGTAAAACATGCTGACACTGTTATGCTGGCACTGAAAAGAACAGTTTATACATGTGAACATAACCAGTTAGGGTGCCAGTACAACTGGAGAACACACTGGGTTTTTTTTTTTATCTCTGTCAAGACAACTGGTCTGCGGTCCTTCACCATGGCAACAGCACAGCAAACATCTTCAATTTGCTTAAAGAGCTTCAGTCATCACTGATGCTTCAGCATAGCAAACTCTAGTTAACAACATTATTCTGTTTTTTAGTCACTGCATTTTAAAACAGTTTCTGTCAGTATCTGATACAATATTAATAAAAAATGGCCTCATCTGGAGATTAAGTAAGCCCATTTTAACTTTAAACTAATTTTTTTAGCTACGATATAAAAAAAAAATCTGGGCTATATGCAGATACGCTTGCCCGCTTAGTACAGTGTGTCCAGAAACTGACAAGAACTGCTGAAAGAAAATGTGAAAGTGACAACCTGGTCACACGTGAACACACCACAGCACACAGAGTGAACAGCACGAAACTCTTTCTCTGCATTTAACCCATTCACCAAGTGAAGCAGGGGGCAGCTATAAACACAGCGCTCAGGGTACCTCAGACGTGACTAGTGGTCTTGGGAATTGAACCCAGGACTTCCTGATCACGGGGTGAATGCCCTAACCACTAGATCACCAGCTGCCCCTGTAAAAAACCTAACTAACTGTAAATATTATCCCAAGATTTCCTGTGAAAACTGAGGATATTCTTTCATCATTACATGTGAAAAGGTACAGTTACTGTCTACCATTCATTTATTGCTCAACCTGAAGATGTCCTTGAGATTAGGGGCAGATGTCAGCCACGAATCAAAAATAAGGGTAAGACAAGGGTAGATAAGTGTGAAAAACTGTGGTAGACTGAAACTCTGTCTGTCATCAAATAGCCTTTATCTGATAACATCCACCCCAATTTCACACAAACCACCACTGCTTAACTCTAAAAAGACGCTTCTCCACTCATCGCTCTGTGATGGTGTCAGATAAGCAGTAGTGGGGAGAAATACAGAAGGACTTGGTGCGTAAGCAAGTGCATGCGTGCAAAGTAACATGCTCTTTTTCCCTTTACAAACATGTATTTTTACAGAAGGTTAATTAACGTAGTCGAGAAACTGTTCATTATGCCTCTGTAACTAGCCGTCAGCAATTTCTACATTCTAATGAGCCACAAATATTCATAAGCGTTCTCACCACCAATAATAGATGACAGTTGCATGCAGCATGTAAAAATAGAGCAGTTTTCTCATAACACACATCGAATGTCTACACACACACACACTCAGTTCCATCTCCTAAACTTCGTAGGACAACCTACTTCCTTATGTCAAACTGGAGTTCAATTAGAAGCCTGAATTATTTGCAATGTCCATGTTAACCCAATGTCCAATGTGTTGGTGCAACTATCAAATCTTATTTTGCATGTGTCATTTATTCATTTACTCATCCATCCATCCATGAGTACTATGGATGAGGTATCCTGGGAAAAACAAAACCTTTAAATGTCTTTAAAAATAATGGATGATAATAAAAAAACAAGCAGCAAACAAAATCAACCAGTACGATCTTCTCAAAAGTTTAATGAGGAAACTGATATGAGTCAGAAACCACCGAAGTGCCTAAGCAAATGACACAAACCTTCATGGCCAAAGTTGAACCTCGAGAGCACGGTCAAAAGAGAAATGCCTCAATTATCAGAATTAGAATCAGAATCGGAAAGCTTTATTGATCCCAGAGGAAACTGTTTTATGTTCCAGCTGGACAGTCACACAGAGACACAGAACAATGTAAATACCAAAATAGAAAGTCAAATATAAAAGTCAAGTTATGGCAATTAAACAAAGCCTTTCTTATGGTTTGTATATAATATGGCACTAGTCTTAGTCATGAGTCCAAGTAAAAACAGGCCAAACCTGATGTCGGAAAACAGCAATCAGTGAATTTGTGAATTTCTGTGTATCGTTAGTCATTAGCATTGGAAATTCTTACCATAGTGCTCATAACATCCCCACGCTGAGTGACCTTGCCATCTGGACATTCCCACACCAGAGTAAGCGGTCTTGCTAAGTGTGAATGGTAATGGCTTTCTCTATATCCTACCATTACAGGCGCCTGGCCAGAGCTTATTCTATCAACCTCTACTGAGGCTTATCGGTTAATGTTTTAGACAGTGTGTGACTTCTCTCTTCACACATATTGTCTGATACAAACACTTACACACACACACACACACACACACACACACACTGACAGATTTCTAAAAGCCCGACTTTAAAGGCATCACCTCCAGCTTAGAGTACCTTGATGTCTCTGAAAGTGTGAACTTCTTCCGATAATTGTGTAAAATGGTGCGCAGCAAAGGAAGCTGATGATGACAGATTCAGAGGATCTCTTTCTAACTCTAGTGTGCATTGTCATGTGTGTGCGTGTGTGTGTGTGTGTGTGTGTGTGTGTGTGTGTGTGTGTGTGTGTGTGTGTGTGTGTGTGTGTGT
>JBBJLR010000111.1:31244705-31255327 GCA_037577145.1 Brachypetersius gabonensis | reverse complement strand
CGTAACCAGACCGATGCATAACGCAAAGGCACGCAGGACGTAAAGTACACAGAACTGGAAAACTTTGCATGGCTGTTCATGAATATTCATGAGTCGGTGCCCCACCTCCACGTCCTATTGGTCAGAGCTGGAGTTCTACTCCAAAACAAACGCTGCTATTGGACGCTGTAGATTATGCCGTTGCACTCCGTTGTGCTGTGCGGCGTGTTCATGAGCATTTTGTCCTCACACTGCTCAGAGCAGTCTTTACCCCTGAAATTAATATTTTTTCTTAGCTCTGACTAACGTTTCATCATGAAGTTTGTTAGGTTTATCATGAAGAATTCCGCTCTGGCCAACGTGCCTAAGCACATCGAGCACTTTTCGAAATTTTCCCCGTCTCCTCTCTCCATGAAACAGTTTCTGGATTTTGGTGAGTGTTCTTCTATTTAACTGGATTATTTGACAGATCGAGCGTGTGTGTGTGTGTTTGTGTGTTGCGGTAACTGTGTATTCTACGGAATAGAGATGTTGATTATGATAGTGGTTTATCATCTGCAGCACTAATTTGGCTTAATGCGCAATAGTGCACCGTGTTAAACAGCATACTTAAGCTCGTTCTCACAGTGTTCATGTTTAATTTAATTCTCATAGTGCTGGATGCATAAACGGTGAAGCTGTTGGCGGGGTCTGATGTTGCATCATGCTGCCCCTTAGTTTCCCTTGGTAGCCAAGTGCAACGTGTAGCAGGCTTGCAGATCGGCATGGGAAATGGAAAGGTGCACTGCTTAACACTGTGCATGTGCTGTTATTGAACGTCAGTTGCTAAACCGTGGTTATGGTTTGCCCAGGTTCCACGAATGCATGCGAGAAGACTTCTTTCGTCTTTCTGAGGCAGGAGCTCCCTGTCCGTCTGTCCAACATCATGAAAGAGATCAATTTGCTCCCAGACAGACTTCGGACCACCCCATCCGTTCAGATGGTACAGAGCTGGTAAGAAGCCGTGTCAGGGCATTAAATTGGTCCTCACAGGCCAAGTTCTACAGAAGTGACACCTTGAACCCCCCCCCCCCCCCCCGGTTTCCTTGAAACTGACCCAAACACTGACGTTGCTGCTGCGTGACGTCACGAGTGAACTTTCCCCTAGTTTTGTGTGCCCAGTTGGGCTGGGCTCGTCAGTTCCTCCAAGAAGGGGCTTTGTAAACTTTGCCCTAGTTTCGCTGTAAACTCTTACCCTAGATTTGGGAGGCCTAGTGCACTCGAGAGCAGAGCTGGAAACCTGTTCCGCTGTAGCACTTAATCTGCGCAGAAGAACTGGTAAACACTGACAGCAATGATCTCCAAGCCATCATGTCCTTTGACAAACAAACCCTACATTTTAGGAATGCAGCAGTAATATGAGACCATGAAGTTTGAACACATGACCCAGTACAAATACAATCTTTCCAAAAGCAACCCACACTATGCTCTTTCAAAGTTAAAGTCAAAGTAAAGTCTCAGTTGTGTGTATATAGAGAGACAAGACGGCATGACTCCAGATTTTACTGAACGCTGTTTTTGATTAAACACACATTGCACTCCCTTCTGTGCTCAGGTATGTTCAGAGTTTAATGGAGCTCCTTGAGTTCTTAGAGAAAAGCCCTGAAGATCACAGTGTTCTTGGAGAGTAAGTTTAAATGCAAAGTTACTCCACTCTCTCTTTTATATTTCTGGCTTTTATTTCTTTACACAACCTCACACACCTGCTCTGGCCCTCAGGTTTGTGGAAACACTGGTGAATATCAGAAACAGACACAACGAGGTTGTACCCACCATGGCCCAAGGAGTGATCGAATACAAAGAAGCTTTTGGCCAAGATCCGCTTACTAATCAGAACATACAGTACTTCTTGGACCGATTCTACATGAGCCGAATATCCATCCGTATGCTCATCAACCAGCACAGTAAGCAGCAGATGCATAAGACACGTTACATAATAGGTGTGGCATTATCTACACACCAAAAAAAAAATCACTGTTCTGAATGAACACAGTACTTATTAACTTTCACCTGGATACATATCAACATTCTAAGTGCTAATTCTAAATGGGAGCATGCAGCTTTTTCTAACTGTTGGAACAAAAATTCAGCCTGTAGTGTTTGTGCCTGTCATGTTAAAATGGAATCTTTTCCTTTTTGTTCCTTTGTTGTCTATCTTTTGACTTCTTCAAACATCTTTATTGTTATGTTTGTCTTTCAAGTATTGTCTACAGAAAAGCATGTTCTTTTTGTTTCGCTTCTTTCTTTCCTTGGTTGAGAGTTCTTAATAACTTGTGACTAGGGCTGTAAATATACCACAAACCTATGATTCTGTACAGATTGCATTCAGTCTGTACAAAAGACCCCAAGGAATCGACAACAGGCTGCCACAGAGCCGACTCTGCAGCTACCGGTTGACTGTTGTGCAAAACTAAAAACACGCTCTGCCCAGCTGCCCAAAATCATACAAAAACTCACTCAAAACACAACAAAACTCTTACAAACAAACTCCCCAGCAGTTTTGTCACAACCAGCCAGCTTATAGACACTTATAAAATGAAGTGCCATAATTTCCTTTTAGTTACAGTCGTAGAAAAATTAGCTCGGACACGCGCGGCTTCCCAGGCGGTGGATTTTGGACTATAGCAGAAAGACTCGCGGCAGGGCTTGTTTGATATTGACATGAAAATACACCAATCATCCTAATATCAACAGATGTGGTAGTATTGGTTCTGGACAGGAGGGATAACTCTGGGGTGTGGTGTGTTTAGATTCTGCCTCCTCACACCGCGACACAGGTTTGTGGATCTGAGTGTCGCGATTTCGGTTTCATATCTCATATCGTTACAGCCCTACTTGTGACTATGTTTACAAGTTGAAGTCAACAGTGCTGAGTGGTCCTCCCCGCCCCATAGAGCCCAAGACAGCGAGTGAACATACTTGTTTACAAGAGAGTGCTAGGACAGAGCTCAGAACGGAGCTCATGTGTATATTCTGCTTTAAATATTACAGTAATAAAAACAGCCTTTGAATTCCAACCAGACATTCACCTCAGGGACAAAAATGAGACACAAGAAAAAAGGACGGATTTTGGCTCTTTAAGTGAAGCTTGGTCAGTTGTCATAATTGTCTCCTTTGTTGTGTTTATAGCTCTCATATTTGACGGGGCCACAAATCCTCTTCATCCAAACACCATTGGCAGTATTGACCCTCACTGTGAAGTGTCAGAAGTTGTCAAAGGTGTGGTATAAAGTGTCCCTGTCCATGTTTATATAAAGTGTTGTGTTTATTATAATAAGTCACGGCTGTGGACAGTTTCTTTGAGGGTTTTTTTTTTTTTTATCCTTCGTTCTTGTTCAAATCCAGATGCCTATGAGAGTGCCAAGATGTTGTGTGACCAGTACTACCTCAGCTCCCCAGGCCTGCTGCTGCAGGAGCTCAACAGTGAGTGGGGGGATTAAGTTGTTTTCATTTCTAACAATTGGCTATTGCATAATCATACCGTGTAACTGACATAACAGGCTGAACTTCTAATACCTTTGTTTAGTCAGTGGGCTCTCCAAAATAGGACTTGTCTACGCAGTTGTTCAGTTCATGGATAATCGCTCAGCTGAAGCATGTGTTGTGTTTGAGCAAAGGTGGTTGACAAAATAATATTGAGATTACAACTGATTTCCAACTGAAGAGTAAATTTCCAAAACTCACTCAGTCCAAAAGCTTTTTTTTTCTCAGAAGATCGCATTTGACTTGTTTTGGAAAACAATTCTTACAGAAAATATTTATTTTTTATTTTACAGTTTTCAATGCCTGTTTCTAAAAACCCCTGCACATTTTCGTGTGGGCAAATTTGTTGAAAAAATTTTAATGACAACAATATTTAAGTAAATCGATATTCAGTGTCTCAAAATTAGATAGACGTTTAATATTTATATCCTACTACATGACACAGCATAGAGTCAATGACAGCTAACTGCATAAAAATGTAAACATACTTCTGTCAAACTGTGCTGGTAAAGATACAGTGGACTGATTGGGCTTTTGGAAATTCACCAAATCTTGTACTGTGTATTAGGCAAGGATTGAGTGAGTAGACAGAGCCGTAGTAATTACATATTCATTTTTGTTGTCTTGCAGTCAACAACAGGAATCAGCCTATTAGCATAGTGTATGTGCCTTCCCATCTCTACCATATGCTGTTTGAGTTATTCAAGGTGAGCCTGATCTCTTCTTATGCTGCCCTCCAGAGCAAAATAGTTAGCGTACGAGTGTTGTCATGACGATATCTCTTCTTTTTCTCAGAATGCAATGAGAGCAACTATTGAAAACCACAACGAAAGTGCTAATCTTCCACCTATTGAAGTCATGGTGGCTATTGGAGGAGAGGACCTGTCAATCAAGGTAGGATGATCTAGATAATTATAGATAATGATTTAGCTTGAGGTGGAAAATCCACTTTCCATCAGGTTGGTGTGCTTTTTGCAGCCAGTAGTAATATTGCTCTATAAAGTCCTTTTTTGACTCTTGGTTAATTATTCAGTTTATAATATAAAGACATTGTAGTATGGCCGCTAGAATTAATTACTCAATTGATTTGAAATTAGGTTTTCTATGAGTTGGCTTAATTATCAAATGGAGACAAACATGCGGGTTATTATAAATCCTTGTTCAGGTGTATGAACATTTTGTGGTGCTTTTGGCATTCAGATTGCTTTTGTGAGATGAAATCCACACCAGCAGGATCTCACTGATATGCAGAAGTTTGCTTTTTAACCATTCTTCTGTATAAAAAGTATAATATAAACCTGGCTGTTAAAATTGCCCTTTCATACTTAGAGCAAACAGCAAGAGATTTTCAGGGTCAGACATATTCTCACCTACTGACAGTAGCCTTTGTGGTTTAGATGTGGAGCAGCACATGGGTAGAGTGTGCAGGAGGTATGACATGATGCTGTCACGTAGATGTTTCGTGATTTGGTCATGAACAACTTGAGTATCTTGCTCTGTTCACGCATAGAGTCAGTCGGACATTACCTAGACCTTGTACTCAGGGACTGGAAGGGTAATGTCTGTTTAATGTCTGGTCCAGTTGATGACATTTGGTTATTTGCATACACACACAGCCCTTCTAGGTAATGTCTAGAAAGGTTTAAGGTTGCAGTACATGTGTGAAAGGGGGCTTAATTTAATTCAACTAGTTAATGTATCATTTGGTACCTATTCTGAAATGAATATGCAGATCTGTAGTGTTTCATGGGTTCAATACTTCATTCACCTGGCTCACCTAGGTACATTTTCACTTACTTTATTGTGCTATAAAATCCCTCCTTTAACTGTGTCCATATTATAAATCTCATTGATCATTAACTCCGATGAAAATAAAACGCTATGTTATGTAGGTCTATGAAAGTGAAGGGGCTAAAATGCTCTGGTTTGTAATCTTAGATTTTTCATCCCTCACCTGACATTATAAGTCTATTAGACTTAGAGCCCAAGCCTTCCCAGAGTAGCGTTCTGCTCAGTGCACACCTGTGACATAATACAATGCATCAGTGGCCTTGTTGTTTGGTTACCTTGACAATATCCTGCCTCATCCTAACCAATCACACAGCCTTGACTAGAGGCTGCAGACACATTTGACACCCACCTGTCTATCTGGCAGCCCTCCTAACTGTCTGTTACCAGAGTAACGGAGGGTTTTATCTGTGTCGCCCATTGATTTTTATGTTTATTCCCCTCATTTTCGCCCCCATTTGACTGCAGCTTTTATGTCTTTCTCTGTAGATGAGTGACAGGGGCGGTGGCGTGCCTTTCAGGAAGATTGAAAATCTTTTCAGCTACATGTACTCTACAGCCCCGACTCCCCAGATCGACCAGAAGCACAGAGCTCCTCTGGTAAGAAGTGCTCCTGATTCCTTTTGACACAAATAAGCTCAGTCCTTGTCATATAAACCCAGCAGACAGGCTGCAGCTGCCTGAGCAATAGGGAGGAAAACTTGTGTGATAAATGACACAACTTATGACCTCTCAACCCTCCTTTAGCTCTATTTACAGTGCACAGCATATTAGCACATTTTGTGTGTCATTGAAAGACTCCTGTTTTGTCAACAGGCTGGCTTTGGCTATGGGCTGCCAATCTCCCGCCTGTATGCAAAGTATTTCCAGGGAGACCTCCAGCTGTACTCAATGGAAGGCTTCGGCACTGACGCTGTCATTCACTTAAAGGTACACTATCCTTCTTTAACCCTTAGAAAGAGGTAGTGTTGTATGTAATTATTCTTCAGTTCATTGTAATATATCCTCTTCTGCTTATAAACACAAATATGGATTGGATTGAAGGTTGTGCTGCGAAAGATAATTAAAATCACATCTTTCTTTCTCATGCCAATAATTGGAGTTAAATTGGCTCCGATTCGGTACCTTTAGAAATAAGAGAAATGGAATGTTAATGTTTTATTGAGCCCATGCTCTAATTTATTTGTTGAAAGAATGCTTTCAAATGTAGCTTCCACAAATATGTGTAGTCACATTCACTGAAAGAAGGCTTGGCTTTGTGTCCTGTATGAATAACACTGTTTGTTTTTTTGTTTTTTTGTTTCTAAGGCGTTATCCACTGACTCGGTGGAGAGGCTCCCGGTGTATAACAAGACCGCTTTGCGGAACTACACTGAGAGCCAGGGGGCGGACGACTGGTGTGTGCCCAGCAAAGAGCCACTGGACCTGGCCGTGTTCCGGCTGGCCAAGTGAAGAGTGACCAACCAACCTCCAGCCACCCGGCTGAACAAAGGACAGTCCTGTAGCAGTGGCACTCTGACACTGGGACCAGAGACAGTAATGCGGTGCTTGGGGGACGCCAGACACTGTGAAGCCTCAAAGCCGCTCTTGTAGCTCTAGTTATAGCATGCAATGGCTTTTTCCTTCACGCCATAATCAGCTCATGATGATTTTTTTGCTTTGGTTTGGTTTT
This sequence comes from Brachypetersius gabonensis, assembly GCA_037577145.1. Taxonomy (NCBI): domain Eukaryota; kingdom Metazoa; phylum Chordata; class Actinopteri; order Characiformes; family Alestidae; genus Brachypetersius; species Brachypetersius gabonensis. Next base: position 31,248,366 of record JBBJLR010000111.1, on the reverse strand, counting down.
AGAAGAAATATCATAATTGTCACTCGGTTACCTGTAGACCAAGCATGCTTGAGTGAGAGCGCCAAAACAAAAAGTGAACAGCGGCCAGTCTGGTGCATAATGAGAGGACCAGACGTGGGGGAAGCATGACAATGAGCTTGAGCCCCTAACCTTGTTAGTCAGCAGATGGAGAGCAGCATGACCCTCAAGGACGGGCGCTGGAGTCAGTGTGTGATATCAGGCCTGTGCAAAGCAGCACTGTGACAGCATGGAAAGAAAGGGTCACAATGAGGGGACTGAAGTTAAATATGCATAATACGGTTATAGAACAGACCACAAGGGGGGGTGTCTTGTGGCAGAGAACATCACAGTGACAGACACTACTTCTGCCACCAAAACAAAGCAGCTTAGAGTAAAGCAAAAATTCTTGCTATGTGGCACGTTTCTGGTAAAAATGTGCCATTATGAGATCAGGTAGAACATATTTCAACTAACTACTGTAATAGGTTATGAAAGACTAGATGAAGAGAACCTGCTTAAATGGGCCCATATTCTACATTTCTCTACATAAGTTCCACTTATGTGCTTTTTTCAATACTGGATGTATTTCACAAAACTGGATTCACAATTTAATATTTTCACAGTATTTTGAACAATGTTTGACTGAAGAAAATGATGACTGTGTTCCATTAGGGCATAATCAGCTAATGAGAGTACAGCTGGTACAGCTGGTAGGCAGGAGGAGATTGTTTCCAAATGTCAGTGGTCAGACAATGAAACTGTATTTGACTGATAGAACGTTTTCTTTCCTTGATGCATTGTCAGATCTCCATCTTGCTGATTTTTATAATGTGGGCCCTTTAAGTCATTCACATTGGTCCTGGAACCATGCTCAAGTCACAGAGAACTGCTGATGGTTTACATGTAGCAGTCAGAAGTGATGACACCCAGTGCACAAATGGGTCAGTTGTCGGATTAGAAGGAAAGCAAACCACATACAGACCTGATCAGAGAACCTCGGGTGTCTTACGACATTACAATATTACATTGTCACATTTGGTGACAACCAGTGAACAGTATTCATGAACAGAAAGCAGACAGGAAATGGGATGTGCTTCAAATTAAAATTTCACTGAAACCAGAAGGGGTTTATTGCAGTCATGAATCAAGTGTAATATGTGGTTTATCACTGAATGTTGCCAAATGATTCATGTTTTATATGTATGTATTATTGAAGCTTTGTTAAAGGGGATTTGAAGGTGTTGATGCGGTACAGTTAATTACCAATAACCTCATTATTTTCCTGACTGAAAACACTTGGCATTTAAAGAACCACTTTTTTTTACTTGTGATTTTGTTTTTACTTATTAGAGCTTATGTTAGATTGAATTGAGAGGAAACAGCGTGTTAGAAGGCCTTAGATTATTTGTTTTGTATGACTTTATTTCCTATTATGCTGTTTTGTGCTTATTTATTTTATATAAGCTTGTGTGATCATAATAAGGCCAGTCTGATCAGAAGATTTGCTTCCAACTTGCTTGAATGCATCTCTGTGCCTCTCATTTTAGAAAGAAAGTGCGTACATCAACCATGCAAGCCTTTAAGGACCATATTTTATGTGTTCTGTTTAGATTTTGTACGAAACGTTTAACTCCCTGAAAACTGTATGAGAGTTAATATTTTTGTATTGAAATCGATTTTCCATTGTACCTCTAATGGTTGTGCATATAATGGAAATAAACTTGACATTCATTTATTTGGATATCTCTGTGTGCTGAAATAAACTAAAAAAAAACCTTTTTATCATTCATCAAACGCTTCTCACCTTTATGAGCCACTTATGAGCCCAAGCCCCCCCCCACACACACACACACACCACCACCACCACCCAGTCAGCGCATTGCCATGGTGATCCAGTGTAAAGAAGATAACAGAGGCCACTGTTTCATTAGTGCATGGACACTGTACCCCACTGTACCAAGAGAGGCTTTATTGTTGAGGCCTTATCTGGAGAATTGATGAGTGTGCTATGAGATGTTGTGTTCTGGCCAGTTGCCCAGTAAGGCAAGGGTTGCAGGCTTTTGTGGTAAACAACTTCCTACCAAAGGTCACGGAATATAGGGGGAATGTGATACGTGGTTGCAACGACAGCATGGAAAAATCCCTTGAGCAAACCTCTTAAAATAGACCAAAGGAAGCCATACTCTTTTATACATCAGATAGGTGCAACAGAGACTGAAAGGCTGAACTATATTGACAGTAAATGAGACTGGATGTACTTGGTGGCAGCTCTAGTTTGTTTCTATAAAGTATACTCACAGAGATTTCACACAAATACATTACTGCATTTGCACTGAACACCTAGTGTTTTACGCTGTCGCTGGATACGCTCCGGCAAGGTCAGTTTAAGTGCTGCTGACTGGTTATAATCTTCCGAGAAGTATGTATCAGGAAAAGCATCTCAGCTCAGCTCACTTTACAGTGTATATCATATGTAATAGCATGTATCCTCTCAGCTGTTCTTTTTTATGGCTGCTTGGTGGCTCTGTTTACTGCCATAGACTCAGGAGGGACCTATGACTCTCTCCACCTATTATCCACTGCATCTATAGTAGACATCTTAGTTAATGAAGACTGCAATCCTGTTGTGCTTCCCAGTTTTTAGTGAAAGAAAAGAAAAACTGTCAAACACATTGCTAATAGAAACCAGTTGAGACACAGTGGAAACACCTCCCCATTGACCTAAGTGTGTTTCAAGTCACATGACTTTTCTGGGCTCTGTTTGAAGTGTCATAATTGAGAATTTCTTGAATCTTAATGGGAAGGCATTTGATTTAAGATGTGCTACTAATATACCAGATCACAAGTAAGACTAGATGCCTCTCTGTGAGAAAATGTGATGAAATCATGACAAAATAATCTATTCGCACAGTGGTTTTGAACCCAATCTTCTGATTCAGAGTATTTTTTATAGCATGGCAGTAAAGGATAAATGATACACATTGATAAACATGCTCATTCATATCCTACAAAAAAGCCATAGTAGTCTTTAAAGATAGACACTACCTTATAAAGACTAGAAAAATGGGTAATGGGACTTTTTTAATGGAACCTGTTGTTGTAACTTGAAGGTGGAAGGCTTTCTGGAGGGATGGGGTTTGTTTGAAGGGTTGACTGTTTTGTTTAACTTAACAATGTAGCTAATAGAAATGACCCGCCAGACGCGGGCGAATGCTTCAACCAGCCAATTTTAGCTAAACAAAGACATATCCACTGGGATTTTCTTTTACTAAGAGTTATACTAGCTTGTGTTTATCAATCTGTAGCTCACTGGGTAGGCGATCAGTAACGATTGCTTGACATTGCAGGGATTGCCAATAGTTGTATGATGTATTCGCATAACGCATGCTGGATTGTGAATCTATGGGAATATTAAGAGAACCATTAAAGTTACATTATTGTGAGTCCTGTCCAACTGATGAGGCTGACCGATATACTACAGCCATAAAACGCTGCATAACACGACACATAATATATTAAAGTCTAGTTTTAGGAATGCCTATTAAACCGTAAGTGTGTGTGTGTGTGTGTGTGTGTGTGTGTGTGTGTGTGTGTGTGTGTGTGTGTGTGTGTGTGTGTGCGTCTCTTCTCTGCTGCTATGCCTCCCCTCTTCTGCTCCTTT
>JBBJLR010000111.1:31216278-31238852 GCA_037577145.1 Brachypetersius gabonensis | reverse complement strand
GTTCAACAGAACAATACTATGCGTGTCCATAACTGTTCACTGCTTAACTTTACTTGTTTCCTTAAGTGAAAGGAAAGGTTTGATGAATATATTTTTGCCCTCTATACACGCAAATTCCTTTGCAGTTTTGCAGTTGCAGTTTGCTTATGTTGTGTATTATTTAGGCCACAATACAAATGTGAGTTTAATGACATCACAATCCTAATATGGGAAAGAAAATGGTCCTGTCTCAGCTCTTTGTCCACCTCTTGACTCCAAGCTGCGTTGGCGTTGTGGAGAAGTCCTGTTTCACAGCCAGGTTTGAGTGCACACACTGAGGGTGTGACTCACACATACACACACAGCCTTTCAGTCCACTTTCCAACGCTACCCTCACTCTCTTGCCATCTAATTACAGTATACAGCCAGCCAATAACCTCATTAACTTTCCTTTACGTCTCTCGCTCACTCTCTCTCTCATCTGTTTTTCTGCTTTTCCCTGCCCTCTTTTTACCCTGATCGAAATCTGAGAGTTCTCCTGAAATAACATGCTGAGTAATGTCTGAGTCTGCTGGATGGCCTCATCGTTTTGTCTTTTTTTCTTTCTTACTTTCTTTGTCTGGCCACTGTCCCATCTGCTGTTTCTCTGTGACCTCACATGAGGATTGGGCCTATGTGCTAAAGTGAAAATGGCTTTGTGATCAGGCCTAAGGCCAAGCTTTCCCACCAGATCCCCTCCAGTCACTTTATTGCTTTTGAAACTGTATCCGCACTTCTGAAAGTGTGTGAAACCAGCTCCCTTTTCTCTTTATTCTCAGCCCAACAGAAGAACAACAAGTAGCTCTGATCTCTGTTAAACAGTGAAAAGTGGCAGGACACTTCAGCTTGTTTGCTCCCTAATACATTTACACCTGTATGCCATTCCTGAGCTGTGAGAGTAGAAATAATGCAAGCCAAGGGCAAAAAGTTTGTGGAACTTTGAATCAGGATAGTGCTCATTTCATAGCAAACTCTAAACAATAATGTATCTGCTCTTCTTATCATTCAACTATACTCCTAAACCCTAAGGTTCTTTAATAGTTCTTGCCTTGAACAGTCTTTGGAAAACTTTAATTGGTATAAAATGTTTGCATTCTGTTGTTCTCGAAACTTTAAAATACTCCACATTCACGCTCATTTATAAAAATGTTTTTTTTATAAAAACATTTTTATAAATGAGCAGTGTTTTCAACCTTTTTTCCTTGAGGCCCCCCTTGCCTGTGTCCAAGACAAGCCAAACCCCCCAACTCCAACTCCTACCGCATAGACGCACAAAAAGAATAAAGTGAATCTTTACAAAAATAAACAGCGGTTGTAGGTTTTTGTTCTTGTACTCTTCTACACACCCAAACGATTCTCAGACATTGTGATTTTATGAATTGAATGTGTAAAAATACAATTTTGGTAACCTCAGACAAAATTGTGCGCACCCCCTGTGATCTCTGGCGCCCTCTAAGGGGGACCCGGACCCCAGGTTGGGAACCACTGCTTTGGAGGAATAGTTTGGCGAAAAATTGAATCTACACAGATTTCCCCTTCACCAGATGTAGTCAGTGGGCCAAGACATTTGGTGTCCAAATGGTGCTTTAGAAGTTTAGACCTGCAGCTGCAAGACTAACATTGCCAGCAAAGACTAAAACTCAATAGTCACCTAAATAGCCCAAATTAATTTCTGTAAAAATGCCACCAAAACATTCTCAACCTTCTCAACCCACACCCAGTTCTTTAAAGTGGCTTGATAGAGAGATTTTGGGCATAGTATGACTTATTGTGACCTGGAAAAAGACTTTTCTGCACCATTTCAGATTACACGAAGGCTGATATTTGTAAAGGAGTAACAGGACTGTGTCCCAAACCTGATGATTTTAAAGAAAATGGTTTGGGTGACTATAGACTTCTAGTGATTATCAATGCTAGCCATACAGCTATAGTGTGAGATTAACCAAGTCAAGTTTATTTATATTATTAACTCATCATACATTCAGTTCATTTTACAGGTATAGATATTTTTTTAAGCATACTTGTAGGAAGTAAAAAATTAATAAATAAAAGAAATAAAGCAAAAGTGCAATAGAAGTTCAGATATCTGGTCGAAAAAAGTAATATTAGTGTAAAAAAAAAGTGGCCAATTATCTACATCTGACATAAGTGAAGAATTATTTATTTTTTTGTTGTACATGCATTTTCTTCTTTGCTCTCGTTGCCAGACTGTTGCTCCCATCTCTATCATTGCGCTGAATAAGAGGACGAGTTGGAGGACAGGGATGGGAGCAAGTCTAATTGAGTAAATCTAGACCAGCTGGAATAAAGGAACCTCTGCCCTGAAAGATTGATTTGCCTGTTGGCCAGTGGTGGGAGTCCTGTGCCTTTTAAAAGGCTTGTCAGCTGCAGCCAGTGTGCTGCTGTTTAGTACTGAATGAGTGTTAACCTGGCAGAGATGCTGCTAATGCGACTCCCAGATGTGTCAGAAGAACGGGTTGGTGGCACAAAACTGGGTGTGGGAGTCTGGATCCGAGATCAAGTTCAAAGGCCAAGAAAAAGATGCAGCTGTCTGAGCTGAAATTAGACACAGTTTATTCTATTTATTCTGAAGCTACATGAAGGTTGCGATGAACTTATGTTGGATAATGGTGAAGGATTGAAAGTACTTTTCAGTGTGTTTAAGTGATGTCTGGAAAATGAAGTCATCCTTTAAATTTGAGGATTTTCAATGTTTTAAATGGTAAAAGTGTCCTGACTCTAAAGAGCACTGATTCTAAAGTGTGTGGATAGGTTTTGCTCGAATAAAATAAAATAGAACTTCTTGGCTGCTTGCTGCAACAAAATAAATCTTAAATTCACAATTCATAGATCTTACAAATGACTTCAGGAAAAAAAGTCCAGTCTTGGGACTTTATGCACCTTCTGTGCCCACTTGGCTGCACCCAGATGCTGGTGCTCAATTGTTGCACTCTTACCCTCTGGCTGTGTTAAGCTCTAGCACTGTTTTGATGTATATGACCAACTCAGTGAGAAACCTGTCCCAAATAAAGTACAATCCCTACATGACGGTGTTAGTTCATATCCTCCCATGCAAATTCAAACAAATTTGCTGAACCATTCAGAAACATATATCAAAAACTATACATATTTGTAAATGTATTTTAATTGTATATTTGCTTTTCTAACTTGTGAAAAAAAAAGATCTGACCGTTTTTGACTTGATCTATTTTAGCAATTAGTATTTTTAATATTTTTATGGTTTTATGTCGGGGGCTGCTTAGCTCTTAGTGCTGATGTAGCGCTTAGATACGTGGCCTCCTGGGTTTAATTCCTGGCCAGGCATCCAAAGGGTCATTTCTGTGTGGGGTTTTCATGTTGTCATTGTGTTTGGATGGGGTTCTACCAGCTACACCGGTTTCCTCCCACAGTCCGAAACCCCTCAAGTGAATTGGAGGTGCTAAATTGCCTCTTGGTGGGAATGTGTTTGTCTGTGTATCTGCACTGTGACGGAGCGGCGACCTGTGCAGTGTGTTTCTCTGCCATTTGTCCTACTATTGCTGAGAGGCTCCACCCTGTGACCTTGGCTAAGGAGACGCAGTTCAGATAATACATGGATGAATGTTGGAAAGGCTGTTGGGTCCAGCAGCATGCTACTGTACTGAATTAAATGTTTGCATTGATTTGTCAAACCCTTCTAGTGAATGTTACAATCTGCCCTTCAGTCTATTATAATTAGAGGTGCACCGAATATTCAGCTACCGAAATTTTTTCTTAGCACAACCAAAACAGTGATAATGCAATCAACAACCTGCACGCACCAAATTGGATTAGAGTCAACATGTCTGCCGTGTGGCGCATTTTGATATATCTAAGAAAGACATACAGAAAACTGTTTGTAAAGCATGCAATGCTGAAATTTCTAGAAAGGGTGCATCCACAAAGACTTTCTCAACATCAGGATTCATTTATTATATAAAATCTAAACATCCTGATCACTATGCAGAGTATGAAGCTCCGAAGAGGCAAGACCCTTTGAGCACACCCACCTTGTCTGTGTTTTTGAAATGGCAAGAACGTTTGCCAGTGATTACAGTTAATATATGGGCTCTGCAAGGTCTCCGTTTTAATACACTATTTTGTTATAAGCCCACAGAGAATGCTGAATCTTTCAGCAGTTTTTAAAGCACTTGTTATGAATGAACTTTGTTCAAGCACTTGGTTCAGAATATTAAAATGCACTTAAATTCATTAGTTTTATGAGATAAGATATTTAATTGTATAAATGTATAATATTTGTACAATTTAGGCTGTTCACGAGTGGGGCCAAGTAAAATGTTTTATTTCAAATTTTAAATAAATATTTGTAACAGATTTTTTTCTTTTAACCATGCATATTAATTTATGCAATTTGACTTTAGTACACACAGTCCCAGCCTCTTTTTTTTTTGGTGTTTCTGTTTTATATAATATAGAATACTGTTTTTGGTGGGGTTTTTTTTTTGGTTTTCGGTTTCAGACCAAAAATAAAAAACAACGCAACTTTTGATTTTTATTTTTTTATCACAGTTTATCACACCTCTGGTGGTAATCGCAACTGATTCTAATAATTAACCAAAGATTTCAAAACTGTAAGAGCAATAAGGATACAAATCATTTACTCTGCACACATAAAAGTTCGGAACAGAGGCGGACTCACTATCAGGTCATACCCAGCATGCACTCTGTTAAGCTGTGGCCTCGGGATGATAGTGAGCCCTTGATGGTAAATAGTGTGTGAGGGATAAATGTGGATCAGGGAAAGATTATCCCCTCATTGCTGCGGTTGTGATAAAGCAGACGACAGAGCTCTATCTAGGGGTCAAACATTCTGTTTCATTACCCAACTGTTTAAGATGCCTGCCTGTTGACCCTGAGAGAGGTGCTGAACTTTTTAATCAGTGTCCTAACTGGGACAGCAGACTTTCACCCTGTTTTATCTTTCCTCGGCTTACTTTCTGCAGCATTCTTTCTGCAACACACAACCAAACCCTCCCCCATCCACACACATACATTCCTACTTTTTTTTTTTTTTTTTTACTGGAGTTTTAACTGGTGTCAGGGAATTCTGGTTGTGCTCCACCCTTGTTAACATTGGACAAATAACCACTAGAGACCCACCCAAACAAGACTGCAAAGCAGTAGTTATCTTCAGCCAGGCCTGTAATTCCACTCTAAAAATGGAGCGGCTCTCTCATGGCCTTTATGTGAGGATTTCTTTCCACTTGTTCTAGGTGTGCAAGGGTTAAACTAGAAACTGTTACTACAAATAAATGAAGAATATGTACACATGTAGTCTGCTAAAAATAAAAGTCCCTTTGGGACTTTTGAAGGCCATTGATGAAATACCTTTAGGCTTTTGAATAGAGCTTAAATTTGGGATAGAACTTAGTGTGAACTTGGTGAAGTAAAGTGTGATGTTTAAAAAAAACCCACCACATTATATAAAGTTTCTATTATAACTAAATGTTACAACTGAATGTTTTCTCCAAACCCAGGCCAGGAACCACTCTGGAATCTTTATTTTTAAGGGTGTGGGAGAATAAGACATTGTCCTGTGTGTTTTACCGCAAAGGTCATTCTCTCATGGTGCACTGTAGCTTTGGTGGTGTGCCGTCTTAGTCTTCAAAAGTGTTTTAAATAAGCACAATTCCTCAGGAAGACACTGCAGCCCATTGCTTAGTGGTTTTCTCTGATGTTATTGCATTTTATGGATATCAGAGATCTTAAAGGAGGCGGAACATCAGTTTACATAGTACAAATAAAATACGTGACAATTGAATTGCTCAGTATTTAAGAATGCAGGAGAAACTGGTAGAACAAGTCTACATGCAAAAGTACATCAGAACACTAAGAGCTGAAAGGCAGCTAGTTTGAGACTGAGTGCTGAAGTTGCACACACACACACACACACACACACACACACACACACACACACACACACACACACACACACACACACACACACATCTGGGTGGGGGCAGGGAGAGGTGGGCTTGGCACAGCCTGACCCACGCTCTTTATCTGGCTGGGCTTTCCGGGAAATGCAGCCAGCAGGAGGCCCTGGGCCGTGCCACCCTGAGCCAGCATAGAACTGGACAATATGACTGAAAAAATCTAATATAAATGCATTTCCCTATATCATTTCATCTTGATAATGATCAATTAAAGTAGGCTTCACTTTTTACTCTTGCTTATGATGTTTTTTGTGCTTTTTATGTAGCAAATGCAGTCCTGTTTAATTTTTACTGGACCGTTTTCCAACCACACTTTTTCTGTTAGAATGAAAAAGACTGATTTCATCATTGTGACTGATGTGTGTAAAGACTGTATATCAATGCTTTGTTTTGAAATTTTAACAATGTTTACATACCACTTCAACTCTTGTTTAAAAAAAAAATGTTTTTCACAGTACGTGTCCTTCAAGCATGTCTGAACTCTACAAATGTAGTCTGTGCTACATACTTTGTGTTATATTTGTATTAAGATTTGTGAATTGTTTCCACACTACAGGGAAATCCCTTCTTGTTTTGCTTTTAATACCTAACGAAGAAGAAAATTTGACATATTAGAAAATCTATCCGCTTCCTTTCAGTGCTGTTGCTTATTACTGTTAATACTAAAGCACAGACACACACTGTTTGGAAAGAATCATCAGTATTACATGCAGAGTTAGTTTTGCTTTGGCCTGCTGCCTTCTAATAACAGGAAGAGTAGATAGACATGAATCATGGCTTTATTTATATACCCAATGGTGAAAAACAAAATGTATTCCCTATCTCTCTGCACCTCAGCTTTTGTAGCAGGATGCTCTGATGGCAGATACTGTATAGAGACCCGAGTTGTTCTGCCATTGTGTTGCTGGTCATTGTAACCACATCACATTTAGAGTCGATAAAATCAGGGTTGTCTGTACCCTCATGAAAGCTGTGTTTTGATGTGAAACATTCCATAAAGGATAATACACAGGAATCATGTCAAATGTCAGTAATCCTGCATAGGATATAATCCTGTGCAGGACATTTCTGGTATGTAGCCAGAGGCTAGTATTAACTGTTAACATGATTCTCAGTTTGATTTTCCACTTATAGAACACGATGCACCCTATGATCAAACACTTGCACCTGAGGGCCCTCATAACCATTAAACACTCCTTTTAGTTTAAACTAAAGGAATTTTGCTCATGTAAAGTTGGCCTTTGGATAGTGTACTTTGTTTACATTGCTGTTATTTTCAATTTTCTATTAGATTGTTTTTACTTGTATAGCCTAGCCTTCTGTAGGTCATTTAGGATCATGCAGTAACGCACCTTGTCCTTCATTTTGTTTAGTTTTTCCTCACACTGTATTTGTGTATAGAGTTGCTGCTATCATTAGTGGAAACATCATGGTAGCTCACCAGAGCTGGTCCAACTGAATCCAAGGTGCAAAACAAGTAGAAGGTCATGTGGTTACCCAGCAACATACTGCTGTAGTGATACAAACTACAAATTTTCTTGCTCCTACTATCCAGTTCTATCTCATAGCACTGCTTGCTAGTGATTCTGGGGCAGAGCGGTAGGTAGGCCTGGCTGCTGTGTGGCAGTGGTCTGTACTCCTTACACACAGACTTCACTTTGACATGAGAACAATGGTGCGAGCACGCTGCAGCCTCCCACAGTGTAGCGGCACACAATAGAGCTTTTAACTCCCACGGTCTGTCACACACCAGTTTGGTGTAGTGCTGACACCAGAGACCACACACACATGAACACCAGCACTCTACATGCGATTTGGTCATTCTTATTGATGTTTGCTGGGTACGGAAAGCTACTAAGAGTTAAATAATTCTTGAAGTCGTTATATTGAAATCAGCAAAGACGAGCAAGACTTAGACGTTTAGAAAGATTGTGATGGGTCAGAGCATCTGCAGTCTGTAGTTGGTAGCAACAAGGTCAAGTTTGCCTAAGGCCCATTGATGTACATGGGGCTTGAAGGCTAGCTTGTCTGTGCAGTTCCACAGAACAGCAACTGTGGCATAAATCTCTGAAAATGTAATGACTATGATAGAAAGGTGGCAGGACACTGCACACCCGTGGAATGATCAGAGTGCCCATATTGACGCCTGTACAATGGCCATGTGGGCATGAGAACAGTATCTTGGAGCAATGGAAAAAGGTGGTCTGGTCTATGGGAAGAAGGCAAGACGGTGGAAGCAGTGTGATGGTCTATTCATTGTTCTACTGGGAGACCTTGAGTTTAGGCTTTCATATGGTTTTGATATGTACTATCTACCTAAACACTGTTGCAGACCAAGGACATCCTTTCATGGCAATGATTTCCCCTCATCTCTGGGGGGTGGGTGAGGTGGGGGGGGCTGGAGGGTCCAGGGGGGGTCCAATCCATGGAGGTCCTAACTTGCAGCTTGGAGGACTACTTCTAATGTCTTGGCGCCAGATACCTTCAGAAGACCTTCCATGTGTTAGAGCTGTTTTGGAGGCACATGGGGGACCTAGAGAATAATGTTATGGCTGGTGTGTGAATCATCTTGTTAGTGCAAAAACAGTATTTCATGCCTGTCTTACCTTTGGCGTGTTAAGTAGATTAAATTAAAGAAATGGGAAAAAATGTTTTACTGCAACTAGCTGCAATATCATAAAGGTACATGGTGCCTATATCCACAAGGCATTCCGCACCACCTGCATTCTAATCACTGGCCTGATCATCTGGAATCATATGCGCCTGTTTCTTCACTAGTTCATGTCCTAAGTTAGATGGCTATGTTGCGCTTTGAAGACTTGGAGGAGTTGGCCACTGTGTAGCTTAACAGACAAAAACCATTTCTCCGACACTGGTCAGGTTCAGGGACTGGACTTAAAATTAGAGCCTTTAAAAGTCTTCCTAATTTTGTTACTTAAGAGTAAGACTTTCCAGGCTGTGTTAAAAAGCACTATGTCTGACTCTGGAAGCAAAATAGGAAGAAATGACGGGAGGTTCAAGACTTTTCTTAATACTCTATATAAACACACCTTCATGTAGAGCTGGTGCTCTTAGGGGGAAAGGCAGAGGAACACTCTGGACAGGTCTCTGGTCCATCTCAGGCCATATACAAAGACCATGGAAGTCACACCTAGGGGCAATTTCACATCTCCAGTTCACTTGACATGCATGTCTTTGGGTTGGCTCATGCGGAAACTACTCAAAGACTACACTACACCACTGGAAGAAATACATGAGTGATGTGATACAAGCACAAGTGTGAATTTCAGGCTACATTTTATCCAGGATTGAAAAGGATTCATGCTCTTTGTTCCCTCAGTTATTCAATCCAGGATTTTCTGCTGATATTGGCCCAATACAGATTCCTGGTATTTGATTGATACCATCTTTATTGAGTCCTAACATGCGTACAGCTTTACTAAGGCTGCCTTAGCAAATGAATACTAAGATATCAAAGTGCCACATTAGTGTTGGGGCTGCTCAGTGCTGAAAGAACTAAACGCTTACAGTCTTATTTGAAAGGTGCAGCAGCCGCAGTGGACCCTCAGGGGTGCTTCATAAGGGAATCAGATTCACATTTAAAGAACTTAGGACTTCAACTCCTGTGAAAATACTCTAGTAGTTTTATAAATTAATGTTGAAGTGCATGAAGATACAACATTTAAAGCAATGTAAAATACATTAATGGCGTGGTATTCAGTAAAATGTACCCCGTAGAACACCTAGGCTTTGTTCTGGATAAATGTGTATGACGATGCCTCAAAGCCCCGCACCTCCTGACAGGGGCAGTTTGGGCTTGGCGGAGGTGCTGGTGGAGAAGAAAGGAGGCTTTATTCTCAGCATGACCCAGAGCTTCTCAGAAGAGGAAGGAAGTGAGGCTTTCATTCTCTTGGGGCCTGAGCCCAAAACAGCCTGCTCCTGCTGGCGAGCACAAGTTCAATCTTCTATCATGATCCACAGCTGGACTATAAGCTGGTGTCAGGTAGTGCAATTGTGTTACAAGCATTAGCCTAGTGCCACCAAACATACAACATGGCATGTTCCTACTGTGAGAGTACTGCATGTCTATCAGGGGTGACTCTAATTTTAGCATCTGACAGAAGTATTATTTAATTAATACTGGGTCAATATACTGCCATTGATTTTTATCTTCATATAGATAACAGTTGTGATTCAGGCTCTTTTGAATTCAGAGACATTAAGAAAGTTAGTAAATAGTAAGTTTGCTTTCTGTGTACTTAACGTTTATTGGTTTGTTTTGTTGTCAATTTGAGATATTCTGCTAGACTTGAGTAGCAATAGTCTGGAAGGCAGAGTCTGTTAAATTTATTAATACAAAGTTAAAGGATTCGTTTGGGAAAAATGTCAATTACTCTATTTTCCACTCATCCCAGATGTACACAATCAGACAAGATATGTTTGGAGTCCAAAGTAGCTGAACACTGTGGGGCCATTTTAAGCAACAGGCTCTATATAAACAAATCCCAGAAGTAGGATTGCTGATCTAGAATCAGTTTATTTCACAGTGATATCATAAATACAGTGGAATCTAATGGAAGTTCTCATTATAACTTATTTGTGCATACCAGGCCCACAGACAGTCTGAAATGTCAGCTTGTTGTGGTTTTGATCATATTTATAGTTTACAGGAAGGCAGAGTGTGTAATAAAACCACTATAATTGTTTTGTGGTAATTCTTTTTTCATAGGAACCATAGTAGCTTTTTACCCATAAGTGTTTGATACCAATGTTAGTCTTGTAGCTCTAATGCTGAAGACTTTGGACAAACTTGTCCTGATTGGATGACTACATCTAGGGTAAAATTTAAATTGTGCATATTTGATTTTTTTGCTGTAATTTTAAACATTGTCTTGACCCCATATAAGTTGTAAAATATTATGTACCGAAATTTTTACCCATCACTGTGATAACTACTTCCTATCATTGGTTCGCATCCTTAATTAAAACAAAGCACTGTGTGTTCTGTGTATAAATGGGTTTGTGGCCTCTGTCAATTACTTGTACAGAACAGAACTACTGACAGGTTCTGATTCCATTGTAAACAAATGGCTAAGCCTAAACCTGATCTGAGCCTGCTTTGTTCCTGTTGTTCATTGTGTAAATGTGAGTGCATTAAATTGCCTAAACTACTCAGAATAACTAAACAAACAAGCCAGAATGCAAACATTGTGCGAACATATACCCATATATGAGTCATGACTGTACAAGCAAGTTCTTTGAATGGCACTGAAGAGATCAGAGGCGATTATTGACCAGGTATTTGTTCTTTGCTTATTTCTTTATTTTCTAATCACAGGTTTGAAAAGGGGCGCATCTACAGTTACATTGGGGAGGTCGTGGTGTCCGTGAACCCTTACCGTGCCATGAATATCTACGGGCGGGACACAATCGAGCAGTACAAAGGCCGAGAGCTATATGAGCGGCCTCCACATCTCTTTGCCATAGCAGACGCTGCATACAAAGCCATGAAGAGAAGGAACAAAGACACCTGCATAGTTATCTCAGGTTGGTGATGCAGTGCTTCAGTCTAAGCTTGTCTATCTCAATTTTGCCACTGTGCATTAAATCCTTACAGAATACAAACTGCATTTTACTGTGATATTGCCTCAGAGGCTGACAGAAAAACATTATGAAACTTTGAAATGCAAAAATGATTAAGTAATTTAACACGCTTCAGTTCACTTCTGATTATTTATGGGCTGCTCCTCAATACTTCCTCCTTTGGTCGTTAATTAAATGAACTAATTAAACTAACAAATGGGGCAAAAACACACACAATGAATGTGTGTGCAATGCAGGTTATCAGTCAGGAGAAATGTAATGTAATTGTCAAATAAGACCACCAAAATGAAACTTATTTTGGCCACATTATGACAATTCAAGGAAAAGACAAGTAACAGCTTGCAACAGTAAAAAAAGAAGAGGACAGCCAGCAGCAAGGTGATGAATGCAATCAGGGAAATCATGAAAAAACATTAAGAAGCCTGGAGTTCCAAACATGAGACATAATATTGGAGAACTGTGATCCACGCTACATATGGCCGTTTTTACAGCACTTAATAATAATAATAAGGAACATCCGTTGTTGAAGCTAATCACTGAGAGCCTGACAGAAGCTGCGTCCAAATAATTGGATTAAAGTTCCTTTCTTATCTTCCCGGTTTGACTTCGTCTGATTTGTAGCCCATGAACTCACTGGATTTATTGCAGCATGACTAACACGGCCACAGATCAGACACAGATCAAGGAAAGTGGAAGGACTATTAGTTCACTAAAGCAGCTATACAGATGTAGCCGACACTCCGAGCTCTGGAGGAAATGGTAGTGGTACCTTTTGGCTCTCTGTCTGCAAGTTCCCCTTTCTGCTTGGTGCACCCCATATACAACATTCTACAGGGTGCAGGACATCCCTTGCCAGTGTGAACACACAACCTAACTCAACATCAGGCAAAGCTCTTGGGTTGCCTTCTTTAGTTTGACATACAATTCATCACGGCAGAAGTATACCTTAACGCTATTTTAACCCTGCACTCCCATCCCAAGCCTGTCATTATCTTACTCTTCATTTTTTAATTACAGTCTTTGTCATATTTTTGGGATATTTTCTTACAGCCGCAGTCAGCGCTGGTGACTGACTGGATATAATGTGATTAGATCTGTGGTCAGGGGAGAATTGCTCCGTGCTGGCGTAGCGTGTGGTTCAGTAAGGCTGGACCGATCAGGGAATCTACAGCGTCCATGAGCAAATAGCTTTGTCACTGGGCTCATTCACTGAGGGTCCTTTGTGTGAAAGTATTTGTGGTTAATTCACAATACTGACTCAGTGGCACAGTGTTGTGTTTATTTTTCGTCTGAGAATTTATTCTGAGGTGGGGCACATACCTCAGGGCAAACTGGCTGGAAGCGAATGGGAGTTTAAAAGAACAGATGCAATTTTGCCGCTCAAGGAAAACACTGATAATGATCCCAAGTGACCACAGGTTGTGACTACACTGTGAAAATATTTGGACCATGTGGTGCCACCTAGTGGGTAAAGATGGTATAAACTTATCCTGTTGGCACAAATGTACTGAATAATGACTTATTCAAAGCAGCGTCATATCGACGAATTTAGTAGACTGTAACACAAATACAGCAGTGTTTGAATATCAAAACAAAGACAACATCCATTTGTGGTGCATTACTGTTTTTTTCCTTTTTGCAGGGGAGAGTGGAGCTGGAAAAACAGAAGCCAGTAAATACATTATGCAATACATTGCTGCTATCACCAATCCTAGCCAAAGAGCAGAGGTGGAGAGGTGAGTGAGAAGATATGCTTTAAGACATTTGCACAATTCCTGATATACATTATCTTTTCACGAGGTTCATGAGGTATTTTCAAATCTTGCCCAGCCCTACATAGAAACACAGTGTGTATGAATGGGAACATCCGTCAGGAGAACTTAAAATATGCATTATCATGCAAATTTCCGCCACTGCCAGTGTCATTCCAGTAATCATGATAGCCCTGTTTGCAGATCTATGGCGTGACTGCTATTTATACATTTGATTAAAAGTACTACATTTAATATTGTTGTATGTTTACTGCTTAATCTGATTAAACACAAGTTAGTTTTTTTCTATAAAGCTCTGTTAGAACATATCTTGTCTTTTGGTACTAGCAGGAGAAGTGAGCAAAGTTATTTATCATTCAGGAGTGAATAATACATTAGAGTTGGCCTCAAAGGAAATGACAGTAATGGAAGTGAAATGTAGGCCACAGTGAAAATAGCACTGGGCTGAAAGAGTTGAAAATATAATAGGTCGTGTTTAGTCAGCTCAGCTGAATTGGTGGTAAACCACTCTACCGAGCACATGAATGAGAAAGGCAAGTTTTTCTACCATAGAGCATAAGGCACATAATGTGAACATACTTGCACATGTTGTTCTGTCACTTCAGTTGAGCGATAAACTATAGAAGCTGTCACATTTCAAACAGTGTCTGGCTATTATAGGAAACAAATGGCTGCATAAAAGTATTCCCATTAATTATGAACTTTATTAATATGTTATCAGTCTTGCGAACCAAAGGTCAAAACTGTGTACAAAGAGGGTCGTGGTTCAGTAGAGTTTATTGAAAATGTGGGTCTAGAGCAGTCAGTGTGCTCCTAGGCCTTCATGTAGACTTCTGCTGGCCATTTTCTAGGCCGATATTTTAGCTCTGCGTGACCAGTGACATGTGGGAGTAATGGCACATAGTGGCGAAGCATCTCATTAGTCAACAATCAGACCTTTTAGCCCACACTGAAATAGACTCAGACTGTGGTGAACTAATGTTCTGAAGTCTAATAAAAGTTTTGAAATGTAAAGAGCGTTTGTTTTTTGCAGGGTGAAAAACATGCTGCTGAAATCCAACTGTGTCCTGGAGGCTTTTGGTAATGCCAAGACCAACCGCAATGATAACTCGAGCCGCTTTGGAAAATACATGGATATAAACTTTGACTTTAAGGGAGATCCCATCGGTGGCCATATCAACAACTATCTGCTGGAGAAGGTAGGCAGGGTTGTAGTTGCTAGAGAAGAGAAGAAAGGGGAAGGATGTTTTTCCCCCATTCACTTTAATTTCCTCACAAAAAGAAATGTGTGGTTGTTTTTACCATCTCTGTTTGCACACCATGCTTATTCCTCCAGTCTTATTTTTATCTAACCTTGGAAACCCTCTACCTGCACTTTAGTCTAGAGTGATCTTCCAGCAGGGAGGAGAGAGAAGTTTTCACTCTTTCTACCAGGTGAGTAAGCAGCAGTTACTCAGTGCATAAACGAGTCTGTTGTTGAGGTTCACTTTGTCTTTAAACTCACATCAGCCAGAACTAACAGACCCATGTTTATGACGAGTCACAATCGTCTTCTAATAATAAAAGATTACTCACTGTTATGCTACTGGAAATAACAGCACTTAAACGTTGTGGTTGTCTCTTTTGCTAATCCGTTACACCGGTCCCGTATGGTGTCTTGCCTTATGGTAATTGAATTCCGCTTAAGAGATTCATTTGAAGTGTTTGCAAAGTAGGCAAAAGTTAGGCACAACATACACTATAGGGACAAAAGTATTGGGACGCCTGACTATTACACAGCGCAGACTTTACTGACATTGCATTCAAATACATAGATTTTAATTTGGAGTTAGTCCCACCCTTTTCTTGGAAGGCATAAACATAAATTAATTAATGAAGAGGTGTGTCCCAATACTTTTGTCCATTTAGTGTATTTCGTCATGACGGCCGTTGTATTCTGGACCAGGTCCAGCATCTCATTCATTTAGATTCAAACATTTGTTTGGTCTGGGTCAACCTTTCTCAAACTTAACAATGCTGGAGCCCTATTTGAAATCTAAAACTTGTCATTGACCCACTAAAATCTTTAGTCACACAATCATTTAATTTCATTAATTACAATTCCTGCCTATGGAAATGTAAAGGATACGTTTCAGATCAAACATAGATTAAATAAATGAAGAATAGCATGTACGTTGTATCACATGGTTTTCAGATAGCATTTTAAATGTAAACAATTAATTATCAGTAAATAATTTCATGGTTATTACAAACTCCAAAAAGTGTTTATTTATTGTAAATGGCCTCTTGCAACCTCCCTGCAGTACCTTCACCACACTTTAACCCCATCGTTTCTGTGCAAAATTCTTAGCCTCTGCAAACTGTTTGTCATTTACTAAACCAGGTATTAATTCTTGATTACAAATAATACTGATTCCATAAGAAAGGGGTCAGAATGGCCCCAGAAGTCAACACTTCCACATAAAATCACATAAAATATTACATAAAATCACCTGATTTGTTGTAATATTGTTTTGTAAGCCAATAAGTGCTTATTGTACAAATAAATAACTTTTCAAATGTTGTTTATCGAAACCGCTCTGTTCTCTCTGTTTGATCCAGCTTGTGAAAGGAGCTCCCGAGTCTCTGCTGCGGTCCTTACACATCCAGAAAGACGCTACAGCTTACAATTATATTAAAGTTGGAGGCCAGGTCAAGGTATTGCGTTTAGTACTCTTTACAATATTACGGTGTCAAAGGATTGAACAGTGGTGTACAAGAACTGTCTTTTGTTGTCTAATGAATCTTTCAGCTGAATGGTTTTTAAAGGCAATGATTTTCAGCCCAGTCTCTTATCAGCTGCATACCACTGACTACAATACTGACCCTATACATAGTACAGAGTAAAAGAACTGAGCCCCCTTAGGGAGTCAAAGGAACCTTTGCTACATTTTATGTTTAAGAAATTGCTTACACAGCTTAAATGCACTTTTAAAAGATTTTAAAAATAAAGACAATTGCATGACAATACAAGAATATTTGAATATTAAATGGTTCTTCTCTATGTTGGGGAAATGTCTGTTTATGACAACATTTTAATAATAATTTTCTACAGCACCAAAAAGGTTTATCTTAAGTTAAATGTATTTTTTGGCGCTATATAGGACCCCATTTGGACCGTCATGTTCTTTAAAGAACAGAAGAACATGGTGGTGTTAAGTGCATTGAGTTATTCAGATCTTATCTCCAGGATATCACACAAAGGTCTAAAATATCTCACGTACAAACATGTTACACTAATCCAGTCTGTGTGTAATATCTGTCGCCTGTTTTGCAAGCATGTCATGGCTCTGATGAGTCAGTGAGCAGAATTACAGACGGCTGCTCAGCTGTGTCTTCCTGTGGGTTTACTGAGAGAGAGCAAAAACAAATTCATGGTCACAAACAAGATGATGTCATGGAACAGACAGAGTTGTGCACTTAACAGTGCTGTAGCACAGGCTGAGGCGGTTTGAACATTGTGTGCCTTGTTTCACCCTTTTTATAGTAGCACTTTCTGGTCAAGCATCATTCTGTGTCAAAAAAAAAACTGTGGTTTTCCTGGTAACCTGATATATGAAATAAACCTGATTCCACAAGCAATATTAGCCATCAGAGGACTGGAATAACTGAAACCCCAGAGTATTGGGCAGATGAGAAATTAGTTCCCGCATCAGTGCTTCCCTGGTGTTAATTATGGAGCTATAAATACAATAACAATTAGTAGAATTCCTTCCTTTTACCAGAAAAGGCAGGACTGTAAGTAACAAGGTTTTTTTTTGTCATGTGAATTCTAGAGAAAGAGCATTTTTTTTGTAATAAATGGGGAAAATATTAAAAGCAGGACAAGGTGTTGCTACATGTGGCCTCTGGGACATGTGCCTGTGCCATGAGAATACCATGATTAAGCAGATTTAATTAGTCATTTTTCTATATACCACTATTATGTGGACTATTGCGTCATGTTCTGATGTTATCTACCAAAGCTACAGTAAGTTTTACATTGCGCAGATCTGCCTTAATTCCACCTTAATGTTAAATTCAACATTTAAAAAAAAAGTAAACAGGTCAAATGTGGTGACAGAACAGAACTTAAACAAAAACAGACTATTTACCTGTTCTTGTTTTTACTCACTTCAAAATACCCTTGTATGAGTGAGTTCTTTAAAACAATGTAATATTCTAATCACATATATGTGATCATGTTCCTCAAATGGTAGATATAAGCATAATACTAGCGTCATGGTTGTATGCTTTGTGGTATGCTAAATACAGGGTCATATCATTATTGTGACATTATTAGGGATGATCCTGCGTAATTGGGATCTCAATAATTCACTTTTATTTAATCAAAACAGACACATTGGTGTGGAACTAGATTGGTAAAAGGCTAGCTATAAACAGAGCTCATTTGCACATCATAATGTATGAAATTAGCCTCCATAAACTGTGGTAATATTTTTGCCCATGCTATGATGTTGGAGTAATCAGTGAGCCTTTGTTCATCTAACTGTCTTTGCCATGTCTCTTCTATCACCTCTGTAGTCCTCCATCAATGACACTGCAGATTTCAAAGCTGTAGCAGATGCCATGAAGGTGATAGGATTCACCACGGAGGAAATCCAGACAGTCTACAAGATCCTGGCTACCATCTTGCACCTGGTACCCTCCATTATTAATACTCTGTGTGTGCATTACCATCTACTTTGTCCCCTGCGCTGTATGGCATTTAATCTCTGGGTTGTCCGCTGATGGTACCAACTACCCATCAGTGTCAGAGCTGCAACAACTGTAGCATTAAAAAGCTGCAAAAAACCTCACTGGTCTCCTCCGCCTTCATTTAAATGTTTCTATGTATTTCTTTTAGTTTTATTCCTTCTATATTAGTTTTATTTTATTTTTATTCCATTCCTGTAAAGCACATTGATTGGCCTTTGCGTATGATAACATGCCATATCAATAAATGTGGCTTGGTTTGACTTGTAATAGGTTTTACAAAGTAAAAAATATTCATAGCTAGAATGTGGAGGATTTGTAAGGTTGTGTGGTGAATTTATAAGGTACATTGTGTCCTTTTCCAGGGAAATCTGAAGTTTGGCAGTGATGGGGATGTTACTCTGATTGAGAATTCTAAGCTAGTCTCAGTGCTGGGAGAGCTGTTGTCAACAAAAGAGGAGAACGTTGAGAAGGCCCTGCTCTACCGCACCGTGGCAACCGGTCGTGATGTCATTGACAAGCAACACACAGACCAAGAGGCTGGTTATGGCCGGGATGCCCTAGCCAAGGTATAACGGAGCACTGTGGTACTCCAGGCCCAATGTCAAGAAATATATCTGGCAGCACATGCAATAACCATAAACAGGAATAACTAGACCACAAGAACGTTTATGCCGAATTAAGGGTTTCAGAAATACAATTTTAGAAATGCCTTCTGTGAAATGTTCTCCTGTAAAGTGTGCCACATTATCAGTCATAAGATGCAGTTTTACAAACCAAATGTAAATTTTAACCAGAACACATTAGTTGTGTACATATACAAATATAGGGCTATGTGTTTACATTTTGCAGCGTTTAATATTTGTGTATTTACAATATAGCTGAACGTAGAAAAGCAAACAAACACAAAAAAAGTGTTTTGTTTACTCTCATCACCATCTTTACAAATTCTACTAATTTTTATGTATTGACTGTTCCATTTAGGCTATTTATGAGCGCCTCTTCTGCTGGATTGTGGGAAGAATCAATGACATAATTGAGGTGAAGAACTATGACGCTAGAGTCCATGGGAAGAACACAGTGATTGGAGTGCTGGACATTTATGGCTTTGAGATTTTTCAAAACAACAGGTGAAATATTCTCTCTCTCTCTCTGTCTCAGTCTCTCTCTCTCTGTCTCTCTCTCTCTCTCTCTCTCTCTCTCCTCTCTCTCTCTCTCTGTCTTGTTCACCTTCATCTTCTAACATTCCCTGCTTTATATTTTCCAGTTTTGAGCAGTTCTGTATCAACTATTGCAATGAAAAGCTCCAGCAGCTCTTCATTCAACTGGTGCTGAGGCAGGAGCAGGAGGAGTACCAGCGGGAAGGCATCCCATGGAAACATGTAAGATCGTTTAAAGAGCTCCCTAATTGCTTTTTAACTCTGATTACTTTGTTTTGAAGCAATTACTTCATGCCTTAATCTACCTTCTTATTTCTATGGCTCATAAATGTATGTGTGTGCATTGCACAGATTGATTACTTCAATAATCAGATAATTGTGGACCTGGTGGAGCAGCAGCATAAAGGAATCTTCTCTGTGCTGGACGAGGCCTGTATGAATGTGGGGAAGGTCACTGATGAAATGTTCCTCCAGGCACTCAATGGCAAACTGGCCAAGCACGCTCACTACACCAGCCGTAAGGTACTGCAAATAGCACCTGCTTGTTTTTGCCTTTAATTTCTGTTAAATCTTCAGAAATATGAAGTCGAATTATTAAACAAAAAGTCATGCAGATAAAGAGATGCAAACCATCAGTATTATTTGGATTGTATTTGAGCAATTGTTCTTAATAGGTTAATATATAAACAACTAGCTGTTAACAACTAAGAGACATTGTAGCATAGTAAACTTTGGTTATGAAATAACATAAGAATAGCAGTCCATATACATATGTATTTTTATGTACTATGTATCCCTTGCTTACTTTACTAATGTTGCTACCATGCTATTACTGGGGCCATCCAGTTATTTAAAATTCTCACCAAAGCAGAGCAGACCCAAGCAAGCTTGATGAGGACTTTAAATCTGTTGCAAAGCCTGCATGACAAATACTTTGAATGGACACAAGAGGGCAACAATGATCAAGGAAAGAATGTCTGACTCTGCGTTGCGCTCTAGGTGATGTCACTGACAACCAATAAGAGCTATTGAGACTTGTGTCTCATCGCTTTGGCAAAGGTGCACAAGAAAAGCATGAGATGGAGAAAAACTAAGGAAGAGAAGGTGTAGTTAGCATTGAAATTAAACTAGGGAAAAGCAAATGGAAAGTGTATATTAACGAGTGTTCCTTTTTATCCACCTTAAAACAAGGTAAGCTGTAGATAAGCCTGAGGCTAGCTGCGGCTGGATGTCTCCATTCTTGATTCATTATCCATGCGGTACAGGGGGCAGCGTGCCAGAGAGCTGTGGCCTGTGAGCTAACTGTTAGCATGGACAGCAAAACTGCAGTTTCATCATAACTCTTAACATACACACACTGATACACACCACCAGTAACACATGGGTCCCGCCTTGCTGTGACATGAGTAAAGGCAGGCCTGCAGTATTTTTCCAAAATTGTTTGCTAGACAATTTGGGTGCCTTGACAATGTCAGTGATTGGTCAAAATTCTGGACACTCAAAGCATCAAATAAAACCTTCAGGGCCTTATGCATTTAGCATTATAAACTAGTTTCTGGGGCCAAGTGTACTCTCTTTTCTTGCAAGGGTCTGTACGTATAACACACAGAATGCGCTTCTTTCCCTCATGCATATGTATTTGTGGGTTGGCCTCAGGATACTGCACAATATCACTTTGAAGTATGTGATACTGATTGCAGACTTAACTCGATTTTTTTAAAGTCTGAGTAATGGTGGATCGTTTTGCACTTAATTTGCTCCACCTTATAAGGCACCGCAGTGCGTTAATGTGTTGATAAAATACTTCCCGTGTGGACGCTTTGATTTGCTTCAATGAGCAGAAAAATGTGCGGCGTTCAACCGGTGCTCACCTGGCGTCACGAACGCCAGAAAAACGTCTGGTTCAGACGTCCGTGTGAACGAGGCCTTAGTAACTTGAATGTTAAAAAATAGTTTGTATTGTAGGCACACACTGTGGTCACATCAAGGCATATTTCGCAAAATCAGTGTTGTAAAGACTGAATGTGAATAGTATTTACCTGGTAAAAAAACAGGTTAACATTAAAAGGAAAGGAAATGAGAAAACAAAGTAATTTTCTTCTGGACGGTGAACCCCATTACTTTGAATCATGAGGTAACAAGAGGGTTGTGTTGCCTTCTTTTCGCTTGTCACTCACAGTTTAAAAAAACTGTTCACATCCATGCTCACTAGATTTTTGCTCCACCCTATCAAAGGGATTACAGCCAGGGTGTATTTCCACTAAGTTTTCAAAAATTCTATCTAATTCTATTTTTAAGATGTAAATAAAAATTGCTTTGGTTTATTGTGAAATACCTTTCTAGAAGCGCCTACCAAGTCAGAACTCTTCACAGTGGTGGGGATCCTGAGAGATACACGTTGAACATTGTAACAAAAAGTAAATCCTAAATTATCTTTTTTTTCTTTTTCTTTTCAGACTCATGGTTTACCAGCAGTACATAAAACATTCTGAAGTGTAGCTTCACTGATCATTTCAGATAGTAAATAAAATGGCTCTGTTGTATTTGTGCTCCTCTACTGCAAACTATATTTGGGTTGTTCCATATGTCTTCAGTGAGCAATTTCACATCAGACTACTCTGAATGACTTTGTTTACGTGTAGATGATTTGAATTATGTACGAATACATTTTAAAAATAATTTGTGGCATTTCCTTTTATCGCTTTGGCTATTGGACAGCCCTTCTGAGAAGTGAGAGCAGGGAAAAGTATAAGTGCATCCTGTGTTGTTGGTTTGCTTTAGGCTCATGTTATAATCAAAAACCTTCTATTCACTTTATGGGAACTCTACTATATGCCCTATACTTCACCTTCAAATCCGCTTTTAGTTATGAATTTTTAATGTTTGGCTCGTAGAGCTAAGTTTCATACATTTTGTATGATTCTTACAAGCTGGAAAAAACACTTTTTATGATATTTAGATTTTCCCAAGGTTTATTCTAATTTCCTTGAAACGTTTCACATGAAAGTGTTCGTATTCACTGCAGATGTCTGAAAAGTGTTTTTATTTCAGTTCAAAAGCTATATTTAGATCTGCTGCACTCAGGACTGAATAACTTAAAGATGTTCAAAGACCTACATTAATTCTACACAGGATCCAAATTTGGCTGCTAGAATGTGAAAACTAGACTAGTGGAGATTGTATGTATGTGTATATATGTGTGTATATAAATAAATAAATAAATATATATATGTGTGTGTGTGTGTGTGTGTGTATATATATGTATATATATATATGTATATATATATGTATATGTATGTGTGTGTGTATAT
>JBBJLR010000111.1:31197208-31216178 GCA_037577145.1 Brachypetersius gabonensis | reverse complement strand
TATATGTTCTGTGCCGGAGATTAAATGAATTATTGATTACACTAAACATTTTGCAAAATGTGTATAAAATAAATAAATGCATAATACATAATATAATGAATACAAATAATACATGAAAAAATAAAATGCTTGTTGCGAATGTTCAGTACAAATTCAAACCCGATCTAGTAAAAAATTAGAAACTGGTGCAACTGCAACTTCTAATAAATAAACCAAAATGTGAAATTTAGCAAAGGCCACTAAAAAAAAGTGCTCACATTAATTTTCATAGAACAGTCCATGACATGAATTGAAAAAAAATTTTAATGCTTGGTGAGTTGTCATGGAATGACCCTGCTGTAGTGTTATCATAGCACTGTTATTTACACCAAGAGAGGAACAGAGGAACTGACTAGACGTAGTTTTGTTAGATGTAGTAAAATGATGCAGGACAGTAGTGCTAGTACCAGGATACAAATTGGTGTTATTGTGATTTTCTGCTGATTGCAATATCAGTGCATTAATAATGTGACCTGGTTTAGAAATGTGCATTATCTTTTTAGCTAAACGCTTTTTTGGCTGCCTTGATCATCAGCACAAACTCTCGTCTCTGATTGGTCAACATGCTCACAGTGCTCTGTCAAAGACTAGAGCTCATTTACATTTTGCAGTTATTTGGTTCTACTAGTAGCCTATTAGTAATACCAAATAGCTGGTCACCTAGAGGGAGTGGTTCCCAACCTTTTTTCCTTGAAGCCCCCCTTGCCTGTGTCCAAGACAAGTCCGGCCCCCCCAACCCCAACTCCTACCCGCACCTACCTTTTATTTGCAAAACATAAACAGCGGTTGTAGGTTTTTGATCTTATACTCAAACACCTTTACGTTTCTCAGACATTAGGATTTTATAAATTTTATGAATATAATTTTGGTAACCTCAGTGCAGACAAAATTGTGTGCACCCCCTGCAGTCTCTTGCGCCCCCCTAAGCGGGGCCCAGACCCCAGGTTGGGAACAACTGACCTAGAGGGAGTTGCCCCTGCGATCAGAATGTTGTAGGTTCGAATGCAGAGAAAGAATTTCACATTGTTCACACTGTGTGCTGGCGTGTGTTCATGCGTGACTATGAGGGTCCACTTTGCTTTATTACTAGAAAGGCTAATGTGCAAATAATTGAAAAATAGGGCAAGTAGGTGAAGGAAGGGACGAGGCAGTTGATGAATACAAATACATAGATATCTGTTTCAGGGAACCTTATATCAAAACCAAATCTACTCGGCTATTTTTTTGGCACATTTACTCTCTTTCTCCCAATCTCTCCAAATTAGATCTTTGTATCGTTAAACAGTACAGGGTATAACTGTGGCCAAACAATGGACACTCATTAAAAAGGCTAAGGCCAAATTCCTAGGGAGCATGTTTTCCTTCACATTTTGCTTCTTGCCCTTTCTCTGCAGTCTTCCCTCTTACAGGAGAAAGCTACACACTTGACTTGCTCCGAATATGCAAAGGCTTTGCAGACTGCATGACTTGAGGCGGTTCATGCTATGAAGTTATTTTCCCTTAACTAGGAAGTTGAGAACTCTGGTGTGAGACAGGATCTGGTAGAGGGAGAGCCGGGGAGAGGGAAAAGCGACATCACAGTGCTTCAACTTGTGCTTGAGTTCTTCAGGGTCTGTGGAGACGATGTTTTCTACACGCCACTCTAATGAGAAGATTGCCAGGCCACACGAATTCTCCGTGTTCTTTTAGATGTGCACTGTCATAACCTGTGCTCTCTGCAGCTATGAGGCCAGAACACTACAGGGAGTAGGAGGAATCGCTGTGTAAAGTCTCATTTCAAAGCGTTAGTGTCCTTGGTCCTTAGACTCCTTTCATCCTTTTTTTAAAAGGAAATATCTTTTTATGGTCTTTTATGCCTGCCAGAGATTTTTGAGGTGTTCCAACAGAGTTTGATTGAAAAAGTTAGGGAAAGGGTAGTATTGCGAATTTCCTGTTTTGTGTGTGTTAATACACTAATGCTGTCACACATCTGCACACCATGAATAGATTAAGATATTATTGTATTGTCATTGTAGTAAGCATGAATATATAATAAAGGCTAATTGGAGAGCTGGATAAATAATAGTCTGCAGTACATATTGACATTTTTTTTGGATCGTGTTAGTGCTTAGTTTAATCAGAATTACTGGTACTAGAGGGTTGTTAGGATTGCATTATACGTTACTTGTGCAAGAATAGCTGCTCCATATCTTGCATTCATTCAAAACTAGGCATGTGGCCATAACAGAATCCTATTTTTTAGAGGAATGATACATAAGTCTTGAAGATGCACTGGCAACAGTAATAGCAGCATCTCTGTAAGAGTATTGTGCTGATTCTTACAGAGCCTTCACTGATGAAATGTCAAGGACATCTGCAGATGTACTTACAAAGGGGCTACTTCTAACACTGCTGCTAATAGTAATAATAAAATCAACATTTTTTTCTCCTGGGCAGCTGATTGCCTGGTGGTTAGGGAGAAGCCCCTGCGATCAGAAGGTCGTGGGTTCATATCCCATGACTGCTAGTGTGACCACATA
Organism: Brachypetersius gabonensis; assembly: GCA_037577145.1. Taxonomy (NCBI): domain Eukaryota; kingdom Metazoa; phylum Chordata; class Actinopteri; order Characiformes; family Alestidae; genus Brachypetersius; species Brachypetersius gabonensis. The sequence goes on along the minus strand of JBBJLR010000111.1, from coordinate 31,213,620 downwards.
GGTGCCGTCCCCACACACTTCGCCTTCACTTGGTGTGTGAGTTAAATGCAGACAAAGAATTTTACATTGTTCACACTTCGCGCTGTGCTGTGGTGTGCTCACGCTCAACTACAAGGGCGGCTCTACTTACAATACTTTACTTTAGGATGTTCCTAACTCTGAAGCAGGCACAGGAATGAGTTCAGTGAAAGTGCGATTGAAAATGTTATCATAGTAAACTTGTAGTACAGTAAAATTAACTTATTGTCTAATAAGGGAAAGAATTACGAATGTCATCCAGTGCCCTTGTCACTGAAGTCGTTCAGCCAAGACTGATTGTACAATAGCTTAGACATGGCTGTGTTTTTCCCCATGAGCTGGAGTGACCTTGCTTGATGTGTAAAACCCGAAAGCTGTAGTCTGAGGATGTGTTAAAATGTATTCTATACGACAGTCATGACATATGCCTTCAGCATCAACAATATTTGTACAGTACATAAAGGCCTCCAAAAATAAAAGCGATCAATTTGAAGAATTTGAAGCCTGTCACTATAACATACATAAGCTTATCTAGATTTCCTCATTTGCCTCCAACCACCCCATCTGTAGTGTGCAGTCAGGAAATCACAGGCAATAATAAAATCATTTTTCAATGCTTTTAATAATTCTACTAAAATCTGCCCATTGGTATTAAGTGTGTTTTGGATCAAAGGTTATCTGGTCTTTTACAGCGTACAGATAATTGTTGTGTGTGTGATCGAATGCACCAATTAATTTTGTCCTATAGAAACGTTTCCTGTTTGTTAAATTGCCTCCTACGCTCTCCCTGTGACCCCCTTAAAATGGCTTTGATCTTCCTAAATGTGGGTTATTTTAATGCCTCACTCCACAGCGGCTCTTAATTACAGTTATTTGCTGACACAGACGTTCACACCGTGACTCTGACCTCACGTTTTGGTGAAGGGTGGAGGCTTCACTCCACTCTTTATTATCCCTCTCTCCCTTTTGCACTTCCTCCCTGCCGCACGTGTCAGCTAGAGGTGCAGGCGTGAGACAGGATGCTGCTTTATAACCTCTTGGAAGCATGGCTGCCTATATGAAGGCGAATGTGTGCTCGTTACCTGCTCGGCGCTGTGTCTGTGCAGTCAGCCTATTAACTGATGCCTTCAGAACTCGGCCCAGACCCACACCTGGCACATTCCGATAGCAACTTTTTATAGCTCATGCTTCATCTTAAATTACTTGGCATCAGTCAACAAGGTGCATGGTTTCTGAGGTGAAAACATTTGGTTCAAGGTAAATGAATGGTAAATTCTGTTGTAAATTCCGAGATGGCATTTTACTGGTTGACTGGAGAGTGAATTAAATGCTTTGGGGATGTAATCACAACGTGAAGAACTGTTTTATTGTTCCTGTTCATGTTATTGCCGTGTTTCAAAGGTTTGCAGACCTTCTGTTTTCTCTGAAAATGAGCATTTTTTTGCAGTTACTTTTTTAACCTATGAAAGAACAAAATAGCAAACCATTTATGTGCTAATATTTATTGGTAAAATTCTCGAGAGTCAACTTCTTGTTTATCTAAGTGCCTTTCTTGGTAGCAAGAGTTGGTTTACCTACACAGTAAATTATTTTCCTTTTTTTTTTTTTTTTTTTGCCTGTTCGCCAATTTCCTTTTGCTAACTAGAACTCCCCATAGTCATATGGAGCCATCAACTCTGGGAGAACAAAGATTCTTCAGGGTCTCTGTATCTGTAGTGGACAGTGAATGTTTTCCCGCACTTAACTCTATTGACACTAACACACTTAGTATTAGAAACCAATTCTGGACTCCCGGGTGGCACAAGCGTTGGCCCCATTGTTGCAGGTTTAGCCCCCAGTGATGATGCAGTCATCCATGGCCATGAGTCCCAGAGAGCACAATTAGCTTCACCCTATTTGTGTGTGCAGGGTTCCCCTTCATCACTCCCTGTGCTGCAAGCCAGTATCTGTTTCTTGATATGACAGATTTGAGTCCTTCAGTGTTCTTCTCCATACATGTTACACTGTACAGTGACATTTTGTTAGCTGCAATTTGAAAATAAGCACATACTAGCCTTCACCCTCTTAGTGTTGGTCCTGGTGTACTACTTGGGAAGTCATAGCTTGAACTTGTATAGATTACTATATTGGGTAGAACAAAAGTTGCTTCAGCACTTTCCCCATTGACTTTTATAATGACTTTCCTAAGTCCTGAGAAACTGTTGCTCTTGCTGAAACACTTTGTTACAGATGCCTCTTATGTGAGGTAGGTGATTGTACCATTATATTGTAGTTCTATATTTATACGTTGTTTTTACTCCAGGTGTCTCATCTTGGCTGCAGGCTTTTATTCAATCTTCCTCTCTAAACTTATGAAAATATAAAAGTATTTCCCTTGCAGTGTACCTGTTCCTGAAAAAGGCACAGTTCCTGAAAAACCATGCTGTGTTTTACATTTAAATTACTTGTACTAAATGTAGGGGGTACTAAAGTAAACCTAGACGGTACCTTTTTTTCTTGACAGTAAAGATACAATAGCTTAGGTACAGTTTTGAGTCTTGAGTGTCCCGTGCAGGTTTGCTCAGGACTGAATTTGAGCTCTATTAGTGGCATGGCTGGATGCCAGCTTGACTAGCATGCTGTGGAAAGATGCACAGGTGGTGAGCAGGATGGCATGCTGCTGGAGGTAACAACAGAACTGGAGGGATGGGTTTGGAGCCTGAGCCTGTATAACCAAGCAAAGCCAAACCTTAAAGCTATCCACACAATTACCCACCACACGCAACCCTGTCTGGTCTGCCTGTATTTCAAAACATCAGGAGGGATCAGAGCAGATTGCCAATTAGGACAATGTAATTATTATTGTAAAACCGGCATTTTCAATACTGATATTACAGAAAACTGCATCATTATGAAAAGCACATTCTTTATTGGCTTTGTGTGAAAAACAGCTTGTTACAGCTTTGATCAAAACAGGTACGAACAGATGTTTTTATGAAATTAGGTATTCACAGTCCAGTCGCATTATTTTGCTTGAAAAAAATGGGTCTTAAAAGATCCATATACTCCATTTTTCTTGTAACACAGGTATGATGGCGTTTCATTGATTTATAAAGCATTTTCCACCTACTCTAAATTTCTTTTTTGTTTGTTTAAGAACTTTTGTTCTTAAACCTGATGTATGTAAACTACCTACATGCATCCTTTACAGAAAGCCATCTGCACTCATCGTGGAGCCCATTGTACAGCCACAATGATGGCGATATCTGACCATTTTAATCTATGCCCAGGAAATTGCACTATAAATAAAGACTGTGCACAATGATCTAGTGCCCTTATTTAAAAGTTGTTTGTGCTGCTTACTAATGAAGACATGTACTAATTATCTGCCCCAGTTTCTCACCCACCTGCTACATGTCTCCTCCGCTTTCTTTTGGCAACATCACAGATTTGGGTTGTGTTAGACACAGGGGCTTAGAGGCACTGTCTGATTTGAGTTTGTGCTCTATATTTAGAGGTGCAAAGACTCTCTCCCAGTTGCTTTTTCGCTCGTTTCCCCTCACTTTTTCGCCCCTTTTCTCTGCAGTGTGACTCATCGCTGTCTCGCTCTTATACCCATTCCATCTGTCTGGATAATCAAATGTGAGATACGCATCTGCATACGGTATTATTTCACTGATGAAGCTCTGTTTTCTTTTTGTTTGTGTGGTTAGTGTATGTGTGTTTGTCTGTGTGTGCATGGCTGGGTGTGACTGATTGAGATGGATGCAGGGAGGGAGGGAACCCAGCAGGCTACTCGCAGTCTGCCCTGTCTGATCCATCTGAAAGCCCTGCCCATGATGGCCAGCCAAAAGGCTGCCAGGAGGTGTGGAGGCAGATGGGTTGGGTGGCAAATAAGGGGAAAATGGCAGTGTGTTCCTACCTTTCAGATTCATTCTTAAAAATAATGATGTTAAGAAAAGGTTTCCTTGAAATGACACTATAGAAAATAACACTGTTGTATTAGGTTTTTTTTGTTTGTTTTTTTTTTTGCACAGGGCAGGGGGGCCTGGGGCAGGTTGGGGGTGTGAATTTGGTGGTTCGGTTGGTTGATGCATTTGTTGATTTTGTGTCTAGATAAGGGGTTTAGTTGTCAGTGAGGTGTGATTTGTAGTCCGATCATTTCAGTCTGGTTTTGCTTTGACCAGTGTGGAGATGCATGCTTTTGTAACTTTGGATAAGACAAAGCTAAAGCATGTTCTGTATTCTAGGCCACAACAATGAAGTATTGAGGAGGGGGTAGTTTGCAGCCATTCCCTTGAAATACACTGTTGATTATTTAGTTATTGTTATCATTATTAGTTATTATTCGTAGTATTAGTCGTAGTAGCAGTAATTCCGTTCTTACTTCATTTAAATGTTCAACAGGTCATTTTATAGAAATGGCTAAGAGAGAGAGTCAAAATAAAAATGAATGGATAATAGAATGGCAAATAAGTATCATTCAATAAAAAAAATGTAATGAATGATTGATCATCCCTGGGGTTAGTTAAATTCACCAAAACCTATTGAGTCCTCAAAGCAGTGGTTCAGACTACACTGTTAAAAGGTTGGGAACCTTTGTTTTAAAGAACTATATGTTTGGCACCTTAATTTTTAAGGAGCCTTCTCTCTGTTTCACTGAGACAGGCAGACCTGTCTCTTTGAAATGTTCCGCTTTGACTTTTCAGTTCCCCTCCACTCACTGTGTAAATTGGACTTCACACACTTCTTGATTGTCTGCTGTTCCACTTTCTGTGAAGTGCTCTGAGAAGTGGACTCTCTGGTTGTGATAGGAGCTTTTCTTTTCCCACAAAAAGATGCTGTGTCTCTGCTGCAGTTGAAGCCAAATCTGCGAAGCACTGCTCTTCACACACGCACCAGCAGCATCCCCAAAAGGCCCTGCAACAGAACAGAGGCCTTTACTCTTAAAGATAAGGGGGCCAGAAAAGGCTCCATGATGCTATAGAAGAGCCATTTCTATTTCTGGCGAATTTTGAAGCTTTTGAGTCTTGGCAAATACAAGAGCTGCACAATATATTGTTTGTTAACCATTAATGTGACGCTGACCTTTGCAATAGTGACTTTGGAGAAGGCCACACTATGCAAATGAGCCACAATGTTTTTACTCTGTGCTGTGATCATCCTGACTAATTACTGTTTTAGTAGTTCTGATGAAACAAGGTATTCATATAATTCAACAAAATTGAGTTATTTTGGTTATATTGCTAAATCCTTAATGCATTTTTATTATAAAGTTAATATGTAACAAATAATCATAGTGCTCATATGTTTGTCCAGCCTTAGCAACTGCCATTCCAAGACTGTAACATTTTGTGATCATTGCAGTAGCTTTTAATTATATGGGTCTAGGCATTTCTGTTCTGTGATGATGGGATTTTTTTCCTGCTTTGCTATGATCTTCTGGCATTGCTGTCCAGCAGATAAAACACTGCCCTCAGTCTTAATGAGTGCGGAAGCCCCACTCTTTCACATCAGTGTTTTATATTTATGAATGGCCATCTTATGTAACAGTGCTCGCTGCCTACATCTTGAACACCAAAGGCTTCTTCAGAGGATAGTTTTCTAGGCTTGATAACAAAGCATCACTATCATTTATGAAAACTAGACAAGGCAAGCGTGCTGTTGATGGACTGCCATCAGCTGCTTTGTTCATACAAAATAGCAAATTAATGTTTTGGCAGGTGTCTGGTGGTAGAAGTTCCTTTCTGTCAGTTCATAATTTTATGTATATCTGCCACTATTACCTTGCAAATAAAAATATTATTTAAAGTATAATAAGTGAAATGATGCAGTGAGTCATTCAAAGAAAACAATTCTCTTGTTCTCTTTTAAAGTACTTCTAGTAGTGTTTCCGAAGCGCTATATATATTAAAGTAAATGTTTCAACAATAATAATTATAATAATAATCTGCTACTTCTACTGCTAATAACAGATAATTGAAAGTGCAGTTTTACAGGCCTCTTATGAGCGGAGAAGTAAGTTTGAGGCTATACTGCATCAGTCATCCAGTGCTGGCAAAGGATTTGATAATTCATTTCATAATTCTAACATGGTCTGTCCGCTTCTATGTCATGAATAAATCCATGAAGACAGATTTTGGGACCATTCCTGTAAGATCTAAATTAGCATAATAATAGGATGCAATTAACAAAGTAATATTTCTATCATGCTCTCCAGATTCTTACTGTCTTGTTCCTTGCACACACGCTCAGACAAAAGTGTGCAGAATCATGGTTAAAGTCACGGAATGATTTATTGCGGCTAGCTTATACCCTAAAATTGCTAGCATTAAAGCTTTCATGCTAGCTAAAATATATTTTGGGGGCAGCTGGTGGCCTAGTGGTCACCCAGGGAGTTGCCCCTGGGATCAGAAAGTAGTTGTTCAAATCCCTGGACTGTGAGTAGGACCATTGAGGTACCCTTCAGCAAGGTAGAGTCCCCACACACTGCTCCATGGGTGCTGTGTTTATGGCTGCCCGCTGCTTTATTTGGGGAATGAGTTAAATGCTGAGAGAGAATTTCATGTTGTTCACATGGTTTTTTGTTCATGTACAAATGGACAGTTTACACTTACACTTTACACTAGATGAACGCTTTACAAAGTAAAAAAAGTAGTGTATAGAATTAAACAATTTAATTTTTTTTGTTATACACTTTAGTGTATATTGTAAATAATAGCTTGTAAATTGTAAATAATAGCTAAATTAGACTGCTTAGATAGAGAGATAAAAGGTTTTGTAGTGAAGTGGGTAACAATTTCAAAGCACGAGAATGAGGTTCAATTCCTAACCTGGGTATAACACTGCACTACACCAATATGAGGACTCCTAATGCTACATTTGCATGCACCTGGAAATTACAAAAGTTGTAAATCGCTTTGAATAAAAGCATCTGTCCTTTGCTGTAAATGTACAATTTCAGTTGAAATCATGCAGCTTTAGCTCTATTAGACATTCTTGTCATTTTGTAATTTAACCCCTTATTATTCATGGTTGTTGTAAAATACGTGATGTGATTCAGTGAATACATTCCTGCTTTTTCAATTATTTGTTATAGCTACACCCACCCTTTATATTGTGCGCATTTTGTCCTCGCTGTCACATACGTACTTACTCACTTACTCACTTGTTGCCATTGTTGTGTGAACATATATGATTAATGATCACAATTCTCACAAAAAAGTACATTTTGTATGTTTTTTTTACTGCCATAAAGTTGCCATTTCAGTGATAAAAGAAATTTCTACCAGTCTAAAGCAGAATGTGTATGCAGATAGCAAGGATTAGCAATGTATTGATTGGTGCAATGAAGATGCTGTGAAACGTCTTACGCATCTCAATTCATGGTGGAGGCCTATCACACACACACACACACACACACACACACACACACACACACACACACACACACACACACACACACACACACACAGCTCACTTTTCGCATTATCCTTCCAACTGAAACCAGTAGTAAAACCAGGGCTCCAGACAAAATAAAAACCTTAGGAGCCATTGACTCCTAAACACAAAATATTTAGGAGCTATCATCTCTGTCAGATGTGATATAAATAAAAAAAATGTCATGGCACATTTTGTCTCCAGTCTTACACCATATAAAGAGCATTAAACGAAACAAGAAATCGCGACATGGACAATTTTTTTGCAGAAGCAAAACGTAGTTAATCGTTGTTTCTCGTGTAGTTAATGTTTATTTTTCGTATGTTTTGGAACGTGCTTTGCAACAGGTTGCCAGGTCGTGCGAATAAAGATGTCCGTTGCCACTAAATCTGTTCTTTGACTAAAATTGGGAAAATAAAGAGCCGTTTGTATTTATGGCATTTAGCAGACACTTTTATCCAAAGCGACTTTCATTCCCTAACTACAGGGGGCAGTCTCCCTGGAGCAACTTAGGTTTAAGGGTCTTGCTCAGGGACCCAGTGGTGGTGCTGAAGGTAGGATTCGAACCCATGACCTCTTGAGCCAGAGGCAAGTATCCTACCACTGAGCTACTTCTGCCCACTCTATGTTTGTACATAGACAAAGAATATTACTAGACTGACCACAGACATGAGATTACTAAAATATATCATAGACATAATACTGGATTGACCATATCACCACACTGCCAGACTAAACACTAGAGAGACAGAGAGAGACAGAGAGACAGATTAGTTTACATGTGCTTTCGCCACTCACAGTGTGCTGGGAACCCTGGAATTCAGCGTCCAAATGATCCGAGTCATTAAAAAGAGCCGAAATTCCCATAACTAATCACATGTAGTAGGCGCGGCAGACTGGGGTTCAGAGTATCTTTACTTCACTTTTCTTGTACTTTATTTTAATTTCTCTTGGTTGTGAGAGACGATTGTCATTGGTGACTGAAATGGAAAAACTAGTCGCAAAATAAATAATCGAGTCGCACTATTTTAGTCGCCATCTGCAGCATTGATAACAATAGCTTAGTCTCTTTCTCTTTCTCTCGGTTCTCTTTCTTGCTCTAAAAACATTGTCCTATGTACCGATGCCATCACATCGTACAGTAGCTGTCTCATGGCAGATGATAGAGCATGTGTTGTTTATTTTTCTTTCCCACATATTTATACCGCACTCTTCGTCTCTCTCCATCTCTCCTGCTCTCCTCTCCCTCAGAGCATTCCATTTCCATTTTGCAGGCCAGCACAACTATCTCATCTCGTCCCTTAATGGAAGTCATGTTTTATCTGGGAAGAGAGCCAGTGCTTTCAAGAAAAACATTACTAAGCTTTTTTTTTTCCAAATGGAAAAAAAGCACATGTAAAAGTCACCTGTGAATTAGCAGACCCATCCCTTCTCTCCTCATCGTTATTTCTCTTTTGTCTCTACAGCTCTCCCCCACAGACAAGAGCCTGGAGTTTGACCGTGACTTCCGCATTCGCCATTATGCTGGGGATGTGGTGTAAGTATACTTGGAGGAATTTTATACTTCAGTGTTTTCAGTCCTTAGAGTTCAGAGTGTAGTATTAAAATCTGATTTCAACAAATGGGGTTTCCTCTCCCACTTGCGGGTGGAGACTATCCTGAAAGTTCTTCTGGGTTCTAAGATCTTTTTCTGTTTTTGTATACCATTTAAAACCCCAGTAGTGATTATTACATGTTTTTTTTTTTATTACAATAACTTCTACATGATATAAACACCAAACAAAGCTCATCATAACTTCTGACCCCTTCAGAAGTTCAGAGTATCAATGCAATCTGGAGGAACTTCCATATAAGGAGTTATTTTATTGTATGACAACAGTTTACCATTTGTTGTGCTACCGGCACGATCCCTGCCGCTCAAGAACGAAAAATGGTAGTGCAAGTGTTCTGTTCTGCTTGGACTGGATTGATAGTTTCATTAAGTCAGTTACAGAAGCGATTACATTTAAGTCCAATAAGCTAAGAAGCCAGTGGCCAAGGCCAGAAGTGCTGTGTGTTCAGTGCAGCCTTGTGATGTAGGGTGTACAAATTCTAGATTATACTCACAGACATGTCGAACTAGGTTCCTTCTGGGCCACAGTACTGCACAGACTAGCATTTTCTCTTGATAAACTTTCTGAATTCAAAACAGGACAGCCAGGCTAATGACTTAAATGTGATGTGTTTAATGAAGCAGAACCCTGAAGTCTGCAATACTCAGGACTTTGTGCTTTTACAGCATCTTGCCATATTCATCAGCCCCACAGATCCTGCAAATGACCAAGTGTTGGTTTAAATATGTCAAAGAAAAGGCTCCTCTGTGCTTTTTTCAAGTAATTATGCAGACAGGGCAATCCACCCATATACTGATGTTAATAATGCATAATGTACACATGAGATCTTCTGCTTACTGAGCATTATGTCTTCATGTGTAGTTTCAGCAATGCTCTGTCTGAATGAACTCAGGTTTAAGCAGTAGTTTATCTCATGCATGGCCATATTAAAAGTTAATGGGTTTATCCACAGCCTGCTGGTTTTTATTGTATTTGTGTGTGTTAGAGACCGGGATAAAAATACCTGTGACAGTGAATATGCTTGAGAAGTAGAGCACTGTGTGAGTCAGCGGTGGTGTAATGCCGCCGGCCGGCCGCCCAGGGGCCAGAAACACTTACAGTAGCACTTAGAAGACTCGGTACATCCAATCAGTTGGCCACTCCTTTCATTTCCTCTGCTTAGGAGTTTGAGTCCTTTCATATTGTGTTACAAATGTCTGAAATCACGCTGTGTATATCTGTGTGGGTGTGTATTTTCCAGTGAAATGTTAACTTTTCTCTGTGTGTTAAATTTCCAATGTCAGTTACTCTGTGGTGGGTTTCATTGACAAGAACAAGGACACCCTGTTTCAGGACTTTAAGAGGCTGTTGTACAACAGGTCAGTATTATCACAGTGCATGCTGTCTTATTCGTACAGACCACTTGCTGCTGTATTCTGGCTTAATATTTGTGACCGTTCCTTTTTTCCCCTCCCCCTGTGTTGTAGCTCTAACTCTGTTCTGAAGGCCATGTGGCCTGAGGGGAAGCTGAGCATCACTGAGGTCACCAAGCGACCCCTTACAGCAGCCACACTCTTCAAAAACTCCATGATCTCACTGGTGGAAAAATTGGCCTCCAAGGTAGTTTTTTACTGCATGCTTGTACCTGTTCACCTTTTCAGGAACTAATTTTTGACAAACTGAAATGCCAGATTGCGTATATGAATGTCACATTTAACTCTACAGTCACTATTAAAACAATTTAAAAAATGTAATCTATAAGATTGCGTTATATTGTAATATTACTGTTCTCATACCTGAATGGTTTCTTTAGAAAGGCCCTTAAACATTACAGATCAGTATGTAGGCTATCACTCTCACAACACCAAAACTCTCATATTATTCATAGTTTATTGTTTTTCATTGTAATTATTGACTTTAAAAAGATGAATAAAAAAGACAACTGTTTAAGGATAATGCCACCTTTTGGTGTGTACAGGAACCATACTATGTGCGGTGCATCAAACCCAATGATGTGAAATCCCCCCTGTTGTTCGAATACGAGCGCTGCAAACATCAAGTGGAGTATCTGGGCCTGCTGGAGAATGTCAGAGTGCGGCGAGCTGGTTTTGCCAACCGTCAGACCTACCCTCGTTTCTTACAGAGGTCTGTGTCAGTTACATAGTGACTGCATAGTTAAAACACCTTCAAAACAAAGGCAAAACTACTATTCTGCAAAAATGCATGTGAATGTTGTTACATTTGAATGCACTTCAGTCACCTCTTGTGATTAAGCTAATGTTTCAGAAGAAATATCATTAATGACTTAGATTCCACTATGGACACATGCGTGCTTGTTCTGAAATTGCTGCATTCATCAATGACAGCAAAACAGAGTTTGAGTAAATGTCTCAGCCCTTGCCTTAGAGACCATGCTTTTAAAAGATTACATGATACTGTATTAGCTACGACTCTCTTAAATCTACATTAGCCTACCTTGTGCTTCTGGAAAAATGGTTTTGTTTACATGTATGGAAAAGAACATTGTAAATATAAAATTTTAAATAATTTGATAGTTGTTTATAGTTATTAGCAATTTAGATGCTAATACCATTGTGTAACAGTACAGGAAGGTTCATTGTCATAAATCACAGGGTGGATTATTATGTTAGTAAGTGCACCCTCCTCTATTCACTGGACTTACAGTGACTGTAATTAAACGGTAGACTGCTGTTAGTAACCAGGTAACTGTTTTATTGCATTAAAGAAAAGGCTACTGTATGGCATGATATATGACCTTGAGAAACTACATAAGACATACTTGGGTTAGAATATACTAAAATGGATTGAGAATGTGTGTGTGTGGAATTGCTAAAAATTTCACACACACGCACACACAATTTTTTAAAGAAGATATTTTATTTAATATTTATTTGAAATAAAAACATTAAAAAAATGAAATGGATTTATTGAGAAAACATAGATTATTCAGTATAAAGAATAATAGCAACCCTAATTCTGTGCTGAGAGACAGGAATAGGATAGTAAGGGCTATATATTATAATGGTACTCATATTTTTTAGAAGAATGTTAGCAGTTCCTCTGTGCTTTGGTTGTATTAGTGTACAGAAAAAAAGGACAGGAGTTTTAAAAAGCTTCTTCTAAGGCTGGGCCTATTTCCTGACTAGGAGCCTTTCTAATACACACACACACACACACACACACACACACACAGCTCTGATGCCTTGATGAGATTCTGTGCGACACTTCTGTTGCATAAGGAGTTTAGTCTAATTGAGAGCGATGACTTAAACACACATTTCCAGAATCATTTTTTGTCTCCAATTTGTCTGTGTGAAGGTTATAACCATGCGTGGAATATACACCAATCAGCCATAATCTTAAAACCACCCACCTAATATTGTGTAGACTCCCCTCACCCTCCCCCAAAACTCTGCTCCTTCAAAACATGGACTCCACAAGGCCTCTGAAGGTGTGCTGTCGTATCTGGTACCAAGTTGTTAGTGTAAGTTGTGAGGTGGGACTTCGACTGATCAGAATAGTTTGTTGAGCACATCTCACAGACGCTCAATCAGAGTCAGATATGAAGACCAAGCCAACACCTTGAACCCTGTAGGTAGGTGTAATGTCATATCTGCTGCATACGCGGTATACAGCGAAACGAACCAGTGTTGCTCTAGGCCCATGGTGCAATACAGTGGCCAAAAAAATAAACACAACAGACAACAGGCAGGACAAAAATACAAAGAGAGCAAGCAAGAGACAGAGTGCAGAAAACACAAGAGCAGCAATATAATGTTAAAGGACTAGACAACATGCTGTGGAGTCGACAAAAGAAGTTACAGTTGAATTATCAGTATGATAGAGACAGTTTGTAAAGTTGAAAAAGGTGCAGTGCACCAGTGATGCCACATTAAAACGATGCTATTAAAAACGGAGGGCAATTTTATTATAGTTGTTTTGGTTTGAATTATTTTGTTGTTTCTTTTTAACACAGGTTTAACAGGCTATGCCACATGAGAGCTACAACAAAATCTTATGCAGTCAGTCAGTGTTCTCCCATCCTGTGGCAAAGTTTGCTCAGAAACGTTTCTCAAGACAGTTTATCTTACTATTATACCTGACCTCTTTTGTAGGTAACCTTTATTATACTTGAAAGTCGCTTGATTTATAGACCAGTAAAAAAAATATATAAAAGTGAGTAACCTTTTAAAGACCTGTAACTGAAAATGCAGTTAGCTGGTATAATGTCGGTCCTTTCTTTCCCCTGTCAGGTATAAAATGATCTCAGAGTTCACATGGCCCAACCATGACCTGCCTTCAGACCGCGAGGCAGTGAAGCGCCTCCTGCAGGGCTGCGGGTTTGAGCATGATGTGGCCTATGGCAAGACCAAAGTGTTCATCCGCACGCCTCGCACCATCTTCAGCCTAGAGGAGCAGAGAGCTGAGATGGTGCAGAGGATCGTCCTCTTTCTGCAAAAGGTGAGAAGCACATGTACAACCTTGAAGTTAATCAGAGATTTATATCTAAAGCTGCCACAAATAATTGATTAAACTTAATTACCTGCTTTAAAAAATCAGGTGAAGTTGATCGTGTTGATTACTCTGCCTTGTTTAGGTTGGATTTGTTTACTCTTTCCTGTACTAAGAAAACTGATGGATGCAACCATCTATCTAATATAAATGTTATATAAATATGTATAATTTATTTGTACATTTTAATGGCTTCAATGCTTTTTCCATTTAAATGTTTGACTATGCATTGTTTTGCTATTACTCAGTTTAGATTTTTATTATTTATAGTTCATTGTAAATGGTTAACTTTGCTCAGATTTGTTATAGTCATAGTTAATGTGTTTGTTTTGTCGTTCACCATGCACACGTGTTCTCACCCAAATACGCATAAAACACGTAAACAAACCCACAGCGACAAATACGCCCCAGACGCTCTAGAGTGTCACATCTGCGCTGCAGGCTCTTTCAGTGCTGGCACTTAATAACACATACTGTCCTAACAGCAGCACGCCATCAGCCACAACAAGAAAACAAATGTATGGTGCTGAAATTGTCCCTGCGGGTGGGAAAAAAACCCCAGAATGATTAATGATTCCTGTTGTCACATTGTTCATACATTATGCTGGGATGTATTTATTATGACATTTGTTTATCTTATAGTCCTTATTATGTGGATTTAAAGAGTTTAGTTGAATTTCACAATACTATTGCACAGTCTTTCTCAATGGCAGCCAGATGCACAAGCATCTAGATATTTGACTAGATGTTGGGAACATTCCTGGTTAAACACATTCTTAGAAATCTTCTGAAAATACACTTTGAGACACTACCAGCACTTCTAATATCTGTCTGCGTTTGTGTTTTTCGTGTATAGAGTGCACAAGCTGCGCTTTTGAGTCAGTATATGCCCTAAATCTGGTCTTGAGAGTTATTAAGGATCTGGCCTAAAGTTCCAGGTGTTGTAATACTGCCTAGATTAATATGGCTCTGCTGTGAAATCACCCTTCCCTCATGAGAAATGTCTGTCTATTTTTTGTAGTAAATTATAACCACAAAGGAGTGGGGTATGAAAGGGGATTCATGACTTTTACTTGTCATGGTTCCTCATCATCTTTAATATCCATTTTATATCTGAGAAACCTAGTAAACTGCAGTTTAATAAAACACTCCTGATAGACCCAATTGTTTCCCTAAGGAGAAACTGAAAGAACCTTCATATAATGTAAAGATTTTTTTAATGTATAGAATTATTTACTTTAAAAAGTAAATTCAAGCCTTGAACAATTCATAAATATTTATTTTTTTAGAAGTGCATCAAAGTGCACGCTTTATCTAAAACCTTTGTTGAGAGATAGAAAACATGTACTGTAAAACACACACCCTGCTGACAGACATGTGATTGGAGCCCTGGGCCTAGATCCACAATTATTCAGTTCCAGGTTTGAATGTTCTTGCCAGCATGCATGCTTGGAAATCTCAAGACTATTCCAAATCATAGTTGATAATCTGATGGCATCTGTCAGGGAGACTAGAGTATATGTTGCATGGATTCTCCTGGTGGTGCCAGTCGATATTCTTGGGGTTCCATATGGGAGGGGGCAGCTCCTTAACAAGGTAAAGTACATGTACTGGTACTGTATCCCTCTTTTTATGAAATGATGCCTCAGCAGCCTCAGTATCAACACTGTATGATACTTTCTCAGTCTCACAGGACTCTTCTTCAGCTAGCAACCACAGACATCAAAGTCTTAAATCTCCACTCTTCCAGTATTTGAGATAGATTGTGTGACCTTTGTGTCAACAGTGGCTCCTGAACAGAGATATTGTCCTGACACTCCTGCATCTTGCCCTGTTCCCAGGAGGAAAAGCTGCATTTTGGGGGGCGCTGTCACTTTATTAAGCACACTGCTCACCTCCAGGCTATAACCGTCTCACAAGAGCTAATATCAATAGTGTCTATCTGAGCTGAGTGACAGCTCAGAGCTATTAAACACTCACACAAAGGACAAGGTTAAGATAGCCCTGAGCACTGAATCCCTTAATGTGTGCTACCCTCATCACCTTTTTGTCTTTGTCTCTGCCTCTCTCTCCGTGTCTCTTTCTCTCTGTCTCTCTGTCCTTTGCCAGCTTTACATCATGCTACACAATCCCTTTATCAGTGTCTGGCAGACTCTGCTGGTTCATGCCAACAGTGCCAGTGGTGGCAGAATCTGTGCCACTATGGTACCCATCCCCCAACATGCTCCCTCTGATGAATATAGAGACCCATAAAGAGAGTGCTTCTCTCATGCTGCTTGGATTAAACCTTACACTTCTAGCATCTGCACTACTGTGCATTAAATAAGATCTATTGCACAGTCCCTGTTTTAAATCTGTTTGTCTATGTCACAATTAAAGCTATTGTAAAATAATCAACATACTCGTCCATGATTACAGACGTCAGGTGAATTCTGTGCAAGTTCATAAAAATGTGAATAAAGCCAACCTTTAATAAGTGGTGGGCATTTTAGTAATTTATTGAACTGCTGTGTTCTGTGATGATATATTTTGCCACTACTTGATACAGACAATAAGATATGAGAAGCTGTGTGATTTTACCGCAGTCATTTCACAATGTCCCTAATAACATCTGTAACATCTGCACAGATTCCGCTTTGTTTCTTGATAGTAGAAATTTAGCATATGGACAGTAAGTGCACATTAAAATTTGCAAAGTGTGTTCTCTGTGGAGGATTTGTTAACTTACTTACATTTGCACTCCACTAGATACTTTTCCTTTCCAGCTTAAAGGGGACATATTATTTACATTTACATTTATGGCATTTATCAGACACTTTTATCCAAAGCGACTTCCATTCTCTAACTACA
>JBBJLR010000111.1:31183817-31197108 GCA_037577145.1 Brachypetersius gabonensis | reverse complement strand
CAACTTGGGGTTAAGGGTCTTGCTCAGGGACCCAGTGGTGGTGCTGGAGGTAGGATTCGAACCTGTGACCTTTTGGTATTATGCAAAACTTACTGTAGTTATAATATGTCTGTGGGCTACAAAACATGTTCATTAGGTTCTTTGCACTCTCACATGAAGAGATTCACCAGCTTTGTTACTGACTGTTTCAGTCCATTTGAAAATGTTCTGTTTAAGGGCTCTGTCCCTTCTATGCAAATAAGCTGTTGCTGGCCACGCCCCACCCATCCCATGCTTAAGCTGTGCATTTATATTCTGGATTAGAATCCATGTCCTTAACACCTGTGAAAGTGTTTCTTTCTTTCTTTCTTTCTTCCTTTCCTTCCATCCATTCAATCTGTTACAGTGGTTCTAGTCTGTATGGTGACCAAGCTGAAGAAAGGTAGGGAGGGAGAAAGAGTGAGAGATGCACTGTCCCCTGTAGTGCGCTTGTATTCAGATTTTTTTATCAGTTGATCAGGGACAGAGTGTTAATTGTTTAAAAATTGTGGAACAAGCAGAGAAACACAAATGCGGAGAAAGATATGCAGAACAAAACATACTTGAAAACACCAATGCTCAGTTTAGTTATAAAAACAGACACGTCTCACTGTTTGAAAATGATCAGCCCATGAACATGGCTTTGTAATTACCATTCTGTACCTGGTCTTAGTTATTTAATGCTATATAAATTTTGCATAGTAAATCAGCAACTTTTTACTTTAAGATTTATTTACCTTTATTCTAATGGTTTTACAAGCCAAGCAAAATACTGCTCACACAAGCAGCTTTGAACAATTTTCTTGACTGGCCTAAAATTGTTGCGCAGTACTCCATAGTAGCATTTAGATTCATGGAGATTCTGCGATCCCCTTCCTCTTCATGCTTTAAGGATGTGCCTCAGGATGTATTTATCTGTCATCGTGTCTCAGCTCTTTAACCAAGTGGAACTGCTCTAGGCTGAGTGAAAGGAGATGAGGGAACAGGGGTTTAACTCTCGGCCGTTTTTGCCCCCACCCTCACCTCCCCACACTCCACATCTGCCTCGCTCTTACTCTCAGACTGTCTCGCTCCACTGCTCCTTCACGCCTCTCATTTCACGCTGCTGTTCAGAGCCTCCTGTCCTCCGCCCATCTCCTGAGCAGCTAGCCTTCTTCTCTTCTCCCTCAGTGCCTGATGATATCCAGCATCTTTTGCTCTGGTGTTGGAGTCTATTCTGGCTCCTACCAGCTCCTCTGCTCTGCATTTGGCACTTAGCCGTTTAGATGGTGTCCCGTTGGAGCTCAAAGACCAGCGGTTCACTTCATCAACTGCTGCACATTACATGTGGCTTTGAACCGAGGCGAATGTGAAGCAAAGTGCATTAGCTGCTACAAAACACAAACGTGTATCCTCTGCATTATTCATGAATTTCCTCTTTTAAATGAATGTTTTATAAGTTTAAATTTGGCCCTGCGCATCAAAAAGACGTCAGCGGTCGCTTTACTATGAAGTCCAAAAGAATTTCTGTTTATTTCCACCTTTTACTTAACTTTTGTTTATGCTGTGAACATTTTCTTCGTGCCCCACTTTGCCTTTTTTCACATGTTGGCAAATAAAATGCTTCCAAGCAGTCCTTGGAAGCGTTTTATCTGATATGTGACATTTATTTGATATGTGCACTTCAAGCAAATAAAAGCATAGTTTACAAAGAAAGGAGAGGGGTAAAACTATTGATGGACATAAAATTCAATATGAAATGGCCTAATACTTTTCAGACATTACTAAATTTCCTTTTTGATAATGTATGCAGTAATTCAGGGTACTGGCAAATACTAACCAAATACATTAGGATCTGACCAGTACTGATTTTAAGGGTTTAGAAACATTATTGGCCAACAGAGTTCTTCATTTTTTACATTTTAATTTCATACTTTATACAGTATCATACTAGTTAAATTTATACTTTATGGTATTTAAACAGTGGGTTAGATTTGTATGCATTTTACATTCTGTTGTTTTAACTGTGATGCCGTTTTGTGTTCAAATGTATCAGTTCAGTCTGTATTACTGTCATATTGTTAGAGATTATGTTCCAAGTTACACATATATAGAAGATTTATCTGATCAAGTTATTAAATCCTGGCAATTCAAAGACTAAACGAATTGCTGATTATCAGTTACAACATGGCAATATGAAAAACAATAGTAATAAAAGCTTTGATCATCTATAGCAAACTCACTCATATATTTGTCAGATATTAATACCAGTCTCTGGAAGACATTAATAACAATCATTGAAAAGTGTAGTGTGATGTAATTTATGTAACAATGAAAAATATTGTCACCTCTACTCAAAAGAATGAAGGTATGAGAAAATATAATACTATGTAGTCATGTCAAATCATAAACTTTCTTTGGTTAATTTTCGATTCATGTAATAATTTATCAGCATTTAAGTTAATTCAAATGCAGCTTATATTTTGCAAGAAATATCTTAATCTCAATTTAATATAGCTGCAATTTGTTGTATTGTACTATATACAGTGGGAGTTTGCTTCCTGTTCAGTATGCAGACAGCTCAGCATGCAGATGGACTTCCACCGTGTGCCTCCATCCTCCTGAAGTTTTCCTCCATATCTTTTTCTGGGTTGCTATGATGGATTTCTCTGACACCTAGAACATGTACTTTTACATCGTCTCGTACTGCTTGACACTCACCTGGGACTTGCTTTTCCTGGTTCTTTCATTTTAACCTGTCATGTCAAACTGGAGGCTTTCATGATGTTTAAACTCATGTTTGTGATGTATGGCTGTAATTTTCCCAGGCAGGCCATCAGTGTGCGAAAGTGACACATAAAGCCAGTGTGCTCATTCTTCAAGCAGTGAAATAGACCATACCAAAATTTCTTCTCAAAGTCACCTATGTTTTTTTTTTTTTTATCTTTTATCTTTTAGGTTTTATCTTTTAGGTTTTATTTGTTTATTTTTTCATTTAATTGCAGCAAAATTGGCCAAAGCGATTGACTCTTACTGATGCACTGTTCATCATGATTACCTCATTCAATTGCTCAGAACTTTCCAGAGTTCAGAGACTTTGGCTTTATACTCTTTATCTAGAGCAAATGGAACAAGTGCTTGTCCATGTGACACAGCAACATACCAGCACATGGAGCTTCTTGTGTTTTCTGTCTCTACATGTTTTCTGCATATTCAGGAGGCAATTTAGATCTTTAAGGGCTTGTTGATTTAGTTTGAGCAGAGTGAAAATACAGGGTGCCTGAGGTGTGAAGTACAGTAATCCCCCAGTTTTTTGCGGATCAGGAGTCACAGATTCAGCCACACACCAATTTTTTTGAGAGCCGAACTCAGTTTTATTCGGAAATGCCCACAATAACGCAGAAACTGCAAATATTTTCTGCCTTTTTTGCTTTTTTGTGGTAATAAATATATTTTTTTTATCTGGATGTTTTCTCATAAGGGAACCCATTCACCTCCCACAACCTTCTGAGTTGCATATCTCTGTGGGGAAAGCACTCAGACACTTCGAACTACACAGTTCGGTAGATATCCAGGAAACCTTTCCAATGAGCCTTCATTTTAATTTTTTGCTTGAGTAGATCAGGTTTTATTCTCTGAAAACCGTTCACCTCGCTAATTCATCTCGCTGGGCAAACAGATATTTAAAGCTATATTTTGACACACTTATGGAACAGAGAATTTGTAATTACATTTAAGTAAACTTCAAGTAAACAAGTAAAAGTACACATGTTTTATATTTTCAGTTTGTATGCCTTTTTTAGCAAGAGAAATAACCTCAGACCTACCTGAAGACTTGAACATAAGTTGCACTGTTTAACTTAAAAATAATAAATTTTATAGTTAAAATTAGGGGTGGGCATAGATTATTTTTTTTAATCTAGATTAATCTCACTGTAATCTTGGAATTAATCTAGATTAAAATTGCACATTTGAATTTTGCCATTCTGCCAAGCCACCCTAAATATATAGTCATGATTCTATTTTTAAATTATATATCCAAACAAGCTATTACTGAGCGCAGTGAATTGAAATTAAAAATAATAAATCTAGCTATCATTATTGAATTAAAATGATGTAGTGGCTGTTGAAGCTGTTGTAGTAGCAGGCAGGCATTAGGACCCAGGCGAAGCTACACGGTGCTTCTTGTTGGCGAGTAGCAACCGGAGCCCCTTTAGTTCTCTGGTAGCGCTGTTTGTACTCAGTTCAGCAGAACAATACTAGGAGTGTCCGTAACTGTTCACTGCTTAACTTTTCTTGTTTCCTTGAAAGTGAAAGGAAAGGTTTGGTGAAAAAAAATTTCAACCCTCTATACACACTAATTTCTTCCTACAACCCTGGGGGCTAAGCCTGGGTGCTTAAATATCAAGGTGAAAGTCATCATAGCTTGCGTAGTATAGACCCAGCTCCCAACCCACTTTTGAGAATAGATTAACGGCGATATTTTTTTTAGCGCCCGATAAGAGTCTCACATTAATGCAGCACGTTAACGCCGATAACTGCCCACCACTAGTTAAAATCTATTGGCAGCACAGAGGTCATTTGTTGCTGCTAAAACACTTAAATGCAGTGATAATAAAAGAAAAACAACAAAATAACAGTTCACAACATCAGTCCAAGTTGTTCGCGTTTTCTGAGCTCAGCCTTAAACGACTTACCACTACTGCTGAACACTCTCTCACAGTGCTAGTAGCTTTTGTAGCTTTCGCATCTTTAGGGTATCCAAAATATTCCCACACAGGAAACTTCAAGCGCTTATAGATAAAGGTGGATATAAAGTAGTCCCGGTGGTGGTTGTCTCTTGTTCTGTTTCTGACATGATCCGCGTGTGTACTGTTTTTGCTTGTGGGTCACGGTATTATTTTCATCCATGTGGGTCACGCTATTATTTTTTGTCCGTATTATGTCTTTGGTTCCGGGGATATTTTTTTTGCCGGTGTTGGGGAAGTCTTAACAGTGGATTAACCGCAATGTTTCACACCGTGGTGAAGATCCTGTAAGACCCAGGGAGACTGTCCTCTGTAGTTAGAGAATGAAAGATGCTTTGGATAAAAGTGTCTGATAAATGCCATAAATGTAAATGTAAGATTGAAACCGATTAATCCCTGCAACCCTAATTTGGACTCTGGCTGGTCTCGAAGTCAGCTATTGGTCTCGCCAGATACTGTTTTTGGTCTCGACCAAGTCCACTTGACTTGTCCTGGACTTAGACTTGTCTTGGTCTTGACAAAAGTGACCTTGACTGCAGCTCTGGTTAAAATATTTAGCACGTTCCTTCTTAATTCAACACTAGGCCACTAAGGTGGACAGCATATCCGTTCTATCATGTTGGTTGCCTTTTCTATTTAGCAGACGCTAATTTATTACAGCAAAATACTGCTTTCCAGAATGTGAGTACATTTGCTGCAAGAAAAAGTTTACAGAACAAAATGTTTCCTAGTCAGATATGATTGCTAGTTAGCTTTTTCAACATTTGTCAGAAGCAGCATGAAATAGCTCTAGACTCGAATTAGATATGTGACTAAATCCTAATTATGGGTTAGTAGAGAGAGCGCGGTATGTTGAGAGTTCTGTGGGGGCATTGAGAGCTGCGTCAAAAACCCTGCTGTTGCAGTAATGACTGAGGAATGGCACCCCCGTGTACACACACACACACACACACACACGCACACACACACACCCCTGCAGTCTGTTAGAGGTCACAGTAAAGATGGAAGCCTCCTTCACAGTGGCAGGCAGCTCATCAGGCCTGCAGTATTGATTTATGGAAATGCCTCTCTCCCTTCCCCCCTACCTCAGTCCCTGGTGGCGTCTTGCGGTCAGGATGTGCTGTGTTTTTGCTAAACTGTGTCACACTCTCGGAGTGTGATGTTATCTGGCCAGTGCCCTTGCACCGACTGTGTCGCAGACAACCACAGATATTCCCCCTGAGAATCAACACATGCAGGATTTGTGTGCTTGAATCTGACTGCTGATTGTTGGGGGATTTGCCCAACCATCTGATTAATGATATGTCGGCTTACATTCTCTCACTCATCTGTAATTGTCTTCTGACACCTGATGGAAACTCTACCCTTCTGAAGAAATAGCTGTGTTTCATTCTTTTATGTCACAGTCCAGTTACACCGAGTATTTGTATTTTCTTCCATAATCCTTAAATCTCTGACATCACAACAGTTTGTTTTGTTATGTTTCTATAGAAATGGATTGTAAAATTTAAAATACATAAGATTATTTGGGAACAAATTTGGAAACAAAAGCCAATTCCTCCTTGTTTGCAGAGTGAGAAAACGTCACAATGCATGAACGTTCTGCTATAAGTCAAAAGGGAAATTATATCAGTGGTCCATACTTAGACCCCAAATCAAATGATGCCAGTCCTTCAAACACTCTAGGATGCCAAAAACTTACGCTGATGTAATCACACTCATAACACTGAATATTTCAGCATGTTTTGGAAATAAGCGAGTCTTTGTGAAAGTTGGTAGTGCAAATGTGTGTTTGTTACATTCTACTGGAATTTCAGGAGGTTTCTTCACTCTGCTGCAGGTGAGCATTACGTAGATTTAATTCACGTGTAGAGTAAGGCAAAATACAGAAAAACACCCAGGACAGTCCTCCAGTACATCAGTCTTTTCATTTTGATGCACTACAGTTTGCTTACACAAATACATAGTTACTTTTTGGAAATATTTTTGGTGGAGGGGAAAATATTCAAAAATACACTAATGATTAGATTCTCAGCATATTTTGTTTTCACGAAATGCCAAAAATTGATATTTTTTCACTGAGTATTTTTAACTGACTCTTTGTTTCTGACATTCTGAAATTAATCTTTGAATCACCTTCAGAGTGATGCATCATCAAGCATTGATGCAGTTTTCTTACTTCTTTTCGTTACTTTTTTTTATTCTCTTGAAAAATAATGCAACTAGACCTCCTCGCAATAGCTTGACCAGATTACCAGGATTCTGCGCAGAGTCCGTTTTATGGGGCCAATCACAGCCAATCAAAGCAGCAATCTGTCACACTTTAATTGTAATGAGGGTTCCTTGCATTGGGTTTGATGAGGTTGTGAATTTAGAGCAGAAAAGCAGGGAGGGCATGCGGCACAGTGTTGAAACAGTGATCAGACTGGCTTATTGGAGGGGAGGGGGAGCCACTGCTAGCCTGATTTACCCACAGTCCCTGGGGTGTCGTCTCCCTTCACCTTTCTCACTCATAATAAGCGCAGGCCGTCTGGCTGCCTCCCTGTTTAAACATCTCCAGCCTCACCAGCATTACCAACTGTGAATGAGCAGTCTGTGGTGGCTTAAAATCAGCCATTCTGCACCGCCCATACAGCGGAGAGTTGTTTTAGAGATTTTGCCGTGCATCCTGCTGTAAACTTTTGATTCAGCATGATGGGGGGCATCTTGGTGTATCAAGTCTGAGGCAGGAAATATTATGACAGAAGTGTCAACGTTGGATATGATGTTCTGTGACTGTATTGCAGTTAGGATCGCATTGTGTGGAGCGGTGACTCACATGGGCCTCCGGTGGGACAGAGAGTGGCTGATGCATACAGAGAGGCGTGGAGAGAAAGGTTGCACTGTTTTCTGCAATCTCTCTCTGTCTCAGAAATCTCATTTTGTGATAGAACCTGAAGACAAATTGGCACATACTTGAACGGCTGTAGATCAGGAACTGATTTTAACCACTTTTTAAAGAAGTGCAATTACATTTGATGTTTTTGTTTTGATATTGTTGGAAGTTTTTTCTTTTTTTTTTGGTCAAAACAAGACACAGCAGTAAAAATGCAATGCAAAGTCATAATGCAATATCATCTCATTTAATTATGAACACATGTGTGGCAGTGTGATGGCTCTGAACCAAAATCCCCTGTCTGTGGATTGGCTCATGGAGCATGAGATGTTAACCATGGGTTTTTTCTCCTTGCAATGTGAGAGAATGCTGCTTTGTGTTCAATAACAATGTATTCATGCTATTATAGTTACATTGGCATGTGACCGATCGCTGTGAAATGTGTTTGAGAGACATGATTTCAGCTGAGGTTAAATGTACTCATGCCAAGAGATTCCCATTATGGACAAATGTGGTCAAGGTACAGAAGATCAAATGTGTTCGTGGCAGGAGAATTTGACTGAGCCACACGATTTCAATCGAGGTTAGAGTAATGTACAAATCTCCAAAGCCATTCCTCAGTCCTTTATATTTTGCTTTGAATTGCTTTGTTTGTGCTTTTCTGTCATCATATTCAAATCACAATAAAATATTGTCTTCTACAAACAGAAATTTGGTATCAACTCAAAGTTTAGAATCCAGAGGTTTTGACGAATGTCTTGACCTGCTACAGTGAGTTTCTAGTGAGAAATAATAAATGTAAAATTACATCATGCAGCATTCATTATTGACATTTACAATGTAAATGTAAGTTAATCAAAACACCTTTTTTGTCCCAAATATTTTTAATATGCTGAATGGAGTCCTGTTATAACAAAATAAGATTTCTCAAGGCTGTTTTTGCACTTATTTGACATGTAAGGGACTGATCTAAAAAAAATAATCTGCCAATTCATAGTTGTTGTGGCACAAACTGCCTTTTTTTTAAATATATTTAAATATATTTTTCAATTACTCTAATTAAACAATAAGTGCTCGCTGATACAACTGTTCATTTTTGCATTTGTGGGCTCAGAAAATCTTCCAGTAAGTTCAGTATCCAGTAATAGAAAACACAGTAGCCCACAGAAACACCTGATTGTGTATTTCACTGTGCTGAACATTATCATTCACAGCTACTTGTTCTGACGATATATTTTAACGTGTTAGACTATTAAATCACAGTCTCTGAATGCAGTTCTGACAAAATGTTTGGTTTTATAGATTTACACCTCATGTGGGGAAGCATTGCTCAAATATTTGAATTTAGTTATAATCATGTTATGAAAAAATTCTTTGAATGTTAAATTCTTTGAATCAGTGAAATGTTGGACAGAGAAGAAATCCATCATGGCTCAGCCAGCCTCAGCGTTTGGTGTTTATCACTGACTAAACCCATAGCGTACATTCAGATATGAATGTTTACTTTTCATACAGAATGTCAACAAACACTGTTTTCTCTGTTCAGTTGTGCAGAACAGAGCATGACATGCCCTGAAACACAAATAAGTGCACCTTTAGTGCATTGTAGTGTTTACCAGATATGAACCAATTTCCAAACAGTCAGTGCATGATTCAGAGTAAAGTGAAGGGAACATATGGCACTAGCTTTTCTGAGGACTGAGCAGCTCAAACAGCTCCCTAGAGATCCATTATCTTCTATTATTAATGTCTAAGACGGGGATTACACCCTTTGAACTGGACTGTGTGTTATTGATCAGAGTGTATGTTTCATAGAAGAGTGCACACTTTTCACAAATATGTAACTGTAGTTGTTTTGGTTTTTTTAATTTAATATTTTTAGAACTATAGGAAATTGTTGTTTGTTATAGTAACTAAAATACATTTTTATTATTTTAGTTAAATTTAGTTAAATTATTTTAGTTAAATAGTTAAATTTTTCAGAAAACTTTATTTATCCCGGCAGAAATGGTGATGACCGCCACAACACACAACGAAACAGAGAGACACAAGACACTGACACACAAGATCAATGTAAAAATAAAAACTAGTTGTAAGTGTAAATTCAATTGTACGGAAGTCTAAGCATTGGTTAAACCAAGAGGAACAACAAAGTCAGAGGACCTCACTTGTTATTTTTCACACACTTTTTGATTGTGAGTAAATTGTGCCATTTCAGTATAGCGTGTCACATTTTTGTCATCGTGTTGTAGACACATGAAAAATATGTGCTACAGTTAATCAAGTAAGTGAAAGATTTCATCAGTTGTTTCTCCGTGTTTCTCCTTTATTTCTTAGGTATGGCGTGGCACGATTGCTAGGATGCGTTACCGTCGAATGCGGGCTGCACTGATCATTCTACGTGCATATCGGCGCTACAAGGTCAAATCCTACATTAATGAAGTGAACCGACGCTTCAAGAACGTGGGTAGCATGAAGGATCACGGCAAACATGTGAAGTGGCCAACCCCTCCCAAAGTCCTGCGGAGGTTTGAGGAGGCACTGAGGAACATTTACAACAGGTCAGAGCTGCAGTAAACAACACATGGCTCTTCGCCTCTAATTCTCTCCCTCTCTCTCTCTCTCTCCCTCTCTCTGTCGGTCTCTCTCTCAACCCTCTCTCAACCCTCTCTCAACCCTGTCTCTCTCTCTCTCTCTCTCTCTCTCTCTCACTCTCTCAACCCTCTCTCCCTCTCTCTCAACCCTCTCTCCCTCTCTCTCAACCCTCTCTCTCTCTCTCTCTCTCTCTCTCAACCCTCTCTCCCTCTCTCTCAACCCTCTCTCAACCCTCTCTCTCCCTCTCTCCCTGACACACACATGTGCATGTGCTCTTAGTGGGCTGAATGGGAATCAAAGCTCTGACGTAAAATAGGAGTAAGCAGACCCCCATTCACAGTTAACTCCTACATTAGTGATTGCTGTGTTAATAGGCGGACAGCAGCTACTCTGGACAGCTCTGTGACGCATGTTTTCTTTGTCAAGGCCTGGCCTTGTGTTAACTTGACTCATTCGCACATGTCAGTGTTCATGTTAGTCATTACTGTAGTCTTTGCTGTTCTAAGAAAATTAGCCTCTTACAGGGTCACTCGGTGTGTAACAGGTTTCTCAGCCTGTAGCATGAAAAGGACGCATTAACATTTAAAAGAAACTGTAAAAATAAAAATTATGTCAGAGCAGACGATGGTTGGACAGTGTAGGAAAAACAATTCCAATACGACTTTGTGGACAGACCGTGTGTGTAAAGCTAATGGGTGTTTTCTGGGTGTGCTATCTGTGTGTGGTGTGTACAAATGTGTGTGGGATGGTGTGCTGTAGGTGGTGGGCCTGGACCCTCATTAAAGGCCTGTCTCCAGAGGAGATGGTACAGGTCAGGGCTAAAGTGGCCACACTGGAGTGCCTGAAAGGTCAGAGGGCAGATCTTGGTCTGCAGAGAGCCTGGGAGGGCAATTATCTGGTCAGTGTGAGAAACTCAAACAATAGATCAATAAATTAAGTAAATAAATAACACAAAATATGACACTGAAACCCAGTGAGGTCGTTTGTTTTAATATTTTCTCTGCTCTATATTGTGTGTTTTTCTCCAGAAGAGGGACAGTCCTGAGACAGCATCGTCCTTCACTCTGGTGTCCAGTGAGCTGCAAAGGAAAGATAAGTTCATGAGGGTCCTCTTCTCCTGCAATGTTCGCAAGGTAAATAATACAGACCTATTTAAGATCCATACAAATCTGATGCACTTTTGTCATGCTACCCAATAAACAGCCTTAAAAAAAAAACTAAACCATCAAAACTCTGCACACTGAACATAATAAGACTTTCTCTCTTGGATTTTGTTGGGAACAAAATGCAACAATATGTCCTTTGTTCATCACTAAACAGGCAAACAGTGACATTACATGGGCTACTGTCCATCTTAGAAAGTAAAAGATGATCAGTGATGTTTGTTCTCCTCATCCAGGAACTGGGAGTTCTTGCACATACAGCTTGGATGTCACAGCTCAGTTTGAGTTGCCTTTAGAGATGCTAGAACCACATTTTTGTGAAAAGGTTTTGTGACGAAAGCACAAAACCTTTTCACAAAAATCCTTTTGACATATATCGAAGTCCTAGTTGCTAGGGTACAGCCAATAAGTCATCTACAGTACTGAGGAAAAGTATTTGCCCCTCCTAATCTACACCCTAATATGATCATCCCTCCTGAATTGGCATATGGGACATTAAATGGTCTAGATTTTCATACAAAATGTAAGAGAAGAAAATGAGGAAACACATTTATTAAAGTTTTCCAACAGGTAATGTTTAGGGTGATATTAACTGCCACCTTTAGGAGCTGCGACTGTACCCAAGCATCCAAAAATCATGTGTAAAATGTTTTTTATCAGATTTAGTTGTTTTCATCAGGATTTTAATACCTCTTAATTTAATTCAATTAATTCAATAAGTTAAATACATTTAATTGTTTTCGTCGTGTTTTCTAATTCCTCTAAATCTTGTTCCTGCAGATCAATCGCTTCAATAAGGCAGAGAACCGGGCTGTATTGATCACTGATCGCCACCTGTATAAGATGGATCCACTGAAACAGTACAAACCCATGAAGAGCATTCCACTCTATAATGTACGTATCTCCCAGCAGCAATACTTTTATTTTCTCCCTTTAGAATTCAAAAAGAATAATCAGTCATTGCTTCCTCCTCTGCTGAAGCAGGTAAGAAGTAAAAAGGGCTGTAACCTGCAATCCCGATCCATCTGTGGTCTGTCTGAGGGCTGCGGTGGGCCCGAGGCCACATTGCTAGCCAAGGTCTATAATACTGGGCTGACAGTGAGGGAAGGGGGGCTTGGCTCCAGTTCACAGCACAAAGGGAGAAATGTCTACAGGCTGTGTAGTCGACCTTCTGTCCTCTAGAGAAAGCTCACAAAAATATCACTTGGAGGGATTGTAAGCAAAGCAGAAAAATACAGCAAAAACATTCTGGTATCTAGGAAAAATGATCCTCTACTTTACATTCAGCACAAAACGTATGACATACCATGAACAAATACTTGATGTAAAATTCAGTAGGTTGACTAATTTGATTTGATTGTGAATGCTATAAAATATTGTATAAAATGCTTTATAAAATGTGTTGAAGTAACACAAAGCAGCTCACTTATACAGCACATGCACAGATTGTGTCAATAGTATTTGTGGTAAAATCCTGTGGTACATCCTCGCTGGTACATACTATTTAAAAAACATCTGTTTTAAAAGTGCATTGCTATGAAAAGATCTGTTAGTGTTTAATGTGATGGGATGCAGAAAGGACATTACGCTGAATCCTGCCTATGTTAGCAATCTGCTAATCGAAGTTTACTGGTAAGAGAAGAGCATGTATTGGTTCTTGGAAAGGGGGAAACCCTTGCCCAGCTAAAGCCATGTTTATTTATTGCTCTTTTCAGGAATGATGCTCATTTAGTCATACCATCACAGTAGCAATGATTTATCTGACAGCTAAGGCTTTTCCATCTCAGCCTTTAAATGGATATAGTGATATTAACAAATCTTGATAATCCATCCCCTGACCTACACACACACACACACACACACACACACACACACACACACACACACACACACACACACACACACACACACAC
>JBBJLR010000111.1:31151978-31162696 GCA_037577145.1 Brachypetersius gabonensis | reverse complement strand
TCTCTCTCTCTCTCTCTCTCTCTCTCTCTCTCTCTCTCTTTTTCTCTCTCTCTCTCTCTTTTTCTCTCTCTCTCTCTTTTTCTCTCTCTCTCTCTCTCCCTCTCTCTCTAGTGAGAGGAGGAAGCTCCAGGTGAATATTGTGAGTCCCATACAGTGCAGTATGAATGGGAGGAAGTGTACTGTTGTCGTGGAGACCAGGATCAACCAGTCCCAGCCTGACTTCACCAAGAGCAGATCAGGCTACATCCTTGCGGTGCCGGGAAATTGAAGGGCGAGGGAGAAGAAAACAGCACGTCTCGTGCTGACACCAAGGCATGACTCTGCTGAATCTCTAGCCATACCAAACTTGCCTCGGGTTCGGCAAGATTCTTTTTATCCGATGTGTAAACGAACAGATAAGAATGTCCCTCATTACCAAACCGAAAGATAAAAAAAAAAAAACTATTAATAATGCAGCTCATTATTAATGACCTATTTATTTATCATGTCAGCCAAATAAAGGGAAATATACATGCAATATTTAAGGAAACATTACATGCAAGGGCTAGAAATATCTAATGTTTTGATATGCTGATAGAGGTTTTTCTGTCATTTAAAGAGAATATTTTTGTTTTTGATACGGTGTTTATGGGATCAAGTATGGCTACGATTTCGGCTTTATGTATTTCACAGTCCGTAGCGACCATACAGCAGACAAGACTTCACTACAGCTTTTGTCGAGAGATGTGTTGAGCATATCCAAGAACTGTTTAACTGCTCAGAGAGGAGCATTAAAATCTCTCATAACTTAAAAACTTCTTGTTATGAATATTTCAGTTATACAACTTGCACATGTTGTATGCAGATGTAAAAGGTTATATGTTTTTTCTATACAGTTAACAAATACATAGTCTTTTGTTACACAATGATGAAACCAGAAAAGGCAAAGAGGCATTTCCTGAAGTTTGCCATCTCTGGTTTTATGAATAGTCTACATAGTGAGTAGTAAATGAAACACTTTGGGGACATGCTGTCTGTGAAAAAGCAGAGCCAGAAATGCATTAGGAAAGCAGGAGGATATATTTAAAGGGTAAAATCTGACTCTCACATTTACAAACATTGGCTGTTTCATTATAAGAATGTTGCTGGAAGGCAATTTAAATTGGAGTATAAATTGTCAAATGTATGACAAAGCTTTTTTTAAAGCTTGCCTAATTTTATTATTGACTGTGTTGTATAAAGTAAATATAGGGTGGTATGCACTATATTTGCTTCTGGAGGGATCAGCTTTCATGCTACATATGTGTTCGCCAAAGATGATCATTAGAGATAATATGATTGGTATAACATGAATGTAGATTGTGTAAACTCATGCGTGCTAGTAAATGAGGGAACGATACAGATAGCATTGTTCACTCATATCAACTAATTTAGAATCGCATGGTTTCAAGTGGAAACTCCCAGAGTGTCTGGCCTAGTTTTAAAGAGATGTTCTCCGAGAGAAGAAGCAAGTGGCGCTGTACAAACTAGCTGCTGGTCTTTGTTCCCTTTATAAATCAATTTTATAATTACTGTTCCATTGTAATCTCCTTACTTAGGAGGTTGGGAGAATAAGAACATGTAATCAGTTCACTAAGATCATATTACTTGGCCAAAGTCATTGCACGCTTTTGTAAATCTTTCATCCGTAGCATATGTCTGTTATTCTAGGCTCTGTGATTTATATTTGGCTGAGTTTAGGTCTGAAAAACGAAGGCCTTGGGCTATATGTAGAGTTTGCTGCAGACTAGTTTGCCATCATTGGCTCCCCTTTGACTCAAGAAGTCTTCAGAATACCCTGCTGCTCCATCTAACTTTTGATCAGTTCTATTTCTTGTATATTTCTATGTGCATTAGAACAAAATAAAACCCTAAACGTCATTGTTTGGCCATAGCTTTCTAATCTCTGAGCTCTTTCTGCCTAAGTCTGTCTATATTGAGACTTTTGGCGTTTTGCCTGGCTGGGTAAACTGTGCCACTCCGCATAGAGGGAGCGAGAAAGACAAAACAAAATGTACCCCCACATGCCATGGGGAGACAGAGCCAGACTCTACAGCCTCCTCTATCTCTGGGGTGCTGGCACTGAGACAGCACCCTCCCAGCTTCACGGATTTCTCTTTAGTCAAAAGCTACTCACCAACAAAGCTGAGAAACTAACAAGATGTTAGGTGTGGATATAAACTGACCTGTCTGTGTGCCGCCTACAAATGCTTTCTTTTTCCTGAGAAATTTGTTCTGTGTGATTTAGATCAGAAAAGCTTGTATTCCTTGATTTTGAATATAAAGGGCTGAAATTGTAAAGTGTACATTATACCGATTGACATGGGTCTACATTCCATTCACATGTATTTATTTATTTTTCTATTTCTGCTTTCAGTATGATTTCTGTAAAAAAAAAAAAACGATCTCAGCCAAGTCCTCTGTAACCAGTAGCCAATCACATCTTCACTTTTTCTGTGTTCACACCTCTGCTTTAGTACATTAATCTGTACTCACTAAGGGATGCACTTTTCTCTGTATATAGTAGTAGAAATTCATCCCTTCCCATCCCTTTACCCTGTTAAAGAGAGCCATTGTTATTGTCAATAGCTTCTTGTTCTCAGTTTTGAAATGTAGTCGCCTCCTCGTCTGCTTACGGTTGTGATCTGAAATGAACTTGTCTGTTGTGGCGATTTGTCTGATGTGGTAAAAGTGCCGAATAGCTTTAGGCCAATGTAAACCTGTCAGCACCTTAACGTTTACTTGCTTCAATGTGTGTCATTTTGCTATTGACCCAATAGTTTTCAGCTTAAAACAGCATATGTGCCTGATTGTATGTCATATATTTAATTTACTGCCTAAATAAAAGGGTGATTTGAATCTTTTTTTATTTTGTCTTTTAAACACTGATAATTTCCTTCATTTGAACCAGTTATTTTTTCATTTGTGTCTTTTTTTTTTTCTTCAGAAGCCAGAAATACAAACTCTCATCTGATCTTCGCATCGCATCTTTACAGTGAACCTTTTTGTTTGTTTGGTTTTTTAGTATACCACTCTTTTTTTTTTTTTTTAAATATACCACCAGGTATATGACATGCTGTACCAAATATCACTGCTCAAATAAACATGCCCTTCAAGCACCCGATCCATGACCTTTGCTTCCAGATGGTGATATAATAATGATATATTACAGGTTGTTTGTTTTTAATGGTGTAGTTTGTGTCAGAATAGTCGTAAATCCTGCAGGAACAGCTGTGTTAGCCACCAGCGCTACGGGTGACGTTTGAATGTGTCAAATCCGTCCACTGCTAGTTTTAATCATGATGCAGCACATTTACTGGCTGATTTTTCAATCGGCAGTTTGTGCGCCTTCGAGACTTATCCACCTTCTCGCACTCTTGATCCTGGCCGTATCTCACACACCCCCGGTGCTGCAGTCCAGCACTTCACCAGTTTAGTGCTGAGAGGGAGAAACCTGCAGAATCACCATCAGTCACTTTGCTGTTGCAGCGCTGAGTAAGCATAGGTTTAGTTTGTTGAGTTATAATGCATGAATGTTTACAATGCATGATCTGATCCTATTGTAATGCATAATTACATTGACTTATCGGTCAGATCAGGACAAACATCAAACTGTCACTCATAAAAGAAGTCCTCACTTGTAATGGAATGAAATACCTATTGACTGAACTACAAAGCTCTTCTAGATCGTTCCTATTCAAATTATAATAACTGTCCAAAGAAATGCTGAGGCTTAAGCAAGTATCCATAATAACGTAAGATGAAGATGTTATTCAAGAAAGTGTACAGAGCTTTTATAGTCCCAATGATTACCATTTTGTCACCAAAAGAAGGGTTCATTTGTTGGAAGTTGATGTCATTTATATTGTGATTCATTGTATAATGCAGTAGCATATTTTTAACTGTAAAATGTCAACATAAGGGTAAAAAAAAAAAAATTGCCACACTGTTGTGCATCTTTAACGATCAGTGCATTTTATTTTCCATCACAGTACAAAAATAAATAAAAATAAGCAAAACCAAACTGAAAAAAGTTCAATTACAGCAACAGCTTTTGTCTTCTTTTTTTTTTTTTCCCCAACAAGATGTATGTAACAGTTCGGTAACACTGCCCACCCACAGGTCAAATTCCAGCCCCTGTATTCGTCTCTAAAAAGCATTGCCTTGCATTCTCCCATAAGAAAAAAAAAACCCCAAAACACTCCTCTATACAAATCATGTCTTACTCGCTCACTCTCTCTCTCTGTCTCACACACACACACACACATGCAGTCACTGAGAGTGCCTCTCCTCTTTTATGACTTGTAACACTGTCTCTGTTTTGTTCTACGAGGAAATATGCAAGGAGATACAGAAAAAAATGGTCACAGGAGTCTAGTATGTTTTCTTTTTTTTGTCTTTTTTGAAGTGTTTTCTCTCTTTTACAAATGTCGAGTCAGTGATGTACATGGAAAAAATGGCACGTCGTCGTGAAGTGGTTGCAGCGTATGGCAGGCAGCGAAGGAGGAGTCCCCTGTTTTAGTCCACAAGATTCTAAAGCCCCTTCAGTTCCGTATGAGTCCGGAGAAAAGTGCTAGTCCCTATGGTGCTACTCAGTAGTCTTATTTTAACTACTCAGTGCACATTAGTGACCACAGAACTGCCTCTTGCATTCTCCACTCCATTCCTGTCACATACAGGGAAGCAGCAGTAATGGAAAAACCCTGCCATTCCAGTCTTCCACATGGCCACAGTTTAGGGGCGTGTTTCGTCCCGAATAGCCATCTTAGATAATCGTACAATACAGGGATGGATAATTAAATGTGTTTGTTTAAATGATGTTTACCACTTTTTTTTTCTCTGTAAACTCTGTAAAGAAATCCGAGATTCACAACTACTAAAAGAAAGCATGCGTAATTCATCACTGCTGACGTGTTTAAAAAGCGGGCAATTAGATATCGACCTTCTGTAAATTCCTCATCTGATGAGGATTCAGTCTGAGGACACAATGTAATCACACATACCTAAAATAACACCAAAATGTCCCTTTTAACCGTTTCCTTCGTACCCTAACAACATCTGACCATCACAATCGCAGTTATCCAAGTTCAGAAATGAAAATGTAGATATTATGTCCACACAACAGCATTCCAGCCTTGGATAACTGGTTCATTCAGTGACATTTTGGTCCTAAAGCTCCCCAGATCAGCTGCTTTTTCAATCGTAGCTTGTCCAATCACAATCCTGCTGACAGAGGTTGAACGAACTCACCCCACAACCTCAACTCATCCAACCTTGTTCCTCTAATGTTTGGCTTATGTTGGTAATCGCTTTCCCAGGCTGTCCTTTTCCGTAGTGACATGACTTAAGTCAGAAACAGACTGCCTGCGAATGATTGCTTTTCTGGTATTGATATGTGGAACATCTCAGCAGTTGAACCTGAATGGAGCTTTGTTGTAGGTCAGAAAGCGAATGGTTTTAGCTTAACCTGAAACCAACAGTCTCATCCTTGTGTTACTGATGAAATACCCTTAGCAAAGCTCAGATCTGAAATTGATTTTCAACTAAGCTCCCAGATGTAACATCTTCAGCCAAAGCCTTCAAATGCATATCTGCATCAACTACAATCTTCATTTTCACCAAAGGTAATCATGTTTACCACATATCTAAATCTAAATGCAACACGTGAAAGTAGCCGTTGTACCAGTAATTTGTACAATACAATACAATTTTTTTAATACAAGTGATGTGCTAAGAATAAATAAACAGCAATAAATTAACAGTGAATAGATATTCTTAGTATTCATGAACCGTTTCAAAGACCACCTTCCTTTGGTGTGTTTCTTAGACCTACATGATCAGAGTTATGGCACTGTTTTCATAAAAACTACACTGAGCTTTTTTTTTCTTTTCTTTTTTCTTTTTAAATTATTTTTTATGGACTCTTGCTCAACCTAGACAGTGATACACTTATGACAAATCAACCAAAAACATTTGTAAGATCGTGGCTCATTGTAGCAAGCATGGCGAAATAAACTAGATTTGTCTCTTCTTTTTTTTTTAAATATAGCATTCCCTAGTTGCAAATGCAGTTGTTTCTACAAATTCAATGGACGGAATGAACTAAAAAATGTTATGCCCTCAAAAGACCACACGAATTGCATGGCGGACATGCATTCAGTTATACTTCTGAGTAGAAAAGAGTGTGAAACAAGTAAATCAATGGATTTAAGCCCCACCTAGGTGCACACCTAAGGAGAGTAGAACATCCACTTAATTCTATCCAGATGAAAATAAAGTTAACTCCTTCATCTCACACTGCACTGAGCACTGATACCTTTTCAAAAAGCATTCAGTTGTGGCATCCAGAAACTTACTACAGACGTGTAAATGCACATCATTGGAGGGTTCCTCATCCTTCTTGTGAAAACAGACATGTTTAGAGAAATTGCTACTAAAGTCACATGTATCATTCAGTGAGCATCCAGCAGTCTGGCTGCTGAGAAGGACTGTATGTCCTCTGCCTTTTAATCAAAGTCTTCAGTCTTAAGTATCAATAATAGTCTGGCAGAGACCTTTTCAAAAAGGCAGTGCATATCTCCAATAGTCAACAACTAAGCTTGACAGCAGCAGGAGGCCTCTCCACATTCATAGCTGAAAATTAGTGTTCCTACGGGTGTTTTCTTGTTTTTCTTTTTTCTTTTTATGACCTTGTTGATGCTTTGTTTTTGTTTTTTTTTCTTTTTTCTTTTTGTTTTTTTTTTTTTTTTGGTGATTGTGGATATTTACCATATGAGACCAGTTCTGGCATTTCTGTTTGGGGTCAAAGCCAAGCCTTCAACATTTAGACTGTGAACAGCTTGGAAATTTAATTGTTTAACTTAAAGTTCATACCCACTCATCACAGCATTGATGAACACAGCATCGTAAAAATAAAGATTCCTAAATGGTTCTTGGCCTTAATGTATTGTTCCAGATCACACCAAATACAGTGGGGCGTTAATGAACCATTTATTGAAAAGTTCTTCAGGGAACCAAAAGTGATTCTTCACTTACATTTCTGCAGAGAACCCTTTCTGGCATCTTTATTTTTGAAGAGTGAAAGTGTTCATTTGAGCGTTTGTTTAATACTTACTGAATACCATAACTGAGAATATCAGTATACTTTAAAATTTGCCCATTTATATTTGTCACTCCAATCATTGGGGAACCCATTCACAAATGCCAGACTGGGATGCAGCTCCTCTCTAAAACACCCTGCAGTCTTCCCTCACCGGTCCAGCCCAATGAGTAAGCGACTTCTCTCCTCCTCCTTTTGGCTCTCGTTCTTGAGGTCTGCAAAGACCTGGGTGAAGTAATGTGGATCTGAGTTGATCTGCAGCATCTTCGTGCTCATCAGGTTGATTATGGACAGGCAGCGGTCCCAGAAGGTCTCCTTGGAGCTTTCTACCAGGAATGGCTTAAGAGGGTAGGAGATTTCATTGCCCATGTAAGAGTAAGACAGGTAGAGGCAGGTGAGAAGCACTGCCTGTAGCTCATGTTCTGTGGCCACTTCTGAAGAGACTACATCCCGGCAGAGCATGTAAACAAAGACCACATTGGCAGGTGTGATGAAGCCTTGGTCCTGCCAGCCCTGCAGCAGAAGGGAACGATCCACACTGCGCAGCCATAACACTGGGTCAGTGGGAGAAAGGTGCTTGAGGCGGTAGCATCTCCGGCACAGGAACTCACCCAGGCAGCGCAAGAGCTCGCTGGTCGAGGCCTGGACAATCACCCTCTTGGGTGTACCAGGCGCCACATTTGAGCTTGAGAGGGGTGCTTTCTTGACAGAGGAGGCTACATTATTGGAGCTTTTTGAGCCTTGATTTGATGGACTGGACTGGTCTTGAGTGAACGTGGACAGGTTGGCACAAGACTGTGACTTCTTCAGGTTCTCATTGTTCAGGTGGGTGACATTGTTCTGGTAGGTGGTGTTGGGCTGCACCTTCTTCGAGCCCTTTTTCTTGGCTGAAACAGCTACTATCCGTTTCCATGGTAACACGTTGATGAGTGAGTGACGCTTCAGGTTCTTGTCTTTGGCATTCTTGCTGTTCTGAACAGCCGTGTAGTGACCCACCGTAGCAGGGCCATCCTCGAAAAGGGCAGCCTTCCTATAGCTGGGAGAAAGGGACAGAACGGTTCCCATGGCGCCAGAGGAGAAGAGGCGGAGTCTCTAGGTTAGGAGTTGATCACACAATATGCCTGGAGCTGAGTGTCCTGCCTCAATGCTTCCACAACTGGAAACCCAGACACCAGGCTTAATGGAGGTTCAACATCAAAATCACAATTGGTTCTCCAACTAAACAACAGTAGTGTCTGGATGGACGATGGCTGAAGTTTCTTTCTTGATCCGGAATTCTCTCACTGCAATACCTGCAAGTAATGAAATTAAAATTATTACCAACATTGTGATTGTTCTGCGCAAAGGAATAAAATAATTCGTTTTGAAAGTCTTATGGTAACTTTAAACTGAAAGCTGTGAGCTATTATATAAATTATCCCCACTTACTCTAAAAATGAATGTAGGGATTACAATAGTTACATTGGAAATAAAATAATTACCACTGGAATTAACTATAAACTTTATCATATTAGGCTGCCATATTTAAACAAAAGCACAGAGTACAAACCACTCAACCCAAAAGGGGAAAATATTTTTTATTACTACTACAGTATATGTTCAGTATCCAGAAGCCCTTTTAAAATATGCACACAGTGTCATGTAATATACATAGAAAAGCACTGGAAGTAGAATAGGAGGCACAGATAAAAAATTGGACTTCAGCCTTCCCTATGCTGAGCGTGGGGGTATAGAGGGAGGGGTATGAAGCCCCCAAGCAGTGAGGCTGTGGAGTGATGGAGCACCATCAAATCCCATTAAGATGAGTTGGAGATGCATTTGTGATGCCCAACTAATTGTTCAACCATACTTATGCCCTTGTGGCCGAAAGCAATCAAATTCTCACATCAGTTCTCCAGTGTAAAGCCTTCCCAGAAGAATAAAGTCTATTATTTTTGTAGACTAAACTCAATACATTCAATTTCATGAGAAATATTGGACACATAGGCATCTGCATACTGTTGGACATTTGTGATGTGATGGTTTAAAAATATACGAAAGGAGAAAATATAACAGTAAAATATAACACGCATCATTAGTTGACACATACATTCCAGCACATTTGTTCAGCACTGTCTGACAGTCTAATGCTATATTTGGGGGGGGGGGGGGGACACACACTTGTACATCTCCTTCAGAAATCAGACCTATTTACACATTTCCTGAACAGACCACTGTTGACTGCACCTTTCAGAATAAACGTTCCTACATGTTTCTTGCACACTTACAGCACAGTCTTTAAACTGACTTTAAATTATGTGGAGGTTCTTCAAACAAAAAAGCTCTTTACACTAACACATCCCATTTACAAAAGATGGTTCTTCAAGGGAGCAACTACTGAAAGGCTCTCCAGTGGTTCGTCTATGGCATTGCTTCCTAGAATCCCTTTTTGCATTTTCATTATTTATTCATTTTTAAGAGCGTCAGTATTTAGTAGTGATCACTGCTCTTTGTTTGGCTGTTGCTGTTGTCTTAATAAAGATGCTACGCGTGGGTTTTAACAGAAAAGCTACACCCACCCTGCAAGCTGTACAGTGGAAGAGCAGAATGTAAACACCAGATTCTCTCCTGGTACAAAGCATACACTTATAGACATGAAAAGAGCTGCGTGTCTGAGATCTGCAGGGTCTGATGTTTTAAGAAAGGTATATAAAATCAAGCCCTAGTGGATGAGAGGAGTGCAGAAATATTTATACACACAGCTAAGATGGCAGACGGTTTTCTACTAAAATAATGCTGTAGCACAGGCTGTAGGATATTATTATCTCTCTATCTCTCTCTCTCTTTCTCTCTCTCTCTCTCTCTATCTCTCTCTCTCTATCTCTCTCTCTCTCTCATAGTGTCTATTTTTTTTTAGTCTTTCCCTGCTGCAGTGAGAGGTGCTGGTTTGTATTGTGGCTGTCCAAGGTCCTGAAAATGCGTGGCGCTCCAAATCCAGTATAATATTCTCTCCTGTGTGTAGGCCTGCCAAAATCAGCATCACACCGTGATTCTTGCTCCGCCAGCACGTAACACTGCACTTTAGTCTCTCTAACATATGGATTTAACGATGCTTGTCTCATATGTTTACATTACAACTCTCCATTGAGAAGATAATCAGGTCAGTAAAGAGGACTGTGCTATTAGACTAGAATGTTGTTTTAACCTACATTAGATATACACGCATTATTGTAATAATAATAATAATAATGATAATATTTATTATTATTATCCTCCAGAAAGAGCCTGGGTGTACTTACTGGGATGCTGTGGAGGTAAGAAGAGCAGAGCTGCAGTAATGGCTGTGTCCGTGAATCCTTCGATGTGCTTCGCATCAAGGTGACACGAGAAGAACCGCAACTCAAAATGCAATAATAACAACATAAACGCTCAAATAAGACGAATCCAGAGAGAGAAAGAA
The DNA here is from genome assembly GCA_037577145.1 of Brachypetersius gabonensis. Taxonomy (NCBI): domain Eukaryota; kingdom Metazoa; phylum Chordata; class Actinopteri; order Characiformes; family Alestidae; genus Brachypetersius; species Brachypetersius gabonensis. The sequence continues at coordinate 31,152,140 of JBBJLR010000111.1, read as the reverse complement.
AAACACACACACACACACACAAACACCAAAAGACAGAGAGATCCGCGCGCCTGTACAGAAGAGTGCACGCTCTGCTGTGCTGTGCTGCGTGTGTGTGTGTGTGTGTGTGTGTGTGAGAGAGAGAGAGAGAGAGAGAGAGAGAGAGAGAGAGAGAGAGAGAGA
>JBBJLR010000111.1:31137863-31149927 GCA_037577145.1 Brachypetersius gabonensis | reverse complement strand
AGAGAGAGAGAGAGAGAGAGAGAGAGAGAGAGAGAGAGAGAGAGAGAGAGAGAGAGAGAGAGAGAGAGAGATGCTGAGACTGAGGGGCTGGACGGTTCGCAGTGGGACAGCGCCTCTCTCTGCTCCATCCCCACTGCTGTTTTCCACAGCTCCACCCAAGCGCAATATCTGAAAATGGACGAACTCCCGACCCCCAGGACTGAGGGGCTTTATCCAGTGTAATCCTTTCGTGCCACAGCTTTCACATGTTGGACAGACTAAACGAGCTGTATGTCAGGTCTGTGGTGTGAAGTGCAAATGAAATTGTACACTGTTTTCAAACAGGGCCCTTCAAAAGACATTAATGAAAAACTGAAATTTCCTCTTTTTTGGGCAGCTGGTAGCCTATGGTTAGGGTGTTCGACCTTCGATCTGGGAGTCGTGGGTTCGATTCCCAAGACTTCTAAGCATCGCTGAGGTACCCTTGAGCAATATATCGTCCCCTCACACTGCCCCCCGAGTGCTGTGCTCCTGACTGCCCTCTACTTCATGTGGTGAATGCAAAGGAGGAATGCACTATTTTGCTATGGTGTGAAATAGTCTACTAAGTGCAAATTTTGTAATGTTGTTTTTGGGTGCTAAAACATCACCATTATGTTATGATGTGCAGTATTCTTACCATGTGCAGTATCATCTAAGGTTTTCTAAATGGGTGCTGATTTTTTTCAGTTTGTGCATCTTATTATCTCAAGTGTATATCACTGTCAATATTTTTTGTTAACTACTGATCTCTGTTATGTGCAGTAATATACTCTTGACTACCGTCTGTGTCATTAGTAATTTGCTTAAGTGTAAATTACTTATCTGTAGTATTTAAACCAAGCATTTCTCTGTATAGCACTTTTTTTATTTCCGGTTTTTTGCCAGTTTTATTGGATTAATTTAGACTTTATATTGTATGCTGTCTTTGTGTCTCTATATGTGACTGTGCATTTTTAACGTAAGCAATTTCCTCCAGGATCAATAGGATTTTAAAATTCTGATTCGAACCAATTAAAAGATACATAGGCCTGTTTATGGTGCCTGTTCATTTTTTATATATATATATTTGTGTATTTACAAGGCAGCATTCATGCAACATTAATTTTCAACTGTTCATGCCATCTATGAATACAGTATGTGCTGTAGATCTTTTGTGGTGACACTTTACGTTACAATTTTACGCTTCAAAGTTAACACTTAAAATTACAATTTTACACTTCACATTTACTACAATACCCAGAATGCTCTCCTTGTACACCAGTACCCAGAAAGCGCTTGTTGTTGTTAAACTACAATACCCAGAAGTCTGCGCATCGACATGGCGCCTCTTACGCGTTGGTGGAGCATGCCGCGGGGGGTTGTGGGTTAGTGTGTTTGAATAGGGAAGATGGCAGCTGCGGCGGTGGTGGAGTTTCAGAGAGCTCAGTCTCTCCTCAGTACGGACCGGGACGCTTCTATCGACATTTTACACTCGATAGGTGAGGCGGCTGAAGTGGGGGTGCATGTTATGTTGCTGTAGATCGGCCTGAGGCCGAATTTGGCGGGGCTTTGTGCTGGGAGCCCCGGGCCGGCTGTGTGCTGACTCACTGCCCGGGCAGAGCGGCTCCTCGGCCGGCTCCAGGGCCAAGGACCCAGGGGGGCTGGTGTTAGCCCTTCTAGAGGCTGTAGTGAACAGTTTTTAGTTATCCGGTGTGAAGAGGAGCTGTCACAAACTCGTAAATTTATCTTTAAATCGGTTTCTTCAATATTAGCTACGCGCATTATCTTGTAACGTGAGTTAGCTGACAACTTGTCCAACCAAAACATCCTGTGTCTCATACACGTTACTCTGCAGCGTTGTAGTAGTATAGTCTGTTACTGGCTACCATCTAAGGTTAAGTTTCGGGACCATCATCGGTTAGTCGTTCGAGACACTCAGCCATTTAGCTGACTCGCCTCGCTAAGCTAAGCTAGCAAAAACTGGTTGGTTCGAATACATATAAAGTAACTCCGTATAGTCACGCGTGAACACAACACAACACAACACAGCACTCAGTGTGAACAATGTGAAATTATTTTTTTATTCAACACGTTCACGAAGGTAACCAGTGGGGCGGTACCTTGTTAAAGGGTGGCACTAGCAGTCCTGGGATTCGAACCCACGACCTTCTCATCGCAGGGGCAACTAAATAACCACTAGGCCAGAAGCTGCCTCATTTTAGCCCATCTAAAGTGTTATTATAATCGTTAAACTTAAGTGAAGTTGTTTGAACATGACCGTGCACCTGGTTATGCTCAGAGTTAATGCTGTTTCCTTTAAAGCTGACAGGTGTACTGTCTTTATGTTACGGTATTACTGTTTGCGAATATAAAGCATAATTGGATTCAGGTTTGAGAATAAAATGAGGATTCAGAATGAAATGAGGTGGAATGTTATTTGTCTTTTGTCCTAATAATCAGTGCTCTCATTCTGAACAGGGATTTTCTTAACAGTAATTACATTACACTACATTAGTTTGACAAGTGCCTTTTTTCAAAACAACTTACAATTTGAGGAAACACTTAAATGTCATGACAGTGTTAGAACCAGAAGAGAGTTATGAATGCTGAAGTCTTTGTTATATTTCTTTTGATGGATGATATGTAGTGTGTTATTTGCTAAAGCACTCAATGTTCTCTCTGCGATGTTTTTTCAGTCAGGCGAGATGTTCAGCAGGATGATGAAGAGGCTGTGCGGGTCAAAGAACAGAGCATCCTGGAACTTGGTACTCTACTGGCTAAGACCGGACAAGCAGCAGGTGTGATTCTACATTCTATGATACAATTTTATGATATAGAGCTGTGGCTAAAACCACAAACAAATAGTAGTCTTCATATAGTGTATTTAGATGTGCTAGTATAAGACCATTGATGTAGTTTTGTGTTCTGTCACACCAGAGCTTGGCGGGCTCCTGAAGTTTGTCAGGCCTTTCCTGATCTCTATAAGTAAGGCTAAGGCTGCACGACTGGTGCGATCTTTGCTGGATCTCTTCTTGGACATGGAAGCAGCCACGGGGCAGGAGGTAGAGCTGTGTCTGGAGTGCATTGAGTGGGCCAAAGCTGAAAAGAGGACATTTCTCAGACAGGCCTTGGAGGTAAACATATACTTCACAGAACGTTATTCCACATATATGATCCCTGATATTTAGATTGACTGCACATATAGCAGTTTGTGTCAGTGGGCAGACAAATGTGATTGTTTCTTTTTGTGCAATAGGCTCGTTTGATCTCACTGTATTTTGACACCAAGAGGTACCAGGAGGCCTTACATTTGGGTGAGTTGTTAATAGAATCATCAGAATGAAATATAGACCTAATCTTGTATTAGGCTTTGATTCTTAGATGTTTGTAGTCTAATTACATGTCAGGGGTTTGTTATATAAGCTACTTAACTCTGTTGTCTTGCAGGCTCCCAGTTATTACAAGAGTTGAAGAAAATGGATGACAAAGCTTTACTGGTGGAGGTCCAACTGCTTGAGAGTAAAACCTATCATGCACTCAGCAACCTGCCTAAGGCCAGGGCTGCCCTTACTTCCGCCAGGACCACAGCCAATGCCATCTACTGTCCACCCAAACTTCAAGCAGCACTGGACATGCAGTCAGGCAAGTCTTGGTCCTGACACACAATAGGCAAACACTGAAGAACTAGCACTGACTAAGCGTGATTCTGTCATCCCACCATTTCTGAAAATTTGAGCATTCTTCAGACTCTGTGACCGAAGGCCAACACGCACTTACTTAATGCACATACATGAAACTTAGTAACTCCTGATAGCTGGAGCTGGCAGTAGTCTGTTTGAATGTCTTATAAGTCTAAGATTTCTCGTATTTAACCTAAACCAACTGTGTGAAAACAAATGACCTTATCGCTTTATGTGCTTAAAAAGCTACTTACTGTCTGTTTAAAAACAGTGAAATATAATGTGCAGGTGATATCGATTCATAATTATGATAAAAATAACACACAAAATAGCTTAAAATACCATGCTTTTTATTAATGTGTTATCAGGGCACCTTCAGATTGTTTATACTGTGTGTCTTCTTAATAATGTAATAATGTAATTTGTGTTAGGAATATGAGATTTACCCTTAAGGTCCCCAGTGATAAAATGTTGCTGAATTGACCTGGTCATTTTGTGTGTCCTCATAAGAGTGTAGTTTTGTTGTTACTGTCTTTCTCTCCTCTCGTGCACCCTGACACTGATTCTGCATGCTCAGTAGGCCTTAAGAGGTCTGATGAGAACTGACTACAGCCTACAGTGCGGGACATGCTGCACAGACTATGGGCGGTGATGAGCTTCCAGTGTTCACTAACGGTCTGAGGGTGTTTTGAAAGCCAATAGTTGGTTTCTTGTCTTCCAAACCCTGATCGAATGCTGAGCAAAATATTTGTCTTTATATCTGTGCACTCTTTTAAAAGTTCTAAACATGTCTTTCCACAAGAACTGAAAATTATTTTCCAAACTAGCAGAAATCTATTTTAAGGATCTACACTGCATATAAAGTGAGTAATCATCCCTTGTTTTTTATCGTAGGCATTATCCATGCGGCTGAGGAGAAGGATTGGAAGACAGCCTATTCTTACTTCTTTGAGGCATTTGAGGGCTATGACTCCATTGGCAGCCCCAGGGCCATCACTGCACTGAAATATATGCTCCTCTGCAAGATCATGCTCAATTCGTAAGTGAAAGAACAGTTTGTATCTTTACTCATGCCTGTGTGGGAGGCTGTCTTAGAGGGTCAGCTTAGTGTTCTCTCTCTTGAATAATGGTCCTTGTTATGTAATGCTTCATGATAATCTATACTTTTTGGCCGTTGTAATAGGCTGTGAAGTAATGCAATTGAAAATTGCCCAGCCTTGATCATTTGTACAGGTATTATTTGTAAAAACATGATGCTTTGTATGTAAGTGTAGAGCACAACAATCAAAACAAAAGTATTTAATTCTAGGAAACTTAAAACACTTGCTGGGATCCTGCCAGTCAGAAAAGGATCGCGGCACTAAGATTGGTCAGCAGTGCCTCTGCTTGTTTTATTAAATGTAAATTTTACTTTAATGTAGTTTTTGTATTGATGTTCCCCAGCCCTGAAGAAGTACAGTCCTTGATCAGTGGCAAACTGGCTTTGCGGTACGCAGGGAGACAAGTAAGCACTATCTCATTTTCTGCAAGGTCGTGTGTAATTAGTTGTGTTTTTGCAGTCTCCTCTGCATACATTTACAAACTAAGCAGTCTTTCTTCTTCATATTTAACAGACAGATGCACTGAAATGCGTAGCACAAGCAAGTAAGAACAGGTCATTAGCAGACTTTGAAAAGGTGAGAGAAGCTTATGAATATTTTTATAGATGGTTCTGTATTCTTTACATGTTGCTTATTGTGTGCCTACATTCCCTCTGCATGCCCACATATGAAGGCGCTGACAGAGTACACAAAAGAACTGAGGGATGACCCCATCATCAGCACACATCTGGCCAAGCTGTATGACAACCTGCTGGAACAGAACCTTATCCGCGTCATCGAACCCTTCTCAAGAGTACAGGTAGCGTAGCCAAACCGTAATCAAACACAGTGTCAGCACACTTGTCAGGTTTGATCAGGGTTTAAGTTTCTATGTAGAAATGTTTTGGCAGCATGTAAAGATCTGAAAATTACTGTTTTCATTGGCTCCCTGTTTGTATGACTGTTGTCTCTAAAAATCTTTATTGTATCTTATAGATAACACACATATCTGGTCTCATCAAGCTCTCAAAGGTAAGAACCTTAATGGGTTCATTTATTTGTTTTCCCACTGATTTTACTTTTTGAAATTGTAATTAAACTAGTTAAACTTTATTAAACTAGATCTCAAAATGCACCTCCACCAGAGATCATATTTCATGTTAATATGGTCTGTAACAAAGTTCTTGTTTTGGATTACAGGGTGATGTTGAGAGAAAATTGTCGCAAATGATCCTGGATAAGAAGTTTCATGGTGAGTTTGATGATGATCATACCTACAAACAGCAATGAAGGGGCTACACCATTTGTGCCATTTTTGGAGAATATTGAACAAGATCTGTCAGTCTTTTAGACTGATGTGATAAATTGCAATGCCTCGACTTTGGAAACTCCCACATTATCTTCACACGTATTCTATTATTTAAGAAACTTGTGTCAAGTTATCAGACTAGAGTCCAATCTATCTAACACTTTCCTATATTGATACTTGCCACCTAATAATAAGTTGAACACTTTTCATACATGTAGCAGCTGGTTGTTATCCTGGAAATGAAAGGAAATGTTTCTTAATAGAGTATTTAGAACTTTTAAGTCTAATTGTTAAGGTGTACCCAGTTTTGCAATTTAGAATCATAATAACAGACCTTTTCATGCAGTTATATTATTTATTCTGGTGAATTTGTTGCAGGCATGTTGCTGTGGATCTGAAATTACATGATGCAACTTTATTAACTTTATTGCTGCTTTAACAGCACCTGCATATTTTCCCACTATTTTAACTGGCATGCATCCAGTTTGTAGTTGTTACAATTCTGCCCTCTAATGGTGTGTGGACCTCACTTTTTATTGTAGGCATCCTTGACCAAGGTGAGGGAGTCTTGATCATATTTGAAGAGCCGCCTGTAGACAAGACGTATGAAGCTGCTCTGGAAACCATACAGAACATGAGCAAAGTTGTGGATTCACTGTACAACAAAGCCAAGAAGCTGACATAGGTAAGATACAACATACTACTGAGCATTCCTTCATATAATGTTGATAAATATAGGTCATCATTTTTGACATGCCTGAGTGTTTCTTGTTCATTGCACCGAATTGCTAACTTTCAATTTGTTTCAATCTCTCCAACAGAACAAAACAAACATGAAAGGATGCTGCTCTACAGAGAGTGTGTGTGAGTGTGTGTCTGCATGCGTGTGTGGCCAACATGTGGAGCCTTTTTTTGTCAAGGCGAGAAGGGACAATAGAGTAAGACTCAAACTGCAATGGGATTCATTTGCTCCCCAACTGAGTTTTTAAACTCCTCTTTCAATGGACAATTTCATCCCTCTCTTAATTTTGATGTTTATTTTTTTCCCCAGTGTATGTCATCGGCCATTATGGCCATCAGGGAATATTGTACAACTCCAATAAAATCTTAAAGTCATCACATAGAAATGTATAACTCTTTTTACAGTTCAAGTATCAACCTTCCTGTGGTGCAATACAGCTTCAGATCCCTATTGTTTTGGGTCATAAGGAACTGTGGATAACTGCATTGGTCTTCATTCAGTTCTAGTTTCACAAAAGCACATTATTCTGTCTGCAGTAAGAAGTGTCTGATTGGCACGTTAAGGCGGTTGTGATGGTTCTGCACTGAGCACAGTTGCTAGCAGTCAGACCAATCATGGTTATCTTACCTTGATATTGTTTCCAAATTCAGATTATTGCAATTTGTGTACATATTACTCTGGCAGTATATTCTTGATTCTGCGCGTTACAGTTCAGTGTCTTTAACTCAATGTCTGTTGTATTAAACACCCCTTACATTCTCTTCTGAAATAACATTTTTTTAACCATTACAAATACTAATGTTTAACTGCAGTACATTTTTTTAGTTGGACTATATAGCCATTTTATAATAGCCAGTAGCACAGTATACAGACTGTATACTGCTGATTAAAATAGCCAGTGTGATTTCAAAAGGACAAATCTGTTTTCTTAATCTTACTTTTCTTGTGTAAAAAATACAGATTTCTTTTCTGATGTGTGCTGTTTGTGGTCCATGCTTAAGAATGCTGGTGGAGTGATGCAGGTCTGAGACTTGGAAGATTGAATGCATGTTTTTATTCTGATTGTTTGGACATTTTATCATTTGGGGAAATATGCCAGCTTTTGTCCCAGAGTTGATGAGGTGAATATGAGGAGTAGACATAGTTCAGTGTAAGCAGTCAAAATCTGCACAGTCTTAACTGGGATATGTGTTTATTTCTGTTTTTGAAACATTCAGTTAATGTGAACATAACAAAGCATTTTGTCTTTGGATGAAGGAGCCTTGCATAGCAAAAATTTAATATAGAAAGAGTAGGGCCCTCTGAACCTTCAAATTTAAGTTCCACTTTTACCCTCCGTATGTATCTGCATCGGATTCCCTCTAATTTAAGACTTTACACATTAAAATCTGTAATTAGTGAGATTAAAGAAACATTATCAAACTAAATTGTTGCTTGACAATCATACTTTAAAATGTAATTGGTATAGCTTTACACTTTACACTTTTAAAATGTCAGTGATAATATGAGCTTAGTAGAGGTCCATAGACTTGCTTGTGTGGCACATATTGGCCCCTGTGTCGTGTAAATATTTTTAAACATTTCAATAAAATCCTAAATGGATGTTTCATCAATTCAATTGACAACAAATTGCAGTGTCTCAGCCTTGAGACCTTCCACAGTATCTCCAGACGTAAGCTATTGAAGAACTCATAAGTTTTTGCAATTAACCTCCAGTAGTGACACAATAGATTTTTTTTTGTGCTTTCTCAGAATACAATTCCAATACTAGTATCGCGACTACGATCAAATAGTTAAACGAAGTTTCCTTTCTTGTTTGCTTGCCTGATTTGTTTCTAAGAAATGAATCAGACCAGACCACCTTCCATTGCTCCGCAAGCCTCTTCTGATGTGTCCATTTTATGGGCTTCTGTTGGTGGACAGAGGTTAGCATGGGTGCTCTGACAGGTCTGCAGCTGCACAGCCCCTTAGGCAGTAAGCTGTGATTCACTGTGTTCAGACACCTTTCTACCATTGGCAGCATGAAGATTTTTTGTTTAGCAACAATACTCTTCTGTGGCATCAGAACAGACACCAATGAGACCTGGATGCTCATAAATGAGTTGCCAGATGTCGTTCCTTGAACCGCTTTTGGTGGGTATTAAACACTTCATTTAGAGAATGTCTTACAGGACATACATTTTTGGAGGTGCCCTGTTCAGTTATCTAGCCTTTAGAATTTGGCCTTCTCAACAATGTTTTTTATGTGAGATTTGGAATTTGCTGTTAGTTTTTGTTACTAATGTCAATGTCTGAATATTTATAGTTTTATTCTGTGTGTTCTCCAGTGTGCACTAAAATCTGAAGGTTTCGTTCATGGATATGGATAACTAATTCATAATATATCTACTCTCTTTGCTTTTTTTTTTTACAAGAGCATTTAGAAAATTAAACAAATTATTTGTGAATAAAAGTAGAAAAAGACTTATCACAAATTTGAGAGTTCTGCTTAACCTTTCTGTTATGGCTGGCATCATTCGACATGCATCTCTAATTTATATCTTTTTGTTTCATATTAATTGACTGTTGGGATAACTGGGTAATCATAAAACTAACATGTGTTGCCAATGTCCTCTACACATTTTGAACGCATTGGTTTTATTTGGGGTAAATTGGACCCCAGGCTATTTTAGCTGTGTAAAATGTATAAGAAATATTAGCTTAATAACTTCCCTCTGCTTTAAGGACATAAACAATCCATCATACCTGTATGAGTGTAAGAACTACTGACAGACATGACCTAGGGGAGGGGAAATCATTTTCTTGAGAACTTTGATAGTTTCTGTGCCATGGGGGCATTAGTACATGTATGTTTTATTTCAAGCATTTTTAATGACATTTGATTCACTCATATACTTTACATTTGGAGTTGGTCCCCCCCTCCCTTGCTGCTATGACAGCTTCCACTCGTTTTGGAGTTTCTGTAAAAATTTGCCTATACATTCTGTAGAGTATTTAAAGTCCGACCCGCTGTCAGATTTCATACGTCCCGCAGCTTCGGTCTAACGACGCGTTATTAACGGCTCGCTGGTTCTGTCAGAATAAACAAATCATAAAACTTTAAAACTGTAATTCCTCCTTGCACCACACGATGGCAGCACTATTCTGACGCTATCTGGCTCCGTGCCGCACACCCTCTACTCATTTCTGCGACTGCAAGAAAGTTACCTACTCCTTGATCAATCTGATATTGATTGTTTTGAACTGTATAACATTTGTCACAATGAAAAGCCTAAAGCACACGAGTGAACGTGGACTTGGCACTTATTTTATCACACTCCTAAATAAGACTTGGTTATCACTGTTGACCTGTAGATGTGACACAAACTATTGCTTTCTGAAAGATATTGTAAAAGACAAAATTCACTTGTTTGAAACTTTAATGATAGCAGACCACTTTGCATTACTTTTAACTCCTGTTAAAATTGTTCATGAGGCAAATCTATCAAACACATGGAAATTTAAGGTATTTTATACAGTTTGTTCAATGCTATCTGACTCCAGATGTGAAAGAAAGGCAGAACTGTGGTTCTAGAGTTGGTGACGTTTGCCTGAGTGGTTTATATTTGGTTACATTGCCATTTGAAAAATAATTATGGCAAAGAAAATTGTTTTATAACCGTGTGTATTTTCATGTAAATTTTGTGCTTTAAAAATGCCAGAAGGAACTATTGGATGGGGTTAAGGTCACCACTCTGTGTGGGCCAGTCAAGTTTTTCCACACCCAACTCATTCAGCCACGTCTTTGTGGAGCTCGCTTTGTGAACTGGGGCACCGTCATGTTGGAATAGAAAAGGGCCATTTCCAAACGGTGTCCACAAAGTTGAAAGAATGGCGTCCAAAATGTATTGGTGTTCTGAAGCATTAAGATTGCCCTTCACTGGAAAAAGGGGCATAACACAACCCCTAGAAAACGTGTGTGTCCCAATACTTTGGTCCAATTAGTGTATGTGTAAACCGTTATTAGTTGACATTAGTTTACACTCAGAGTGAATGTACGACATTGGAAGGACAGTTTAAGCTGGGTGTGTGAGGGGAACATGGATTTGTTATAACTGCATTCCAAATGTTATCCTGTTCATTTTAGTAACCCTTAATTTCCAGTTACTCGTCGTCTTTTAGAGACTTTTACTTTGAAAAGAGAGAAGTTAATCCATTAGTCTCTGGCTTCCCGGGGTTTTTTGACTGCTGAGCTGGAGCTCTGGGTGAATGAATGATTTAGGTTTATTTCTTTAACAGATTTCTAACTTTAAAATGGCCGTACAACGCCGTGGAAACATTAAAAACTCAGACAGTAGCGCTATAGAGAAACAAATTAAAAGGTAACACCATTCTTATGAGTGTAAATGTGATGTTTTGTCTCCAGCTGGTGTACCCAGTCTGTCTGAGCTGTGAGTTTGTGCAGGACTGCAGGTTACTGTGCTTTTTGATCCATAAAAATGCAAAAACATGAATAGATTTATGCTTAATTATTTAATTAAAAAGACCACTTTTAGGATGCATGGCCACGGTGTGGGTGTCTGTGTTATTGTGTTTCTCTCTCTGTCTCTCTCTCTGTCTCTGTATGAATGCATGGGCGTCTTGTTATCTCTCTTATTCTCTCTGTCTCTATATCTCTCTATGTATCTATATTTATATTTATATATGGGTAATGCATAGGTATTCCTGTACGCCTATGTACCACCTGTAGACTGCTGTATTGATCTATAGCCTATACAGTAAGCCAGTGTGTTGGAACTGTGGGCTTTTATGGGGTGGAGCGACAGAGAAAGAGAGACAGAGAGAAAAAAACAAATGCATTGTTTCTTAATTTACTTTGGTGTGTTTTGAACAGGGCTAATGCACAGAGACAGGCCTTCTCTTGGAGAAGCTCGGTTTTAGTCCTGCTCCTGCTGGCTAGCATCTGTGCTGCATTCACCTGGATCTACATGAACCTGAGTGACGAAGTGACAGAGACTCTGGTGTCCAGAAGGGAGGTTCTGACAGAGACAAGACTGTTCCTGGTTCAGTGTTCTGAAGATTATGAAAACTTTAGGCGTTTCCCAGGTACCCCATAATTTCTCAACAATAACTGCATCTATTCAAATTAGGGCTGCACAATATATCGCAAATTTACCATCATCGCAATATCAACATGTACAATATCCATATCGCAAAAGACTGACTGAACTGCAATAAATGGTGTTTTTCCAAAACTCTTCACCCAGAGCCACAG
>JBBJLR010000111.1:31119972-31137763 GCA_037577145.1 Brachypetersius gabonensis | reverse complement strand
CTGAATTTACCACAGGTGGACTCCAATTAAGCTGCAGAAACATCTCAAGGATGATCAGGGGAAACAGGATGCACCTGTGCTCAATTTTGAGCTTCATGGCAAAGGCTGTGAATATTTATGTACATTGTACATGTGCTTTCTCAATTTTTTTTTTTTTTTAATTTGCAAAAATCTCAAATAAACATTTTCACGGTGTTATTATCACGTTGTTATTATGGGGTGTTGCGTGTAGAATTCTGAGGGAAGAAATGAATTTTATCCATTTTGGAATAATGCTGTAATACAACAAAATGTGGAAAAGGTGATGTGCTGTGAATACTTTCCAGAGGTATTACCCCTTTGTAGATTGTACTGAATTTCATCTATGGATATCTGTGGTTTCTGGGTTATGTTTCAGCAAACAATTATTAGTTCGGTTCTCAGAAAAAAAATTGTAGTGGACTGAAACCGTAACTGCTGATCCGCGTTAAAGTATGGGTTTATGGTATTGTGGCCAGTATTTGTTTTCTGAAGTATTCTGAAAACTAAAATCTAATAATGTATATTTTCAGTTTTAATTTTATGCTGAAGTAGTTTGTTAGATAGTAATTAATAGAGATGGTTGTCATTTGTCAGTTGTAAATTGTGAAATATGAACCAAACTAAAAACTCTTAAGCTCTTAATACAAAGAACACAAACTCAGTGTGAAATAATGTAATAGTGTAAGGGTGATGTCACCCTTTTTTGTGTGTGTTAAGTTGATGTCCTTGACAACCTTGAAAATTTGTGAATTTCCATATTTTGTGCCATAATAGAAACTAAAGTTCTTTTACTGTATTTTATTTTTTTTGCTCAGTGTTAGTATTTAGATTACGTTTTCATGTTTGTCTCTGTTTGTCTTTGTTTTATGTGCCACCTGCTGTGAGAAAGTGTCACAGCGAGTGCAAGAGTTTAAACAGCAACAAGCAAATGAGAAAGTGTTTGAACATAATCCATGTCTGAAGCTATGCTGTGTTGGACCTTTTTTGAGATAGATGGTCCTGAAAAGTCCTTGAATTTGATGTTTAAGAAGGTTTGGGAACCCTCTCTTAACCAAGATGGTTACTTTTACCACTGCTTCTGTCCTCCATCTCCACTCCTCTTTCTTATCTCCTACACTGGAAGAGTGTGAAGAAATCAATAGGAGGAGATGAGCAAGTGTGGAGAGCTTGAGTAGTAATTATCTGCTGTAATGTTTTCAGAACCGATGTTGACTGTTAATGCAAATCCATTGCAATGTTTGCTGGAAAATATACTTAATTTTTTCCTTTTTTTTCCCTTTTTCTCCGGCCGGAAAAAAAAAAGAAGAAAATATACTTCTAATTCAGTCATAGGTGATTTGCAGGCCTAGACTGTTATCATTTGTGTAGTCGGTCTGTTATGGAGCAGTTAGTGGCCTAGTGGTTAGGGTGTTGCAATCAGAGGGTTGTGTGTTTAAATCCCAACTGCAAGGGTCAACACAGAGGTACCCTTGAGCAAGGTACCATCCCCACACTCATTGTGACATTTTTTCTCTGCATTTAACCTCTTCACCAAGTGAAGCAGGGGGCTGCCACCAATGTTTGCACTGTGTGTTGTGCTGTGTTCACGTGTGTCAATAAGGGGCCACTTACTTATGATGTTTGAGTATTTGAATTCCCTTCTCTCATCTAATCTAGGACTTGGGCAGCCAGTAAAATGGTGATGATAAATCAGTATCTGGTCATAGAGGAGACATACTGGATTGGTAGGAGTTGGATTGGTGTTTTCTGTTCAGATTCACCAGTCTTCCTGTGCTCCTGTGATATATTTAAATAGTGTGTGACTCATACGTTGCTCCCTAGTGGTCCAGCTGTGTTAGCAGGGGTGTTTCTAGACTGCTAGTGGAACTGGGTTACTCTGGTAACAGAGCACTACATAATTTTTGCCTGAATACTCTACCCAAGAAAAGTTGCCGAGCCAGGTATGAAGCAAAGCTCTCTTTGTGCCAAAGTGCCAATTTGTACATGGAGTCTTGTTCACTTTGGCCACATGCCTTCCAGATCTTCTCACTGTTTTTTATGCTTTCTTTTTTTAAATTCACGGATGTATGCAAAATCATTTTAGCCTCAAACCACATGCCAATTGTGTGGTTGTTTTTGCATAATCTGTACATGCTGTCACATTACCAGCAGTGCAATGTTACTTTTATTTGACATGAAATTAAATTAAGTTGCACCTCATTAATTTATAACTTGACTTTAGTGGCCAATTATGTATTTGTGATTTACTACAAGTGGTTAAGCCCATACAGAAGCATTAGCCTCTGGCTCTCCATTACTGGCTCACTGTTGAACACTGACTGACAAACATTTGTATATTTGTCCAATAATGTCCCTATCCACGTACTGCTATCTCAATTCAGAGAACAGCTGTGGTACAGCCTGACCACAGAAACTGAAACCGTTCAAGCGAAAGATACTTTTGCACTGTGGGAAATGAAGTGTGTAATAATAATAATGTTTTTGTAGTGTAGTTAAGTCCAGCTATCAAGGATAAAACTAAGTCTCTGGCTTATATACTGAGTTTTATTCTGTGATTACAGTAAATTGGGTGTCCCCTGTGTGTAAGGACTTGTGGGTTGCCAAACACAGGTGGGTGGGGGAGCAGTGTGTGGAGCCAGAACCTTGCTCAAGGGTACCTCAGTGGTGTCAGTAGCGGTCATGGGATTCAAACCTATAACCATCTGAACACAAGGGCAACTCCCTAAACACTAGGCCACCAGGTGCCTTCTTTCAATAGAATATCCTGATCCTCAGGAGTCAGCAAGGGTGCTCTGACTAGTCTCCATGTATCCCTGTCCACAGCATGCTGACCCTGTCACCATGACATTCACTGTTTTGTCATGGACCACATTTGGTAGGTCCTAACCGCTGCATACTGGGAACACTCAACAAGACTTTGGAGTCTTTGGTCATTCATCCATCACTCCTCTCTTTATGTTCGCAAGTTTTTTTCTACTTCTAGTCTGCTTTCAGCTTTAATAACTGACTGTTCACTTTCTGCTGAATATAACACACCACTTTATAGGTGCCATGGTAACTAGATAATGTTTTTCACTTCATGCCAGGCAGTGGTTTTAATGTTTTGCCTGATTGATTCGCGTACACTGATCAATAGTTAGATGAAGATAGAAGATAGTGAGAGATGGAGAACGAGGCTGTCATGAAAATGCTGTTATTTATCATGCATACAACATTCCTGGTGGCTTTAGGCCAGTGTCTCCTTCTGGTGTTGTTGAAACTTTGTGAAAATATGTCAGAATACAGAACTTCATGTTGATGATGCTTTTCGAAACATGTGCATTAATTGAGTTTTGTGCAACGCATGTGCAATCCTGGGAGTCAACTTATCAGATGTCAGAAACAATTATTGTGGCATACCATATTTGGGGTGTACCAACATGCTATTGTGATGTGAATAAGTCGATGATAAATTGTCATATTATTCAACTTAATCCCTTGTCAAGCTCTAATTTGATGCTATTTGGTGATTTTGATGAAAAATTTTAATTTTTCGTCTAGATTATTCACTGTAGACATCAAATGCCACCCAATGCTAGCTTCTTATAATAATTCATTATTTGAATTAACTGTGATTTATCTTAAACATCTTTGAAAACATTCTTTCCCTGCACAGACTAGGCTTGAGAGATGTTACTTTCATGTAGTGTTGAACCTTTAACTTAATTAGAAGATCTGCTTTAAACCAGCTGCTGCAGTGATTCCCTGCGTGTTGATTTGCCATTGTGCACAGATGATGAACCTCTGAACCTCACTGAGGTAATTACTATCCTCACTGATACCTTTTTTACAGAGCAACTGGCAATCAGCCTTCCTCCTTCACTCAGGAGGAGGGAAAGAACGACAGGAATCAGTCAGTGGGGGACACTGAGCCAAACCGAAGGGGGTTGAAAGGGGTTGCTGTGAGCAGCACAGAAATGAGGCACGGAGGGTGATGGGGAAAAGAAGCAGACCAGTGATAAAACTGATATAAGCCTACAGTGCGGATTTAGATGAAGAGCCTAAAAAGGAGAGCAGATAGAGGAGAGGTGTGCTGGGAAAAGGGCATGTCAGCCTGTCACAGTGGGGAAATTGAGCCCTGGTGCGGAAGGAATCCAACGGGAGAACAGCTGCTTTCCTAGATTGAAGAATCAGAGCCACAGGCCCCTGTGTAACATCATGGCTCTGGCCCACAGAGCACCTCACACACTCAGTGCCCACTGTGTTAATGGGAAGTGACAGGTGTATTCCTACCGTTCCCTTTTCAAATCAGATGGTGAAATGATATGCACTGTGGGTTCCCATTTTGGTCTTGCTGTTTGTCGGGAAGGAGGAGAGTGGAAAAAATACTCTAGAGCACTGGCATAGAAGTACCACTTTGGGTTCCTTTTTTTTCCAAATTACTGTAGCTAACCTCTGTGTAATACCATTTAACCTTTATTTCTAATATTAAGAGCGTAGAAATAGTTTTGGAAATATGGCAATCGATTTGAAAACACAAGCAACTGTGTTGAATTTGTTGAAATGTTCAACGCTTGGAAGATAATGTGCAATTTGCCAATTGTCCTAAGTTTATATCAGGTAAGGTTTGTAAAATGACTTTAATAGGAACTCCTTCCACTGCATCCTCTGTGCAATTCAATTACTAAGGTCTATTCAATCACTAACAAAAGGTCTGAGGTTGATTCTAGGCCTGACATTTTTACCAGGACAATGTTGCTGATGTCTCTCGAGGGCAGCAAATGTGATAAAAACGTCTAGTCAAATAATTAGGTGGGATGAAATGGGCACATATGACTGTAGATTTTTTTTATGGTTGGTGTGAATGCTAGCAGATCAGGGACAAATCTGAACAGAATCTTTACAGAAACATCTTACGTTCTCACATCCAGCCTCAGATGTTAGCGGTTGGCCTTGCAGTACATTTACAGCATTTAGAAGACGCTCTTATCCAGAGCGATGTACATCCATGCTTAATTAGTCCGCATCTGTTCTTCATACCTGTAAAGATATGCTTAAAGCAACGTCTGCTTTTAACCGAGTTACTGCCAGCTAGGTTACACACCTTAACAAACCTTTTTAAAAAATAAACAAGTCAGAGGTTAATGCACAACTAAGTTTAGAGCTTAAACAAATCCCCAAGGATCACGGAAGATAAAAGTGACAGCATTTTAAAGTCAGTCTTAATAACAGTTATAATTCATTTCTGTGCCTAGAAATTATTTGAAAGACATTTTTGTAAGCACCTGGCGTTCACTAGATACTACAGGAGCTTTGACTGGAAAGTCCTCTAACCTAAGCATCATTGAAAAACTGTAGAGTGAGCTGAAAAGGAGAGTGAAAAAACAAAGGACCTTGAGAGACTGAACGGAGGAGTGGTCTCTGATCGCTTGCTGTGTGCCCTCCAAAGTACTGGCATTATTGGACAGGTCACTGCTATTATACCAATGAAAAGAGAATACAGGGCTACATTTTGGCTTTCCTATACTGAATTTACTTCAATAGAGGATTCAGGGTTTTTTTTTACTTTATAGTAAGATTCAACCAGTTATCCAGAGGTTTTTAAGACTTTATCAATAGTCCCAATTATTATGAAGCTGATTTAATTCCTCATTCTGAGATTATGAATGGAATCTATTTCTAGATACGTTTTACTTTAAAAGTCACATTGTCTAAGTGAAACTGTCTTCTTTTAATTGCAGGTCATTGAGCTTGTTTTGAACATTATTTTTTGAAATGAGCAAAATTGTCTGCATTTTGTTTATGATCTGCCTATAGAGTAAAATGTCTCTAAACAAAAGGAAAAAACCCCCAACTTTAAATAAGTTTAAAAATGATTCTAAAAGATGATTCCACGTTTGACGTTCGAAAGTTGACGTTCTGCCCGAACATATTCGGTTTCCATTTGAAATCCAGTGTGTGTGGAGTCAGAACAGCTACATTTGCATCACTTTTCAGTTAATTTTGGACTGGGCCAGAAATGAGCTGTATAGTCCTCTTCAGTTTCTCTAAGGATTTTTTTCCATGACATGATAGAAGATAAGTGAACAGGCTGAGTAAATGTATTCGAGATTGTACTGGATTAAAATACCTCACCTCCCCGAATGGTCTTTCACTATGCTAATTACCCCTAACCACGAACTGACTAATGCAGTCAGATAATGGAAAGTCCGAAAAACATTCTGTTGACTTGAATGTTCTGAATGGAAAGCAGATCAGTTGTCTCTTGTGGTATTTAGCTAAGGCAGTGTGGGCGGAATTTATGAATGCTTTAGAGAGGGGGCTCTGTCAGATGCTGCTTACCGAGTGGGTGTAGCTTAGGCAGTTGATTATTGTTGGCCAGGCTCTTAATTGATTTTGTCCCTGTGCATTACGTGCTTCCCTCATCTTATGATTAACTCTGTGCTCTATGTTCAGTAAGGTTTGCAAGGTTCGTTATTAGAACGCCTCTTTGACCGCGATTATCTTCCTGTCTTTGTGTTGAAATCGCTGCTATGTGGTGCCTTGTGGCCCCTTGCTTGAGATTTCGCCAGCTTCATTATTTGTGAGGCTAATGCTGCCGACGGATTTCTCAAGGTGTTTTCTCAACTCCAGAGATAGCTGAGGAATGCGGTGCGTCACACTGCTTTTATTCAAATAATCAACACAGACATCCGGCACCTTTCCAGAGTTGCCATGTTAAGGACATTTTAACATCCTAATAAGATTCAGAACCATTTTCATGCTAAATAGCTGCCTACAAAGGTCACTGATAAAGCAGATGTAGCAAAGGTAATTTACATAAACGTTCTGCTATTTTTGCGAATGGCTCCTTTTGGAGACACAGATCATGTTAGGCAGCCATCTAATGTCGCAGTGCACTTCACCCCCTACATGCTCACATTGGTCTAATTACTGTTTATGCAGCTCCTGTGTGGGTAGTGGGGCAGGGAAAAAAACTTTTGTGAAATACTTCATGAAATGCACCAGCAAATGCTGTCTCTACTCTTGTTCACAGACTCGTCACATATACATGGTCAGCTTTTCCATGCTGCCTAGCATGTGCAGGACAGTACAAACATCATGAACATTTAAATTCCAGCTGAAACCAAGCTTAATATTATGTTGGAAATATAAAACTCTCCTCTCTCTTCCTCTTTCCCTCTCCCTCCCTCAATTTTTAATATAAAGATGAAATAAAAAGATGATTTGCCAAGCTCTGAGCAAGATGTCAGTCCAAACCAGTCTTTTTATGTTCCCTTTTTCCATTGTAGGTATGCATTCTTCATTGTCTTGCCTCGCTCATGTCGCTGTATTCTTCCCCCACAGGTCGTGTGTCTTTCTTCTCCTCGGGCTCAGAGAATCTCCACCGTGTGGAGAAGGTTGTCTGGGGCACTCGTTATGCCATCACTGTGTCCTTCACCTGTGACCCCGATCATGCGATAGCAGACCCCGCTTTGCCGTAGGGTCCCTCCTCAGCGAAGGACACCGGTGCCTGGTTGGAGCCCTGAGACAGAGACACAAAAAAATATTCTTGAAAAAAGGATTTTTTGAGCCGCAGATAAGATTCACAGATTTAACAAGTTCATTCTCACTTGGTGCTTTTTGACTTTATGTCTCCATTTGTTTCTTAAAATTGAAGCAATAATGACAGTGTGAAGGAAAATGAATACTGTTTTAATCTGTTTCTGGAACAAGGGACCATTTATGTTTTTTTGTAAAAAGGGAAGCAGATTTTTTTTGTCTCACGTGAGCCTTCATTCTGTTTTATGAAAACCAGCTCCAGTCTGTCTGCCTTCAGGTTTGACTGTAACTTTTTCATGGATTGTATTTTGCTCTGCTTGGCTGTGCTTTTTTCTTTTTTGTTCCCATTTTGTCTCAGTTGCAGTGGTTGGAATGAATGGCACAAGTGGGAATTCTCAACAGGTGACATAAAAGAACTGGCTCACAAAGACCAGAGCACTCACATATCAGCGTTCTCAAAAGCTTATTCAGAAGCTTACGGTTCAATACTATTTCTTGGAATGCATGGTATTTTACAACTGGAGTGAAAATGTTGGCTTAAAGACCCGCATGCAATAAAGTGAAGTTCAGTAATCTTTAAGATATTTTTCTAGGCCGTAATCATGCACTCAGCTACTGGACCTGCAGTTCAATATTTCAAACTTTAGCAAAATTTGATAGAAAATGATGGACTCTACATGATGCACATCCAGCTGGAATTGTTAAGGTTAATATTGCAAATGCTGGTGCAATTTTATACCGTTTTATACACTCACATTTTATACCGCGATGTCGTGTTAGGCCTCCAGTAGTTCCTATTACAATCATAAGTATCGTAATTATTCTGCTGAGGTGTGTATTAAAAGCATGAGCAACTTTTCATATTCCCATATTCACTCTAAAAGGGATCATAACCACCACATTAACTGTTCTACTGTTAAATTAATAAATGATTTGTGATTGAGGCTTGTACTGTTGTGCCATGCAGAAAATCAATCCATTTGCATCCATTTTCTTCATCTAGATGATCTTAAATGTATTCTCACCAGATTAAATAATGAGTTCTTATTTAATGCTCTCAGATGTGTTACATTCTCCTGAACTAGTCAACAAAGTTGTTGCCCCAAAAGCCATACCTGTCTCTCACTCTTAAAAATGAAAGTACCAAAAGAGCTTTAGGAGCAATGGTTTAGAACATGGTTATCAAATGGCCTGGTGTGACAGCAGGTTCTTGTTCAGGCCACACTAGTCCTCTAGAACAGTGGTTCCCAACTTGGGGTCCGGGCCCCTCGCAGGGGTTATAACCAAAACTATATTTGTAGACATTAAATTAATAAAATCCCAATATCAGAGAAACGTAAAAGTGTGTATCAGTAAAACCTACAATTGCTGTTTATTTTTTGCAAATAAAAGTTTGTAATTAATTACTTTGTTCTTTTTGTGCGTCTATGTGGGTAGGAGTTGGGGTCGGTGGGCCTGGCTTGTCTTGAAAGGGGGGCTTCAAGTAAAAAAGGTTGGGAACCGCTGTTCTAGAAGAACCACTAGAGGACCTTCAGTGGATAAATCAACCTTTTTAAAGTTTAAAGGAACATAATGTCCAGGTTACATCTAAGAGTTCAACCTTTCTAACTGCATCGCTTTCAGCACTTTTGAAAGTGTAGCAAAGCACTCTATATAGTGTGGTCCTTCCCTTTTTTAATCTCTTTCTAGATGGGTTGAGCTAGCTGAGTGGGTTGTTCAGGTAAACCTTTGACCCTGAATTCTTTCCTCACCGATACAAGCCGGGATGTGTATGCTGGGGGGGTCCATGCCTGAGAGTGTTTACTGGGAGAAATATTTCAATTAAAAGGATTGTGGGGTTGGTTGTCCATGGAAACTGTGTGCTGAATCCTTTATAGCAGTAGATTCAGGGGGTTCTCTCAGATCTGTTATAGGATGTCTGTCAAAAGCTGTCATATGTCCACTCTCTGTTTCGTGTCCCTCGCTGGTGGACTGACAGGAATGAAGAACTGTTAAATAATTATTTGGTGCCTCGTGTCTGCTTTGATGCCTGATGCCTGACCACCTTCTAGCTACACTCAGAAGCCTAACTTGGTTACGAAGTAAGCAATAAGCAATATTTAGTGACTTACAATAGTGTTGAAACTTCCCAAGTCTCAGAAATCGATGCACCATTATCCACCATTATCACATTATTCAGTTGCAATCAAATTGTGCTATGAGTCAGAATATAGTTATTGAAATGATGACAGTATATTCCACTGTGTATTTAATTATGGTTCAAGCAGCATATAGGTCTAGAGTAGAAAGTCACACTGCTGCTTTGAACACATGGCACTACAGGGAATCCATAAAATTTTTTTACTTACGGAGGACTTCACATGAAACCTGATTTTTAAAAATGTATTTATTTATTTTTTTTGGTTGTTTGGCCGGCAAGTATTGACTTACAAACAGAGTGGATGGAGAAACATAATGTTCTATTCCTTCTGGTGTTACAACAGCATGACACTAATGAGGTTTGTGATTTACTAAATTAATTATACATTGATTTGTTTAGTCTTGGGGGGAATGAACATGAATAAGCATGTGCCGATAGCTAAATTGATCATTTAAGTTTGATAATAAGTTAATCTTTTGCAGCAGTGGACAGCCAGCCTCGTTTCTGGGGCTCTTCTCACCGGCGTAATCTCTGCGTGAAGAGACATGTTCTTTCCATGGAGATGAAAGTTATGATACGCTCATTACTTTACACCATGTGCTGATGAGCTGCAGTTTCTTTCTATGGCTCCATGTAATGGTTCCAGGGGAATGCAAGTACAGTATTCCAATGTGAGCGACATCATATACAGCCATGAGTTGAAATGTAACTATATTTTCTGAAGATGAGAGACGTATGAACACAAAAGCAGAAGAAAAGCACCAACTGAGCCTGGAGTGCAGTGCTCTAGTGCACCATATGAAAGGGACCATGCTATATAAGTTATTGGCCAACTACATATTATTTGAAGTATTGTATCAATAGCAATGTTGTCTTTAGAAGCAGTCAGAGCCTTCTTTGGGTAATCCTTTTAACTTTTTACATCAGTCTTAATCTCATTACATGATAAAATCAACAAAAATAAACTGAGCTGTTCCAGCCTTTCTTGGTTACCCGTCTGGGCCTTTATGAAATAGACAATCAAACACTGCTGAATAGTCAGATTTTGATGCAATAAATAATAGATTTACAGTTTAGAAAGTATCAGTGCTGCCTAATGTCAAACGTTTTCCATTATTTTTATTTTTCAGAAAGTAAAGTGGGCCCTTATATTCACGTTGAACAATGTGAAATTCTTTCTTTGCATGTAACCTATTCACTAAGTGAAACAGTGGGCAGCCACCAATGAGGGGAACCCTGGGTGCAGTGTGTTGGCATGGTACCTTGCTCAAAGGAACCTCAGTCGTACTACTAGCAATCCTGGGATTCAACCTCACAACCTTATGATTGCAGAGGCAGATCCCTAACCACTAGGCCACCAGCTGCCCCTTCACCAAGTAAAGCTGTGCACTACCACCAAAGAAGGACG
Source organism: Brachypetersius gabonensis (assembly GCA_037577145.1). Taxonomy (NCBI): domain Eukaryota; kingdom Metazoa; phylum Chordata; class Actinopteri; order Characiformes; family Alestidae; genus Brachypetersius; species Brachypetersius gabonensis. The sequence goes on along the minus strand of JBBJLR010000111.1, from coordinate 31,126,673 downwards.
CCCAGGAAACGATGCATTTTTGCATTTTGCCAAAAATGGTAAGAAGCCAAAGGAGAACCATTTTTGCTTCCTTTCAATAGAGAATTCTTTAAAAAGTTCACATGAAACTATAGTTGAAAGGTTGTTCATGGTGCTTTTTTAATGCCTCTAAAGCACCATCTTATTTAAAATTCAACTATTCTCACAGTGGTTATTATGTGTTTGTCAGAGTTGAATAGTAAGTAACCTGAGCTCCCTGTAGGCAATAACCTGCCCTGGTGTTTACACTGAAATCATTGAGGAGTCATTTCATAAAACCGCCAGTTTGCTAAACCCAATAATAAGACACACACAGGATGTGGATGATATCAGAGGAAATCCAAGAGACTGATTCTGTAAATGTGGAAATAAATGGTGGGGCTTATTATTGGCACTCTCTTTTGCAGCTTGTGTAATGTATTATTGTACGTGACCTTGGTTAATAAGAGTGTGTTTTCCCAGGACTGCCATTAGGTAAAGTGATACACATCTGACTCAAATCTTCCACTTTTCAGCTAATCCCCCTTTAATAAATGATACTTTAACTGCCTGCCAGTGAGGTGTAGAGCACAGAGAGCTGCTCTAAAATCCATATTAGTGCTTTGACCCCGATCTGGGTTTCAGCACGCTTTGAATTTGACGGCTGCTTGAAAACTCCAGGTCTTAGTAGTGAGCCTTGTGCTCTTTTACTGTCCCCGGAGAGATGGAGACTGTAAAATTTCTTTTTGGTCTCTCCTTCTCGTCACTGCTAGAGAGAAGCACACACAGCACAAGCTGAACAGTGTTTTTTCCCCTCCTTCTACTACACCGCTGAGTGTAGTAAGACTAAAGACTTCAAGGCTATGGCTGTTTTCACAGTTTCTTTTCATTCTATCCTGCTGACTTATGGAACCTAGTGGTTCAGTGAATCATTCACATAGTACTGTGAGCGACTGATTTCCATTAAAAACAGTGACGTGTACTTCACTGGGGTCTACTTAGTATTTAGCATCTCTCACCTCGCATGCAGTTTGTTGTAGGGCTGTACTGCAAATCATTTTTAAGTCATAAATTCAGCTACTTTAAGGTGCACCCAGCACTTAAACAGGTGCTCCAGTGTGCATGCAGAGCTTTTATAATCTCCAGAGAAAAGCACTGCTGATAGAATGGAAAGCTCTGGGGCAGACGTACATGAGCCCAAAATCACCATGCCCAATGCCAACTGTCATCTAGAGAGATTTAAAGCCCCTCCGGCATTTGCCCGTGGATCAGTGGATCTGCATCCTCTGGAGTGAATGGCCTCCATCCAAAACCTTTTGGATGTATTGGAGTATCGCTTGTGATCCAGAACTAACATCAGCATCAGAACATGACCTCACTAATGCTGTCATGGCTAAATGCAATCAAATCCTCACAGAAATCTTCCAACAGAGGATATAATAGATCAGCCAAGATATGTCCGATTTTTCCAAAACCTCTGTTAACCCACTCATTCTCATCAGTTTGCTTCAGCTTGACTAACTGTGAGTTATAAAAATGAACAGAACGTCACCACTAAAGGCAGACATGTCAGACAACTCCAGGGCTGGAGAGGACTGATCTTGGATCAGGTTCCTTCGTATTTATGGACACAAAAACTGATTCTGAGGTGGTCTGTGAAAGCAGATCTCCTATAAGATGACTGCCTGCAGCAGCAACATTTATAGCTCTAAAAAGCTCTATATATATATATAACTTAAAGTAGCTGACTTTATGATTTATGAGTCTCCAGGTTGGCATGAATCTAGTGAGAAATGTTACGATAACTAAACACAGCATCCATCTGTTCTATTACCTTCTAGGACGGCAGAATGAGTCTCGGAGTTCCGATGCATTGCATATACAAAAGAGGAAGAGGTGTGATAAGCAGCCGGCGGCAAATGTCACACTTACGGAGGTGATTAGGAACAAGATCACGGTCCAGCTGGGATGTTCCTGAGCAGGTTTTACTGAAGGATACAGCACATCCTGAACCTAAAGCACTTCCCTCCTGGTTTAACTTTCTTAGGCTGGTCTAAGAAAATCGATTATTCTGACATTCCAGTGTTCACCATTTCCAGAAGATAAAGAGTGGAATTTGTGATTTAAAAAGGTGTGAAAAGAGATGCAGCGACTATTAAATTATATCATTTTCTAAGGTGAACACCCTTACACACAGTGACAGAACTACACTTATCTCAATTTGGGTTGCAGGAAGCTGGTATGAGTTGCATATTACTATGAGCAACTGCACACACTTCTGTATACATATTCAGAACTGAGATGTGACATTTCACATTGGAACCTTAGAGGTTGTATATTGTTTTTGGCCTTTCCTTGGCTGTTGATGACATGCCTGCTGTTACACTGTGTACCACTTAACTGAAAACAGACGAAATGGCTGCTTGACCTTAGCTGCCTTCATTTTTCATTTCACTTCTGCTCGCAGCAAATTAGTTTGCGATTCTGTCTGGCCGTCTGATCAAGCAACTAACCTTGCTTATGTCTCGGACGCATGTAAACTGAATTTATATGCAGATTGCGTGAATTAATTCATTTTCAGTGACACAGGGTTTAAAGGTGCAGGGTAGGAAAATTCTTCAAGCTGCAGCTTTGGTGTGTTTTGATGAATTTGGTGATTTTGTCAGGGACTGAAAAGCCATGTCTGACAAAGACATAATGATCAGTGACTTTATCTGTAATGATTTCATGATTATTTTAGGGGTTTCGAAATCCTCTGCACCTGCACAGAAAGGCTGTTAAAGCTTAGCAGGTTGATACGGAGGCAGTTTTAGATCACTCAAATTAATCCTGTTTTTTTTTTTATCATTCACACCACCCTGTGCCTTTAGGTGTGGTGCATAATGTGTACTTACGTAATACATTGCAACGAACTATGGGTGTTGTTTAACTCTATAAATAGTGTATTTGTTTATGCTAAATAAATTGGATAATTAAATCAACACACACTTGCTGTAAGTGCGAAACACTGTCTCCCCCAAACAGTAACTTTTAAGGTGTAAAAAATGTCTTAACTTGATAAGTGGAAAATGGTGGAAAATATATTTTCAGAGTTCTGGACTATTTCTGTTGGTCCATCCCCTGGATGTGAATGACAGTGTAAATGGCAGCTGGTGGTTGTGAATTATGTAATGAAACCAAAACAATGAGATTTGAAGTTCATTCAATGAGTGTAGGTTGGTGCTTGACTGGATGGGGAATGGGTGTAAACATGGCTCTCGGATGAGGACCCCGAAACATGGGGTATTTCACAGCACAGGCTGACTTTCTCAGTTAGTCAGATAACTTAAGCCCAAACTCAAGCTAGTCTATTAACAGAAGAGTTTGGGGACATTCTCATTAGGAAATCAGTCCTTTGGGCTTAAGTTATTCAACTAACCAAGTAAACCCTGCCTTATAAAACAGGGCAGAAGGTTTACCTCTTCGCAGAAGCACTTTGCCCCCTTCGCCTCACTGCACCTTTAACTGCGCCATCACCAGCGTCTCAGAGTTGAACTCAAACTGGTTGCTGGAGGAGCCGGACTTCCCCCAAGAGTACAAGCTTGGTGGGCGCTTCTTGAAAGAGGACGTGTAGCGGTAGAAGCTCTTGTGACGGTTTTTGAGGTACTCCCTGTAGTTCTTGGTCAGCAGTGTATACAGGAAGGGGTTGATACAGCTGTTGCTGTACGTCAGACACGCCACAAGGTAGTTGATGCATGTGTGTGTGTGGGAGGCCAGCCGAAGGGGCTGGTGGTACAGGGGGAGCAGCTGCCAGATCCAGAAGGGCAGGAAGCATGCCCAGAACACCAGCACAATGGTGAAGATCATGATAAGAACTTTCTGCTTTGGGGAACGCTTGTTGCTCTTGTTGAAGGCTGAGGTCCTCTGGGACTCCAGGTACGTCCTGGCCAGCCGGGCGTACAGGTAGCCAATGATGAGACCAGGTGCCATGATGCTTGTGCAAAAGAGGACAGTTAGGTAGATCTTGTACGCCTCAGGAGCCCAGGTGGGCGCGCACATCCGCTTCAGCCCCCCGTCTGCGGCTTTCCTGGTGGTCTGCGTGACCATGATGATCATGGGCAGGGTCAGCAGCAGGGACAGCAGCCACACGCCCCATGCCATGGCTTTGCGGTAGTTCTTGGAACGCTTGACCGTGTCCAGGGGTTTGGTGACAGCCAGGTAGCGCTCAGTGCACATGACCGTGAGTGTGAAGATGCTCGCGTGCATGGTGAGAAGGTCCAGGCTGAGCAGGATGCGGCAGCCCACATCCCCAAAGTACCAGTCCTTCAGGAAGTAGGTGCACACCACGAACGGGATGGTGGACAGGTAGAGCAGGTCCGCCAGTGCCAGGTTAATGATGGAGATGTACATGGACGTGGCGAAGCGGATGGAGTGGCACATCACCGCCAGCGTGTACACGTTACCCGACACGCCGACCACGTACACGAGAGACAGAAGCGTGCCGAAAGTCGAGGTGATGACCAGCTCGTCCACGGAGCTCGTGCTGGTCAGCGCGCCACCGGACCTGCTGAGGTTCATGGCGCTCCCGTGTCTGCTCTTCCCTGGTCGCCCCTTGTCTAACGCCACCGGGATCTTTTTCCTCCTCTTCTTTCTCTTCGTCTTGTTTGTCCTCTCCCTCTTCCTCCGCTCTGTAGCTGGAGAGACGCGCGCGAGAGCTTCAGCGCGGCTGTCCGCGGCTCGTGACGTCACGGGGACGGCTGGCAGCGCGCAGTACGAGCGAGAAAGTTTCACCTGAACGAGGAAACGAGAGAGACAAACCAGAAGAAAAGCAAATAAATAAATAAACGAGTTTCCGGTGTTTATGTTTATTCGCGCAATTAACGTCGCCAGACTTCTTTGCGCAGCACGAGCGAAGCACGACGCAGCGCGAGAGAAAAACAATGCGTACGCATGTCGTGATGTTTTAATTCTAGGAAATAAAGTTAAACCGTTCCCTCTGTATTTCCGACCTGTGGTCAGAGGTAACAGCCCGCTGGTCCGGCCGCGGCGCCTCTTTTACGCACGGACCGAGCGGAGCAAGCGGTCCCGCAGCGAGCTTTATCTGTCTTTTAAGATCCTCCTCAAAGCCCAGCATCGCAGGAAGCTGCGCTACTGCTCTTTTTGCAGACTCTTTTTCCCTGTTTTATCGAGGCGTCCCCCGTTCCCCCTCAGCTCAGCATCACACACTGAGAAAGAAAAATTCAACCAGTCACGCACATGTCTGAAGGCTAGTGTCCGTTGTCTGCTGTCCTCGTTCCTTACACTAATTACACTTCGTTACTGAAAGGAACCGGTGGGTAGACACGTCAGGAGTGTATGAAAAATCTGAGTTTATTATTATGGAGATAAAAATGTGCGCACCTGTACCAGTATCGTTTATTCCAAGGTGGTACTTTAGCCTAATAGTAATTGTTTCATTTCAGAGCCTAAACAACAGTTAGTTAAATGTATGTGTGTATGTCTAAGTGTGTGTGTGTGTGTGTGTGTGTGTGTGTGTGTGTGTTTGTGTGTGTGAGTATTTGTATGTTGGGCACGTGCATATGCGTGGGTAACCACGTGTGCGTGTGGTGTGCTGCCTCCATACCCAAAGGAAATTCAACCAAACAGCCGTATACTGTTCTATTGTAGTGCTTTCTGATGAGTACACAATAGAGCAACCTGGAGTGTGTGTTCCTATCAATAAATATTGATAAAAATCTGAGCAACTAGAATATTGATTGAACAGCATGTGCTGCTATGATTACTGACCATTCATCTATGGAATGTGTGGTCACTTTGATTTTGCCCTTTTTTGTGGTGCAAGAAGTAGAGAAATCAATGTCAGTTAATTTTAAAGCGTTGGCTGAAGGAACACAAGACAGCCCATATGAGGAAAATGGCTTTGGACATGAAACAATGAACTAAACTCAATCCTAAAGATTGAAGTCAGATGCAAAACTGGCAATACTAATTAAACTAAACTAAAGGTTTATATAGAATGAACTACCAAATTTGTAAATTGACAGTTTTAAAACTTTGAAGCAGTAAATGAAGCAAACCACATCCACGTGAAAGCACACAGGTCTCTACCTCACAGCAACCATGACAATGGTAAAAATCAAGCAAATACATCCTGATGCATCATCTGGGAATCTGTATGAAAGGGTGGTGTAATTGGCATGAGTTGGTGCATGTTTGATCTGTGCTTTCAGAAAAAAATATCTAATGTGCATATCAGGTTCTCATGAAAAAAAATAAACATTAACAGAATTCTTGTCAAAAGCAAATATATAAGTGACAGTAATTGTACGGATGAAATATATTCAATTCATGTGGAATTAATGTAGACATTTTAATAATGTGTACATTAGTTCCACGTGAATGTAAAGCAAAAGGGTGAACAACCTCTGTAAGAACATGGAACCCCAGAAATTAAAAACAAAATGGTTTAACCAGACATTTATGTGGCTCTAGTTGTCTTTTTATAAAGAGTTTTTAATTCAGAGAAGAGCAGTTAAATTCAAGAATTCTACACCTTAGTGGTATATGATAGCAATTTGGAAGTGAAACTGAAAATTATTGTGTCATGTTTAAACATCAGGAGCATCAACACTCCCCCACAGTGATCATACCAGGTGTGTGTGTGTGTGTGTGTGTGTGTGTGTGTGTGTGTGTGTGTGTGTGTGTGTGTGTGTGTGTGTGTGTGT
>JBBJLR010000111.1:31088351-31119872 GCA_037577145.1 Brachypetersius gabonensis | reverse complement strand
TGTGTGTGTGTGTGTGTGTGTGTGTGTGTGTGTGTGTGTGTGTGTGTTTGTGTGTGTGTGTGCGTGTGTGTGTGTGTTGCTTACCTAGGGGAACCAGGATGCACGTGAAAAAAAACAAGCTGACAGAAGACACAATGTTAGAGAGGTGGTTTTATTATTATAGCCGACCAGTTTATATTGAAAGTGGATTCACGCTTGTTGAGTAGAAGATGGAGAGGAGATATTACATTAAGATGGTCTTATTTTTCAGAATGAAAACATGCATTTCATCATCATTATTCTTTAATGTAAAGGGTTAGATGAAGGAAAAACTCATTTTCAGTGTAGTTAAATATTACAGGATACAACAGGATGATAATTGTTGAAGACATGTGGCATAATAATATTAACAAACCCCCTAATAATACTGAGAGAATAGGGTAGTAGATTAAAATTCAGTGGTGTCGGTCCACCATCTTTTCGATGCGAGTGTTCTGTTGGGGTTCTTTTGTTTGTTTGTAGGCTCTCATGCCTTTTTTTGTTTGTGTTTTTTAAAAATAAAGCAAAAATAAATCTTCATCCCTTGGCTGCCCAATGTGACAGGCTAAAAAAACCCAGCTGAAATAAATAATCCAAAATCATCAACTAAAGAACTACAAAAAGAATAAAAGGAAATTCGACAGGAACATTTTTGAAGACCCATTAAGGACTAGGGAAATTAGACTTAACATATCTTATATTATATTCCACCCAATGTGCCCCATAATTACAAGCTGATTTCTCAAGCTCAGTAAAAGCTTGGGGGACCTGGAGTGCAATAAAATCACTTAAGAAGACTTCATTATTAACTATGAACATGAATGTGAGATACGGTGGCATTTGGCCAGTGAGAGGTTTTAAAAAAAATAGTCTGTGAGATTCTCTTCATACAGATAGAGAGGTTCGTCCAGCCCTATCAAAAAGCGCACAGTAATAAGTCGTGTACATGCCTCCTTTAATGGACTGCAGATCAGAGTGGTAAACAGAATCCAGGGTTTTAAGAGAGCTAGCTTTGGCAGTTCTGTACAGCACATCACCGTAATCAAGGACAGGCAGGGAAGTTGCCTCCTCGATCACGTCCCTGGTGTGCACAGGGAAGCAAGCTTTTATTTCCATTCCATTCTTTGTTTGTGATTTTGCCATGTGGAAAATTTTCTCACGTCCCCTGATCAAATTCATGGTACTTATATTCAGTGACTCTGTCACTACTGAATCCCTTTAAAGCAAATACACCTTTTACATTAAAATTACATTTGTTTTGTTTTTGTAGAAAACCAAAATGTACTTTTAATGCAGATTGCAGAAAGTTTATTTCTAGAATGAACCTGATTTGTCAGCATATGATTGTGCTTTGTATTCTGTTATTTCTAATACAATGTCATTTATACAGACTGAAACTAAAATATACATAAATATACAAATTGGACCTAAAACAGAACCTTGCGGGTCATTATGGGTAGAAGCACACATTTACATTTACATTTACAGCCTGTCTGTTGGAGAGGTCGCACCGAAACCATGCAAGAGCCTCACTCCATACTCTTTTTAGCAGCAGGGGATGATCTATTGGAAGTATTGAAAGCTTTTGACAGATCTGTGAAAAAGGCAGCACATTGTATCTTTCTGTCTAACATTTTCTCTGAATGCCTTCTCTGAAGTTTTTAAGTTGTTTTCTTTCTAAATTCGTTAAATAACTGAACATCTTTGTGAATATGTGTATTTTAGAAAGCCTTTTCATTGAAACCTTTGTGCGTGGCAGACTTTTGGGCCTGTATGTACTAGTTTGCACAAGGACAGTTGATAAGCTGATGATTAAACAGCATCTCATAATGACCTCTTTTGGGATGAAAGACAGAGCAGAGCACGAGCATCTAATTAGATTATGCCATGGATGATAATGAGGGTGTTTTGAAAATGATTTTTCCTCCATTCCAGAAGGACTGAAATGCTTCATTCAAGGACACCCCATTAGTTTGCAACTCGGCTGCTATGGATAAAAATGTTTTGCCTTTGTGGAAATGATTTCGTTTCTTTATGTCGCTGTACAGAGCACCAGTTTGGGAATAACTTGCTCCACTGGAGCATTTGAAGTACTTTAACAGGTAGATTAAATAGTGATCCCCGCTGAAGAAGCTTTGCATGGTCATTCATTCTGAGGGCTATTAAGACTTAACTTTTAAGACTTTTGAGATGTAAGATGTTTAAAGTTGTGTTTAATTGATCAAAGCAGAGCAAGAGCTCTTAAAAGATTAAGGTAAATGACTTCTGACATATTGAGCTGGAACATTAAGAGGCTGACTTCATTTCCAAATGTTCCCATATTCTGTGCAAATGCTAAAATTGCTGACTTCTTCTGAGAGTTTTTTTATTCTTCAAGGCTTATATTTTTTGTTCTTGATAAGTTTACTGAAGAAGTAATCTACAGGTTATCTGAAGAGGTGATCCTTTTTGAAACAAGCAGTTGTTAGAAGTATTTAAAATGGCCATATCTCCAAAGATCTGAATACACAGACACAAGGAAGGTTTAAATGATGTATGTGACAAGATTTTAATCACTGTTTTTGTTGCTGGCACATTTGCATGCTGGAAAATATGTCTCTAGCAATTTTAAAGTGGGCACAGAGGTCTAATTCGAATTCTTTGGCACGTTTAAGTGGGGGAAGATAAGAATTTTAGCTCGCTGCTGATGGAGAGTTTAAATGAGCCGAAAACTAAGTGATGATTTTCAGTGTCATTGAATTTTGTTTTGCTCTGAAGGTGTCTTGCCTGGCCGTTTATCTCAGCATGAATTCCAAGAAGATCTCATTAGGCAAATTTGGGCTTTGGTTCAACCTTCACCTCCAGAGAGCACATTTTAATAAGCACTGCATCTGTCAGGCAGTCACTGAAAGAACTGTACTGACATATGGCATTTTCTCTAGGAAAGGACCTCTCGCTGTTTAATGTGCATGTTTATACCTACTTGAAAATTTACTTATCAAGGCAAAGCCAAAGTGGCTTCATTAATATTTTCCAGTTTCAGACCTTTTTCTTGAGAAGAGGGCGGCTATCAATTAAACCTTTGGATCTTACATGTTCCAGCATTTTGAACAGCACCAGGCCAGTTTTTGTTGAAGCTGTCTCCTACATCATTTCTGAGACTTCCTCTCACATCAGTGGAAAAAGATAGGACCCCAGACAGCTCTTAAGCTACTTTGGAGTTCCATTTAAATACAGCTGTTCACAAGACGTCCCCAGCTTAAATTAAAAATACATATGCATAATCTGTGCCTGGTGCTAAAAAAAATACCTCAGGAAATGAGGTCCACATATTTTTTTTCTCTGGGAGAAAACCACAGGCCAAAAATAGCGACAGTAAGCCAAAATAATGACATGACTTAGCACCCAGCTACATGTTTTTAACAGTGCAGCTAGCAGAAAAGGCCAAGCTGTAAAAAGCTATAAAAGTGGACATTTAAATAAAACTACTTTCCACTTTAAAAGGTAAACTAATGAATGTGCCACTGAAGGTATGAAGCCGTTTTCCATTTTCTCTATCTTTGTCATAACAAACGGACACAGAATTAAACGCAGCCATTTGATTTTGCTGGACAGTAATTAGATACCGCTGAAGTCATCATGCAGGCGTTGGACAGAACTCTGTGCCCTTCTGAGATGAATTTAATTCAGGAGACTAAATTATTGCAGACCTTAGGGGCGTGACAATGAAGCGAAACAGTCATCTGTGAAGTGTTTACACACGAGCCCCGTACAGAACATGGCACAGACCTGCAATTTTAGGTTCAGCCTGGGATCTGCATGCCATAAGGGAGTTGCTTAAAGCTCCTCTCGGGGTCTCTTTCACTTGCAAGGACATACCAAAGCAGATCACAGGTCATGGGTTGAGAGAATCTCTTACTGAATAATTTAAATGCTATTTGTGGTGTCAAAACCCATGAATTAAGTGGATTTACTCAGAAAGGTTGAGAGATCAAGTTGTTGACCCTGTCGCCTGGAAAAAAGCCATGTGTGCTTCTCTGAATCAGCACCATTTACAACAGTGCATGGGACGAGAGACGCTCCCTGAACCCTTGCAGTAACTTTCTGTTAGAACAACAGCGATACATTAAACCCTCGGGTCCTGTTGTGGGCCTTTTGTGTCTAGTTCATTTGCTTTGTTTGTACCATTTTATCTGTGCTATGGAATATGGAATGAAATTTCCTAAGGGTCTGGAATTTTTTTTTCTGATCTTTAAAAAATATATCAATAATATACTCCATACATCCAATTGAAACCCATGAAAACTACATTTTTAAATTTAAATACAATTTAGGTTTAATTTCTTTCTATCTAAACTCTTGAGAAATGTAGTATTTAGTGGTTTATACCAGATTATATATTTTATCCATTTCTATTTCTGGTCCCCGTAAGACATTGAGAATATAGAGAATATAGAAAATGGCCATTATTGAGGTTCAGGAAGTGCATTGTGCAAACAAGCTTGTATTTGAAGGATTAAAAAAAAACCCTAAAGGAATAAATATCTGATACTTATGACAAGAACTGGTGTTAGTTAAACACTTTGTGTAGTAAAATAGCAAAAAATGATATGGAATATAAATATAAAATATATGTAAATATAATATATAAAATATTATATAAAATTGCTCACTTCGCCAAAAATGGATCAATGACATAATCTGGTAGAAACCACTAAAAACTACATTTCTCAAGTGTTGAGTTTAGAATGAAAGCAATTTAACCTAAACTGATGATTTAACACTGTTATGATTTAACTGTGTGAATAACAAGAAATTAAAATGTAGTTTTCATGGGTTTCAATTGACCAAAAGTGGCCACAAACACGGTGAATAGTAAAAACGATCAGGGCCAGGGGGTTAATATAGCAGTTATATATAGTACATATACCACATTTCCCACAAAGTAAGTTGCAGTTAGTTTGTAAAATGCAGGGTTCAGAGAAATAGCCTCGACAGCCATAGAAATAATAAGAACGGTGTCAGAACAATACTCAGAGGCGCAAGTGTCTCATGGGATCTGAGAAAATGGGTTCTACAGAAAGTAATTCCAAATAAGCATGTGTCTGTCTCAGCGGTGGAAAGGAAATACTTGGAAAGTGGAAAGTGAAGATATCCTTTGTGAAATATAACTTCAGTAAAAATAGAAATTTTCTATTTATAATTTCACATGCTCTAAAGTACAACATTGCTGCATTCGTGTATTTTAGATTTATTTAATTATCAATGTAAAACTTTAATGCATTACTGCAGGTATCATATTTAGAATTGACAACACTAAAGAGATTCACAGGGATAAAGGATTGCTTATTTTTGGTTAAATTTGTACATTAAGCTTTCCAGCGTTCATATAGATACAAGAGGCCAAACAGTTTTAATGCAGTGTAAGTCTGGAGTCTGTGGTTGAATGCATATGGACAATCATAATTATTAATAGAACTGAATCCTCACATTTATGGGCGAAAAATTTTAACGCAGGATACACCTACATACTACACAAGCTGTTTAACCTTCAGCTTGAGACCCTGTGCATCTAAAATCAATTATGGTGATTGACCTCCTCTCTATGGTGATTGAACTCCTCAGTGAGGACTCCAGAACAATTAAGCCACTAATTTGCTTCAGAATGTAATTATATATGGGATAAATTGAGAGGTCAGCTTAAAGATCCAAATTACAATATCCAGTTTAAATAGAGACGAGCTGGTAGAAATCTGCTTCGAGAAAAGAATACAGCACACTGTTAATTTATTCAAGTATATATATTTTTTGGCAATTGTTTCATACACAGAATCCAACCTAAAGAATACAGGGGGTCTCAACAGTCTCAACAGTTTCAAGTTTAGGACACTGACTCCCATAAAGACAAATTGGGACATGAGTGTTTTGGCATACGCCATGAGCCTCGTACTTACAGACTACATTTAGTTGTGTGCGGTGGAAAATACACAGAATACACAGTAGCAGGGTGCATGAGTGAGGGAGTGCCGCCCCCCAGTACTGTATATTTATGTCCTTTTCCTTTTTCTGTGGCTCAGATGTGTTTTTCTGTTCAAGATTATGATTTTGATAGGATAGGTAAGTGACTTAGCTGTGTTTTCATATAAACCAAAATTCTGGATACATCCCTGTCGTGGGAATATATGTCATAAATCGAGGACCTTCTGTAGTTTGAAATGATTATTCAAATGATTCTCTCATGACATTTATCTTCAAACGATTTTTATTGTAATTGGTGGAGATGTTGTTACTGCTGCTGGTGGTTTGAAATTGTTCTATAAGGCACTAAAAGTGTTAGTTGTAGAAACATTTTGCTTAGGCCTCATGAATCTTCCTGCATAGACATGATTTGTCTTTCTTGATCCATGAACTGAACCCATCTATCACCGGGGAGTTCCTGTTACACTAATGTCTGTAACACACCCACCCCAACCCCCCAACCCCACCCCTGTTATACAAACATAGCTGCTCATATGGGGCCTGAGTGCCCAGCACCTGGAATTAGCGCAGAGTTTTATCGCTCCTCTGAGACTTCTGCCCTATTCTGAGTTCTCTATGCCCTGGGCCTGTGCTCCAGCATTGTGCCTGCTCACAATTTCCCTCCTTCCGCTTCCTGCACGCTCCACAGAGCTCTAATTACACTCCCACCCCGCTGATGTGCCGTGCAGAGCTACAGAACCTTACAGGACTTCCTCTTCATTCAAAACAGCCCCATAGCTGCTACTTAACCGCTGGGATCGGTAGGAACAGGGAAACTCACAGCGGTGGAGGACAGAGATAGCATTAGAGTGCACTTATGAACAGCATGAGTGCTCCTTCTGCAGGGATTTCTGATTTCTGAACTTCCAAACACAGATTGCCAAAGAGGAAATGCCTCCTGTTCAAGCTGCTGGCACAAGAAGAAAACCTGATGGATTGAATTTACATGATTTAAATGTGTATTGTGCAAAAGTCTTGAGCCATGCCTTAATTCTGTTTTCATATTTTGCTTCCAAAGAGTCAGACTTTCTTGTATTTTTTTATGCCTTGAGGAACAATTCTCCAGTTTTCCTGAAGAACATTCAAGGCTTTCATTTTCAGTCCAGTCCCTAAACCTGACCAAATTCAGAGGAATGTCTTTTGTTTGTTAAGTCAAGCAGTGATCTATAAATCATCCAAGTTTAACATAGCCATCTAACTTAAGAGTAGGAGACCCAAGATGGTGCCGTAGTGTATGGCTTGCCGTCTCCGGACACTAAGTTCATTACTGATTTTATTTTTATTGTTTTTCATGGGAGCTCATCTCTGTTTGTCTATGAACGCCTAACACTGCTGATAATACGGGATAGTGTGTTTCATCTACCGGACTAGCTTACCTGCGGCACTTACCTGCGGCACCCCGTCTGCCCTACACGGCAAAGGAGGAAGTGTAGGAGACGTGGAAGGAGAAGTCAAATTCTTGTCAAATTCTTGTCAAATTCAGGGCTTACCTGGTTTGTCATTGGGAAAATTTTATTTTTCCAACACATGGACTGCCGCTCTCTGGTGTACAGCTATTGGTGGCTCAGCCCTGCTATTCCTGGTGCCGGGTGTCCACTGCCACGTCGCCAGCCGGTGAAGATCCAGACACGAGGCTGCACTCGGGAGAACCTTCGCTCCCTCAGTCGCGCCTGTCCGCAGATTACAAGCTGCAGATCAGTGCGAGCAGCCCTGCTCAACGTACGATCGATCTCCAATAAGACTTTCATCTTCAACGATCTAATCGCCACCTACCATCTGGATCTTTTTCTGCTCACGGAGACTTGGATAAGACCAGGGGAAAACAGCGCCTTCTCCAAGCTTCTCCCATCTAACTACTCCCACTTGAACACACCGCAGGGGTCAAGCCATGGTGGCGGCCTGGTCTCTGTCTACAAACAAAATCTTAGCTGTTGTCTCGTTCCATCTAAAAGCTACAGTAGCTTTGAACTGCAGTTATTCCAGATCCATTCAGCTTTTCCTATTCTATGCGTTGTTGTCTATCGTCCACCCAAATATAACAAGGACTTTAGGACCTGAATTTTCGGACTGGCTTTCCGATCTAATACCAAAATATGACAGTTTGCTCATTTCTGGCGATTTTAATATCCATGTATGCTGTTCACCTAGTCCAATGGTAAATGAATTTCAAAGTCTTTTGGACTCTTTTGATTTAACCCAGGTAGTAAATTCTTTCACGCATAATCTTGGTCATGCACTCGATCTTATTATTTCTTATGGACTTTCAGTATCTAATGTAAAAATATGTGATGCCTGTGTTTCGGACCATTTCCCTGTCATGTTTGAGTTTACACTTCCTCATCCTGCTACTAAATCTCATATCCCAGGCTGCCATCGTCGCATTATCACATCTACTACACCTGGGGAGTTTGCTGCTGCCTTCATGAATTCCACTCTTTTTACTCAGGATGAACTGGTTTCCTCACTCTGCCCTGAAGATTATATTTCCTCCTTTCATTCTGTATGCTCACAGATCGTGGACTCTATTGTTCCGCTTAAGTACAGACCAGTCAAAGTCAAGCCGGATCCCTGGCTCACTGACACCCCCCGCACCCTTAGACAGCACTGTAGACAGGCTGAACGCAAGAGGAAAAAGGATAGGCTACAGGTATCGTTGGACATATTGAAGGAATGTCTCGCTCTCTATCAGAATGCTGTTAAAGAAGCAAAATGTTTATACCTGGCAAATGTCATCTCAAACAGCTCAAATCGGCCTAGAGTGTTATTTAACAAAATTCAATCAGTTATAAATCCGCACTCTGATGTGTTAAATCATGGATCAAAATCTACCTGTGAGGACTTACTTCAATATTTTATTGATGAAGAGGCGTCTGTCAGGCTGAGTGTTAACACCAGGTCCTATGGTCTGGATATATGCTCCTCTCCTGGTCCTTCTGCATTTTTTGATGAGTTTAAGCCCATCTCCTTATCACTCCTCTCAAGTAGTCCAGCAGTTGAGTCCAACCAACTGTTCCCTGGACATTATCCCAACTCGCCTACTCAAACAGATTTTTAACACAATCGGACCCTATTATCTCCTTTTAATTATAAATAATTGTCTAAGCTCAGGATCCGTACCAAGTATTTTTAAGCATGCGGTGGTCAGGCCCCTGCTTAAAAAATCCAATTTCGATCCTACAGTTTTCTCAAATTTTCTCAGTTGTCTCATTTACCCTTTTTATCTAAGGTTTTAGAAAAAATTGCTTATTCAACTGCTTCCTTTCCTGGAAAAAAATCATATCTTTGATCAGGATTTCAATCAGGATTTAGAACCCGGCACAGCACTGAATCTGCCCTGTTGAAGGTCCAGAATGACATTCTTTTGTCCCTAGAGGAGAAAAAACCTGTGCTGCTAGTGATGCTGGACCTCACTGCGGCATTTGATACTGTCGCTCACTCAGTTCTCCTGAAACACCTGGAACAACAAGTTGGTCTGCAGGGACAAGTGCTGCAGTGGTTCTGTTCTTAACTGACAAACAGAAGTTTCTCAGTTATGATTAATGACCTTTCCTCCACTTCAGCCCCTCTGACTTCTGGCGTGCCTCAGGGATCCATATTGGGCCCTGTTTTATTCTCCCTGTATATGCTGCCATTAGGGTCAATACTCTCTCACCATAATGTTTCTTTTCATCTGTATGCAGATGATCTGCAAATCTATCTGCCAGTTTTGCCAAATTCTTCAGATACTCTAGAAACTATACGCAGGTGTTTAAAGGACATCCAACTCTGGCTGTCTCAGAATTTCCTCTGTTTAAATGAGAGCAAGACAGAATGCATAGTGTTTACTTCCTCCAAAGAGTCAAAAAAACAATTAATTGTCCCAGATCTTGATCCACTAGCCCCTTGCCTTACTCACGTAGTCAGAAACCTTGGTGCGATGTTTGATAACAGCTTAAAATTTGACAAACAAATGAATTCTGTTGTGAAAGCAAGCTTCTGCCAACTTCATCTTCTGAAGAAAGTTAAGCCCTTTTTGAGTCGTGGCGATGTGGAGAAAGCCATTCATGCTTTTATCAGCTCTCGGCTTGACTACTGTAATCCACTCTATGTTGGTGCTAATCAAACCTTAATAAACCGTTTGCAACTTGTCCAGAACGCTGCTGCCCATTTGCTGACTAACACCCGGAAGCACGATCATATCACACCTATCCTATACTCTCATCGAATACAGAAATAATTTTAAACATTTATTGTTTGTTTTTAGAGCTATAAACGGCCTCGCTCCATCTTATATGTGTGAGACTTTAAAGTTTCATCGATCAAATAGAGCTCTCCGCTCCGCCGGTCAGCGGTTGTTAGAGGTCCCGAGGATGAGATCAAAAACATGGGGGGATCGCTCTTTTGCAGTCGCTGATCCAAAACTATGGAATACGCTTCCCCTAGAGATTCGCAGCCTCAGCGATTTGCCCGGGTTCAAATCAAAACTTAAGACCCACCTATTTCGGCTGGCTTTTGGCACCTAAGGCACAATATGACTTTTACTTTTTAACTTTTTATTTTATTTATTTTTATATATATTTTTATCTTTTTTATTCTCTTTTCGTTTTTCCTAGGTTTTTAACTCTAGAGTTCTTGTATTTTATCTGCAGTTCTAAGTATATGTTTGTTCTTGTTGCTTCTGAATGTTGTGAAGCACTTTGGTCAACTCCGGTTGTTAAAATGTGCTATATAAATAAAGTTTGATTGATTGATTGATTGATTGATTGATTAAGACATGAAGAAGTGAAGAAACAGGTGCAGATGATTCCAGATGATCATGTGGTGATCAGTATACGGGTGGTGCTGAAAGCTGAGTCATTAGAACATCCTTATCTAGGCATCTTGTCACCTCTCGCAGAAAGAAATCGTTCACATTTCTTTTATTTAATATATAAATAAATATGTGTATTCATTTTTTTTGTTTATAAGAACTGCATACAAACTTCTGAAACAATGATAGAAATGTAGAAATAATGCATCCTTCTGAATTCAAATTCAAAGCATAACCTTTTATATATACCTTCTTAAAAACCAGCCAGCCTTTCTTTCAACATGGAGATCAACATGGTTGCTCTCATTTACAGTGTCTCTGAGCATTTATTGTGCATGAAGGTATGACAAATATTAAATTGTACTGTAATCAACCTGAAACTGAACCATTGGTTCTAACCAGCTAAGAAGAAAACAATCAAAGCAAAAAGAAACACTCCCCTAAAAAAACTGAAAATTGGAAAAAACAAAATGAACTGAAAGATAAAGCCCTTCATGGTTCTTAGCTTGAATGTTATGTTCTGAAAATCTTTTGTTTGAAAAGAACCTTTACGCTAGCAGTCTCTTAAGGGAACCAAGAGGGGTTTGTTTTTGCCATTACTCTAAAATTTGACTCTTTTTACCTCAATAAGGCACATTTTGTTGGAAGATGTTGCATTTTTTGCACGTAGGGTGAGAGCACAAGAGTACAGCTATTTGTATGCCTTCTCTGGGAAAAAGGAAATGTCACAATAGAACCTTTACCGAAGTTTGCATATTGCTCTGATAAAGTTTGATGACATTGAGGAAGGAGCCTTATCATACTCTTAGGGCACAAAGGGCTGGCAGGGATTGAACAATGCATTCCCTCAGTGTGACATTACACCACATCAATGTCATTTACACGCTGTATTATTAAACTTGAGAGCTGGGACTCTTTGACATTGCAACACAGTAAATGCACACAGAGAGAAATCTCCACCTAGTACTGCATAATAAATTGCACAGATGAGGACAGATATAAACGGGTGAGCCACTCTGAAATGTACTCTTACACAGCTGAAGTATATGTGCTATGGGTAGTAAAAATAAATGGAGTGATTACATCCTTAATGTGATTGGCCATCCTTAAAGTCATTTTATAGCAGAGTTAAAGTGATTGGCACATAGGACATTTCCCAAAACAAATGTCATGAGTGGATCTCAGGGGAAACACAACGAAGTGCAAGAATAAAGTGGAACATCATTATTACCATGTTTTGTTAATGGGTACATGGGTCAGTTGTAGATGACCTAGCTTTTATGTCTGTGAGTGCCATAATAGAATTTAATCAAAGTGAAATTCGCTAGATTTACATAACAAATGCTTCCAGCTTAAAAATGTAAAAACACTAAGAGGTTTGCAATTAAACAACCTTAAGCCTGGGCCAAAAGCACTGACAGTGTTCCCTTTTTTAGGCCAGCCAACAAAACCAAATCTTGATTGCCTGTCTTTATCCTATTGACCACCTCAGCACATTAGTATGCAGCCATATGCTAGTGATTCATTACAAGCAGCAATTATCCGTTGTACACACTACAGACACATCTGTAAAGCACAAGGTGTGGTATTAGACAGTTTAAGACTGAAAGCCCTTCACTGGCACGGTCTCCTAGGTAAGCCAAAACAAGACAGCGCTTAATGGCACTCTTGGCTATGCTTTTTTCTGTAGATGAAAGCCAAAATTTGCAGATGGTGTCATAAATTTCTCCATAAATCACAATTGTACGGAAATCAGTAGAGAATGATTTGTTCAGTAGAATGTGCCTCTTCATGAGAGACGGCTTTAAACCTTAGAGACAGTTTTATTCATTAGAGATGGTTTTGTTTAGTAGACATGTTTTCTCTCACTACATTCTTAATTAGAAACTCACTGCATTCTTCATTAGAGACTCACTGCATTCTTCATTAGAGACATTAAAGATCAGTAGAGGCTATTGAATAATTGGATATCATATTGTTCAGCACAGACCATTTGGTTCAGCAGAGACAATTTTGTTTATTAGAGGTCATTTTGTATTTGGAACACTCTTGGGACTCTTGGGGACTCTAGAGACTGTTTTGTTCAGAAGAAACTGCAGATTTCAATAGAGAACATTTTGTACATGAGTCTCTTGTGTTCTTTAAAAACTGTTTTCCTCCATAGAGACTGCTTTGTTCAGTGGAGACTGGTTTATTTTAGAAACTGTTTTGTTCATTACATGCTATCCATCTTAATGGGTAGATTTGGTCTTGTTCCTTGTTTAGTAGATTTTGGCTTGTTCTGTATGTGTCACTTCGGTGGATCTTGCCTTGATCAGAAGCCTAGGTATCGATCCCTATCGTAAGACTCTAAGCACATTGTGCTCTGATCTCTTTCCCTGCAGGTTTCAATCATACTCAATTCAGCCTCTCCCTGGTCGTGGTCTGAAAAGCATTTTTGAGAGAACAACTTGCTCTTTAAGTGGCTTGTACCTCTCAACCACTTTTACACGATAAAACACAATCCAGCTAATGAATGCATGTCAGCATCACATTCTTATGGAACATATCACAGCTATTGACACTTAAGAACAGTCCATTTCACACATTTCTGAAAATTACGGATCCTTTCCTACTTTTGAGAATCTAGAGCTTCACCTCTGTAGCAGTTTCCAGTCTTTTTGGAGGGAGGGAAGCAAAATACTTTTAGAAGACAAATGACTCTATACACAGCTTAGATGTGTATACAACATATTGATAGAGTAAAACACATAATGATGTATTCCTCTTGATGAGCATTTATCATGATGAGATCCAGTAAGTGCAGAAGACAGGTTAGAAAATAGATTACACCAGAAACAACTGATCGTTCCCCACTTGCCAACATCTACAACTATAACTGATAGACTCTCAAAAGACTGGTAAGCATAATCTGATAAGCAACCTCACTTGTAAAATGACTGTACAAATAAAGACGCCAAAAAGGAATCTCTGGAATGGTAGCATAGAAAAATTACCTTTGTTTCTTTGAACAACCTTTTGAACCACTGACTGAGTTTAAGGGACTGTACATGCTTCGTCTCTGTACAGGTGTTCCTCCAGCATCCTCATTTTGTATACTATATTTTTAAGAACATACTTAAAGGAGACAATAGATAATAAAAGTAAAAAAAAGAATACTACTCTTCCAGGATATTGTATACATCTGATATTAGGAGAGGAAAACTGTGCTAACATAAAGCATTTCTTAAAGTGTTATGGGAACCTGATTCTTTTCACCCTGATATACTCCGCGGTTCTGGGAGGTGTGCACTAATGATTACTTTCTAGTGCTATTACAGCAGAGGTGTGCATTTACACTGGATGCGACATGAATGATGAGGGTGTCAACTCTCTATAACAGCTTGACCTTGAGTGGCTCTGCCGCCCTGGGTTCTGGGGGGGGGGGGGGGGGCGTTAACAGTATAGGTATGCTTGAGAGAAAAAAGGTAAAAAAGTCCCTTATTCACATAAGTATAAACTACATTCAGCACTGTCTACTTCAAGGACACGACCTGAACGATTTATCAAGAGTGAAAAAAAGAGCACAGTAAATCCATACAAGTGTAAACAATATGTGTGCGATCAATAACTCAGGATCCTGACCTGGCGAATTTGGCCATCGGCTAATTAAAAATAACTCAGTAATAACTTTAAATGGAACATAAGAGAAGGAGTCAGGTGGACAAGGTAAAGAGACTTAACATGTATGTCCAGGGTCATTGGGAAACTATTTACAAGCAAGTGTGTGCGTAAAGAAACAGAGGTCCATAAACACAGCCAGCTGTCCCAGGTCAGTCAGCGAACTGCCTCAGTTAACAGGTCCTCTGTGCACCAGCTGTGTGTTTCACTTCCAACACCTCTGGGCATTAAACTAGTAATATAACCCCTAAACTCAAAGATACCTCTTACAAAATACTCTCTTAAAAAATGAATTCTTGCCTTGGACAAAAAATACGTAAACTATTATAGAACCTTTACATTGTGGGAATGTATCACATTTACAAAAATGGTTCTTTAAAGATGCATCAATTTTAAGGCTTTTCGGGGACCGCGGATCTTCTGTGACAAAGCGCCAAAGAATGCTTTTTGGCATTTAATGTTTTTTTCTTTTTTGTAAAGTATCAGTAATGCTGTATTATAGAAATCTATAACATCATAATACTCTGTAGTCTACTGCAATAATTGGCTGAATTTACTCTTTTCTGAAGAAATTCCGAGAATACGTCTTTTTATTGAAATGCAGTTGTATGTAAGTGTTTAAACACCTCCTAAATTAGGTGTTTTGATGATTTTATAAGTGAAAATAAGTTAACACATCATACAGGGTCTTACAAATTCAGCCCATAAAGCCATGATTGTGCATTAAAATGCCATGATTGTGCATGATTGTGCATAAAATATGAACGTTTACCAGGAGCCCAAGATATTCATTACAACGTCTTCTCATTATTCAGCCTTTCCACCTAAAAATATATATGAGACATATCTGAAGAAATTCTACACTATAACATTATACTGTTTCTGAAAATATTTAAGAATATTTTGTTGATTCTCACTGCAGCTTCATTAATAATCATTAATAAATATACATATATCAATAAATATAAAATATATCAATAAATATATATTTTTATATGCATAGGAAAGTGAAATGTTTTTTTGCCTGCATGATTATCTGTGGTATATATTTAAATCATCTCAGTTTTGCATCCGCTGGTTTCCATTTCCCCTTTCCTGGCTCTTTCAACTGTAAAGCTTTGATTATTTACTCCAGACGGATCCTTGCTGTCTGCTTCCATGGTCCCTAACCCACAACACTTCATTTTCACTCCATGCCCACTAATATTTGTCTCTTTGCTGGTCTCCTTCACATCATGTATGACCTATGCTTACTGTCATTCAGAGCAGTGAAAGCTCTACTGATAGACCTTTTAGTACACGTTCGCTCACATCGTACTAATTCTTATGCAGCAGCCTGTGATTTTCAGGGAGGCTGGTGGAAATAAGCACCACAGGACACAACAGTTCATCATTCTGCAATTGTGCTGCTCTGAAACAGGGCTAAAGAGCATTAGGGAGAAGCCATGAAGGCTGTGAGCTCTATTGATCTAACGGAATCCAAGGCAGCTAAAACTCGCCACTGTATAAATGACAGAAGAGGTGTGTAATCTTCAACGAAGACCTAATTCTGGGAAACAGGTCACAACTGCCCAAGGTAACAAAATGGTCTGATCAATAAGGCCTTGCGCCATGAGTTTAACTGTCTAACCTCTTAAATGCCCAGAACCATGTGGACGCATCAGTTTCTCACTCCTATAACTTTTCTTTTCTTTTCATCATATCTTAAATCTTTTAATTTTGCAGTATTTTCCACGTAGTTACTATATAGTAATATGCCTTATGCAACAATAAGCCTGAGAATAAGGTTAAAATGATTTTTGGACCCTCAAAGCTGTCCATTTTCAATTACATTCTCTGAATATCTGTTTAATGTTAATGAACTGGTACCTTTAGGTTAGTGAAATGCCTTCAGAACAATTTATAGGAAAAATCCTGAACAAGGAACAAGGATCTTTTCCTTGAAAGGGGCATAATATGTATGCAAATGAAGCCTTAACAAAGTTACAGTTGATAACATGCATGAGATATGTAAGTTAAAAGGATGCATTATGCTTCCATTACAAATGATGACCTTTACAGATTGTGAACTAAATGAGGAGGAACTATATTAACAGTGTTTAAATTTAATTCTGAGCTGCCATTCAAACTCTTTTGGGAAAGATGTTTTCGATTTTAACCTCAATGAAAGCAACCCATTCAGTAGAGGTTTGACTGGTTTACTCTGATTGGTTCGTTTTTAATCTGCATACATATGAATCCAATTTTTACAGCTTTCAGAGAAAAAATGGACTGATGTTTTCAATACTATCAATTCCAGTGAGATTTTAAAACCTGTTACTCAGACACTTTTTAATGGGACAGTATTTCTTGTGCATAATTGAGATGTTGAGACACTCGCGTACATGTACATGGCATGGCCACTGTAGAGGACCAGTTATATTTAGATTGCTGGGGTCAGAGGTTGTTCTGCTGGCAGTACTCCTGGACTTCCTAAATGCTGGCCATGTTCTCCACTACAGCCAGGTTTTGTGCGTGTGTCTAAAGAACTGCTCCTTTATAATCTCTTATTCTGCTGACTGCTTTCCTCTCTCAAGCTGTACAAGAGCGGCAAGTTTATTTTGTATTGTTTTAATTTTATACTGCTTTGCACTCCTTGATCGCAGCTTCTTTGATTGTGTTTGTTGGGAGCGATTTGTTTTCACTTTAAGGCGGAAAATTGAACTTTAATGGAAAAGTGGAAACCAGGTGGAATTCTATTTATTTATAAGAAGGTTGTGTTTTGGATTTTTACCATATGAATGTCTAACAAAGCATGACTAATTTGATCTGCATCGTTATTTACCTACAGACTGCACACTGTGAGCACCCAAATAATTGATGGTCTATACATAAATAAGGCAGTAAGCATACTTGAATACTTATGAAGCTGCATGTATTTACAGTGAAAGGTATAACAAATAAAACAGAAAACAGGGAGCAAAAGCCACAGCCAAGGTGTCAAATTAGAACATCTGGTAAGAAATGTGAAAAACGTCTCTGCAAAAAATTTGAAATAAAATAGAAAAAAAAAAAAAAGGAAATTAAAAAGCAGAACCACATGTCCATGACTAAAACGACCATGTGATTATGATTAAATACTTATGATCACCTAAATCAATATAATATATTTCTGTGGGAAATTGTATAGCTTTGCGGAAAATCCAGTCGTTAAATTTGGGTCAAGAACAACATACTCCCTAAGAACCAACAAAGAAGATTTACTCATGCAAGCTGATTTTTGTCATTTTTAAAGCCAAAATAAATTCCAGGATTAACATGCGCTGTTTGTTTTTAGATGTGTAATGTGAGGTTTGTTGTTTTTCCCAAAGTTATTTTTGGCAGAAATATTATAGCATACCATTAATCTACTTTTTTTCACTCATGCGCAAACATTGATCACATGTTCTCGGCCCAAAACCCCCTCATTTCATACTCCTTCAATTTGCAACATTATTTGAGACTTTACCAGACTTTATCATGCATTACCATTTAAATAAACATCATGAATAACCTTTTAAAGGTATAAAGAAACTTCAAATTATTCACATATGGCTCTTTCAGGAACCTTGGTATTATGTTGAGATTCTTTTGACATTAAAAGGGTCTTCACACACATCACACTTAGAAAAATTGTTCTTCTGAGAATCATCAACTGAAAAGTTCTTTAGGGAAAAGTGAACTATTTACTGAAAAGTTATTTTTCTATGGCATCATGCCAAGACCCTTTGTTTGGTAGCAAGGGTTTTTTTCTTTCTTTCTTTTTTAATAAATATAAGTAAAGTGGCAAACATAAATGGCACAGCACAGCTTCCAGTGGAGAATAAATAGAACACGAATAACAATGTGACCACACTGTTACACAAGGCACTTTGGGGAAAAAAAAGACATGTCCCTATTAATAGTTAGAACATGCATGTAGTTTCTTGAGGTTATCTAGGGGTAAGTTGCTTCGTTTGTGGCTTATTGTGCATTTCTGTTGCAAGGAAGACTAAATCTTTATCATTTTATTTTATTTGTTCGTGTGCCTTGTCTTCATTCACTCCTTTTTCCCACCAAATGTTCAGTATTCTTTTTCTAGCCACAACAAAGCTTTGTTTAATGAATCCTTTTGCTGAATGTTGGGGCAAAAAAAAAAAATAAATAAACAAGAAAATAAACAAGAATCCTCAAGGGTGCTTCAGGCATGCAAGATCCTTACATCTCAGTTGTAGCTCATCTATGCTGATATAAAGATCAGATGTACACTGACCACAAAACAAACAGTTAAATATAGAACCTTCAAGTGAGTGAGAATGTAAACCAGGCTGTCTGGCAAACAGCACTTCAGGGATGATGTGCTAATGGAGAACGAGAGAGGAACCTACCTCACAAACTGCTGTTGTTGGTGCGTGACGTGTGTGAGAGCACAAAGCTCTCCGTACAGTGCTGGCTGCTTGAGGACAAGGAGCGTCGTGGTGAGCGTTGAAAGCGGTTCCTTCGGTTGAAGTAGCTCCCTGCTGTCCAGGTCCTCTGCCTCTTGCGAAGGTATTCCTTGTAGTTCTTGGTTAGAAGCGTGTAGAGGAAGGGATTGATGCAGCTGTTGCTGTAGGTCAGGCAGGTGGTAAGGTAGTTGATGTTGCGTCGGGCCTTGGTGGAGAGGACCATCTCTGTCTTGAACTGACCCAGGAGCTGCCAGATCCAGAAGGGCAGGAAGCAGGCCCAGAAAAGGAGAACAATCGTGAAGATGAGGTACAGCACTTTGTGGTTTGGCAGCTTCTGCGTCTGCTTAAAGGTTTCTGTTTGGGAGATCCAGTAGGTACGTGCCAGACAAATATAAAGGTAACCGATTATGACCCCCGGAGCTACGATGCTGGTGCAGAAAAGCGAGGAGATGTAAATCTTGTAAGAAAGAGCACTTAATGTGGTCTGACACATGGACTTGGAATTTTCCATCTTGAGTTCTACATCTATGATCATGGGAAGGGTTAGGATTAGAGAGGCTGTCCATACGAGTACAGCGATGGCCTTGCGGTAGCTCTTGGAACGTTTTACTGTGTCCAGTGGCTTGAGGACGGCAAAGTAACGCTCCGTGCTCATCACAGTCAGGGTGAAAATGCTGGCATGCATCGTGAGAAAGTCCATGCTTATAAGAGTCCTGCATCCTACATCACCAAAGTGCCAGCCCTTTAAGAAGTGGGTGCACACCACGAAAGGAATGGTGAGCAGGTAGAGCAAGTCCGCCATTGCCAGGTTGACAATGTATATGTACATGGAAGCAGCCGAGCGCATGGAGTGGCACATGACCACCAGGGTATAGATGTTTCCTGACACGCCCACTAGGCACATGAGGGACAGGATGGTGCCGATGGTGAAAGTAGCTGCCATATCCTCAGCAGATGTCTGCTCAGGAGTCTCCGTGGCATTAGGGATCGTGTCCACCATCGCCACCAGGGACTCCACTGACACGGTGGTCATCTCTATGTAGCAATCAGACGAACATACATGAGTAGGTAAAAGTTAAAAGTGGCATGGGAAAGTTTGAAAAGCTAACTGCTGTTCAGCAGAGCACAAGCTTTTAGTCGCCTTAAACAGTGTAAAAAAATCCTGTATATTTAATAATATTTTATTCCACAAAAAGCACTGAAATCAACAGCAAAGGAACTGGGAAAACTTTTCACTGGACCATATATTTACATGGAAAGTGAAACTGCAGCGCAGTGTTCCATCAAGCATTAATTAACATTTTTCCTTTAAAAGTCACCAAGCTAATTTACTCAGAGTTACCAGTGTCACTCGCACAAAGCAAGCCTGGACATTTCAGTCTAGACCTTTTGCTACTTAATTAACCAGCTCCCTGTATCCTACGTGCCAAGCGGCACTGATCATTTTGGCCAGCTGACCCAAGGATATAAAATGAAATGTCATTTTAAGAACACAATAATGTCTTACCTTTTTTAATTCCCACAGACTGTGTGGCTCCCAGCAGAGATTGGTTTAGCATTTAGAATAAGAACATACATTCTTCTAACTCATGAAATGTCTTCCAGGGTTTGTTCCAAAATCCAGGAATTCCCTTCGAAAAATCTGGTTCCAGTTCAAGCAAGGGTGCAGAAAAAGGTTGGACTAGAGCAACATGGTCATTGTGTCCGAATGCGTAGTCTGAGTGCCTGAGCTTGAAATGAGTCATAGGCAGGTGCTTCAGCTGTTGTGGAAAAACTTCTGCTCTTCTTCAGCACCTCATCTACTCCCTCACAGGGTCCTGATGGCAGGTCTCAGCAAAGCATTACGCGTTCAAAAGAAGTCGTAAACATGAAAGAAAGAGTAAATGGGGGAAAAAAACAAGCCAAATTCATCTTGGCTTGATATGTCCAGGGAGACGATCACTTTGAGCTATAGCTGGATTTTGAAATCCTCTCTTCCACTGACAGAGTTCGTGCCTGTGAGGGGTAGAGAGAGAGAGTGGGGAGAGAGAGGGCGAGGGAGAGAGAGAGAGAGCGAGAGAGAGAGAAGCTCACACAGTATCTCAGTGTGGGAGGGGAAATGGGGGGGAGTGGGAGGCAGGGAGAGAGGGGAGAGAGAGAGAGAGAGAGAGAGAGAGAGAGAGAGAGAGAGAAGAAAATAATACGATTTGTTTTGGAGGGGTGGGGGATTTGAAGAAACAAGCAGGGTTCCCCAGCACTTGTGAAATATGAATGACAGGTATGTATGTCCACCAGACCTCGTAGATGAAACAACAACCCTACACTTTCCTTTTTAATCAAAAGGACAGGTTTTGTATTTCAGAATATGTTTGATATTTATTATATATTAAAGCCTTTTTAACACAGGCTTTCCTTTCACACTGTATGACTGCTGTGATAAACAGACCAATAAAAATGGCTCAGAATTACTAAACCATAGAGCATTAAATTACATTCAAATTAGCAAGGTTCTAAAATAAAGTATATACCATTTCAATTGTTTATATTAATATAATAGATTTTACTTATATTCTTTCTATTTTCTTTGAGACAAGCAGTCATTTGTTTCATAGTCTCGTATTTCAAGAAAAATATTCGTTTTCTTTCAAGAAAAATATTCATGGAGCTTCTGCCTAACAGAATAGTGTCAATGGCTGAATGACTGAGAAAGAGTGGCCAAACCTGGTCCTGGAGATCTACCATCCTGGAGAGTGCAGATCCAACATGTTTGCCTCTAAGGCCTCGTCCACACGGACATTCGAAATGAACGCGCTCTGAACGCCAGAGGCGTTTGTGTGGCGTTTGGTAGCGACGCTTGATCGACGTCAGCAAGGCGTTCGACTGCCGTCTGACGCCGTTTAACGCCAGCCTGACGCCCAATCTGTAGTTTCGTGTATTATTTTGACGCCAAGAAAACGTTGCATGCAGCGTTTATTTGACGCCATCCGAACGCGCAGCGGCCATACGAGTGGCGTTCAATAGGCGCTCACCTGGAGTCACGAACGCCAGAAAAACGCCTGGTTCAGACGTCCGTGAACGAGGCCTAAGATTCAGATGGTCCTGAAAGTCTTCATTATCTGTATCAGGTGTATTTTAGCTTTAAAATGTAAGCAACCTGATTGCCTTAAACCTTTGGATTAATTGACTGATGTTCTGTTAATTTATATGAGCCTCAGACTTTTAAGGTAACCTGGCTTTTCAGTTTTTAAAAGATCAATGTTAGCAGTTACTGACGATTACAACATTTCCAGTTCTCAAATGGGATTGATTTGTTGTTGACAAATATCTGATGTATACACACATGTGTAAAGTGACCATTTGTCACATGTGAACACACCTCAGAACAGCTCACAGTGTGAACAGAGTGAATCTGTTCTCTGCCTTTAACCCAGTGAGCAGTCAGTGATGCAGTGCCCTAGAAGCAGTGTGTAGGGGTGGTACCCCAGGACTAGCAGTCCTGGGATTTGAACTTACAACCTTCTGATCACTAACCACCAGGCCACCAGCTACCCACACATCTCTGCACACAGAGAGTTTTATATGTTACAGTACAGAATCCTCAATTGTTAACTATATAAGAACAAACAGTTCTTAAACATTAAAAGTTTCTTCAAACTGTCATGGTTCTAAAACCATTGCTTTTACTAAATAATCCTTAAATAAATTGTAAGAAGGTTTTGTTGTTAATCCCTTAAAACCTTTTATTGCCTCTAGAATCATACTTACTGAATAACAGCCTTAACCCCTTTTCACAGTAGCTATAAAATACACATTGTTCAGGAGGCCTGGCATTTCAGCTTTGATTGCAAAGTAAAACATTTTAAAATAAATTTAGAAAAATGTGTTGTTATAAAAGGGAATAATAACACAATTGAGATCATGTCAACACAAAATTAGGCATTTTACAATTTTGATTGTACTTAGTCATGGAGGAGAAAAACTGTCATTTGTTAATGGAGAGACCTGATTCACTATTTTTGCATACACCATATTTGATACACAATGTTTGCATACAGTTTGTACTGAAGTTCAGAGAGGACTGGAGGTAAATAAGCATCCTCTATCTAATCTAATCACTATGAAAACCCTTAGCTGGTGCTTTGCTATACACAAGGTTCTTACAGCCAATGAAAACAGGCAGCTGTCTCATTATAAATCTCTAGGTATCTTTAGCCATACTACACTGATTCATGAAGTGCTGTGTGTGTGCTCAGGAGAGACTGGCTGTGACGATCCACTAGGTAACACATCCACATACAATTCATCCCTCCATCATCAGGTATTAAGTCTTTGCAAAAGTGCCAAAGCGCCATCTCAATTAATGAGAAACCATGAACCGGTGAAAAGGTCAGAACAAAAGCTAGAATGCTCATTTGGGACCGTGTCAGAGAGACCTTAAAGCAATCAATGGAACCAGGCTTAGCAAAGGACAAGTCAGGATTTAAATTCCTTCTCCGATTCAAGAAGGCCAGCTCAGCTCTGCTAGATTAGTCACCAGTAGACATTATAGCACCTTTCAGAGGAGCAAAATATTCAAGTCAGACCCTGGCCTTGTTCCCTCCATCAAGCCGAATGTGTGTTTGAAGGCAATAAGGTTCCCCTTATTGAATTACAGAGCACCTCTATTGGTAAATAAAGCTCAAAGACTTGGAAATAAGATTGTGTGGAAATACTTGCAGCACCTAGTCAGCAGAGATGTGGCATAGAAGTGGAATGTGTTCAGTTAATAGTTCGTGGTGCACAAGGTGCATAGCATCCATCAAGTTAATAGTTGTTTTTTTTTCGGAGGATTATTTATTTACAATGCAGGTTTCAAGTGTGATTTTACTGGTTGTGTTAGAATACCGAGTTCCAGCATTTCTTCTCGCCAAAGATCAAAGGTCATCTGTTAACTCAACATCAAACACAGTTTTAAATGAGGGAGCCGTCTTGCCCTTCGGTTTGAATTTTTGATGTTTGTGCTTGGAGTCCAGAGCTCTCTGTAAGTAATGTTCTCCTGTGGCTTTGGAAAATCACATCTGGAGGCTGTCAGACAGACATTAATTACCCCACCCCCAAAAAAGAGAAAGAGACAGATAACGTTTGGGTAGATAGAAGAAGAATTAGCTGAAAATGCCGGTATGCTATATTGTGAAGTTTCAAAGCGTACTTACAAATGTCAGAGTTGAAAAGTGTAGCCAGGCAATCTGAATAACACTGAACAGAACAATCTGATCAACAGCGAGGCGGAAACCTTTGGAAAACTTTCAGTTTGGTCTTAACCAGTTTTGGCACTAATGTGGGTTGTATTGCACTGAACTCAGAGGTCTTTGCTCAGTAAGCTGTCAGTCAGCTAAGCTGTTATGAATATCATGTCAGGATGCGAATAGGAGGGACATCTGATAGTAAGATAAGGTTATATGGGGCCACACACTGACCGTATTTCTCTCTCTGACACTGTCTCTCATCACACATGCTCCTGCAGACTGAAAAACAGACACATTCTCTCAATTAAGGATGGCAAGCCAAGAACGATATTGAGTCATATTTGCAGAGAGGAAAAACAGATTTTGTGGGAACAACCCTGAAGCATGTATATAAACAAGTACAGGGTAGTACATAGCAAGAAAATGTTTTTAGGCAAGGTTATTTACACAGTCTTCTAATGTTTGTTCTGGTGAAGAATCATCAGTAAAGGTTGCCAGAGCTGAAACCTGGTAGTGTCTAGACTACAGTCTGCTGTGGTGGAGTAGCAGGCTTCGACTGACAGTAGAATCTTGTGACTGAGCCCAACTCTTTATCTCGGGTCAGAAGCATCTGCTAATGCTGACCTTTTTCAGATCATTCTTGAAAGTTTCATTTCTGTAACCCTGCACTGTTCAAATAGTAGCTCAAACAAAGTGCCCTGACTTGTGCGAATTTCTTGCTGCAGTGCAGGATTTTCACTAATTAGTTTGAGCCATGGTGTCATATTTCTGGAATCTCTGTTCCCAGCGTCTTCTCATGGTCGCCACTTCTGTGTCAACATAGAGCAAACCCCACAGGACTACTCACTGTAAGACGATACTGACTGCGCTAGTGTTAATTGTCTTTGACTGTGTGTGCTCATGTGTGTGTGTCTGTGTGTTTCACACCGTTAAACAGTAAGTGCTTATGGAAAAAAAAATCTTGCAAATCTGAAACATCGAGTATTTCAGTAGATAGAGAGATACTGGAGCTTTGACCATTATTTGCAGCAGAATGAGGGAAGCTGATCCTGGAGTTAATGAGGTGCTCGATACGCATCAATGTAACACCATGCTGCCCTCTAGCACATAGCAGGATAGCAGTGCAGTTAAATTCTGACACATCTCAAAAGGCCATACTTTCCCCTTGAAACATAACAAATTTAGCACTCAGTTTCAGTTTAGTGTCAAATCCCTCATTGTACAGAGTTTGACTGAGCGGCAACAAGGGCTATGCAAGATGCTTTGTTTGACAAACCACATACGTTGCTCATTAATAACTCATCCCTAGCTAATAGAACAACAAAAGATTTGGCTCAATATCATCTTTTACTGTTAAATACAGTGACAGAGCAGAAATTCTGACTGCAGAGAGATGAACTGCAGACATATGAACAGCTACCCCAGTAAAACAAAATATGAGAGCCAATATATCACTAATGTCAAAGATAAGCCTTTACATTCTCTTAATATTTAAAGAAAGACAAATGGAACAATAGCCAAAAAAGCTCAAAAACATAATAGAAACTTCTTCATAAAAGGTTTTTTTTGTTACTTTTCCTTCTCCATTTGTTCTTTGCCATTTATTTGGGGGAATTGCTGTTCTCTAGTTCAGATACTGACATAAGCTAGACTAAGTTCTGCAGCATTCCCTTCTGAATCACATGCTATTTATGTCAAATGTGGAAATGAACCAGGGAGCAAATGTTATATTTTTCTGTATGAAAATTTCACCCTTCTCAGTACTTACCATAAATGAAGGAAGGAATGAATGAATAAATGACCCAAGTACCGTCACATATCAGTTTATGTTTAGTATGTTTCAAAATAATTTAAACCCACTATGATCCAATATGCTAAAATTTGCTAACGAGTGGATCACGGTGTGGTCACAGAAAATGTCTAGAACCAGCCTGCACTAATGTAGATAATGCTCCTGCTGTCTGGACAGTGGAGACAGACCCCCAGCTAAGCGGTTGGATTTCATTAATGCTATTTTAGTTCATGTGCTGGAAAATGATTCACCTGTGGAGCTCTTTGCTCTTTGGGTGCTGTGAAATTAACAGTAGATGAGATCCTCTGAAACTTGCCCCCAGATACCTGAAGCCTGTGCTCTTTTAACACGAAGAGTTCATCTATAACACAAGCAAAGCAAGCTAGCTTACAAAACAGCAGTTAGCTAATGTTCATTCTTCACAATGTATGCCTAAGCAAAACTGTTTGATTTGTTTGTGAAAAGTGTACTAGATGAACAAACTCAGTAGCAAGAAATCACTTTAGATTTTCTGTTTTAAAGAAGAGATAGACTCCAGTTTAACAGAACTGTGTTTTGTATTCAGTAGCAATATTTGATAGTGGCCTCCAGATACAAGAATCAGAATCAGATTTAGAGACAAGAAAAGGAGCTTGTATTTGTCACATACACTGTTACATGCAGCGAAATCTATTTATTTAGCTGAATTCAAAAACATAACTGATCAGGGACAACTTAACATAAAAGCAGTCTATCACTAAGGTGCTCAGAGTCGTCCTCCCTTTCCCAGCTTAACACAAGGGCCACTCTCATCTGTGGGACGAAGACTTCAGCTCCCCAGCCAGGAGTCGGCAGGAGCACAAAGTCACACAAGGGACACAGGGAGTGCAGCCACACCATGACATGCCGAGGCTTCTCTTTTCCGTGGGAGCAAAGGCGTCAGCTTCACGTTTGGGAGTCGGCAGGAACACAGGGATACACAAGGGACACAGGGGATCCCTCCAGAGCCGGTGAGGCTTTCTCCTTTGCAAGCGCCACAAGGAACTCACACGGGACTCTTGTTCCTTCCTCAGAATCTCAAGGAGTACTCCTGTGATGAGCATTCTTCCTTTCACATGCAACAATGAAAGAACTCTGTCCAACTTTTGAGAGCATAATGAACTCCTAGCGGTTTGTTTATCTAGCCAAAATCTACATGTCACTTAGAAGATTAAGGGCATGTGGCTGCCTGTAACAGTGGATTCTGGAGTGAACAGGACGTCACAGAGAGCAGCATGTGTGTAGGACTGATTCTGTAAACATCACAGCATCTCAGTGCTTTCATTAGGAAAGGTATGTTGACTCACTCAACATGATACCCTAGTGAACCAAGTACCAGTTGTAACCAAAAACATAAACATCCCTTGTTTATTTTTCTGCTCACTAACTCTTTTTCCTCGTGTCGATCCCATGAGAGCAACAGAGATGAGCCAACAAACACAGGTAGATGGTTTCCAATTCTCTCCATTGGTTTTCTACCCATGTCCTACCCTGTCCTACCAGAATTTAGAATTTACTTTTCGAGGAGTCCGTCATCTAAGCTCCCCTTGCAAACCATGGAACGACCCCACTGTCTATTGTGCCTTTCTCATAGCCAGAGATCCTGCTGACTACATCAAAATGACTGGATATGGTAAACCAAACGCTGCAAATATTAGGTGTAACCATTAAGTTCACTCTGTTTCCACTACTCTTTTTCCACGCACAGGTAAGCGCTTTTCAGTTCACCCAGGTTTAGACAGGTAAACAAAATCACAGATAAAAGTAGCGAAGGCATAAAAAACATCACAAGGGGGAAAAGGCATCCTGTCCTAAAACAATCCTCTGCTGGTGCTCCATTTCCTTGCTGCTGCCACCAACGGCTGCCATGCCATCCTTATTTCGCCAGGCCTCCTCCTCCATTGCCAGGAGTTCTTGCTCCCCAGGGATCCTCATCTTCCCATTCACCTCTTCTTTTTCCCTCCCATGCAGCACCAAGTCCAGTTGTGTGGTTCCTCACACTGACTGTCCAATCCAAGTCCCACTCCAAGCAAAGCAAGGTGGCCATCATGAACTCTACCCACCCCACTTCCTCGTTTTCACTCCATTGGCAGATATATTGCCAACAGGAAGTGCAATGCAATGCCGGCTTGAGAGTCACTCCTCCAACATGAAATAAAGTCATAGAGGAAAGGCAAAATGTGCATCCACCCAGAAAAACATCAATCCAGGAAACAACAATATCTCAGATCCTAGAGCTTCAAGCACACTCACACTCACACAGTGGACAAGGTCATCTATTTTTAATCTGTATAAAGAAGTCAAACAGATAAACAAAAAAAAAAAAAAAATTGCAGATTTTCAAAGTACCTCTCTAAACTTACTAGCACTCTGTGTGCTAGGCTCAGGGCCAGCATCTCTCAGAGACTGTTTCAACAGTCAAAAGCCAAAAGCAAATCAACATGACTTGGTCACACTGTAGGGAAGTGACCCAAAGCATAACTGAGTGTTTGATTTGGCATGGGGCAAGTATTCAGAGGAGATTTCCACCAAGCAGGGCAAGAACTCAGAACAATGATAAATGTTGGCTCTCCAGGAGAACACACAGTCAAGAGATTAGAAGGGTCAACTGATTGTGATTATAGCTCAGGATTTGAGACAGACTCTCATCAGAGTGCATTACTAAGTGTTTACAATAGCAGGTCCACGAGTGGAAATGAGTCAGATAGCCTGACCCCTGACTGATCATTAACGAACACTACCTCGCTTCTGCAAATCTCTGCAGGACTAACAGAATAGCCTTTCATTTAAGGTCATCCCAGCTCCGCAAACTATGAGCTTGTTATGAGATTCCTCATTCCGATGAGAGAATAGATGAGACGCAGGCCTCATCCACACACCTAGTTATTTCTGAAACAGTACCAGACATTGATTTTTTACAATGTCATTGATATATGGATTTTTTAAATGAAAGTGGTTTCAGAAATAACTAGGCCTGAGTATCATCAACAAGTGATGCCATAATGTTATACTAAAACCTTTGCCATTTCGCTTTGTTTTCTTGGTTTATATCAAACAAATGTGCCATAATTAATAAGAAATAAAGTGTAGATAAACAATACAAATATATTATAAACGTTCCTTTTTTATTTGGTTGATGATTTCATTTATTGTATATATGTAGACTTTACCAAACCACATAACACTTGGCATGCGTGTAAGCCCACATGATTTGGAATAAAAGAATCATTAGATTGGCATGTCCACAAAGAACCCCACGAACAGGCTAAGCCCTTTTGTGTAATAGCTCAACAACTGTTTCACAAAACAATACAAAAGTAGCCTCTAAGTCCTTATCCACACAGACGTTTGAATCTTGGATGAATGAACGCCCTCTGAATGCCATAGGCGTTTTTGTTGCGTTTTTTATCTGCGCTTGATTGACTTCAGTGAGGCGTTACACTGGTGTTCGTATGACACTATTTAATGCAACTCGGGCTCACAACTTTTTGTGCAGCCATCACGACATAAAATCTATTTAAACATGCTGTGATCATGTTTTAAGTCTTTTTTATGTTCTAGGACAACGCTTCACTACCCTGTGTGTTATAATGGGCAGTGTGCATCATACATCCTCTGTGATACTATGGTGTTTTTTGCTATCTGATAACGCTGCGACCGTGCAAAAGCGCCTGTTTTGTTCTGTTGCATGAATAATAATGACTTGATTCCGTATTGTTTTTGTTTGCAAAGCGGTTGAAAGGCACACAATCCACAGGATGCTATGGTGTTTTTACTTCTGTTCTATGAATGAGAGAATGTATGCAATATTGTGAAAACATACTACACGTTGCCCATCATTAGTATTAATTGTTATTTATTTATTTATTTATTTATTTATTTAGGAGCCAAAGCATGTAGGCTACCACCATCCTGAAAGTCCGTCTAGATAAGTTCATCGCAATCACTTCCTTTGGACTTTGCCTAAGGTAAGTAGTATAGACTACAGGGCAGGCGGAGATTGACCTCAAAGGCTTCTTTTCTCTGGACAGTAAAAAATCATTTCTGTTGAGTGTCATCCCCACCTCTCACTGGTTGACTTCCTTGTCAACAACTCCTCCTGGGGACTGCGACCGCACAAGGCCCATGCCAGGACTGAATGTCTTTCTTAGGGGCCTTGTGACCAACTCCTTATCACTATGACACTTGTTAGAAAAGACTCCACCAAATATTACCCCCATGATCAATCTCACCACTTCTCACTTTAACTTTATGCCTAACTTTATGCATAGCTATTAGTATGCTGTCGAACCTGAACAGCCAAACCACCTATGTCTTGACTATAATATAAAGTTGTGGAACAATACTTGATGCCTAGCCAATATAATGGACAAATTGCTTACTATTGTCCACTTTTCCTGGACATGTGGATATACCACATTTACTGCAAAGGAGTTTTTCCTTCACCTTGTTGGTCTACAAGAGTGTTACAAGAGGTCTACAAGTACTACAAGGCTATTGTAAATGTTACTTAATCATCAAATACCAAAGAATTCCAAGGTATCATCCTGGCACAGGGATTTCCCCAACCAAACACCCTTGCCTGTGATGTCTGGCCAGCGGCCACTGGGGGGCGCTGGGGTTTTATTTATGTTTAGGGCTTTTATTTTGATATCCTGAGTACACCAGCTGGGTAATAGCCATAGGATAGGCTTCAGTTGCTGGGGTACTCAGGATTAAGTGATTGTGTTTTGTTATTGGTTGAATGTGTTTTATGTTTAGTATTTAAATTCAGTTTAGGTGGACATTAGTGGTCGGTCCACCGTTGCAGTGTCCGTTACCCATACCGGTAACCTTGCCTTTCAGTTTTGTACATGTATCAACCTCTGAGCCAGGTTTGAGTTTTGTTCAAAAAAGAAAAAGACAAAGAGAATGGAGGCCTGCAGTTGTGCCTTCTCTTCCTGGGGTAAATCCTTAGCGACGTGACATTGCCTAGTAGGCTATCATCCACAAAACACCTTAGGTCTACACCTGAGACCGATTTTGATGAACACATGGGGTCAGAGGAATTATATTTGGCCTATATTCTTTACCATCAAATATAAAAGAATATTATGCTATCATCTTTGCACTGACATGTCACTGAGCAAACACCCTTACATAGAAGCCTACCACCCAGACAGTGCCTTTTGAATTAAAATGTGGGGACACATCAATCAGATCTTGTGCTTTATCATTAAATCTCAAAAGGTACTAATGTATCATACTGGCACTGGCATGTCACCAAACACCTTTCGTTGTTGTACCACTATCCAGATAGCATATGTGAGACCGGTTTTGATACACATTTGGTTTGATTGACACTTCAGATCAAGCATGTTTTACTTTATTGTAATATATACATGTGTTTTATTATCAAATAACAAATAATTTAATGGCATTATTCTGGCACATCAAATCAACGAAACTCCTTGCTTATTACCATCCAGGCAGCGAGTCATTGGTGAGACTGATGTGATGAACATATTTGGGTTTTGTTTTATATCCAGTGTTGGGCACGTACCTTTAAAAAAGTAATTAGTTATAGTTACTAGTTACTTCTCACAAAAAGTAACTGAGTTA
>JBBJLR010000111.1:31056745-31088251 GCA_037577145.1 Brachypetersius gabonensis | reverse complement strand
ACTACTGCGTTACAGCAAAAAGTAATACGTTACTGTAATACATTACTTTTGTAATGCATTACTCCCAACACTGCTGAGCGCAGATATGCACTTTACAAATAGAAACAACAATATGAATTGAAATGAAAAATAATAAGTCTAGCTATTAATTAAAATGATGTAGTGGCTGTTGAAGCTGCTGTAGGTAGAAGGTGGGCATTAGGACCCAGGCGAAGCTGCACGGCGCTGCTTGTTTACAATATTCCTTATAATTTCCAAATTAAAATATTGTTATAAAGGTAAAATGCAGTGTTTACAGAACTTGAATGATTCAAAGAAAACAAATCTTTTGTTCACTCAAACAAAATGGCGGTAATTGTCTTCTTGTAGTGTTTTGTCATTCAGCTGGTCTCATTGTGAGAGGAGACTGTCTTTTACAGCAGTGTTTTTATACTTCTTATACCTCATTAAATAAGATGTGATTCAGGTGATCTAATCAGTCCCTCATAAAGCAGAATGAGGTGCATGTTTAGGAATTTAACAGACACTGGCATGGAATGGTTCTCATACTCAATAAATTGCTAGGGTCTTTTTTTCCAATGCTGTTTATTTTGCCATGTGGTCATTTAATTACGTAAATTTAGTATTATTTACTTGGTATAGGTTGTTAACTAGCTATTATGCTACCAACAAAAAATGTTGTCTTTGTATTAATTTAGCTTTAGCTTCAGTAAAGGACAGGGAAACTAGACTCTACTGTAACTAATTTTTAATTCTTGCTGTCTGGATGGAGCTAGACAGTTCAGATTCTCACTACATATGGAAATGGAAATGCCTGATTGATCACTGCTACAATTTGTAATTAGAAATTTGAAAGCAGCTTAACTTTTCTCGCTGTGCCATGAGTGAAGTTCTTGCTGCTTGTTATACCTGTATCTTTGTGAGAAGCAAAACTGACAGATGATGAATTTGCATGCAGTGGATATATTCTACACACTGTGCCTAAACCATTCACACACTAATGATCAGGCAAGCTGAATTCAATATAAATGATGCTTTAGAATTATTTTTTTTATCTGCTTTTTTTTTAATGATTACCAAGTCACATATCTTTGGAATCATTCACAGAATTCTAATATTTATCTTTGGAACTCCAATTAAGGGGGCAAGCACAGAATATTCAGATGCTAATGCACTATGGATCACTGAAAACCCTCAAATTGCAGAGCATGCATATAAACACCTCGGATGTCAGCTGTATCTCAGGCAGAAATCTGTATGCTCAACAGCAATAACCATGAGAAAGATAACAGCGTGATCTCTGCATTTTCCAAAAGTGGCATTTTGCCTGTCAACATGAAATGTCAGAATACAATCAAAGATCAGATATAACACATCTTTTTCTTGGAAAGCATTTCCAGAGATCGAAAAAGCCATTTTTATGTAAATGGGAGGCCAAAATACAGAGAAAAGAAAGGTTTTCCTTCCTCGCAATCTCATTTGCCCTCATTCAACAGTTGCAATTACACTGATGATCCACTTTTACATCTTAAGTGCATAAACAATATCCTGTAACTGATTACATCTCACTCACTGATAATGACAATGTATCAGTCCATTCAGGTGCAGCTTAGCTGTATTTCCTCAGATCAATACTGCACTGAAGGCCTTTTGTGTCCAATACAGCTAATCTCACTCATGGGTTTTCCAGTCCGCAAGTCTGATAAGTTCTCTTGAAGTGGTAGAACCTGGCAGGTCCCACAGCAACAGAATACCAATAAGAAGTATGTAATCTATTCTTTTGCTGTCTCTCCTTCACCAGGTGCTGCTAACCATGGCAACATAGAACTAAAAGAATGCTCAACAAAGAAACATTTAAATGAGATGAAAAACATTAATTATCTTGTTACAGCGACACCTGCAGCAAGTGAACAGTCAATTCTTGAAGTTGCTGTGGCAGCCCAGTGGGTAGGATATGTGTCTCTGGATCAAGAGGTCATGGGTTTGAATCTTACCTTCAGCAGACCACCACTGGGTTCCTGAGCAAGACCCTTAACCCCACATTGCTTCAGGGAGACTGTCCCCTGTAGTTATGGAATGGAAGTCGCTTCTGCTAAATGCCATAAATGATGTGTTGGAGGTAGGAAAAATGTGCTTAAATTCCTGTGCCACTTTGACAAGGACCAATCTGTTGCATATATATGTACTAAGGCCTGTCTAGTCCAATCCCATAGGAAAGGTTCTGTCACAAATTGTCTGCTGCTAATGTCATGGAGCCAGATACCACAGAACACACAGCTGTTTTGGCAGCACCAGCAGGATGCAGACAATATTAGGCAGGTGGTTGTAATGTGGTAGATCAGCATAAAATATGTAAAAGTGGAAAATCAGATGTGTTTGTGATGTGACTCAATATAGTGATCACTCAACATTCATTCATTCATTTTCTGCAAACACTTATTTCTTACTAGG
The DNA here is from genome assembly GCA_037577145.1 of Brachypetersius gabonensis. Taxonomy (NCBI): domain Eukaryota; kingdom Metazoa; phylum Chordata; class Actinopteri; order Characiformes; family Alestidae; genus Brachypetersius; species Brachypetersius gabonensis. The sequence goes on along the minus strand of JBBJLR010000111.1, from coordinate 31,085,800 downwards.
CCCAAGGGTGCCCAGAGCCCATCCTGGGGTCTATGGGCATGAGGCAGGGACTCACCCTGGGCGGGGTGCCAACCCACTGCAGGACGGATCGCTCAACAATAATGAACAAATAAACAATATCAGGGACGCTTGTAATGCCTGTATAATAATTGTGGTTCACTGTGGAGAGCTGATCACAGGGATAAGAATGAGGAATGAACTTTGAGGGCACACGTGAGGCACATGTAAGTCTACAGAACCCGGTCTCACGAGTTTTTGTGCAGCCATCATGACATATAACGTAATCAAAATACGTGCTGCGATCACGCTAGGACAGTGTTTCACTTTTTCATGCTAGGACAATGCTTCACGACTATTTATTTTAATGCACACTGCGTAACACCGGCAGTATCAGCGGTGACTGATGACTAAAGGACAGTAGGAGAGAAACAGTGAGTTGATTTATCGTATTTATCGTTATTTATTATATTATTCATGCCGTGAGGTGGGGAAAGTGCCTAACCCTAACCCTAACCTTAACCCTAACAGTCACCAGTTAGCGCAGATACTGGTGGTGTTATTTTAACCCTAACCCTAACCCTCTAAAATAAATAAAAGTGAAGCACTGTCCTAGCATGAAAAAAAGCCCTAAAGCGTGATTGCAGCACATATTTTGATTACATTGTATATCGTGACGGCTGCACAAAAAGCCATGAGATCAGGTTGGTCTATTCACAAATATTCACAAACATACGACACTGACCACACACATCGCTAGAGAATGATCCAATAAGCATTTAACAGTGTTACAACACAAAGCACAGGTATTTTCTTAAAAAAACCCCACACGGTTCAGTTCTTGCCAACAGACAGCTTGAGTCCACGCAGGTACTGTGTATTAAGTGTTGCGATACAAAATAATGAAGTGATTTCTATTTCTTACTCCTTTTACTTTTGTCTTCTCCCTAATGTCCAACATTGTCTTGTCAAACCTGAGAATATAAGTTATAATATAAATTATATCATCCAGTTTTGTGTTTCCCATCTTATTCAACATGTGGTTCAACATTATTCAACTTATGTGGTTCAGCAGAACCACAGAAGGACACACTGCTATAGAACACAGTAGTACTATATGCAACACTCAACCATTTCAGAACATCATGGCAGGAGCACAGAGGAATGTCACTGCTTATGCCACTGTTTTTGTTGGCCTCTCAGTAACACTGTCAGTTTAGAATCACATCTAAATAAACCGCAATCACATATTCCCCCAGAGAAACAGCGTACTTTCTCCAATACTGGTCAAAATACCACACAGACTTGATAAAATAGTCAAGTTCCTATAATAAATGTACTGCCAGAGAGGTTCCACTACACTATTATGACGGGACCAAAGCAACCTACAACTGTTCAATCACATTCAGTTGAGACTGTCTTAACTTCCTCATTAAATTGGGTCCTGGACACCCTGAGACTGGGAGCAGCAAAAAATGACAAAAGCGGTTGTTAATCTTGAATCTTGACCTCAGCTGCACTGTCTGGCTTGCACTCAAGTGTGTTTTGGGAATGCTGCCGACTGAGTACTATTGCAGGAAGCCAGTGGTCAGTAGGGATCACACACGACTTGATTGTGCTGCCAAGACATCTTGTTTCGTTACTTCATTAGCACTTCATTCTCTTTCTCCGAATTCCTGCAAATCCAAAGAACTGTGCAATTAATCTAAAACTCCACATTCAACTTTTCAGTCCTTTAAATCACTATGAAGAAAGAGATGACAGCATGGTGTTGAATACTTTCATTATGACTCTACAGTGCAGATTTTTATGGAATGTCCAAGAACCAACATGCAAATTAAACAATGGTTATGGTTAAGATTAGGAGAGTTAGCTGTTGCAGCTTTTCTCATGATCTCATTGCCCTCATTCAAAACACCAGTTGAGATTATATTGATGACCCACTTTACATCTGCAGAACATAAACGGTATCTTGTAATTACACAATCACTATTAAGGACAATGTAGCAGTCTATTCAGGTGGTTAAAAAGCTGTGTTTCGTTTATTTTCCAGATCAATAGAGCGATGAAGGCCTTTCTGTTCAATACTGCTAAACTCACTCACAGGTCAGATAAGTTCTCTGGGGCTAGAGGAGCCTGGCAGGTTCCATGGCAATGAATTAACAATAACAGCTATTTCACCTATGCATCTGCCATCTCTCCTTCACCAGGTCCTGCTGGCCATAGCAACATCAGGTTAAAGGAATGGCTCACTGAAAAATTTCCTTTACACTATTTTCCCTTGAAACCAAATGTAATCAAACAGCTAAGACATGTTTGGGGTTTAAGCGATTCGACTTTCATTTTGTACTGGAGATACAGAGAATGGAAACTGTGAAAAAAAAGAAATTAGCCTTGTGGCTCCATAGCTCCAGAGCAATATATACACAGCTCTAAAAAACAATAACAAACCGCTGCAAAATGTTCAATTTCTCAGTATTGAACTGAACAGCTTTGCCTTAGTTTTTAAGAACTGCTGACAATATTTCTCCTAATTGTTCTTTAAAGCATAATTTTAAAGGAAATGATAATACATCACAATAAGGGAAATTCAGTGTTTACAGAACTTGAATGATTCAAAGTAAACAAATCTCTTGTTCAGTCTTAAACAAAATGGTAGTAATTACTTATGATGTACTTCTATTAGTGTTTTACCATCCAGCTGGTTACACTGCAGGAGGAGAGTGTTTCTTATACATTTCCCCATTAAATAAGATTTGATTCAGGTGATCACTAATCAGTACCTCATGAAGCAGAATGAGGTGCTTGTGTAGGAATTTAAGAAATGGAATGGTTGTCAGAGATGCTGCCATGGCCATCTCAGTCCCCTGGGACCTAAACCCCATGAAAAACCTGTGGAGTGAGAAGGACAGAGGGCCTTGAGTCATGGAAGATCTGGAAGGCTTTGGAGTCAGGGAATGGATTAAAGCAATTTTAGGTGCCTGTACTAAACCAAATCACTTCCTTAAGTGATCCGGTTCAGTACGTTCACTTAAAAGATTCGTTCTTTTGAACAAATCGTTCGCGAACGACACAGCACTACTTCCCATTGACGTTCTTCTGTTAACAGCAAGAACACGGACTGACCCAAGGATCAGTCTGTACAGTAAAGGACAGCCATAGAAGCACAAATCTCCGTGGTGGTTGTTGCACCAGGCAATTTGGGATATCTGCTGGAGAGATCTAACGTTAGCCTTATAGCTTCTGACTGGTCTGCTGGCGTGCTGTTGTTTATTTATTTTTAACGGAGCATAAGCTCTCGCAGCACTCATGACCCCGGAGCCCCCTTTTGCAGATCTCGTCTTTGTTTTGGGACATTAAAAGCCTTTGAGACTTATGTGGCACTAAATGCTAGGGAATTATTTTCTCTTACTATGAAGTTTGGCATCTTAAACAAGCATCGAGAAACAGCTCGCAGCCAGTAGCTACTCCGCAGCCGTCAATGTTTAAGAGAACTGTCGAAACCATAATGTTTATTTTTATTTTTAGGAAAAATAGTTAAATCATAATTAAACCAAAGAAAAAGACAGCATTTCCAGAACTTTGTCTGTAGAAGCTTGTTCAGCTCCACCCCTCCATTATTTCCCCTTCGGATCTGCCTCAATCTCATTATTAACCTTTAGTGCCCTCAGTTGACGGAAATCCGTCATAGCGACAGAGAACTTTAATCCATGAGTCAGGGCTCTTCCCTATGTTCCCCGGACCGTTTGCTAGTTCATAGCAACGTAACTGAAATAAACCTGTTTCCAAGGCCATAAATTTGTCTGTATGAGAACAACCATTTAATGCTTTGCTTTGCTGCGCATGAAAACAAAACCAGCATCCACACCACTGTTTTTTTTTTTTTTATAAATGCTTGGTGTGGAAAAATACAAGAAAATGTTGCTTTGTAATAGATTCCGTTAGGAAAACACTCTGATTTACACCACAGTTAAGAAGAATGAGAAAGTATTATTAATAGATAGCGTTACATTATTTTTTATCATTTTTCTTTACATTCATAAGACTGCGAAATATTAGCACGGTTGGCATTCAAGCTAACAATGGAATTTTATCCATTATGATGTTCTTGTGCATTATTAGTTTCAATTCACATTGACATTCAAGAGTTGTTTTCATTCAAGTGAACCCTTGGAACTGTATGGAAGTTGATTTACCACATTTAAATTGGGGATTATGTAATAAACTCAGAGTTTACTCTGCAAGCCTTAAAAATGGGTTGCAAAGTTTGCCCAACTAGTCAATTAGCTTCTTAAGGCTGACCTATCCCAGGGCAAATGCATGGCCATTAAAATATCTATCTCTTTAGGACCTTTGGTGCCTCAATGACCCACGACATGACCTTAAGAGTCTTTTCATAGGTCGCCTTAATACATTATACAGGTGTTATATATTCTATAAAGGATATATAGGACTTTGTGAACGTAGTCCTGCAGGTGGATCAGCGAACCAATTCTCTTTAACAAAACCAGAGGGATAACTATGGCCCTTAATTCTTGTATTCAGATGTGATTTGATCTACTCATCCAAGGCTTATGCACAAACTTATGGAGTTTAAGAGCATCCTATTAATGAAGCAAAATGGGATAACCAACGAATTCTGACATTTATATGTATATATTTTAATGATTTTACTTTTCACTCAAATTGTGTGATTATATATGTTTAATAAAGTGTTCTGTGTAACAACAAATTAAATCAATTTTCACTGGCAGTCTGAGTTGTTTTTTGTGGTTTTACTTCATGGAATCTCTGGGGTAAATCAAAAGAAATTTGAAAAACAAACATGCTTTACCTTATAAGCAAATCTCGTCTTCCTAGAGAAATGCCCAGTTTACTTGAAAAGTGCCAGGCTGTATAAACTGCATGCTTAAGTAAGCGAACCTGGAAATGTGCCTGGAAGATAAATGCACATGTTCCTGATCCTGATTACATTGGGTTACACTAAGGGGGGGCGCTGTGCATCCTGCAGGTCTGACAGTGATTAGAATAGACTGTTTTTAACCTCTTTCTTTGCTTTTGCGTTTTCTATATTGGCATTTGCAATACCACTTATCGATCAATACTTGAGAAATCAAGCATCACTCAGGCTTGTGCATAGAAGCTCAGCAGAGAGCCAGCCCTAACACTGATGAATACACTTAGTCGCTGACTGCTAGCCAATAAGGCCAGACCTCCTATAGAGACCGAATTGGACAAACAACAAGATTAGCCTGGTAAACAAAAGTATTTGGCCTTTTCTTTTCAACAAGCTTACTTTTACTGTTAGTCTCCATCATGAACACAAAAGAAAACTGTCACCTTTGGAGGCTTCATTGACTTATTTTTTGGCATTGTTTATATTTAACTATCATAGATACCTTTTTACATTCTAGAGCAACAAGCTTAAATTTTCTACAGACAAGGCTGAAGACGTGGCTGGATAAAAAAAGCAATGTGCTGCGGAATAGACACATCTACGTGCAGGGAGGAGGCTAAATGCCATTTCCTCCTAAGGATGTTTATCAATAAAGCACTTTTTTTTTCAAGCTGTTTTCCTGAATTTGAAGAGGGAAGGGCATGGAGGGGACCTTCTTCGTCATCTTGTTTCCACATATGTTTGCCAAAGGTGTGACAATGTGAATAATGGGAAAGAAATTAATCCGAGCGCAGCATGGTTTCCTGTTGACTCTTTCATTCTTGTTGAGGAGGCTTTGCCAAGGTCACACAGGTTTGTGGTGAACACACTGATTCATACTTTGCCCATTCACTGTTTCCATACTCATTGTTCCCCTTTGCTGTGAAAAACCTATGGCTTATGTAATGGCTGCAGGTCAATGCATCAAGGTATCTTGTAGTTTTCCTGTTGAATCTCCCTGGCTTCATACGCCATGGGACACGCGCCAATGCTCATTCTCGATGCCGTGACTTGCTGAACATTCCTCCGATATTTTCACTTTTTCAGGAAAGCGAATGAGACAATACTTTGTTTTGTAGCATTGCATTACTGAGAATAGAATGGTCTCAAACTGTGCACTATTAGTCTGAGAGTTTGTTAAAATGGTCCAGCAACAAGCTGCCCATTCATTACTGTACTGTACTGTGTGGCAGCTGGTGGCCTAGTGGTTAAGGCATTCACATTCGCCCTGTGATCTGAAGTACCCTGAGCAAGGTACCGTCCCCACACTCTGCTCCCCGGGCGCTGTGTTCCTGGCTGCCCCCTGCTTCACTTGGTGAATGGGTTAAATGCAGAGGAAAAATTTCATGCTGTTCACACTGTGTGCTGTGGTGTGTTCACCTATGACAAATTTTCACTTAGAGTGAAATTATCTTTTACAATAGTCCTCTTTCCATCCATTTAATGTCAGTATTAATCAGCCATTTGATGTCAGAATTAAATTGCATAGATATATAGTTCTCATTCCCCCATCACCCCTAAATGCACACAAATACTGGCCTTAAGCTGCAATTTGAAGGTCTTTCATCAGTATTTAGTGAATGAAATGGATCATCGGCTGCCGAATATCTGACACCATCAGGGACACAGATTGCATTTTTAATGTGGGGGGATGGGGCGGGGCTTGTGGAATGGGTTCCTTTTTTATTATCACCACGCCACAGGTGGCGCTGCCAAGTATAAATGCCTTAGTATTGTAGCATGTTTTGGGGGGTTGATTAACTGTTGTTGTTAATTATTAACAATAAGTAGTAATAAGGAGGCAGTTCATTCTGTGCCTCTGGACATCATCAGACTCTATTGAGGTTTTTCCACTGACTGGTACCGGCTCGGTTCAGTTCAACTCTACTCGCTTTTTTTGCTTTTCCATCAGTAAAATCTGGTTTCTGGTACCTGGTACCATTCTTGGTACCACCTTGGCTAAGGTTCCAAGGGTGCTGAACCGATACTAAATGATGTGCACATATTGGAGGTTACTGATTGGTGGCTGCTATGGTTACACCAGTGCTGCTGACTGAACGTTAGTATTAGCATTAGCCTAATGTTGCTTCTTTAAGCCTTGTCTGGTGCCAACTGTCTCCGTTTTGTGGCAAACAGCCACAAACTAAGTACAATAAATAAAATCCCTCTTTTTTCATCCATGCTGATGATTGTAATGATGCTTAGAGCTTAGAGCGCTTCGCTCATGCTGCTTCTCAGAATGTTTGGTCGCTACTGCAATTAGTTGTAAAAACTGTAGGTCCGAAACCAAACTGAACAGAGTTGAACCGAACTGAACTGAACTGAGCTGGTACCAGTCAGTGGAGAACCCCCCTATGAGAGCAGAACACACTAGACTGCTCTAATGAAAAATTCAGAATAAAAATTGAGATTGCAGTCAGAAAATGAACATCTGTCTACCAGCAACAGATGACCTTGCATGCAAGGCTTTAAAGGGGTATTTCAGACATCGTCACGACCAGCATATGGTGCGTTTACATTAGTGTGGCAAAAAATAGCAATATTTGGAAGTGATTCTCATCCATCTTTTATTCTGGTTTTCCTGTTTCTAGTCACAGAGGGTCTGACATTAATGCACTTCTGGATGCAGAAGATACTCTCAGTTTTTATTCTGCTTGATTAAAAATGGAACACATTCTTCCTTCCAACACACATTCCTTTTTTTCCTAAGGTAAGAAATCCAGATGTTGATGTGAATTCAGCTTTTTTGCATCTAGGCTTTAAAGCTTCATGACTCAACCATGTTTATGTATATTTTTCAGTGGGGAGAAAAACACAATGAAACAACAAAACACCAAACTAACTTAGCAGAAATGCAAGAAGACGTTCAGTCGTAACAAGCGCAGGGATAAATCTGTGCTTTGATAAATTTGTGCATGAACAACTCATCATATAATATAAACCTCATGATTATACACTCACTGGACATTTCATTAGATACACCTATTTGGTATCACACTCATTTTACCAGCTCCACTGACCATGTAGAGATAGTTAACAATAACAGATTGGATTTCATCTGTTTCTCTGCATCATCTGCAAGCCCACTGTACCAAGTTCATCAGAACCACCACATAGCAGAGTCTATCCTCAGTTCAGCAGTGACACCAAGGTGTTAAAAAACTCCACACACTCACACTCACACACACGCACACGCAAGCGCACACACAAATACAACATTCCACTACTATGTCAGTGTCACTGCTGTGCTGAAAATGGCCTACCACCCAAATAACAAAATATCACCTACTCACTAGTGGCCCTGCTGGGATCTGACCATCGATGGACCAAGTGAAAGGGCTAAAAAACATTCAAAGAAACAGATGAATAGGAAAAAAAAACCAGAAAAAAGACCATACAGTGGGGTCCAAAAGTCTGAGACCACCAGGGGAGCTGCTTTTCTTTTGCATTTTCTTTATTTCATACCTTTTATTTATCAGCATTACAAATTTCGGCATGGAACTTTATGCAAACCCTCTGGTGAGCAGATTAAGCCTGCCTGAGGATCTTTTGAATGGATGTTTCAACAGAAGGGATAAACATTTGACCTTTTTGAACAAATGCTTTTACCTGAATAAGCCTCCTAAAATATTTCAGAATTTTAAAAACATCTTATTCATTTTGAACAATGCTTGTATCTGAAGAAGCCTCCAGAAATAGTCCAGAATCTTCAAAAAGTCTTATTCATTTCATTTGGCATGAATAAAAAAAACAGGTGTTTGTTACTAGGTTTAAGTGAAAAGTCCCAGATTTTCAGTATAACTTTGGACTATTGGACCCCACTGTATATGGATAGCGATCCTGAAATAGGCAATGTGTGTAGATGCATGGAAGGCGTACCTACAATAATGGCTTGTGAGTGTATGTCACATTAAACCAGAATCACCTCTTCCAAAGGCCAAGGGCACTGCGGACAAATCTTTATTTATTTTATTCAGCAAGGTGAAAAATCATGAATGGTCAAGGGAGCTGGGACAACTCTGCTACATGCTGCTGTCATGGCCTTAATCAAGCCAACAAACCCTACACTGAAAAAAAATGAATGGATGAATTTGTGCTTGGCTATTGCCAATACAAACACAATACTGTGCTATCGTGTCTACAATGATACACTGTAAACCAAGGTACAGATACAGTACTTACCAGACAGTAGTCCATAGTCGCTCATTGTACTCTTAAATGCATTTACTGGGAAACAAGCTGCCTGCGTGTACATTTTTTGTTTGTGCGTGCAACTTTCCCAGACCTTAAAAGGAGGCCAGTACATGTGCAGATTATCTGATGTGAGAAGGAAAGGCAAATCACTTTGGTGAAACATTCTCAATGGACTGGACCGCAGCCCAATTAACACCCATTCTGTTTTTTTTGGAGAAGCCGAGACATGAAAAAAAAAAACAAAACGTAAATGCATTTCAACCAAATAGGTGCTAGGACATGCTGTCAGCAGCCTAAGCACACATACAATATTTTTTGATTTTGCTACACTGGAAGTGCAGCTGTTTCTGGAAAAGATAGAAACAGAAAACAACAGGCTGAATGGAAAATATGCAGATACCAGTTACATTGCTTTGCCGGTAAACTTTACAGTGATTTCTGAGGAAAAATGACAACAGAATTGAACGCATCTATCTAGACCTTGTTAAAGACTCTTTATGGCCAGTGGAATCAATAGATGCATGTTTTGCACACATTGTGCACTTAAGCTTTTGAAATGCCTTGTGGGGACTGAATAGACCGGTAATGAGAATTATGCCATGCGGTGAGTAGTTTACGCTTTACTACGTCAAACACACCATCAGACTGATTAGGTAATTCGCTATAACCGTTGGCGTGAGTTCAAAAATCAAAGAGCAGTTTAATGAGTTCTCTTTATATATATATTATTATTATTATTATTACTACAAATACATGGATCTCGGCACTTTGAAAAATGTTTTCTTTTGTTTGTTTTTTTTGTTCCTTTGTTAAAACAAGAAAGCTAAAAATATCCTATGGTGAAAAAATAAAGCAAAAACAACAAAGGATTTTAAACATTGAAAAGTCACAAAAAGACACAAATAAAAATATAATGAAATTTAAAAAAAAATCTACATCCTGTACAAACACTATGGCCCAATAATTTAAGAAAATAGTGTCTCTAAAACGTTCATATTGCTTTGTACCTTCAACACTGCTCTCATTGGGAGACGCTCCACCATACAGTGCTTTAAAGTCACCAAAACAGCCAGAACTGGACTGGGCCCCAGTACCAACTTCCGAACGGGAGGTCAAAGGAACGCCAGCAAATGTTAGCCAGCGTCATGGAAGAGAGACAGTTCTGATATAAGCTTGGTTCATCCTCAGTACAGTGTTGTTTTCTATTTGGCAGTACATAACAAAGAAAAGGTATGGTCACTATTTCTCATGGAGTCATGGAGTACTCATCGTTGTTGCAGTTAGCATTATTACTCTCTATGGTATTATTACTAGGACTATCACTGTCGTGGATACTCAGAGTGCATCTTGTGTTTTTTCATGTGCATCGTTGTGCGTATGCTTACGCTTTTTTTTGTTTGTGTGTGTTTGTGTGAGTGTGTGTGTGTGTGCGCAACCGTTCAGTGCTCAGAGCTTGACTTTTCAAATGAGAAGTTGGGCAGAGTCAACAGCTTGGGATTGGGAACCCCCTCTTGTGGCAGTCCATCTCCTCCTCCTCCTCCTCCTCCTACACCCAGATCAAAAGAGTCTTTGGAGTCACTGGAGGGGGCTCTCCTCCTCAGGTAGGTGTCCCTGCTGGGCAGAGGGGGTGGAGCCACCATCCCTAGGCCCAGTGCTGATCGGAAGCCCCCTTGAACCTCTGGTCCTTCCGGAGGTTCCACTGAGATGCAGGGTGGGCTCATCTTCTTCTTGCGAACACGGGGGGAGGACTGAGAGGTCTGCAGGCTGTCAGCCCGTGAAACAAAGCCAGAGGAGGTGGAGCTACGCTGAGGGCTACTCTCCACTGAAGAGCAGACCTCAATAGAGTGCCTCCGTGGGTCGTCCAGCCAGGAGGATGGCCGTGGCAGCAGGGGTACCCGGGGCGCTTGAGCGTCTGCGCTGTGGTACTTTTTCAGCTGCCGCAGGCATGAGCCATGAGCCTCCATTGGGAGTCCTGCAAGGCCTGATCCAAGCCCACCTGAAAGCCTTCCTCCAAGCCCTCCTCCGTACCCTTCTCCGAAACCACCTCTAAGCCTTTCTCCCAGACCCTCTAGAAGCTCTTTTCCGAGTCCTCCAATTAGATCCTTGTCACTGCCACCTCTGAGCCTTGCCCTGATGATGTGAGACATCTCCTGGTCCACGGAGTCCCCTTGTTCTTGCCATATTCCAGAGGGCATCGGGAGAGATGGCGGTGACTGAGGGCGCCTGGACGAGACACTGTACTGGTCATGGGGGTTGTGCTGCGTGTGCACGCTGGAGCGCGCTGCTTTCGGAGAAGCACCCGGCGTGGCAGGAACCAGAAGAAGAGAGGGCTGAAGCTGATGCTTTTGCAGAGGAGCCGGGCAAGTGGCAGGAGGAGCGGCGAGTTCAGCGGACCCCTCGCTCGCCCCACCTTCTGTATACAGCGCCTCCTGAGAGTCAGCACTCACTGCCACCTGAGGAGAGCAGGGATGGGAGTAGGCAGGGAGGAGGGGGAAGTGAGAAGGAAGGACGAAAGTATTTAAGATATGAGAAGGCGAGAGGGAAACTGGTTAGCATGAGATGGCAGGGGCAGTACAGTGGCCAGGGAAAGGCGAGCCGTGGGGTTAGAGTAGAGTTCACCATTAGTGTGTTAGGCTCTGCCTCCACAAATTCAGAGGAATTTAGAAAAATAGAGAGTACGCCCTGAGGGCATGCAGTTAGAGTATTGAAACTTTGCTAAGAGGTAGCCAGCATTTAGAGACTAAGACTAACTTGAGTCCTCTCAATGTATGATCAGGTTGAAGGCGCTATATGTGAAACATTACACAGCAAAAAATATGTAAGTTAAAGTCCCTATTGGCAAGCTTAGCGTTTTTCTTCTGTTTTATACACATCCGAATTACCTCATCTCCTAAGAACAACTCAGCTTACCATTTGGAGAAAATGCTATTTCTGTGCTTCTGTGAAAATAAGGCCCTGAACTGACTTGTGCATTGTGCACCCTCAAGCAAATAAAAAATGTGTTTAGAATACAGCAGAGATTGCAAAATCAGCACCCCTTTGCTCTTAATTGTCTCTCTCTCTCTCTCTCTCTCTCGCTCCTCTCCTTATCTCCATTCTCTATACCCCTGGCCCTGAGGAAATGTACATACTTATGCTGCTGCTGTCAGTCAAGTCACGAAGGTGAAAGTTGATAATACCAATTGCACTTCATGGAAGTGGTTGTCCAGTACTGCTGTTGTTTTAAACTAGGGCAGAGGAACTTTTACCCTTAGCCAAAAACCGGAGGCACTGTTTGGCAGACTGCACTCTGAGCCACTGGGCTATACTGTAAGAGACAACATGACCCATGTCTCCTCGCAGGGCGGTGAGCCAGCAGCTACTCCATTCTACAGACTGAGAATGGAAGATTACTCCCTGCTCTACATCCAAATGGAGCAAGAGATACACAGGCCCAGTAGGAGAAAGGTCTGAAGGGGATCAAGAAGAAGGGCTAAAGATCAAGACGATCCGTGTTAACTTTGGAGAACTGTGCTACAGAATTGACAGGCTTCATGTTTGTAAATCCTAGACATTATAATAGACAACACTGCCATCTAGTGGCCACATGTAGTTTTGCCCACTGTATTATGTAAAGAGTACACAACTACAGTATGTCTGTAGGCACTTGTTGAGCACACTTCACTTCAGCAAAGGTGCACAAAGATACCCCCAGTAAAATTTGCAAACAATATTATCCTGCTCAATTAATTTTAATTACTTTTTGACACTAACCAGAAATAAAGTGTCCTGCTGGAGTAATATCACACAGAACTCAAAATATGTTTTTGTTCATAATTACATTAACTAATTGAATACGTGGAAACAAGCAGAACATAAATAACTAACGTGTGGTTAAATTTGCAATAAAAAAAAATGAACTCACTAACAAATAAACAAAGTACAGTACAGTATTGGACAGTTTGTTTCTGGTTGAATCGAGGGAGCTTTAATCGATGCAGTCTCTGCCACCTCAGCTCAGTAAGGATCCCACATGATCTTTAGCCTTTTAAGTTTGTCTCTTAGAGCAGCCCTGGTGAAATGCAGTGGGACATGGACTATGGGCAGTTGGTAGAGGGAGTGAGACAGGGGCAGGGAATGGTCTGGGGAAGGGTTAGGGATGTTTTGAGTGGGAAAGGTGCTGGAGGATACCACTCCAGCTCTCTCAGCAACAGGAGTATCTGTGTCTCAGGAGCAGGCTGGGGTCCGGTTTGTGGTGTACCATGCTGAGCTGATCAGGATTAGTCAGGTTAGTGGAAACACAGGCCACAAGGAAGATCAAAAACAAAAAACAGGAAAAAAAAAGAAAGAAGAAAGAAGGAGAGAATGCAGGAAGAATTAAGAGTGGAAATGTACTGCCAAGAGGACAGATGAACAGTGTAGAGGTGTCAGACTTCATAACAAACACTTCTTCAAATATGCTACACAAAGCACTGGACAGAAGACAGAACACAATGCATTATGAGGAAAGACAAGCCATGACAAAGTACCAGGTGTGCAATAATAAAGCACAATGCTAGACAACAAACGGAGATATACACTGACCCAGCACAACACATCATTCCAGGAAAAGGGCCTGCATCATTCGTTCTTTCGAGGGGGAGCCACATATGTGTAATCTGAAGTGTTAGGACTGGAGCTCACCTGTCTGCGCAGGGTGCGAGAGAGGGTGTGCCGACGAGGTGGAGGGATGCGGGGGATGCTCTCGGAATCAGACAGGCTATGAGGGCTGATAGGTCTGAGGAGCTCTGAAGGCACTGTCAGGTGCTGTGAAGGCTCTTCTGTGTGAGACTGAACTGAGCCGCTGGAACCTGAGGGTGGACATACAGCAAAAACCACAGGCATTTGTTCAGGGCTTCTTTTATACTCTATCAAGGGCGCCAACAATTACAGTACAGCAACCCCCCAGTTTTACGTGGATCAGGACTCGCGGATCCAGTCACACGTAGATTTTTTATGAGAACCTAACTCATCATTTTATGCTCAAATCTCCACAACAACGTGGAACCTTTTTTATTTTGGCTTTTCTTTTCGAAATCATTAAGAAAAATGTTGTAATTTTGTAATATAAATAGTAATCCAAATATAAATTTAGCTAAATATAAATCAGGGTAGGGTAGGCTGTGCTATTCTTTAGTTTTTTATTTATCTACTGTTTTGCATTTCTAATTTAGTGTGTTTCAGAGTATTCCATATTTGTAATTTACAGCTACTTATTGTTTATAATGTTTGTGTCTCGGCCAAGAAAGACAGGCCGACGGCCGCCGTGCATCGGACAGACGTTATTTTTCAGAATGCACAGATTGGCAGTCCGCCCCTGACTCATCTTGAGTGTTTCTCTTGATTTTCATTTTTTAAACCCCAGTAGTTTTATGACTGTACTGTAAATTAAATTAAAAGAGGCTGTTGAGCTCAGTTGCCATTCAGTGACTGCTTTAACCAGGTCTCTACAATAAGATGCTGCTGATGAACAGTAAATTATTAAACTGTAAAAATTATTGGTGATTACTACTACATTTTATTGTACTTTTATTACTAAAAATTACACTAATGTATTACCTGTTTATACCAAAGAAAATGCCAGTGCATGAATCACAGTACAGTATGTATGGGCTTACCTTAATATTTTTGTTTAAAATGAAAACAAAAAGAAAACAACAAAGAGTTTAAAATGAAATTAAAATGTTTTTAGGCTTTTTTACCAAAACACAACAACACGTTTTTTTCGATTATACGCGGGAGCTCTTGGAACGTAACCACCACGAATAGCAAGGGATTACTGTACTGAGAATAACGACAATAAATATTTTTAAGAAAGAATATTGTGCCCTAAGATAGGACATATGTATTTATGATGCATTAATGATGTTTATGATGCTTATTAATGGTAAATTGGAAACTTGGAAACAGACTACTAAGATATTAAAGAATGACCTGAAATATTAAATGGTTATAGACACAGCAATCAGAATAATGTTTTATGTAAATCAACTTAAATGTTAATAAAATTTCATAAGATGTTATAGTTTCTTGGGGGATGCCGTTTTTGTCATATTGTGCGATGTTCCTTTTTTGAAATGTATTTTTTTTTAGATATTTTTTTATTTTGTAGATATTGTGTTGATAAAAAGCTATATTTCAAGTAAATCTGTGAATTATTGTTACTGTACACTTCACATATATAGCCCCCATATTTTCTTAAAAGGGGCTAAATGCACAGTTTGAAACTGGGTCCTGAAAAACAGCAGTACTCCTCTGACAAAATAAACCAACAGTAAAACTATAAATAGTAATCAGACTAGTTTTCCTGTATAACCTATTTCCTGCAAGGCCCTTGTTGTTTAAGTTCCCATAGACTTGTGATCATATGCTTTTGCAGTTGTTGTTCTTTGACTCCACCCTAGCCCCACCTATTCAGTGCACACACTCTTCCAGAAGTACACCACGGATGCATTGCCTCATTTCACTTAAACTCTCAGATTCTGCCACTGGTGTCACAGATTTAGTCTCACTGGTATAAAAGTGTTCTCACATGATATTCTCAACTGTTCATCCCTGCAGATTTTTTGATGGCCTCTAAAAGAGATTCTGAACAGATTCAGTGTCCAAAGAAATGGAAGAGTAAACAGATTTATGGAGAATTATAAAGGTCTATTTAAAAATGCAATATTTTGACTTTGATCAAAAATATAAGAGATCTTTGGGTTTTTTTGTTATTGCTGTTGGAGTTTGTGGGAATGTGTCTGTGTGAAATGTGCATGTCACTATTGTTTCATACACTATTGACCACACTTGATTCAAAATTCCAATCAAAAATGTTTGGAGAACATTTAAATATAATACATAGAAATGATTTATTATATCTTGGAAATGATAAACTACGCAACACTATTACATTTAAAATAAAACAATTAAAATAGTGATGTTAAGAGTAGAGTGTGTGTGTGCATGTGTTTCATCCCATCAGAAACTGAATCAAGAGTGAAGCTGCCTGAATTCAGACCATAGAAAAGCTGGTCTACACACACGACTGCACTCACAACACATATGGAGGCATTTCTTATTTTGTACACAGCTCACATTGCAAGAGTTGATAAAAGAATAGCAAACTGCATTTTACACACACACACACACACACACACACACATACACACACACACACTGCCACAAATTGTGCAGTGAATAGAAAAAAAGGGAAAAGTGGTCTCTTTTTTAATGGCTGTATATATAATCTGTAATTTATTCAGGGAAAAGAAGGCAATAAATGTAGCCTAGTGTAGCTTGAGAAAGGGCTACTCCCAGAATTTGCTTACGTTTGATATGTTAGATGTACTTTTCTTACTGTTGCTCATTGTTCTACTACTGATTGAGGAGAGTTATGTGTGTTGTACCTGACTGGGCCTGCCGAGCTGTGGTTTTAAGGGTCGCAGAGGTGCTTGGCTCTAGAGGCAGAAACATGTAGCTGTCATTGGGCAAAGAGTGTGTGCGCCCCACTGATGTCTTCTTCACACACAGCAGGTGTTCCTCCAGAGGTTCATGTGGCTGAACAAGCTCCAGGGGTTCTGGAGGATCTGTGGTCTGAGGGGCAGAGAGAGCGTGGGTAAGGAGAGCCAGGACAGAGGTCTGGGTGAGGGAAATGAGAACCAGGGCACCTCCCTTACAAACACACATACAGTACCTACAGGACAGGTTAGCACACAATGAAAGGCAGACATCTTTGCACACTGGCCAACAGGGAGGAGATTGTAATGGGTATTATTCTGTTCCAGAATGTTCTAATAGATGGTAGCTTGAAACTCTTCAATGGCCAATGACATTTTAATGTGAAATCATTTGTTAGGGAACAACTACCCCCAGTCTCCTCCCTTTAAAAGCCATATAGCCTCTACTACTGCTAGCAGACAAGAGAAGCCAACCTCGCACCACACCCCCATGCCTTTAAAATCAGTCTGGGACATGGTGCTGTGGTGCAACATCACACTACATCACTACAGAATTTACAGGAAAAACAAAGAAGACACTGACAAAAGTCATGAGGCTTGGACAAAGAGACATATATACTAAAAACATGTAATAAGAAAGAAATGATTAGGACATGACCAGTGTACAACATGTAGAAAAGGAGGAATAGACTGAGACTGAGATGTCCAGATACATAGAAAGAGATGGAGACAACGTTGTAGAACCCAGACAAGAGAAGGGCACTGAACAGAACTACTCTACTAGACTGGACTGGACAAAGACCTGACATGACCAGAGAGAAAAGAGAAAGAGCTGGGCGGAATCTTAGAAACCCTCCCCAGAGCTTCCAGTCACAGTCGCCTTCCAAGGCACCACAGTTTATCTCTTGTCAGATCTACACGAGATATAAACTACATTAGCATGGCTGCCCTGCTGTGTTTTGGTCATTTGTTAAAAGTTAGGGGAAATTATTATTATCTTCCTTGAGGTGAAAGATTTTGTATATAGTCCCTGACAAATAAACACACTAAACTAAACTAAGCAGTATTAGCCGAGGATAATAAATATAAAATACTTGTGGAAACATGAGCTTCCTGAAAGAAGGATGCTGCAGGCTAAATATAATCAGTGCCCCGACTGTGAAGAACAGGGGTGGCAATGATAACAATTAGTCATAATTTCTTAGCAACAGTTTATACTGATTTTTCACTCCGCATGCAGAGGGAGACTTTCTCTCCAATAATCTTCAGTTTAGCACACAGTGAGTAATTAGGGTGCTCTATTTGATATCTTTATTTTGTAACTGTCGTACCAGAGCTCCATAAACTTATAATTATATACTATTTGAAAATGCCACCTGTATTTTACTCTGTGAACGTGACCAAGGAACTTTAAAGGCGCTACCTCTATAATATTTACATGCATTCACATGTTTGTTGGAAACATTATTTATGGAACAATTTTTGTACCACCCTAGTATGAGTTAACTGTTTACAGAAAATTAATGAATGAATGAACTTTTTTACCAACAAGAATTCTGTCCAATTTTTATACTGCTGGTTGGGATTGGTGGGTTATTTTTTTTATCTAACATATTCACATATTCATTTCTAGTTCCACCCACTAGCTAGGACACCCCCATCCAGAAATAATGGGAGGGTGAAGGCCACCACATGCTTCCTTAGAGTTATGAGAAGTGTCACGACATCTTGTCAAACTGTTGCCAACACAACATGATTGGAGATTCTAATACGTTTGGAGGAGAACA
Source organism: Brachypetersius gabonensis (assembly GCA_037577145.1). Classification (NCBI taxonomy): domain Eukaryota; kingdom Metazoa; phylum Chordata; class Actinopteri; order Characiformes; family Alestidae; genus Brachypetersius; species Brachypetersius gabonensis. Next base: position 31,067,426 of record JBBJLR010000111.1, on the reverse strand, counting down.
CTAACACTGGCTGCCAATTCTCGCATAATCAAACAGATGCTTGTCGTCGCAAGCACTGTAGTGAGTAATGGGGAGAGAGGGAACTCTTCTTGGCCACCCAGAGAGACCAAAGATAACTGAGCTCTTTTGGTCTCCAGGCCATGGATGGCTGCAGGAACGCCAGGGCACAAACTCGCAATTTTGAGTGCCACAGCCTAATTTGAATTTTTATGCAATATTTTTTTTTATTTGTATGCAATAAACTGCAACAGATGTGTATTCCACAAGTTGAATGTGTCTGACACATTTTTTATCAATGTAATAATGCAAACATTTAGTGCATCACATGTTTCAAATTCAGTTATTCAAACTCAAATATCTACATTCGGGTACTTAGGAACAGAAATGTGAACCTTCATCGCCATTGCATAAGTCTTAATATATGCATTTTGCATGGCAAAGAGTGATTAGCGGAGAAGCTGAGCTAGATAGCTTAGCACTTGTACTATATTAGCTAATCTCAATACACCACAGAAAAGGTTTGACAATAAATTTTAACCTCTTGTGTTGGTGAAGCATCATGTAGGTGGAATCCAGCCTTATCTTTGGTATGTAGCACTGTTACGCTGTTTGTTTTGCAAACCCTACACTAATGCCACGCTACTGTCCAGCTATTTAGCATTAGCAGTAGCTCACCTAGTAGGCTACTAACTCCAAAAATCACATCAGGGTTAATTCTGGTAAGTGATGAGAAATAACATCTAAAGGAGTGAAATAGAGTGGGCAGTGTGGAAGTTACAGAAAGCCTAGCTAGCACTAGCATTAAGCTAACTACCTCCACTATTCTTTTGGTTAGTCCTGTTTTACATTCTTCAGTCATCACTGTAAGATTTGTGTTTCATTTGTTATTCTAAACAACTCACTATAAACTTCACTTCTTCTACTCCTGTTTTGTTTCTGGATTTGTGGCCTTGTTCAACACCATATCTGATATTCCATCTGATGTATAAATGTCAATCTGAATTTGATTAATTAAATTTGAGACATAGCAAAGCAATTGATTGATTATGTGATATTAGTTTTTAATACCCTTACAGGTATAGTCAAGTCAAATACCATATACCAAATTTCTACAGCCATAGTGGTACATAATCATTTCTTATTTCCTTTACCTTTAAAGTTTCAAATTCTGTTTTAATCACATAACATAATTTTTCTTTAAATAAAAACATGCTTGTCAGCCTTGCTGAATACGCTTCATGGTGGAGACCTATTAGCCTGGAAGCTCTATAAGGGAAGACTAAGAGTCCGCAAAAGGAGAACGAACGTTGCTCTACTGTTAAGTACATTGCACTCCAGACTGGTTAGTAAGGGGGGGTTAAAATCATCGGGGACGGAGTCGTCTGTCAGAGCTAAGGACCAGGATTTCTCCGATGCCAGAGACAGAGCCTCCATCTCCGCTAGGGGTATCTAAACAGGAAGAGATGAGGCCAGGGTGAGAACAGAGACCTTCCTGCCGCAAGTAGTTAGAGACACATCCTCACACACACAGTCACACAGTTTTGTGCCAGAAAAAAAAAGCCTTTTTAATGGATCCATTTTTGGTGGCTCTTTTGCACATGCAGTTTACAGCAGTGGTCCCCAACCTTTATTTCGTCACGGACCGGTTTCATATCAGAAACTATTTTCACGGCCCGGCCTTTAATGAGAGGCAGATAAATATACGTATACGTATTTATACAAATAAATGATACGCATAAAAACGTGTAACACATAATATAAAAATATAATAATAAACGCAAATCCAATGTGTACTCGCAGCTTTATTAACAGCATTTCCATAACAACGTGCCTACAACATAACAGGGGTAACATCCACTCCGCATGCTAATGCTCTCTGTCGTCCTAGCTCACACTTTTTTCTTTCAAAATAATCCAAGGGCTTGTCTTTTAATGTTGGGTGGTTGCTCTCCAAGTGGCGAAGTAGTTTTGAGGGCTTCATCGCCTCATTTGAAAGCCAATTGCCACATATTATGCAGAGCGGGCTTGGCGCATGGGAATCGCCGGTTGCAATAAATCCAAATTTTAAATAGGACTCCTGGTACTGTCTGTTAAAATGAGCTTTTCTCTTAGACGTAGTAGGCTCTTCTACTGTCTCCTCGCTCGGTATTTTTTCTGTGCAGCCCGCAGACCGGTACCACATTACCCACTGGCCGGTACCGGTCCGCGGCCCGGGGCCACTGGTTTATAGCACTGGTCTAGACAGTGGCAGGAGCCTGATTATGCTTGGGGAAAAGATGCTCCCCCTTTTTCCAGCTACTTGTGGTGAATTCAGTGCCAAGTCATCTATTCTTAGAGTTTTAGAATTACTGAAAAAAATAACTGAGCCAGTGAGGAGAAATATAGTAGAATCTCGATTTATTTAAGCCAGGGGTGCTGTTGCTGGCATTTTCACCATCTGAGCTCAGTGTCACAGGAGTTAATGGAGAAATCGCTGTGTCAGGCAGATATGCAGTGTCTCATTCCTGACTGGCACAGATTGTGAGGTGGAATCAGTGTTAGCTAGGTTTTGGAATAAAACTGAAAAAAAGAGGTCATTTAAAGACATTAAAGCATCTCCAATTACATTTAAAAGCTTTCAGGAGTCCACGTTTTGCAATGCTAATGGGATTTTGCTGCAATATTCCTCTCTGTAAGAGCAGAAGAGAATTCTTTGCATAATTCATCAGTGATCCATCGTTCATCAATCCTCACATTATCACATTTAGGTCTGGGCAGCAAAGCTTCTGCTGAACAATTTCCAATAGTGCTTTTCAGGCCTTGGATCAAGGCAAATGAAATCCAAATGTATCATCCAGTTAAGGTCTTTAAGGGTTTTCTCTCTCTCTCAAGGAGTGATGGTCATTTAATGTCACCATCGGACCTTCTTCGCACATGGCAGCCTGACTGGGGTCTACCTCTGGGCATGAAAAGAGGCACAGCATGCGTCACCTTAGAGCAGCAATTTCATGATTCATTTGATTGAGTTAAGCCAAGCAACCTTTTACATCAGTAGTTAAACAAGCAAAGTGTTCCATTGAGAAAGACAGAGAGGGCAGAGTGCAGAGACAGAAAAGAGAAGGTGTTCAGGGAATTTTCCAGTGTATTTTCAGCATCTGTATCTGCCACTTGGGTTGATTACCACAGACAATTTCGGTTTGCTCAAGTGGCTGCCCTTTGGCCTTCATTATAATTGTATTTTGAGTCAACTGTTTTGGGGGCAGTTTTATATATATATATATATAAGAATACAAGCTGAAATTATTGTTTGTGGTGATCGACTGCACCCCGCAGATGCAGCAAGTGGAGATTAGGTTGAAAAACGCTGAAATATTCCTCTTAAGTAGCAGAGGGTGCACAGGGGAGCCATTGACCTGTTTCTCAGTGCTGTACTTGCTGGGGAGAGGGGGCAGAGCATAGTAGTGGCAGATGGAGCCGGACAGGTTGTCCATTAGGCTGAGCTCTCCTTCCAGTGAGCCCTGGATCACCAGGGATACCGAGTCAAACATGGGCCTCCGCTACAGACCCACGCAGTGCAAAGCAGAGACAGAGAGGCAGAGAGAGAGAGAGAGAGCAGCAGACAGATACACAGGCAGAGGAAAGAAGAGGTAAAAAAGGAGAGAAGCAGGGAAGGAGAAAAGTTCACAAGAGACCATGTAAGGGTTAGACATACATGTGAAGAGAACAGAGAAAAGAACAGTAATAAAATAACCATACTATTTAAAAAAAAACACTTACTACCAAAATCAAACAGATGTGAAATTGTCATTAGACCTCCCATACTGAATGCGTTAATGAAATCAGTGGATTGTCTCCTGTGTTCAGCACACAGCTACAACACCTGTTCCCAGTCATTTCTGCTCCCTCTGTACTACCACAGGTCAGCACAAGGGGGCACAGTAACTCCACTGAGATCCAGCAAAGCGAGCGGATCTTGTTGAACATGAGACTTGGGAGGGAGAACATTTGAGGAATGATATGAAGGTCATCACCCATCCCCTTTAAAAAAAAAGTTGTATGGTAAAAAATAGCCAGTCACAATCAAAAACAAGCTGATGCTTTCCCATGGCACCAAACTGACCTATGACTGCTTTGCTATTAACAGTAGTAGAAAACAGCAGGACCATGTCTAAATGACAAGAAGAGGCCAGATGGAGCTCACTGACAATTCCAACAGGAAAAATTAAAAGCACATAAGTTTAAGAATAATCTCAAGAAAAGTCATTATAAGACAGAGATTTGGTTTAATGAACAGTGCAAAATGCAGCCATTTCAATGAAAAGAGGTGGCAAAATCTGAAAATACTGAAGGTTTCCATAAAGGATCTAACTCAAAGCTGACAAAATGATCCCCAAAAGCTATTTCTGTTATTTCATATTCATCACACCTTTCCAATCTCCAAAGATCCCTACATCCATCTGTTACTGCAGATAATACACTACAGGCAAAATGTAAGATATGGTGCTCTTTCTACTAGTAATAGAGAAGAACTGAGTCTGATCAACTCATGTCTCTAATGCAAGGGCTAAGAACATGCGGAGAGAGCTGCTGTCTCACTCTTCAGATGGCAGTGTGGTGCACAGACAGATGATGAGAGTCATTGGTCAGCCTTGTTCATTCTGCATAGCTGTCGCATCTCACATGGCGCACTGCTTGATTCTCAGCTTAGAAATCACATGGCATGCAAGACCTTGCCAAACCTTCACCAGACTGGACTCTCTGATTTACGTGTCATCTGACTCACAAGTTTGGTCTGACTGGCTAATAGAGCAAAGCCCCATGCAAACTTGCACAGCTGCCAGCCCATACTGAGTAAGCAAACCTTCCTCGGCACTTGCCAAAACACATTAATGTCAAGAGTGTGCCTCCTAAGGTGTGATATAAATCCAGACACACAACATACATAAACATACACTTGCTTGCCAATGACGTTTTTCTTTTCTTTTTTCCACTCACCTCTAATGGGGGCTCCAGATCCTGAGGTGGGTCAGCCTTTATGTGTGCTTCTGAGTCCCTGCGTATGTTTGCTGGTGGGCTGTCAGTGGGGTAACCTCTGTCCTGGGACCCTCTAGAGATCCAGGGAGACCCTCCAGACCCACCCATGTCCCCAATGGAAAGGGGTGATATATGCCCCCCAGATGTCACCCCCCCATCTCCTCCTACTGCCTCCAGCTCCAGCTCCAGCTCCGCCTCCATATCTGCCTCCTCTTTGGCTTCCTTGTTGCTTTCTTCTAGGTGTTTCATGAGGACGGCGATGACCACATTGACTAGCACAAACTGAGCTGTCAGCACAAAGGACACAAAGTAGATGGGAGACACGATGGTGTTATAGCAGGGTCCGCTGTCTTGAGTACAGTCTCGGAGGGTGTCCTGGAATGCACACAAACGGCATAAACTCAGTAAAAATGATGAGATCTTTTATGGCTCCCCATGAGGCCCATAAAGAGCATGTGAAAATACTCTGAACTCTGAAGCTTAACAGTCACCTCATAAGTCAAAAGCATTGAACAAAAGCAAGGAACGCACCTTCATAATGCCATTCCAGTTGTCCCCGGTAGATACACGAAACAGCAGGAGGAAGGCCATGCCAAAGTTCTTGAATGTTGCATAGCGGCCAAGGCCTTCGCAAGGGTGCAGCTCATCACATACTGCAGCGTAAACAAAGAGCCTCTTTAAAACGTCAACAGGCTAACACATACATCTGAGGCTGCTGCTTTTAGCACTGAAATTACAAAGCTAACACAGATCATTTGTGAAGGCTTATACCACTCATTAGCATTGTGCAGTCCGCATGCCTTAATCCTCAAACTGTGCTGCATTGTTAAGCAATATCATGCCCTTTTCACACACGCATATCTAACATGGCTACAAAACGACCAGCAAATCTGTTTATGCAATGCTTTTCACTGTTGGGTTTTTGGTTTACTAATGCAAGCGATATCATGGAAGTGTATTTTGTACATGATTCTAGAGAGAAGCAGCAAAAATGCATGGTGGTTTCTTTGCTTTGAGGGGTGCAGCACAGTGTGCACAAGAAAAATTTACATTCTAAAAATGTCACCGTTTCCATTCCTTCACCGATTTCCATGGTATGTATGAATGATTCCTCGGACCACAGACCCGCATCATCACATATCAACGTGTGTGTACAGATGGAGTACTATAGACGTTGCAGAGCCTGTGCTTTTGTCCAGGTTTTGTAGATAATCATTCGTCATACTATGCTGTAAGCCGGCAGGTCTATCTGAGATTATCTTGAGGCTTGTGTGTGATGGCATGCAGTTTACAGATAAGCTTATATTACTTGTTAGCTACGTTAGTATTGCAGCTCCAGCAAAAAATTTAAAAAGCAAGCATCTTGGCTGATAAAGTACTTAAATGTAAATGAGACATATGACTAAATCCTTTACTCCTTTAAGACATGCTGTAATTATTTTTGGAGAAATACTGTGTACAGTATACAGGCAATTCATCATAATAATGAAGAAAATCATGGAAGTCATTTAGAGTTCTGTGTTTGTGTTTGTGTGTGTGTGCTTACTCAGGTCCCCAAACAGCTCTACTCCCAGCGCTGCGAATATAAAGAAGAGAAGCATGAAGAGAAGACCCAGATTCCCCACCTGTAGAGAGAGAGGAGAGCAAGAGCAGACTGAGAAAAAGTCCACAAAAAAGACAAGTTTTTTTTTTTTTTTCTGCGGCTTGAAAGAAGAACAGATCCAGAAATACCACCTGCTGAGAGCCAAGGAAAGAGAGAGCTATGGAGTGAGAGAACTTTAGCCCCATTCCCAGTCATGAGGGGCGCAGCCTCAGAAGCATCCACCACTGGCTAAATATGGCAAGGCGCAGCAAAACACACCCGGTGGTAACCAGGTACAACCACATGGACAACATCAGCTAAGCTTTTGAGGAAAATGAACGGGGGAATAAAGTGGAGCAACTGGAAAATGTCTTTATTTGAATCCAAGAGTTATAACGAAGATATATCTGCATTGTCAAAAAAGCTGGGCTTTTTCCCAACGAAATGCAGAAAGCAGCATCCAGCTTCCAATTCCACAAGCCTCTGAAAGGTCACGAATCACGATTCACATGTCTCTGCATCCTCATCTGGCCACTGTGGAATCTTTAACCCTGTCTAGTTGTCAATTTAATATCCAATCAATTTGCACATTATATTTTATATCTTTATAATACCCATGCAATGACCCACATACATTCAAATTCATTTCATAACTAGATACTCATTTGATATATGTGTTAAAGGCAACACCTTTAGGATTGATGTGTGACTGAAACATTAAAACGTTCACAAATTTGCTGCCATTTCAATACAGCAGCATTTCAAAGCACAAACTCAACATTACAAAGTAATGTAAAGTAAAGTAATCCATTAGGCTAAATGGAACTTTGTGCAACCTTACAGTTGCTATGGAAGAATGCATTTGTAGGTGGAGCATGGAATGGTCATTTACACGATATGTACATGCATAGTCTTTTTCCAATATTTAGTAAAGTTTTTGTGTTTTTTTTCTCCTGGTAAAACAGATTAGGTGCACAACAATATTTTCTTGGCAAAATATCTCCAAGGGTGTGAAGAATTCCATACAAGCACAAAGAGAAGACAAAGGCAAAATGTGCCCAGGCATATAGAGCATCTAAGCAGTATAATTTCACTTGTTTCAATTCTGTTTCAGTACATGGAGTATTCAGGACAGCAACAACAAGTACTTGCAATTATTCATGCACATTTCTGAGTCAGAAGTGCTACATGATTTATTGGGATTAAGGGAGCGTCCCGCGGCGCAGTGTGTACCCAAATCATAAGACCCCCTGCAGGGAATCGCAGAGCCTGATAGCATCAGAGAGAGTGGGTTGGGCTGAGTGAGTTTTCTCCTTCATCCCCTGCTGCAGTTGAAGTCCCATCTTCAGCAGCTCTAACTCTGTGAAGCACGCTGGCTATGAAAATGAGGGGGACCACTGGGACCAGGCCCAGGACAACAAGGAACTCAGAGGCTGAAATATATGTCCAAGCTTGACAGGACCCAACTATTCACATCAGGTTCTTTATGTCTACTTTTTATTTCATTCTTCTTCCTTGCTTTTATCACTTAATTAATCAATGCTGGAGTCACTTCATCAAGATCCAATCAGCCAGCGAGAACAATACCTAAGGTTCACCCAGATAAAAAGTCATTGATTGCTAAATCATTATGTAATATAATCAAATGTGGAGTTTAAGTCAGTCTTTTGTAAGACATGTTTGATCAATCACTGGGATCAGACACATTATATGCACAAAAGTAAAGGGACATGCCTGTTTCTCAGGGTTTGGGTTTGGCCCTGTACTTTCAGTGCAGGCCAGGAGCACACCAAGACAACACCAAGCTTCCAGCTCTGTGGACACAGTTTGGGAAAGACCCTTTTCTATTCCAGTGTGACTGTACACCAGTGCACAGGCCAAAAAGACAATGTAAAATAAGTTCAGCATGGAAGAACTTGACTGGCCCTCACAGAGTCCTGACCTCAACCCCAGCCAACACCTTTGGGGTGAGCCAGACCTTCTCATCTGACAGCAGTGCCTGAACTCATAAATGCTCTATAGCAGCAGCAACCTTTGTGCGCCACGGACCAGCTTCAAATAAAGCAATATTTTCACTTGTATAGATACAGGTCAGTGGGCAAAATGTCTGATGTACTGTATCACATGACCAAAATGAGTGGGTTTTTTTTTTAAATAAAATATCTTTCAGACTCTGATCATCTCTAAAATATTTTTATTCTGTCTTTCTGATACCAGTCCGCTGCTGGTGGTTGGGGACCTCTGCTCTACAGAATAAATGGGCAAAAATGCCCACAGAAACACACCAAAACCATGAAGAGTGGAAGCTGCTATAGCTGCAAAGGGTGGGACCAACTCCATATTAAAATCTATGTGTTTAAATGCAGTGTCGTCCCTGCTGGTGTGATGGTCAAATGTCCCAATACTTTTGGCCATGTATTGTATAAAACTGTTCTGTGTGTTTAGCCAGTTCAGATTTCAGCAGAATGTTTATGGCCTATATTCAGCTTCAGATCAAAATGCCAGGCCTGGTTATGGCTGGACACATCTAGCAGAGCTGTGGTTGAAGAGCAGAAAACAGCATGGCTGTATTACCTGGGGCAGGGCTTGGATGACTGTGTCCAGCAGAGCTCGCATTCCTACTGCCATCTTCAAGAGCTTCAGCACTGTCAGGACAGAGAGGAGTTGATAAGCACATCCTCTGTCACTTCACATTTCGTTGAACACTTTTTTCACCTCACCCTAAATGTAGTTCTGTACAAACTGCTGCTTCTTCTTTCTACTTGAGCTCGGAGACTAGTGTAGAGGAATGCCTAACCCTCACCTTAAACTGCATTGGAATAAATAGCCTAAATCACCCTCACCTCAAACTGCATTGGAATAAATAGCCTAAATCACTCTCACCTCAAACTGCATTGAGTTACTAACTATTGTTGCTAAGCTGCTTAGGAAAAGTTGTGAGGACATGTCCCCCGTGTCCCCAGCGTTTTTTGTCTATATGGGCGACTATTGAGTTCTGGTAAGTGGTAACAACGTTAGTCTTAAAATAAAGAAGCAGCATAAGGACACCAAACATCTTTTGGCTGATCGCCTACAACACACTGTCCAAAACAGATGTTCCTTAAAAACAACAGTGTCATTTTAAAAGTAACTGTCTTGACAGATACTACAGTGTCTGATGTCATGAAAGTTCATGTCACATAACAGCACGGCTACATCTGATGCTGTCCATAATCAGTAAGTAAAGTCTTCCCTTTTTTCACTTTCACTCAAATATCTATTTTAGCTCCACTTCAAACAATACAATATGTAGTATGGTGTCAGAAACTACATAAGCAAGTCTGTAAATGATTACTTAACATGTATAATTTCGTGCTGATTGAAGGAGTGGAAGTTTTTGTTACTTGTTACTCGACTGCAAAACCTAAGAAGCCCTTCTCCTCTAATCCAGAAAATTGGATATAAAGGGGAAATGAACTCAATAATGAATGTCAGATATTGAAGTAAAGGTCTTGGCTTAGATGGGCCCTTCATGAGGTCGTTTGTGATCCTGAGGCAGAAAAGGATATAATCAACAACTCAATTAAGACAAAGGCCTTCAAAAAGTGGTAAAGTGATGCTTTGTGACAAATAGAATCGAATGTCCCTGTAATTTTCGGGGGTGGGGAGGGGGGGTGGGGGGGGGGCAGATTAGTATGTTTGTGTTATTATTAGGATCGTGATCGCAGTGCACTGCGTGAATGATGCTGATGACAGAGCCATTCCGGCCAGACTGGGCTGCTGGAGGAGCTGAGGATGGCTGTGGTTTTAATTAAGGGAGTGTCTCCATGAATCAGACAGGAGAGCCAGAGTGCACGTGTACACACAGACTCACGCTAACACACACATCTCTCTCGAAAGCAGGTGTGTTTGCTTGGCCTTCTCTGCTGTGGGAGTAATCTATAAACACTCCCCCAGCAGCTCATTCATTAAGACGAGAGTAATCGCCCAAAACAGATGAGTGTCCCAGCTTTCTACACACACTGGGGGTATTTATGTGTGTGTGTGTGTGTGTGTGTGTGTGTGTGTGTGTGTGTGTGTGTGTGTGTGTGTGTGTGTGTGTGTGTG